>CM056490.1:20766668-21474140 GCA_029783415.1 Anisodus acutangulus | reverse complement strand
TATTTCATGTATATCAACCAAGTAGGGCGAACTAGGTATATCTTTATCCTAGACGCAAATCCTCTCCCCGATGCCTAGGGTTGAGATCCTACTTAACCCTATCGCGATTCTAGAATTCCTCTCTTGAGTTCAAGCTAAGATTCGTAGATAGTATTCGATTAGTGATCAAGCAACCAAATAATTAAGCTCGGGATTAAATAAATAAACCAATATGATAAGCTAATTAATTGAAATCAATATTTGAATAACAACGTTCATGGAAGAATCATAATCCTAGAACAGGAATTTTAGCTCCACATAGACATGGAAATACAATAAATCATCCAAAGAAAATATAAAAACTAGTAAAGAGAAGAAAGGTAAAACTCAATAATCTCCGGTATCCACGGCGGCTCCAAGCTCTCCTCAGGTCAAAGGTTCTGAACTCAGGGTCTCAAGTTATTCCAAAGTTATGTAAAAATCGTGTCTTATGGACTATTTATAGGTATAGAAAAAAACGTCCAAATAAACTGAGTCCAAAATTACTTGGGAGAATTTTTTAAGTCTCAAAATATTGCCTCGCGTCGGGACTCTGAAAACGAGATACTTCCTCAATGCCTGCTTCGCTCAGCCAACTGCCAGGTAGGTTTTCTCCATCTCCATTTCAGTTTCAATTGTAATGTGCAACTCAATTCTATTACACTAATCATTAGTCACTCATTGCAGCCATCATGACGTCTCCTTGGTGTCTCCATTTTGTTTTCTCTCTTCTATTAATCTTTTTTCTTCCTTTTCTTTTTATTACACGTGTATTCAATTTTGATTCAAATCTCTTCATCTCTCCACCGCTTTATTCCTATTTAGTAAACATATAATATTAGCACAGACCATTATAGTCATACTCAAAAGATGATTAAAAGTACTAAAATGTGAGGCAACAATAGCTAAATATATGCATTTTTGGCCAAAAATCACCACCCACACTTAAACTCTTACTCGTCCTGAAGCAAGCACTAAAACCACTTTCAATAAATCAAGATTAGGAACACCATCACTTTGGTTGATACCAACAATTAGGCACTATAACAACTCAACTCATCAAATATACACTTCCTGATCATCATGCAAGATATAAAAGTCAACAAACAAACAACAAACTTCTAACCTCCTAGCCTCAGAGATGGACTCTAACTCATCAAACTTAAGCTCACTCACGTATTCTGTCAAAGAAGATAATAACATCACCTATCTATCATAAAATTGTTGGGATACAATTATTGTAGGGAACGGGAAGTAAGTAACTATTACATTAGTAGAAAGGATAAACAAACTATTACAATAAAACTGGAAATCAAAACCTTAACAAACTGCTTGTGTGATTTGCAGAGTCGAGTGATGGCACTTTGTCTTTAAGACAAGATTGCCATGTATATATCCTTTTATGGTATTGATCAATAGTCTCCCAAGATACAACACCAACTTTAACAAGTGAGCAAATGAAACTCAAGTGTTACTCTTGAAGAACTTTGAGTATAGTGACTTTGCTAGAGAGGAAAAATATGAAATCAGAAAATCTGGAGAATTCTCTAAGTGTTGAGTGTAGTGTGTTTCAATTGAGCCAAAGGCCTCAATTTATAGTGTAAGTAGAAGACCCTCAACTAGCCAACTAAAGGCCTTCAATAGCCATGTAATTGCACTTGATTGAGGGGTTACATTCAGCCAAATAATGGCTGAATTCATGTAGCAAGTAATGGAGAATCAATGCTCCAAAACCAGCCCAAACGTCAGATTTTTCCAACTTCCCATCGCAGCATTCTGCATCTGAAGCGCCGCGGCGCTGTGAATCAGCGTCGTGGCTCCGACGGTTGTGGCGTCGTGGCCCTTTACGGCTCCGCGGCGATTTTTGACTCATTTCATTTTACACTTTGTACACTTCTTCCTTCATTTACCAATGTGGAATACTATATCATTTGGCCAATAACCGTCCATAATTCTTTCTCAAACGTATTACATACGTACCAATATCTCTTTCACTAATGAAATTTGCGATACTTGGCACTACGTGTGCACGTGTATGGAAACGACGTTTCCGACGTGCAGGCCCAATAGTTCGAGTCATAAATTAATGGGATATACTTATTTCCAGATTTAGTTAATTTCTAACAATCCCCTCTTGGAAGAGATTTTGGCGCACACACATGGTGCCTTTTCTAGCAATTTTCCAGCGGACCGATGTTGCATCTGGATAGGTAGCATACACTTTGAACCTTCCATAGTTGAATACCATCGGACTTACTTTCTGCGCGGTGAACATGATGTCTTGAACCGTCAGAGTTTAGTGTAAGCCAAGTCAACGGTACCAACACGACAACTTCCTCTACTCAGTTCTTCGTAATGTTTTGTCCGTTGTGGCCGTGGACACTTCTTGAATTTTTAAGTGCGTTCATTTGAGGCGGCCTATCCTCGCACTTAAATAGGTGGTCTCCTACAAGGTATCCTTCTATACCCTACTTTACAAGTGTTAGAAACCATTAAAAGTTTCCCCAAACCTAACCTCAACCGGTGAGGATCATTTAAGGTTTTGGAAACTTAACCTTCACCCACAATGCAGATAACACTTATAGTCTATCACAGAAACAACTTTGGATTTGGTGTTTCTCTACATAAATCACTATCCGAAGTGCTCATGCTTCCATTGAAGCGATCAACTGAACCTTTACAGCTTAGTTTTCCCATTGAACCTAATTCCTGGGATCTCCAGTCAGTAAGGTTGGGTTACCACCATATTGGTCCTTATACTTTGGGTTTTAAGCCCATTCCCCTAGACATACAGAATATCTGATCTTTGGGTAAGCCCTTTGTCAGCGGGTCTGCTATGTTATCCTTTGACTTTATGTAATTAATGGATATTATACCCGTGGTGATCAGCTGCCTAACGGTCTTATGCCTCCGTCGAATATGATGAGACTTACTGTTGTACATAGAATTACGTGCTCTTCCTAGAGCTGACTGGCTATCGCAGTGGATCTTTACAGAAGGTACGGGTTTGTTCCAGTAAGAAACATCCTCTAAGAAGTTGTGAAGCCACTCAGCTTCTTCTCCTGCTTTGTCTAAAGCAATAAACTTCGATTCCATCGTGGATCGGGTGATGCAAGTTTGCTTAGAGGATTTCCAAGACACATCCCCACCACCAATTGTAAATACATACCCACTGGTGGACTTGGTGTTCTATATATCAGATATCCAGTTTGCATCAATGTACCCCTCTAGTATAGCTGGATATTTCAAATAATGCAACCCGTAAGTTAACGTGTATTTCAGGTATTGAAGTACCCGATTCAATGCCTTCCAGTGATCATTACTCGAATTACGGGTAAACCTAGCCAACTTGTTGACTGCATAAGCAATATCAGGTCGGGTGCAGCTTGTTATGTACATCAAACTACCAATCACCTGTGGATATTGCTCCTGGCATATGGGTGAACCACGATTTTTATCAAGCTTTTGATTTCTATCCATTGGTGACTTTATAGGTGAACTGTCAAACATCTCGAACTTTCTCAAAACATCCTCGATGTTGTGAGACTGATATAAGACCAGTCTGTCAGACATCTTAGAGATTTTTATCCCTAAGATGACATTTGCGATACCCATATCCTTCATGTCGAAGCATTGTTTCAACATGTTCTTAGTCTCTAGAATTATGCTAGGACTGCTCCCTGTAATCAACATGTCGTCTACATACAGGCATATCGTAACAAATGAGTCAGAGTTACCTTTCATGTAGACACATTTGTCACACTCATTAATGGCAAAACCCTTCGATAGTATAGTACTATCAAATTTTTCATGTCATTGCTTCGGGGCTTGTTTCAGCCCGTACAGAGATTTGATAAGCCGACAGACTTTCTTCACTTGCCCTTGAACCACATACCCCTCGAGTTGGTCTATATAAATTTATTCTTCCAAATCACAATTTAGGAAGGCTGTCTTGACATCTATTTGATGTATCTCAAGGTCAGGCAATGCTGCGATGGCAATGAATACTCGTATGGACGTCATCCTAGACACCGGAGAGTACGTGTCAAAGTAGTCAAGACCTTCCTTCTGCCGATAGCCCTTGACTACCAACCTGGCCTTGTACTTATCTATATACCAATTTGCATTATACTTCCGTTTGAGTATCCACTTACAACCCAACGGTTTATTTCCCGGAGGAAGATCAACCAACTCCGAAGTATGGTTATGCAGAATAGAGCCTATTTTACTCTCAATAACTTCTTTCCAGAGCGGTGCCTCTGGAGTTGACAACGCTTCAACAATTGTCCTTGGTTCATCATCAACCATATAAGCTACAAAGTCAGGACCGAAGGATTTATCCTTCCTTGCCCTTTTACTTCACCTTAGTTCCATCTCTAGAGTCTCCAAGTTCTGAGCATCTGGAATACTAGATTTCGGATATTCAACCACCTCGAGATCCACTAAATCTAAACCATCTAGATCTGGGCTGTCAACTACTCCCGATTCCTGAGAGCTTTGTTCATAACTTTGTTTGCGAGGGTTATGTCTTTTTCCTTTCTAGGAAAGGTATCTTCAAAGAATTGTGCATTCCTTGATTCTATGATTGTACCCCCGTGGATATCTGGAATATCTGACTTATTCATTAAGAAGCAATAAGCACTACTGTTATTTGCATATACGATGAATATGCAATCTACAGTCTTAGGCCCAATCTTGACCTGTTTTAGCTTGGGTACTTCGACCTTTGCTAGACAACCCCACACCTTTAAATATTTATAGGTGGATTTCTTTCCTTTTCATGATTCATATGGAGTTTTGTCCTTACCCTTATGTGGAACTCTGTTAAGAATCGTATTAGCGGTAAGGACATCTTCTCCCCACATGTTTTGGGGAAGACCAGAATTGATGAGCAAGGCATTCATCATTTCCTTCAATGTGTGGTTCTTACGTTCTGCCACATCGTTTGATTGAGGTGAGTATGGAGCCGTCATTTGATGAACAATGCCTTTTTGGGCATAAAATTCCTCAAATGGCGCTACATATTCTCCCCCTTTATCGCTACAAATGGATTTAATCTGCATGCTTAGTTGGTTCTCAACTTCTGCTTTGTAACGTCGGAATGCTTCAAAGGCTTCATCCTTACTTTTCAATAAGTAAAGGTAACAATATCTTGTGCTATCATCAATGAATGTGACAAAGTACTTGTTCCCCCCTAGTTTGTGCAAACTTCAAGTTACATATATCTGTGTGAATAAGTTCTAAAGGAGCGGTATTCCTTTCGACAGATTGAAAAGGAAGCTTTGTGAGTTTTGGCTCTATGCACACCTCAAACTTATGTTGAGGGTTTACGTCGATAGACGGCAACAACTTCAACTTTACAAACCTTTGGATGGATTTGTAGTTGACATGTCCTAATCTATGATGTCATAAATTAAAGGACTCAAGCAAGTAAGATGAAGAGGCTTCAATATTATTGCTTTTACGTAATACAAACATGGTGTTCAGTTTGAAGAGGCCTTCACAGACAAATCCTCTTCCCACAAACGTTTCATTCTTAGTGACTACAAATTTATTGGACTCAAACACTAGCCTAAAACCAGCATTAACCAATAAAGGACCTGAAATTAAATTTCTTCTAATCTCAGGAACATGCACCACTTCCTTCAGAGTGAGCTCCTTTCCAGAAGTCATCTTCAGAACTACCTTTCCTACCCCCAGTACGTCAAAGGAAGCGTTGTTACCCATGAACAGCTTCTTGTTTGTAATCGGTGTATAAGTGGAGAAGGCATCTATGTTGGAACAGATGTGTCTTGTAGCACCTGTGTCCATCCACCATTGCTTAGGATTCTCAACCAGGTTTGATTCTAGCACCACCACTGAGAACTCTTAAATCATGTCATCCAGAAACTGGTCCTTGACAACATTAACCTAAGCCTTGCCCTTAGCCTTGGCCTTCTCTTGTTGCTCAGTCTTGAGCTTGCGGCAGTCCTTGATCATATGACCAGGTTTCCTACAGTGGTGATAGTTTCCTTTGAACTTCTCCGCTGCTTGGGTCTTGCCGTCTTTCTGGAACTTGCGCTTCTTGCTTAGGTTCCCTTTGGCCTCAGCCAGATTTGCCTTTGCCTCAACGGGTTATTTACCCCTAGGCAAGGCCTTCTTATTATCTTCCCCAATTTGGAGTTTGATAATAAGTTCTTCAAAGGTCATCTCCTTTGTCTTGATCTTTAAGTAGATTATAAACTCATTCCATGAAGGAGGTAACTTTTCAATCAGTGATGCAACCAAAAACTGCTCGTTTGGCTTCATACCTTCCAAATTCAGGTGATGTAAAATCATTTGGAATTCCTGGACTTGGGACATCACTGTCTTACTATCCACCATTTGAAATTTTAGAAATTTCTCAATGATGAATTTCTTATTACCAGTATCTTGTGCATTGTACTTATTTTGAACCTTCTCCCATAACTCTTTGGCAGTGCCAACGGTGCAATACACCGTGTAGAGAGGGTCTGACAAGCAGTTCAATATGTAATTCTTACACATGAAATCACTATGACTCCATGCATCAAGAACCATCTTCATGCCATTAATGACATGGATACCTACGCTCCATTCACCCATTTCAGAAGGTGAAGGGTCCATTTCATCTCCAACTTGTGGAGGATCTTCTGTTAGGAAATGTGTCATTCCCATAACAGTCAGATGGAAGAGCATCTTTTGTTGCCATTTTTTGAAGTTTGACCCCATGAACTTTTCAGGGTGTTCATGGTGAAATCCAGTGGGTGGAGGAGCGGCAACATTCCCTTGAGCGGTAGCAAAGGCGTTAGATGAGCCTTAAGTAACCAAAAAGGCATTAGGAGTGCCTTGAGCATTGGGGAAGGTAGAGGGATTGTCTTGAGCAGCAGCAGAATCAGAAGCAGTTTGATTTATACCAGTCATCTTTCTAACTTAGTTTCTTACAACAAAATCTTGTCTTAAAATTGTTGGGATACAATTGTTGTAGGGAACGGGAAGTAAGTAACTATTACAATAGTAGAAAGGATAAACAAACTATAACAATAAAACTGGAAATCAAAACCTTAACAAACTGCTTGTGTGATTTGTTGAATTGAGTGATGGCACTTTGTCTTTAAGTCAAGATTGCCACGTATATCTCCTTTTACGGTATTGAGCAATAGTCTTCCAAGATACAACAACAACTTTAACAAGTGAGCATAGGAAACTCAAGTGTTACTCTTGAAGAACTTTGAGTATAGTGACTTTACTAGAGAGGAAGAATATGAAATCAGAAAATCTGGAGAATTCTCTAAGTGTTGAGTGTAGTGTGTTTCAATTGAGCCAAAGGCCTCAATTTATAGTGTAAGTAAAAGACCCTTCAACTAGCCAACTAAAGGCCTTCAATAGCCATATAATTGCACTTGATTGAGGGGTTACATACAGCTAAATAATGGTTGAATTCATGTAGCAAGTAATGGAGAATCAATGCTCCAAAACCATCTCAAACATCAGATTTTTCCAACTTTCCGTCGCAGCATTCTGCCTCCGAAGCGCCGCGGCTCAAGTAGCTGACCATCCAATTTGTGCCGCGGTGGCTGAATTCATGTAGCAAATAATGGAGAATCAATGCTCCAAAACAAAGCTCAAACATCAGATTTTTCCAACTTCCCGTCGCAGCATTCTGCCTCAGAAGCATCGTGGCTCCAGTAGCTGACCAGCCAATTTGTGCTGCGGCGCAGCCTTGGAGGCACCGCGGCTCCGACGGTTGTTGCGCCGCGGCCCTTCCCGGCTCAGCAGTGATTTTCGACTCCTTTCATTTTACACTTTGTACACTTCTTCCTTCATTTACCAACGTGGAATACTATGTCATTTGGCCAATAACCGTCCATAATTCTATGTCTCAAATGTATTACATACGTGCTAATATCTCTTTCACTAATGAAATTTACGATACTTATCACCACGTGTGCACGTGTGTGGAAATGATGATTCTGACGTACGGGGCCAATAGTTCGAGTCATAAATTAATGGGATATACTTATTTTCACATTTAGTAAATTTCCAACATAAATAAGTTCCCTCACAAGAAGAAATAGGCCACACACTCAAATCAAAGATTGTATGTTAATTAAGGACTTAGCATCAAAGCACAACTCTCGCGCTCACAAAAGAATTCACATGTATGCACAAAGAATCATAGGCCTGCCCATTATGTACATCTCTAGTAATTAAATGTGCTCGAATAGAATCAAATAGGACTTTAACATGTTGTAATGTTGGCTAGGGGACGGGTAAGAGAGCTATATAATAGTGACTTACACTTCCCTAAGCACTTTACACTTTTAGACTTCATCACCCATTATTTTATCCTCTTTACTTTATTTTTCATCTCTCTCTTCATCAATTATTTCATAAGTATTTCCCTCATATCAAGAACATTTCAAAAAAAAATTCAAACCAATTTTTCATTCTCTTTTTTTTTCATGTCACATTTCCTTCTAAGAGGGCCTTTTCATCACTTTGCAACTACCATTGGTCACCATTTTTTACTTGAACTACCCTTTTTTAAAAGATTTATCAACTCATATCACAGTTGAAGCTACAGTGCTCACGGAAGCAGGGTGCAAGAACTAAAAATTTAATAAATGAGTCAAGGCAAAAATACGGCTTTCAAACAAAAGGCTACATGCTCAAAAGGCTAACTAATGGTAACAATATCTGAAATAAGCTAAAATTCACAAGACAAATAAAAGAAAGCCTTTTATCATCTTCTAAACAGAGCAGCACTTTTTATTTCGCTTTAATATCATGCAAGGCAAGTTATAGATAAGATGCAACACATAAAATATATGCAATAAATCCTCACCACACATGGAACAAGTATCAATCAAGATGGATCAATTCTACTCTAAGACAAACAGGGTCATGACAAACTACAAAATAAGAAAGGGTTATATATAGAATCACAATCTTGAGCCTAGGTGTCAGATCTTTTATATTAACTCGCAAGCATTCACATGAAATTATTACTCAAACTCAGACCTAAATATGCTAGTATCAAACAAGTCACAAAGGTTTTTCTTCTCCCTCTTTTACTACTCGTAAAACAAATCCTAAAAAATATTTGAAAAAAAAACAATTTTACCCGGTTCAAAGGTCCCCCCTCGGGAAAGAACCAAGGCCATAAGAAAACCTAAGGGGGAAGGTGATGTATGCCACTAATGAGGGACTTAAGAAGCTACTAAAGAAAATAAAATAAACAAAAATATTTTTGAAAATTTTCATTTGTTCTAAACTTTTTTCTAAGACTCAAAAACTACTAAAAACATCCTACGACATATTTGTCATCACCCTTAACCTCAAAAATTACAATACACAGGGACGCATTTTCCACCCCCACGTAAAACATGCAGTGCCCTCAATTTGTCAAAAAGCAAAATAAAATAAAGTGAGGTAATAAATACTCCCTGAGACCCTCTAGGGCCTAGATAGCAATGTAATCCTCAACATCAAGGGTCGGGATGACCTCACGCTTAAGCTCAATCATGCTCCTCAACTTCAACTTTGGGTACTCAAACTTCCCCTAATCTTAAAATAAAATAAAACAAAACAAAATGTAATGCTATAAAACTAAAATCTAAAACTATTACACATTAGGTTGTCTCCCAATAAGAGCCTTAGTTAACGTCGTGGAACGACACCATCACTTTCACCCATTTTCCTTCCACTTTGACTATATGAATTGTGCCCCCAATTTTACATTAAATTTTCTATCACGAATCTAAGGTGTTGGTATGAAAATAAAGGAACCAAGGAATAAGTGTCGCATCTTGCACTTCTTGGCCCTTAAGTGTTGGTGTGAAATGTTTTAGAATGTAACGGTCTTCTTTCTCATCTATACACTTCTCCAAAGGCTTGGAAGACTCGATTTTCATGTTACCAACCAAACACAGAGTCGAAAAGTATTTATAATGAGGGCCAACACGTCCCAACTCTAAAACTACATTATTTCTTACATCATCACCAGTGTATACCCCATCGACCTCGGCATCATCAAAATTATTTTTGTTGAATGGTTGGAATTCCTTTTTTTGCTTCAAATGTTGACTACTATCCACGACCATTAGTAGTCGGGCATCCGATGCCTCAACCTTTTTATTTAATTGAGCCTGTAGGTAGTGGATGTCTGAGCCAAATTGGTTTATCTATTGTCCGAGTTTTGTTCTTTCTTCCATGAAGTATGTCATGTCTCATGTATTTTCATCAAGATAATTCCCCCATACCTCTAATCGTTGAGCTTGAACCAATATCCAAATATCACTCACAATATCCACTTTGTGAAAATCACTTGCGAAACTAGAACAACACTTGTTACACTTTTTCCACTGACCACCACACCATTTGCAAAAGTTCCAATTATAGGATTTAGAAGAGCCACACAGCTCATCCCGTATGATCCAAATTAATGAACAATTTTTTTATAAGTGGGGTCCTTCACAAAGTAGATAAGAATCACTAGAATGTGAATAACCAACATCCAGTAAAATTTAGTTCCAAGATGTCATGTCAAAAAGAATACCAAAATATATATAAAAAAACTTGAATAGGCAAAAAGAAAAGTTTAATCTAGATAAACAGTTAATTTCAAAGTCCCCGGCAATGGCGCCAAAAACTTGTTGCTCCCAGACGCACACGCAAACGTATGTGGTCGTACAAGTAATATAGTAATTTTAGAAATCGTATGTCGAACCCACAGATACTTGTGATTAACTATTTACTAAAAACGATCCTAATTATCTAAACAAGAGATGAGATACGAATGTTTTAATGATAGACTATCTAAAAGTAAAAGAAAACAAACAATGAACTTCAACCAAGAAAGAGCGAGTTTTTATATTATCAATGAGATAAAATCAATTTAGAGCTATGGACTATCTAAGAATCACGATGTATTCTTCAATTGACACAATATCTTAATTTATCTAGTTTACTGATTAACATGGTTGATATTACAACTATGAATCTCTTGAGTACTTTAGTCGCCTATTTGTACTACTTTTATGTCTATATCTCTATGGTCGTGAACCTTAACACAAATGCATTTATATTTCCTGTAAATCAACCAAGTAGGGCGAACTAGGTATATCTCTATCCTAGATGCAAATTCGTTCCCCAATGCCTAGGGTTCACATCCTGCTCTACATAACTGTATCGCGATTCTAGAATTCCTCTCTCGAGTTCAAGATAAGATTCGTAGATAGTATTTGATTGGTGATCAAGAAACCAAATAATTAAGCTTAGGATTAAATGAATAAACTAATATGATAAGCTAATTAATTGAAATCAATATTTGAATAACAACGTTCATGAAAGAACCATAATCCTAGAACAAGAATTTTAGCTCCATATAGACATGGAGGAAATATAGTAAATCATCCAAAGAAAATATAAAAACTAGTAAAGAGAAGAAAGATAAAACCCAATAATCTCAGGTCTCCATGGCGGCTCCAAGCGCTCCTCAGGTCAAAGGTTCTGAACTCATGATCTCAAGTGATCCCAAAAGTGTATAGAAATTGTTTGTCTTATGGACTATTTATAGGTATAGAGAAAAAGCCCAAATAAAATAACGGAATCCAAAATAACTTGGGAGAAATTTTAAAGTCTGAAAATATTGCCTCGCGTCGGGAATCTGAAAATGAGACACTTCCTCGCTACATGCTTCGCTCAGCCAACTGACAAGTACGTTTTCTCCATCTCAATTTCAATTTCAATTGTAATGTGGAACTCAATTCTATTGCGCTAATAATTAGTCACTCATTGCAGCCATCGTGATGTCTCCTTGGTGTATCCATTTTGTTCTCTCTTCTTTTATTCCTTTGTCTTCCTTCTCTTTTTATTTCACGTTTATTCAATTTTGCTTCAAATCTCTTCATATTTCCACCGCTTTATTCCTATATACTAAAAATATAATACTAGAACAAATTATTATAGTCGTACTCAAAGGACGATTAAAAGTACTAAAATGTGAGGCAACAATATCTAAATATATGTATTTTTCGCCGAACATCACCCGTACTATGATGGCGCACCAGAGGATGTGGGGTCTTCTGAGGAATTGAGAAGTCCACGGTATTGGGAGTCAGTTAACCAAGACTCGCCAACATCCATAGAACAAGACTCGGGTGTGGGTAGTGGTCGGACCATGAGGGTCAGAACAGTGGGTACTTTCATAGGATTCCCGAGCGGTGAGAGACATCAAGTAGAAGGATAACAGGTTGGATGAATTTACCCGCCTATGTTAGAGCAATTTGTGCCAGATCAGGGCTCCAGGGTAGGGCCATGGCAAGGTTCATATGCATCGAAATCTCAGGACCAGAGTGACTTATGATGGAAGGTATACTTACCGTTTTGATAAAATATCTTTATACCCATGAGTATGATCTTGAAATGTCATATGTTATATTGTGATGATAATTCGTAAAGCTTTGTCGGTAGGTCTAAAGAGGAAAAAGAGTAATGTTAAAGGGACAGAGTTATATGGGATTTTTGGTTGAATGATAGTTAAGATCATGCTTATATTGCGATTGAAGGGTAAAGTAGGAGTGCTTTACTAGTAAGGCGGTTATGTTTTCCTTATAAAGGGATCATGGAAAGGATATGTATATGTGGTAGATTGATAGTTAAAGTTCATCTATGTAAATGTAAGTAACGAGTATTGGGAGTAATCGGTAAGATGCAAATGACTTATTAGCTAGAGGTGAAGTACAAGTAATGCAATGAGAAAATAGTATGGATTATAAGTATTACAGTGTTTAACGTCTATAATGATATGATATAAAGTTATGAGATTCTTACGAAGGTAATTACATTATTTTCGATCCCAGCAATGATTAATACAGAGAGATAGGGTTAAAAAGTAACGTATGATACTCAATGAGTTTTAACGTTGTAGAAGTAGTAAAGGCAAACAACAAGGGCATGATAGGACAGTATCTCGGGAAACCCTATAGTTAGAGGGTTAAGAGATAGAGATATATGAGATGACCACGAATAAGATTAGCTAAGGCATGAGGAATTAGAAATGGAAGAATATCACGGGAAGCTTTAGAACAAACATGAGGCAGAATGTTAAGCCAAATGGAACACAACAAGTAAAGATAAGGAAACTATGAAGGGAAATGCTCACGGCTAGACTCAAAGGCAAATTTGAATCATGTGACGGCAAGTTGTGTAATTCTAATAATTCACCTCACCAGCCGACTGGACTAGTAAATTACTTAAAGGACAAGTTGTCGCAAGCCGAACTTAACGGGGGAATCACCTTAAATCACTGGTAAATTTAAATAGAACTTATCAGAGGTGGATATTTCAAAGACATAAAGGTACAGACGTTAGAAAGTACCTTAAGGCAAGTTCTATACTTGGAGAATTTTGACGGAACATATTAGCGTTATAATCATAAAAGTGGCCAATTTTATATAGAAAGAATAAGCAACATGGGGCGACTATGGTGTGTTAATCCAAATTAGAGTTTTCAAAAAGACAACACGGGAATATAAGTCTAGGGTATCAACCAGACATATGTCATCAAATACATCCGGACAACACGGGAATTGCCTTAATAAAAAGAGCATATCTTGGAAAAGATTAAGTCGCCAAGAAAAAAGAATCGTAATAGGAAGTGAGGCTATCAACTAGACCTATAAAGAGGAGAATCCTAAAAATCTAGTGTTAAGTTACGAACCTAAAAGGGGGGAGATCGATGTAGTATAATGTCTAAGAAGAAGTGTGATCCGCTTGATGAGTACAAAAAGTAATATAGTAAGACCGCAAGCGAGCAAGGCAAGGATGTGTGAAGATCTAGAAGGAGCATGTAAATATGGATGATGGATTGATTAGAAGGAAACTGAGGGACGGAAGTACAACTGAATCCTTCACTTAAATAAATGAGCATGGACACAAGGGAACTATTATGAATGCGGGACAAGGATAAACGGAAAAGGAAAGCATAAACAACGCAAAAAGTGACCTAGTTACAACTGGTCCAAGAATGATGAAAGTGTCGACAAGGTAACAGAGTGGCGTATAAAGTTTGATTTCACGACGGCACATCTACAACCTCTATAGAGTACATTCATCGGATAAAGCTGAAAACCAGAGAGTGAAGTGAGCTCTAACCTAAGACTGTAGAACTCAGGAAATGGAGAGGAATACAAGTAGCATTCCTAGTAAGGACGTGAGGAATAACCATGAAAGGTGGAATAAAGAAGTCAACGAGGATACAATAAAGAGTTGAACTGTTAGTTATCACTCATCGGGTATTTTAGTCAAAGAATGGAAAGCAAGGATGATGTTGTAGATCATACACGTAAGAAAACCTTAAGACATCACAACTAAGGCAGATGGAGTATACTAGGAGTATCCGAAAATGGAGACTGCTTGACCAAGTGGACGGAGGAAAACTAGAGGAATTATAACTATTCACGAATATTACCACCATAATGTGAGCACCTCTTACATAAAACAACCATATAGAGAATACGTCAGGATATTTAAAAAAGGGAAAACGCTATATTTACATGGATAAAGACACCATAGTGATGAGTACGGTGACATAAACTGCCCAAAAGTTATAAACAAGTACCTTTCAGCATTAGAATAACAATATAATTGTGTGTGATACCCAGAAATTGCAATAAAAGACAAAAGAGACTAGGTTAAATTAAGTTGTCGAGTAAATTATAGAACCTCGAGAGCGATATAAGCAACGTTCAAATGACACAAATACAATCACAGGTAGAAAGACAAGTAAAAGGGAAATTATAAATTGAGATAAAAGGAGATCCGATCCAATAAAAATAGTGACAAGAAGGGCCAAGAAGCCATGAGAGTGATATGGATGATATACGACATTGGAAATCCAAGAAAGGATTTAACGGTATTGACAATCTGCTAGTAATCATAAGACGTAAGTGCAAGGAGGATAGGGGAGATAGGAGCTATAAAGGAAAAGGGTATGCCGACCAATGAATCCATGTGAATGTATGAGGCAACAATTAAACTTTGAGAGTTAAATCATGATCCAACAAAATGTGCAAACCAGGAAAGATGGGAGATATTAACCTTGTAAACAAAAGACAATTGTCTACTATTGCAAAGAATCACTTACCATGACGATACTAGTTCCAATATCTCAACAACCACTAACAAGAGCTCTGCACGGACATAAGTGACACGGTTTAAGGGACCTTTAGGATTTAATTAAGGACGCAATGCCAAAATGTAAGCATCTTAGGATTGATGGAAATTTTGCCAAATATTAAACGGTAAGAGTTAAGGAGGCATAACCCTCGGTCATGAATTGATGAGAACACGAACGTTATCTAAACCAAAAGACAAGATTAGACTATGTTGAGCATATGAATATCTCTGAGAGGCCAAAGTTCAAAATATGTGTAACCTTTCAACGGCATCCTACCTAAGAAGCTCAACCATAAGAGAAAGAGTCGACTACAAAGATAAGGAGTCCAGAAGTTAAACCTTGTTAAGAGTTATAAAGGACTAGAATAGTGAGGAAATTACTGGATGAAAGAAGCAGAATCAACCCTATAAGGTAAACGGCACCCATAAAGATTCCTTGACACACGAATACAAGCTGGTATAGCCCTGTAAGAAATATAGGATAGTATTAATAGTTACATTTTGTAGTGAAATCTGTGACTTAACCCCCGTGGATTTTTACATTCGGGGACGAATGTCCTTAAGGGGGGAGGATGTTACATCCCACATTTTCATACGTTTAAGTGTGTCATGATTTAGTCGACATAATTTTGGAGAACAAGACCATTCTCAAATTCATGAGTGTTTAAACCATGTATTGCACATGTTGGATGTTTAGAAGTTAAACGAATATAAGAAAATAAGTTTCATCGAAAGTTGGCAAGTTGGGAATGTTATAACCCATACTTTTGGGGTAAGACTATGAGTATTTAACATGCTAAGAAGGTCATTTTATGAGGTATTTTAATTGTATAATAGTTGTGTGTTATGTTCTAAAGTCAAGCGAGTTGTAAAAGAAAAGTCGGTAAAAGTTTTCGCAAGTTACGTTCATAAATTAACCAAACATTTGGGTCAAATTTTGCAGAGATTTTCTCCCAATATATTTGGAATTATGGGGTTACAACCACAAAATTTAACGTCTATGAATCTAGTTTCCAATGCATTAAACCATTCATCGATATGACATCAGATTAGAGAGATATTTGTTTTTTCGTAAGACTACGTAGGCAGCCCCGTTGGGACCCACTTGAGGCGGCCACCGACATAGCTTCCTTTAAAAGATGGTTGGGGGATTTTCTTTGGTCATTAATAGACCATAATAATATCCTAAGCTCTCCCAACAGTTCAAAAGAGTTTACGGCGAAATACAAGTATTTACACCCAACATGAACACCACAAGTTGATTCAAGAAGAGAATAACACTCCTATAGTGTTGTGGTATGATTGAGGGTTGTTGTGAGCTGCACCAGCTGGGGATTTCAAGTTTACATATACTTTCTAAGGTAAGTAAATCATTTTCTTGGTTGTGATTAAGGTTAACCACGTGTTGGTTGAAATTGCTTGAGTGAAAATATACAAGATAGCAATTGACATGGCATAAGGAATTGTAATCTTTTTGTGGGATGTGTTGAGGCTATATATATGGTTTGTTGTGGCTGTAAATTATGAGAAGTAATTTTATTATATTATGGATTCCGTTGTTAATCTTGTCTATGTGTTATTTAAGTTTATTGAAGAACAAAACATGAAAAATAAGAGATTGACGATGAGGGTTAAGGTGGTAGGGTGTGGACTATTTTGAAGATTATTCTTACGAAGTTTTGGGCTGAAAATGATATGGTAAGCATAAGTATGATGTTATAGATGTTGTAGGCAGATTCATGGAAAAGGAATATAATTCAAATTATATTTTGTTAATCATAAATCGAGTTTGCCGCTCAAACTGGTTATTGAAGTAATCGGAAATCTTATTGTGAATTGTATTGTTGTTGTTTGGGCTGTTTGGTGACTTTTACTAACTTATGGGATGTAGTATAAACAGGGGAGGTGTTTTCGAATTTTTCCTAAAAGAGCTAGTTGTTCGACATGTTGTTAGTTTGTTTAAAATGAAACGTGACATAGAGACCTTCATTGTGATGGTTGGACCATTTTGTATGCTCTTAGAGGTAAATATAAGATTGAGAATTCCCTGAATGTACTTGTTGTAATACTTGGCATGTTGTTAAATTAAAGGATAAAATATAATGGGGTTAAAGTTTGTATGGGATTCAATCCGAGCTTGTCGCTCATCGTGTTAACTAGTGACATCGTTAGTAATGTTTGTGCCCTTATTATTGTGTAGATTAAGGTGTATCTTTCGGATGCTTTGGTTGTATTTTGGAGGCAAGGAGTAAAAGGTATGTATGTCTAACTCTTCCTTCTTTTGGCATGACCCGTATGTAAATGAACGTAAACGAATGTCTATCCAAAGTTACTTTACTCTTAAAAGCTAGAAATGTCTATGTATTTCATTCTAATGATGAAGCTTATTGAATCATGTATATATGGTCTTATTGACTCATAATGGAAGATGTGTTGATTAACATAGTGATAATAATGATAGTCAGAGGGTAACGACCATGGGTCACTTTGACTCTATTCATGGTGTCTCTTGAGGTCTGTTTTGTATTGCACTTATATATGTATCTATTTTCTTACCGCGCCGCATTATAGTCAGTCGGTTAGGCACTTATATGTGTATACCACTGGTTGGGCAGTTATATCTCATTATTTATCACTTGTTAGGCAGTTACCACTGATCTATTAAGCAGATATTACCGCGTCTTATATAGATGGGAAGTTTATGAGGAGCTTACCCCATAGAAGGACTTGATACTATATTATATGGCCCCATAGAGTAGCTTGATTTTACTTTCATGCATATGATCATGGTTATGTCAGTTGTGCTCCCTCAGTGACAGTTCTGAGTCCCAGGTTTACATTATGTTCTTCACTTGTATTACATTCTTATATACATGTTTACCTGCCTTACATATTCGGTAAATTTATTCGTACTGACATCTCTTTTGCCTGGGGATGATGTGTTTCATGCCCACCGGTCTAAGTAGACAAGTTAATGGTCCTCCCAGTAGGATACTAGTTCAGCGGAGGGTGTGTTGCACTCTACTCCTTCTGGAGTTTCCTTTTGGGTCAGTATGTTTATGTTATGCATCTATGGGTATGGCGGAGCCTTGTCCCGACCTTATGATGTATTATGTACACCTTAGAGGCTTGTAGACAAATATCATGTACATAGATGCTTGTACGGCCTTGTCGGCCTATGGTTTGGATGTACTTATTGTCATGTCAGCCTTATGTGCCCGTGTGTATCAAGTTTGTATAGCATGTTGGGTCGTCTAATGTCCAGTACCCCCTTACATTGTATTCTGAAGTTCTCATGACTGCCTTTTTAGCCTATTTACGCATGCTAGTAAGGTAAGAAGAATATGTTACATAGATGCTCGACTGAGTAAGGCACCAGGTGCCAGTCGTACCCTTTCGGGTTAGGGTGTGACACATTAGGGGTTAGAGGGGGTCAATTGAGGGTCATCAAAGGATTCAACGAGGGTAAGGGGTCATCGGGGGCCGCCAGATATGACAGAGGGGAGAGGAAGACGAGGGTCCTCGTGCCTTTTGAAATCTGAGCTTTTGGAATGCACAATATACCTAAGGATTGTAATTTATTAAAATTGTAGTTAGTATACTTTACCTCCTATAGTTAGCTACAACATGTAAAAATTCTTTATATATACTTATTTTCGTCAATAAATAAGGTTTTATCATAATAATGTCAAATTAAATTACCATAATTAAATATTCATTTTTTTCTAAGTTGATAAGTATAGTCTACAAGGCAGTGTATCAACAATATTTCATTTTCTGTATGTCATGACCCAAATCATGGGCGTTATGGTGGCACCTACACAATCCCCCCGATAGACGAACTGAATTCCCGAAACATCCTTTAAAAGGGTTTTAAACATGCGGAAGAGAATAAAATTACAATCGAAAAAAAAACTCGTTTAATCATAAGGACAATGGATTAGTACAACTTTCCTTCCTTAGAACCTAGTCTAACTTATACAAGGATTCTACTATACAACAACATAATTCGGAATATAGCAATACTGCCTGAATGAAGGGAACAATTTACATAAGATAGAAACTAAGGCCACTGAATAGAGTAGTCTACCTCAGTTTTCCGTGCTCCAAACTGCAACTTGGTAGGCCAAATACCTGCATCCAGAAAAGATGCAGCAAGCGTAGCATGAGTATACAACGTACCCTCGTAGACATCATAGGTCAACAACGACAGAAGCTACGCAATTAGAGATAAATACCAAGTTGACACCGCATAATCCTATCACTAGTAATTCAATAAGCCGAATAAATAATATTGTTTACACATTAGATCAAAGAAATTACCAATCAGCCTAAGCATATAAAGGTTCACTAAACGAGTAGGATTTACAACACGTAAGTCTACTATTTCATATTGGCACCAAATACATCAAGTTGTACAAGTCATATAGCTAACACTCCTCAAGTAAGTCATGAAACACTTAATTACATATACATTCATTTTTTCCATAAATCCCCTAATCTTACACCTATACTTAGTCATTGCCGGAATTCATATTAGACCTTACTCATTGGTTTGACAACACAAGTAAGTCGGACGCACAGTTTATTGTTCCATTTCCTTACACCTCCCACCATATGACCATTAGGATAAGAACACCTTATTCACAATTATTACCAATAGTAAAGGTACATTGCATATGCATTGCATCCTCATTCATACATTGGGTTCTGGTGATGTGATACGTGACTTGGATTGGTAATTAGAACTATGGATGATTTACCCAAATATAACATCATTGATTGAATTGACTATGTGGATCTATATGGTTGCATGTTGGTTGCTCTATGTGGATTGATTGTGTGGTTACCCTTGACGTGTCTTGTAGTTGATGTGAACTTATCTATGTTAGTGATGTCATTGGTTGTAATTGTTTAGTGGATGACCGTGTACATAGCTAAGGGTATATCCTGGATTGTGGGTACAACTGTTGTATTGGGTAGTGTGTCTGGCTTAAGAGTGTCTAATGAGTAATTGGTGTTGACCGGTAAAATTAAGAGTTAGTGAACTACTTGTAAATTATGGTAAGTGTCTAATTTACTGAAAGAGTGTTTGTTTGTAATTGGAATTGGCCACACTTAACCGGTATACACACTTTATAGGGGTTTGCCATATAAAAGTGACACATGGAGGACCTGCAAAGTTTATATGCCCCTCCATTCTGGAATAGCTCATCGGATCACGTAGCCCAGCTCTCGACTATAATAATATCATATTTGCAGGCATGCAACTCTGATCCCTGCATATTAATATCATCTTAGTGTTGTCATAATCTCAATAGTTTTCATACCTTTCCTGGTCCTTTGGACCCACAACATAATCATACCACTCCAATATCAATATCATCAGAATCACAAGTGTATGAGTGCAAATGACATATATAAGGCAAGAATCATGATATAATGAGATGCAACAAGTATAGAGATGAAATATCACATGCCTTCAAGAATTCAATACACATTTACAATTAAAGTACCAATCAGGATATCATATCGAAAGCATGTATGATGAGTAAAAAGCCAATCAACAATAGCTACGAGCCCACATATGGTGATAATCCCAAATAATCAGCAATCGGAACCATCATAAGGCTGATTCCCCAAATCACCCCATCATCACCGTTCAACACCGGTACCCACTCAGACGTTCGTCACAACCACTTGAGTGGGACCTCCAAACACGCCCAATACCCCTAAATATTTATAAATAATTACACACTTCTATCAAAGTCTCAAAAAACTAAATCGTAGCCTACCTCAATGTCGAGCAGGAGCCACGAGCGGTCGATCATCAATGTGCGTTTCTGACTCTTCAGGACTCCTCATAGCGAACTTAGTCTAACACGCAACTCTACACATTAATAGCAAGACAAGCACACAAGGACTTGGGCATCACCCAAACATAAGACACCTAAACCTCCATCCCGGTCCCATGGTGTCAAAATCCCCACTTTATTTCTCGAAAAGTCCTTAAACGCATTTACTAGATATAACCCAAGGTTAATTTGAAAAACAACTTCATTTAGGCCTTCAATTATATAATTCTATGGAAACTCCAATTTACAACCCTAGGTTCTTCCCCAATTTTTAAAAAGGTTTTCTATCATCAAATTAATCATTACAACATGATCATTTTATCCACACAATAACTTATTTCATAGAAATCAACCTTTACCCATTCCTTTTACATTATATACCCTTGATTTATCATTTTCAACTATTAAAGAATCTTCAACTTACTTCTCTCATTGCATGCTTTACCCATAACACTATAACATAGCAAACTATCACAAAGGGAGAAAGGTTTACCTTCCATGAAGGGACCTAGGCCAAGAATGATGGAAAAACTCTTTAGGGCAGCCCCCAATTTGAGATACATGTTTAGGGAAAGTGGTTATTTTTAGGGAATTTATTTCACTCATCGTTTCCACTACGACGGACACGATTCCGCTGGTGCGAATGCGCTGCGGCAAAGTATGAGGTCGCCGAGGCGGAGGTACTTGACACCTCGCCTTAGCGCCGGAGTGGAACAAAGCTTTGCTGGAGCGTACTCCCCTCGTCCGCTGGAGCGTACACGATTCCACCGGGGCAGAATGTCTCTTTTCAGTAACACTTCACTTCAATCAATCTTCTTTCCAATCCGTAGGAGTCACTTAACTCATAGCTTAGTCACGTCATCGATAAATGCCTGGAGGAGAGTTATAATAGGAAATTGGGCGAAAAACTCATAACGACCAAACAAATCGTTACACTGTGTATGTATTAAAAATAATGCATTGAATTTCTCTGATTGTTAAAATTGAATTTCTTTTGCCGCGATTGATAACTTTTCTCTCTCTTAGTTAATCAAAAAATGCAAATATGTTCCCAAACTTTTAATGGGAAATAAAAATATTATCAATAATAAATGGACGTTAACAAGCTATTATTGACAATTTCCATTAAGAAAACCAACATGAAACAATCCAACAGCGAATAACCAGCCACGTGATCAATACAAAATCCCACTCTTCCTTCTGTTCCCATCCTCAAAATCTCACTCTTCTTCAGCCAAAACTTATAGGAAAAACAAAAAAAAAGAATATTTTTTGTTTATTATCACTTTCTTCCCGCCATTAAAAATGTAAACTTTAACTTCCGGTCTAAGTTGAACCGGTTTATCTGGACCGCTCTACCCAGGTTAAATGCTAGCCGGTTTTTGGTTACCGTTTATAGCATAACACTTTCTGTATTCTCTGTAGGGAGAAAACTGTGGGTTGATTTTTCGGGTCATCACATTTTATGGCTGGGGTTGAAATTCGGGTCTGGATTCGGTATGTTTTCGATTAGTTCTTAATTCTTATTGTGGACTGATCTTTTTAAATACTCGAAGGCTCGGAAAATTATGTTGTTATATTATTATTGAGTTTATGTTTATACCCTTAGATCAGTTAAAAGGTAATTTCAGATAACTCAACTTAGTAAGTATTGATTGGTAACCAATAACAACAATAACATACCCAGAATAATTTCATAACTAGGGTTTTGTGAGGGTAGGATGTATGCAGACCTTACATCTACCTTTGTTGGGTAGAAAGATTATTTTTGATAGATCATCGGCTCACAAAATATGTAATTGACGCAAGATAGTAGGAAATAAAAGAGAGAAAACAAAATAGTAATGTACAAAAGAAGTTCAGCAACAAATATCAGTACACATAGGCAAAAAAGAAACTAAACGAGACCTGAATCACACTACTAAAAGTACAGCAACACTCAGCTACCTACTAATGGTGTACCATAATCCTCAACTCTATATCTCCTTATCTAAGGTCATATCTCAATCATTTGAAGTTGTGACATGTCCTGTCTAATCACCTTCCCCCAGTTCTTCTTTGACCTACCTCTACTTCTCCTAATTTCTGCTACAACCAACCTCTCACTGATGATAACTAATAATAAATAACTTTCTTTAATAGTTAAATACATTCATGATTTAAAAAATATTTATACTCTCAGACTTTAGTGGATATAACATAAGCTCTTTTATTAAATGGGTCTCAAATTTGGTTTGTGTTTGTGATTAGTTCTTTTTAGTTGTAATTTTCAATTAAAACTTGTCTTGGCTCGATAGAAAGTTGTCACAACCCAAATCATGGGCGTTGTGGTGGCACTTACATAATCCCCTCGGTAGGCGAACCAATCCCAAAGACAACTTTAAGAAGGTTAAACGAATTACAATAAATAACAGTTTTCATTAAAACATATTTAAGAGAATTGATCCTTACGACAACCTTCTTTTCCCAAAACTTGACATGACTTATACATGGACTTTACGATACAATGAATGGAGGAGAAATACAATGATATTACTCTGAATAAAGGAGATAGTCTACACCATATGGAAATTAAGGCCACCGAAATGAGTAGTCTGCCTTAACTTCATGTGCTCCAAGCTGTAATCTGAATAGAATGAGTACTTGTATCCAAGTAAAAGATGCAGCAAGTGTAGCATGAGTACACAACGTACCCCCGTAGACATCATAGGCCGACAACGATGGAAGATACGCAAAGAAAGATAAATATCAAGTTAACACCACATAGTCCTAACACTAGCAATTCAATAAACCAAATAGGTCATGTTGTTCACATTATAGCTCATCGAATTATCAAGTCACCTTGAGCATACAAGGATCCACGAAGTCATGTAAAACTCACAATCATAGAAGACTAACAATTCATATAGACACCCAATCACTCCCAAGTTTATTAATCATGTGACTACCAATCCACAACTAACTCATGAAACCACTCGATCATATATAAGCTCATTAATCACATAAGTCACCTAAATTCACACATGGGTTTACTAATGCCAGAAATTATTTTTGACCTAACACATTCAGTTTGACAACACACGTCAACTAGACACTCATTTCATTACACTGCTACTTTAGGCCTTCCACAGTATGAATCTTAGGATGGAGAACACTTTGTTAATATTTATTATCTCTAGTTTCAAGCACTAAGTATAGCCATATCCAATTACAGCAAGACACCTATTAGATTGATAGACTCTTTCCATAAGTTGTAAGTAGTTTCCGTTTCTTTACCTTTATATACCAAAACAACAATTCCACACATACACAACATATAAGCAAGAGCAGGCGACAAAAACTCAACAATTATACCCACAATCCCTGCTGGACCTTTTGTCAAATAACATTGTCATTCACTGAGCAATAAAAGCCAATGAAATACTTCGACCACATTAAAGTCCGACAATGAGTACCCAAACTCATAAAAGTCTAACCACACAGCCCAATCCACAGAGAACAAGCCAATCATGGCGACTAAATAGGTCTAATATAAGCAATCATATGATCCCATTTAATTAGGAAATCACTCAAATTCCACTAACCAATCCATGTCACGCCACCACACAACAAGTAATTAATGTATGAATGCATTGCATATGCCAGATACTTTCAACCTCTAATATACAAGCTTTTAAGTTTTTATTATGATCAGCATACCCATGGAGGATCCGCGAAGTCCATATACTCATCCATAATTTCATATTGGACCCCAGCTCTTGGTTGTAGGCGTGCAACCCATACCCCACGTATAATCATGATCTCAGTATTTCCATAATCTCATAGTATTCTTACCTTTCTGGTCTCTTGGACCCACAACATATATCATACCACTCCAATATCAATATCATCATAACCATGAGTGTATGATTGCAAATGACAATAGCTAGCAAAAATAACAATGTCATGAGATGCAACCATGTATAGAGATGAATGGTGCATGCTTTCAAGAATACAACAATAATATAATCCAAGTATATCCAATATATCATATCAAATCATGTGTGATGAATAAGCACAATGACAACAAGTATGGCAACGAGCCCATATAATGGCAACAAGCCCAATCAATCAACAGTTAAAATCAGCTTAAGGTTGATTCTCCAAATCACTCATCATCACAGTTCCGATACCCACTCAAATGTTCATCACAACCATTTAAGTGGGACCCCCAAACACACCCAATACCCCTCAATATTTATAACTAATTACGTATTTCTATCAGAGTCTAGTGAAAGTACATTGTAGCCTACCTCAAAATCGAGCAGGAACCAAGAATGGTCGACCCTCTATGTGCGTCTTGACTCTTTAGGACACCTCGTAGTAATTGTATTCTAACACATATGTTCTATATATTAATATCAGGCCAAGCACACACAAGGACTTAGTCCTTAACCAAACATAACACATCTAAAATTTACCCCGACCCATGGTGTCAAAAATCCAAACTTTATTACTCAACAAGGCTTAAAACATGCTTTACTAGTTACATCCTTAAGTTAATTTGAGAAACAACCTTAATTGAACCCCCAATTTCATAATTTAATAAAAGCCCTAATTTACAACCCTAGGTTTCCTCTCAAATAAGGAAAAAGGTTTTCATGCTCAAATTAACTTTGTCACATGGTTATTTAATCAAAACTTATACTTATTTTGAAGATCAAGGTTTACAATTCATTCTACATAATTTATTCAAGGTACATTTATTGTCAATCTACCATAGAGTCTTTAACTCACTTTCCTTAAATTCATCATTTATCTCAAGACTAGAAATAGGGGAAAACACTCAAAAGGGATGGAGAGCTTACCTCCCATGAAGGAGTTTTAGTCCAGACCTCAGCGATTTCTCTAGACTTGCCCCAATTTTGAGGTACAACATATTTGGAAAGTGAGGCATTTTTAGGTCATTAAATCAATTTGGATAGACAGCATTTCTGCCCATGCGGACCCGACACCGTAGGAGCAGAAGCACTACGGCGTAAAAGTTGAACGTTGAGGCACAGGCACTTGACACCTCGCCTCAGCGCAGAGGCAGAAGATATTTTGTAGAAATGGACTTAATCCGTCTGTCGTGCGAACACTGCTCTCTCGGCAATTTTTCACTTCAATTGATCTTCTTTCCGAACCATAAGAGTTATTTTACTCACAAATTCCACGGGTAATGGTCATCGGTGAATGCCCGGACAAGAAGATATGATAGGAAATTAGAAGGAAGGTTCATAATGACCGAACAGGTCATTACATCAGATACCAATTAAACAAATATTCTTCCTCAAATACGGATAAGCGGGAAGTAGTTTATAAAGAACGAAGGACCCGAGACCTAGTCCCATAAGGGATTATTCCAAACCATGCATGACAACGACCAGAAATAATGTCACACAACATAACTAGGACTCTACATCAACAACTCTAATTTATAACATAAGTTTCATTACAATAATTTGGACTAGTCGATGGAAACAACTTACTATAATAATAATCATAAGAAGAAAATTATTTAATTCAGAGAATATTAGTTTTAAGGACATTGTGGTATAGTGTCATGCCATCGGTCACACTATTATACATCACACCACGGTATTTAATATCGGTAATACTAAATTCGTAATGTAGTATGTCCGTACAGTCACATTAAGTTAATATCTAGCAAGGAACACATAGTATGAAAGAATGGTGGGGGTCGGACGCTTCACAAGAGTTATATAAGGCCCAAAAGGTAGGTTTTCATTTCAAACATGTGGGACAAAATACTCACCAAGAGGCAACTTATTTTTTAGAACATTGCACAAGTGGTGGATTTTAATAAGAAAATAACGTTATGGCGAAAGAATCGTGCGCAGGAGCGCACCCATGCACGCGCAACATATACTGCCAAAGTGGTCAACTAGGAAAAGGGAAAACCTCACTGGGCAGCTTAGGTGCCGGCCCTGCGGATGCGCTGGTGCCGAAGAAGCCCGAGGAAGTGGAAAATGCAGTTTTTAAGAGTAAAAAACATCCACTTCCCCCACTTTTCTCACACTCCCACTCAAACTCTATTCTTCAAAAAACTTCCTCAAATTACTCCCAACAACAAATTGTCCAACCGCTATCACAAACCCACCCCCACAAATTTTACTCATCCTTTTCCACAAAGCAACTCCCCCCACACCCACTTCTTCTCATTCTTAACACACTGAAGTTGAAACCTCAAAGGTGGTGCAAAAGAAAAACAAGGAACTAGGATAAACTCTCCACCCAACACAACAACTCAAGCCTCATTACTCGGTAAGTTTCACATCCTTACACTACGCATGATTTGCCACTATAAAATTGAGTATAAACATGCTCGTGGGTTAAGGAATTTTCAAGAAATCTTTGAAAATTTGGGTGGTGGTTTTTATGGGGGTAGATCTATAAATGGGTGAAATAATAGTGTAATAAGGTTCTATACATCATGAATTATCACATAAGAAACAAAAGGAGGGATTTTCCAGTCAAAATAGGTGAGAAATTATCAAATTCTCAACTAGGTTGGTCTGGGATGATGACCCCGCGTCGACAGACAACTTTCGCTGAAGCATGTCCACTGAGGCGTACAAATTCTTTGCCGAAGCGAACAGACGAGGGATAGAGATTTTTGCTGAAGCAAACATTTTCCTTGATGGAGCGGATTCGCTCCAACGACACTCATTTCACCGAAGTGGAAATAGGATAGAAAATGCTAAAATAGTAGCTTTGCACCAAGTCACTCGGGTCAATTTTCATTGGTTACTTTGACTCATTAGGCCATAATAAAATAACACATATATCTCTATCACTGAACTAACTTGAATGCATGTACAATTTGATGAAATGGACCAGAATTCGATCGAAAATCTTGCTTAGGCTTACGGAATCATCGATGAAGAGCCTGCGACTGAGTATGATAATGTTCATGTCAAAAGATTGTAAGAACAGTTACTATGCCAATTTTAGAGACAAGAAACTGTTAAAAGAGAGGGGCATAGACATGGCCAATGTAGAGGAGCATCTCTCAGAATTTTATGAATGATTGATGCAAATAGGGTGGAATTGATTTGTCCCTCCTCCTTTCCAAAACAATTAAGACTATGTGAGGGTGTTCTATGCAAACTTAAAGCAAGTGAGACTATTAGAGCCTCACGCAGAGATCAAAATTCTAGGCAAAATGGTACCAATCGGGGCTGAGGTGATTAATGCTTTCTACGGGCTATTGAACCACCCCACAGAGGGTATGGATGCCAAGGAGGCTTGTGGGAATAGGGTGTGGTTGGTGTCATAACTGGTACCTGAGGAGAATAGGGAAATATCACCGGGGCCAACAAGAACACTGGATAACAAATAAGTATTTCACTGTTGAGGTTAAGAGGTGGCATAACATCATGACTCGCAGGGTATGTCCCTCGAGTAACATTTCGAACTACGCATATATTCACGTTCTGATGATAGCTTGCATACTGGATGATATCCCGATAAACGTGGGCCACCATATTATCTGGGAAAGGAATGACTACTTGATAAATAATGGGCCAAGTCTGATATTCCCATCACTGATTATAGAGTTGGTCCAGATGGTGGGAGTGTCGGATCACCCTGATGATGACTGAATTGATCCTGAGGGGGTCTTTCACCCTCTGAAAGTGTCAAGAGTGGTACTTTGGTGAAGAATAAAAATAGGAAGGTGGATCTGAACGTGAACGGGGATGGTGATGCTGATGATGTATCTCAATCTCAGTTGTAGTCGCATCTACAGGGGCCATTTGGTGCTATGGGTTCTCAATTGTAGGAAATTCGAGATTTGGTTGTCGGACTTCCTAGACCTTCCACTGGGTCTAGTACTTCGGGTGTCTCTGCCGACTACTTCACCCGAGAGGAGATAAAATAGTATCTCGATTCATAGAAGGTCCTTCAAACCTCAGTTGGTACCTTGGAGATAACATATAAGGACTTTTCCAAGGATCATGGTAAGCTCCGCATGAGCTTCAAAAAGGGGAAGAAGAGGAACAAGTCCAAGGGCAAACTTCACGTAAAGGTGTGGAGAGGTATCAAGGGCTTCTTTAAACAATTGGTTTACAAGGAATCCCTACAAGTTAAAGACGAATATGATGAGATGGACTACTACTTCCTGTAAAATCATGAGGATGGGGACAACAGTAGCACCGATGGGAGGCAAGGTGGCAAGTTCAAAGAGCCAAGGTTGAGATCATGTTTAGTATTTGTTTATAGCTCGTGTCGGGCTTCATTTCAAACAATTTAATTTTCTAGTTCTTGTGGGATATTTGGATAATTTGGTTTGGATGCTTTTATTTTCTGTTCTACTTGGTTGGTAAACGCTTCGAACAATTTGGATATTTGAGCTAGTTGTTCATTTGTGTCTTAGTTATGATTGTAGAATATTAGGTATGTGGAATAGATGAACTGTTTTGCTAGTTTTCTCTGAATTTGAAATGTTATGGTATATGTCCATATATGCATAGGTTGAAAATAAAATAGGGCAGACCTCACTGGGTTCTACCCAGTGGTTCTGCTGGCATGAGAGAAATCTCCGCCGAGGCGGGCTCACTTCTGCGAGAAACTGTCGCATCGGAGGACTGCAGACAGGCACCAGTATTCGTTGTGACTAAACATTTACTGCGGATGCGATGTCGCCAAGGCAGACCATATTCGCTAAGGCGGATACAATATAACAATAGGATATCTGCTCCTGCGGCTCCACAGGCGTGAAAGACTTAGGCTAGGGCGGTATACCTGAACCAACATAGAATTTCAGAATTAGACAATTTTTCAAACTTTGTACTAACCTCTGGACATACTTTCCACACACGATCCACTCTAAAAGAGTGTCAGGACCAGATACCAATTGGAATCATCTAGATACCAATTTGATTCAACTAGATATTGGAATCGTCTAGTACCTGGCCCGACCAGCAGAGCGCTCCCCCACCTTACCGAGGTATGAGACATGAACATGACTTAAATGGATCCAATCAATAATCTGAATGTATCATCCTCTTGGCAGATTGACCCTTATCCTACACTGGCGTATGTATTTTCAGGCTATCCGAGACTTCTCAGTAATCTATACAACTCCCAAAACATGTACTTAAAAATAGTTGGCTTATAAGCCCATGGATTTCATGAAAATGACTTGTAAAACATGGTTTGCAATTATAGTTTAACATGTGAATGGATATATTATATAACTTGTATAAATCCTAAAAAGCATGTTTAATTTCACGGAACTGAGTAATAATAATTATAACTTATATTTAAGAACTCATGGAATTCAAAGCATGCGTTCATAGATTACGAACTGGTTCATGACAATTATAATGACCTATCATGAATACAATTGATAAATTGAAATATAGACATGACGTATAATATTACATGTATTAGGGTTATCATGTTAATGGAACAAAATCCTAAACTTATGAAGAATTCGTATTTCATGAAAAAACATGGTGTGGGGAAGAATATGGATATTCTCACACATGTATAGAAGCTCTACATACCTTATTCGCTCCAATACTTTTCTTAGAAATCTAAACTGGGAAGGAGGAACCCAAAGCTTGAACTTTTAATTTCTTGAGTTGGGTTTTCCTGAAAACCCTAGGTTAGGAACAATGAATTTCACTTAGAATTCATGAGGATGATGTTAGAATTGCTTATAATTGCATGATAAAAGCTTACCTTGATGTAGGAGAAGATTGGAAAGAGAAGAACTTCGTTCTAGGACTTGAGAGTATGAAAAACTGATTTTTGGAACTAAGTCTCGTATTTATATTGTTCAGTCCGTCGGGACTTTTACGGTAAAATAAGAAGGACCATAACTTTTTCTATGGTCTACGAATGGACCTTATAATTTGTACATTCCGTATAATCAGACCGTCACAAAAGCTCAAATTTCCAGTGACTTCATAAAACTGAAAGGAATGTTACGGTTAAAAATGATGGGTCGTATAATTTTATACGGTCCATATAAATTTACTATGATCCGCCAATTTGAAAAACAACTTTTACGATTCATTTCGACGATCCATCAAACTCATACGGTCTATCAATCGCTGGCGTAAAATTGGGTCTGTAGAACTGAAACTATTTTTTCAACTTTAACTCCCCGTCTTGGTTTCCTAAACTCTTGAATCGTAAACATGGCTTAGTTTGAAGGTATGAGGTGTTACAATATCTCCCCATTGGGATCATTCTCCCTTGAATGATGGGTTATAGTTAAGAATAAGACTAGACATGGCATGAGTACATGAATGTGAAAAAACATGATATGAATCATGGGGATTGAACTAACATGATTGCATGAAAACATGAACATGGGGGCATGAGGCGTGAGTACTGAATACATGAATATGAAACATGAGACATGGATACGAACGAGACATGACATGAATACTGAAGGGATTTACCTTGTTCGCTTTCTACTTGCTCTTCAAATATGTGCGGATATTTGGACTTTATGTCCTCTTCGGCTTCCCATGTAGGCTCTTAAATAATCTGACTTCCCCATAACACTTTCACTGAGGCAACTTCCTTAGTTCTCAACTTTTAAATCTGACGATACATAATAGCCATGGGGATCTCTTCATAAGTCAAACCATCCTTAATTTAATGGATTCAATAGGGACAATCAACAATGCGTCTCCCGCACATTTCCTCAACATGGTTAAATAAAACACTAGATGCACATCAATTGTGGCAATTCAAGCTCATAAGCCACTTGGTCAATTCTTCTCAGAATCATGTATGGTCCGATATATCTAGGACTGAGCTTCCCTTTCTTTCCAAACCTCATGACACCTTTCCAAGGTGAAACTTTCAGACACATCCAATCATCAATCTGAAAATCCAAGTCTCTATACCTCTCATCCAAATAGGACTTTTGATGACTCTGAGCTATTTTCAATTGTTCCTGAATCAACTTAACTTTCTCCATAGCCTGATGGACCAAGTCTGGTTCTAAGAATTCTGCTTCACCAACTTCGAACTAATCAGTTGGCGACCTACACCTTCGCCCATATAAAGCTTCAAATGGTTCCAGCTAGATATTCGCATCGTAACTATTATTATAAAAAAATTAAATGAGAGGCAAATGATCATCCCAAATACCTTTAAAATCAAGAACATATGCCCTCAACATATCCTCAAGGGTCTGAATAGTTTGCTCTTCCTGGCCATCTGTCTGAGAGTGAAAAGTTTGTTGAGGTTTACCTTGGTACCCGATCCTTTCTGAAAACACTTCCAAAAATGTTTTATGAATGAGCACCATAATCCGAAATAATGGACACTGGGGTCCTATGAAGCCTGACCCTTGTTCAAAGGTCATAGTCTTATGCTTGTGAATCCCCTCTTTTAGCTACAAAAAATAGGGATCATTAATCTATTTCTCCTTTACTTCGGCTACTAAGGAGAACTCGGACCAGTTTTGGACAACAACACCACTATCTTTAGAGTTCAAAAGTCAAACTCCTAATCTAGCTAGTTCGTGAACTTCCTTCGCCATAGTTCTCTTCTCTTCTTCACCATGAGCTAAACTCCCCATGGATTGTCGACTAAGAGCATCAGCTACCATATTCGCTTTCCCTGGGTGATAGAGAACATCCCATCATAATCCTTTATCAATTCAAGTCATCTTCTTTATCTAAAATTCAACTCCTGCTGCTTGAAAAAATACTGATGGATCTTGTGATCTGTAAAAATATCAATGTGAACTCCAATAGCGATGCCATATCTTGAGTGTGAAATTCACAGCTGCCAATTCTAAATCATGAGTCGTATAGTTCTTTTCATGAGGCTTAAGTTGTCTGGATGCATAAGCTATAACCTTACCTTACTGCATTAAAACACATACGAGACCAATGCTTGAGGCATCATAATATACAACTAACCCATCGGTTTCCTCTGGCAATTTTAACACTGGAGCAGAAGTCAATCTCATTTTCAGTTCTTTAAAACTACGCTCACAAGCATCTGACCACTAGAATTTGACTTTCTTTTGAGTCAATCTAATCAATAGAGCTGAGATGGAAGAAAAAACTTCTACAAAGTGCATGTAATATCCTGCCACACTAAGAAACTTATTATCTCAGAGATCGAGGTAGGTCTGAGTCAATTCTTCACGACGTCTATTTTCTGAAAATCAACTTGGACGCCTTCGCCTGAAATCACATGGCCTAAAAATGCTACTGACTTTAGCCGAAATTCACACTTAGAAAATTTTGTATAGAGCTGGCGGCCCTGAAGTGTCCGCAACACTATTCTAATGCATAATCAGCCTCTCTACGGGAATAAAATAGAATATCATCAATGAAGACGATGATGAAAAGGTCGAGGTAAGGCTTGAAGACCCTATTTATAAGATCCATAAAAGAAGTTGGTGCATTCATCAATCTGAACTACATGACACAAAATTCGAAATTACCATAGCGAGTTCTGAAAGCGGTCTTCGGAATGTCAACTTCCTTAACCTTAAGCTAATGGTACCTTGATCTGAGGTCAGTCTTGGAATAATATTAGTCACCCTAAAGTTGATCGAATAAGTCATCAATTATGGAAAGAGGATACTTATTCTTAACGGTGACCTTTTTCAATTGTCGGTAGTCAATGCACATACACAGAGACTCATCCTTCTTCCAAACAAACAAAACTGATGCACCTCATGAAGAGACACTTGGTATAATGAATGCCTTATCAAGTAGATCTTTCAACTGGCCTTTTAGTTCTTTCAACTCCACTGGAGCCATTTTGTGCGGCAGAATAGAGAAGATCTTCTGGAAAGACTTCTGAAAACTCATTGACAACTAGTATGGACTGAAGAGTTAGGGTCTGGGTATCTGCATCCCTAACTCGAATTAGATGGTAAATGTATCCCTTGGATATCATCTTTCTGGCTTTAAGATAGGAAATAAACCTACCCATGGGTGTTGTTGTATCACTCTTCCATTCTATGACCGGTTCACCGGGAAACTCGAATTTGATAATTTTAGTTCTACACCCTACTGTGGCATAACATGAGGACAACCAATCCATGCACATGATTATATGGAAGTCTACCATTTCTAACTCTATCAAATAAGCTCCTGTAACGTGGTGATAGACTTTAACCGGACAACCCCTATATACTCGTCTAGCTATAACTGACTCTCCAACTGGAGTGGACTCTTAAAAGGATTTGTGCAACTTTTCTGGTTCTATCCCAAATTTCTTAGCAACAAATGGGGTTACATATGATAGATTGGATCTATGATCCATAAGGGCATAAACATTAAAAGTGAAAATAGTTAGTAAATGCGTGACCACATCTGCACGGACCTCTGTATCATGATGACTTGATAGTGCATACAAGTAGCTTGTTACCGAACTTAGTTGGACCACGCCTTGATTGGGCCTAAGAATTGCGAGAAACTGTTGAATTTGTGGATTTCATGTACTTGAAAATAATTGAAAATAGTTAGTATACCCAAAATATGTACTTGAAAATAGTTGCCTTGTAAGACTATGGATTTAATGAAAATAACTTGTGAAACATGGTTTGCAATTATAGGTTAACATGTGAATGTATATATCATATAACTTGTATAAATCCTGAAAAGCATATATAATTTCATGGAACTGAGTAATAACAATTATAACTTGTATTTAGGAACTCATGGAATTCAAAGCATGCGTTTATGGATTATGGACAGGTTCATGACAATCATAATGACCTATCATGAATACAATTGATAAATTGAAATATAGACATGACGTATAGTATTACATGTATTAGTGTTATCATGATAATAGAACAAAACCCTAAACTTATGAAAAATCCATGTTTCATGGAAAAATGTGGTGTGGGAAAGAACATGGATATTTCCACACATGTTTAGAAGCTCTACATACCTTATTTGCTCCAATACTTTTCTTAGAAATCTAAAATGGGAAGGAGGAACCCAAAGCTTGAACTTTTAATTTCTTGAGTTGGGTTTTCAGGAAAACCCTAGGTTAGGAACAATGAATTTCACTTAGAATTTATGAGCATGATGTTAGAATTGCATGATAAAAGCTTACATCGATGTAAGAGAAGGTTGGGAAGAGAGGAACTTCGTTCTAGGGCTTGAGAGTATGAAAAATGGTTTTTGAAACTAAGTCTCGTATTTATATTGTTCAGTCCATCGGGACTTTTAAGGTAAAATAGGAAGGACCGTAACTTTTTCTACGGTCTGGGGATGGACCGTATAATTTGTATGGTCAGTATAATCGGACCGTCACAAAAGCTCAAGTCTCCAGTGACTTCATAAAGGTGAAGGATTATTACGGTTAAAAATGATGGGTCGTATAATTTTATACGGTTCATATAACTTTACTGTGATCCATCAATTTCAAAAACAACTTTTACGATTCATTTCGACGGTCTATCAAACTTGTACGATCCGTCAATCTCTAGTGTAAAATTGGGTCTGCAGAATTGAAACTGATTTTTCAAATTTAACTCCCTGTCTTGGTTTCCTAAACTCATAAATAGTAAGCATGGCTTAGTTTAAAGGTACGAGGTGTTACATCTTCATAACATTGTGTTCCTATGAACTCAAGAAAGCTATCAAATCAATAAGGCACTTACATGCTCAATAGCTGCAAAAGCCGAGTTAGACTCAGATGAAGGGAAGTAGAGGATACATGTACAGAAAGGCAAATAGATCATAAAAATGAGACATTAAAGAAAGGAAGATGGATGACAAAGACAAGTGCAAAAGTCGATTCACATATGGAATATCTAACCACATGATAGAAAAATACACATTATGGAGAGCATGATGGAAAAAGGCATGATAGCAACATGGAACTCGAAAAATAAATAAGTCTCATAGGATGAACAGGAGAATTCTGATGGTATTGCTACTAAAGCTTCAGGCTCAGGCACTGGAAATGATAAGATAAGTACTCCATATCTAAACAAGGTTGATCGTCTCTCCAAGTCAAGGATGATGACCTTAATTATCTCGTTAATTGATGAATATCAAGATTTAAGGTCACAAAGAAGTGAGTTGCTCAGCGGATTTGCTTAGTTAAGAGGTGAATCCTATATTGCAGAGCCGACAACCATACAGAAAAAGAGAGAATATCCTCCTTCAAAGAACAGGTAGAGCAATGTGATTCACCTTCCTTATTTTACAAACACAAATTGAAGACCTTGAAAAAGGTAACAGCAGAACAAGTATTTGACTCTATATGGAAAAAACAATCAATATAAGATCAAACATCCAATTCGAAGAGGATATAGAGTAAGGAAGCTGAAAGTTGCAAACACTCTTCAAACCTACTAGGAGAGATGGAATAAATACATAAATCAAGATTTCATTTAGATGGATCAAAAAGGATTCAAGAAAAATAATGAAAAGGAGAAAAGAACCATGCGGATCAGGATTCTTGAAACTAACTTCTGATTACTTTGCAAGACAAAATGATAGAAGCAAGAAAAATTAATACTTGACCAATGCTTGATTAAATTTTATAGTTATAGGCCAAATAAACAATTTTGTTTACTCTTAAAAATGAAAAGGAAGAAAATGCATATCGACAGGGGGAACATGGGCTAAAACTCCTTGTGAAAAACTTGTCAACAATTCTAAACCTTGAAGATTGGTCGATACTCAGGTACTACCTTGAAGGAGGTGTATATACTGAAAAATGTCTTGTTCTTGTCCTAACTAAAATGAGTTGAATATTGAACGAATACTGGGAGTTACTATAATTGACCGAAATACTGAGATTGCAGATAAATTCATCAAAGTTTTAAGGCAAGTACATTATCTTCATGTTGTAAACAAATATACTGGCCATAAAATTGCTATCCAATATTGAGTGTAATCGTCATCATCCCCATGTCACTATAATGGCTAGCGCAAAAAAGAGGCAATTGTCAGATCAGTCACCTCCTAAGACATGTCCCTAGATTAATGCCTAAAGATAATAAGTAACTCCTTCACTTCTAAACATACTTTCTCACATCTCCATTTCCTGCCAAAAATTTAATCTTGGCAGACCACTCTCTTCTTCAACTTCTATCTCTGAAAACCCTCACTCCCTTCCAAACGTTCGAACACTCTACTCACTCCTACTACACTAAAATGGGATGTTCAGTACCAAACCTTACTTCCTCACAAAAATCCCTAGTTGCGTCTTCATCTCCTATCAATCCTAACCCCAGTGATGTCACCCTCACTATACCCATCGAACCCAATCAATTTCATATTCCACAAGGAATCCAAGAAAAAGCTGATCACCGACATGAGCCCAAAAGCTCTAATGACTCTGAAATTGAACCATATTTGGTCGAATTTTCAGACCACTCTGATGTGTTGGACAACCCTGGTGATATTATAGAGATAAAGGCTAAAGTGATCAAAAGCTTAATTTGTTGCAGGCCATATGCACAAGGAACTTGCTATATAGGGCCGCCTCAACAGGTAAACCCAATCGTTGTTTCCAAAGTTGTAATTATTGACGAAACTTGGGTAGCCCATGTGATATCTTCCATTAAAGATTTAGGGGTTGATACGGGACAAAAGGAGGTAGATAAAGGACAACCACACAGTTAGGGGGATACCCTGAGAAACTCCACAGCTGAAGAAGTTTCATTTGATGGAGAAATAGAGACAGAAATTAGGGTAAGCCTAGTTGATAGTGGTGATAGAATCAAATCATGGGAGGAACTAACGGAGATTGAACAATGCCTAGAAGAGGAAGAGTCCGATGTGTTGAGGTGTGTTGGTTCACAAGAGAATTCCCCATGGAGCAATGTATATGTACCAATGGAACAAGAGGAAAGACATATTCCAACAGCAGAACTAGATATTCAGCTAGAGCACTCTTATCATCCTGACTTTAGTATGAATGTATAGGATATGATGATGATGATGATGTGCTTATTGTTCAGCTCATAAATAGAAGGGTTAGGCACAGGCTTCGAAAAGCATCAGGAGAATCCATTCAAAAATCAGATGATGAGAGAAAGGAGAAAATGGGATCATCAACATTGTTGAGAACTTCTCACACAAGGGGACAAAAGAGAAAGGTTGAGGAAGAACTACATAAGGAAATTCTAGCTACAAAAATGGGTAAAGCACACAGAGTAAAGGTCACTAAATCACCTTCTGCATTAATGATGGAACCTGCTGAAGAGATAATAGAGAAACAAAGGAAAAGGAAGGGCAAGGTTGTCATCACTGCAAAATCAAATCAGCTATTGTCAAGAAACATGTTCATAAACATATTTCAGCTAAGAAAAGGTCACAGTCAAAGTTGGTACATGAGAAAATTGAAAGTGAGAAAGATGAGTTCACTAAAGATTCAAACTTCAAGGAAATTGATTATTACAGCGAATCGGAAGAAGTACAAGATCCTGCTTAACAAAGAATAATGATGATCAAAAGGCATATTGTGCTTAGAGGGAGAGTAGTTATTGGTTACAGAGTCCCTAATATGGACACATTGTTACAAAAACATGAGCGCCAACGGTAGAGTAATTTGTTCCTTCCAATAAGAGAAAAAAGGATGTGTAAGGAACAAGTTACTGAATTCTCTGTCAATGCTACTTTTACTGGAGAACAACTCATCAGCACTGTGCTGCAAGTTAAGATTGTTTTGACTCCTCAAACTTTGGGGGAGATTCTAAGTGTGACCTCAAGGGGTTAGGCAAAGTATGTAAAGAATGATTGTCCATCACTTGAGGGAATGTCATCAGCTCTAGAAATCACAAGAAAATTGTGTGGAAATCTAGTAGTTATGGAGCATAGAAGGGTGCAGAAAAGAGAGATGCCCAAGTTATATTAGCATGATTGTTCCCTGAAAGGAAGAAAGATACCATGTAGTCTTTTTTGATATGTCATTAATATAACTTCTTGACACTGAAGTCCAAATAAACCTACCTATTCTCATATTTCAGCACATTCAGAAGATCACTCTACAGGAACATAAAGGTCATGAGTTGGTGTTTGGGTTCTGGTTGGCTGACATCTTTAAGCACTACAGAGTACCAGTTAAAGTCTGGTAATATCAAACTACAAAGGATGTCGTTGGTGTATTAAATCAGGGTATTTAATCAGCTCTGAATACAGAAGTTGAGATACAAACCTTGAGAGACCTACTTGTTGCCGAAGAGGCTAAAATTGCAGCGTTGAAAGAAAAATATGAGAACAACATATACTCATTGCATGTGAATTATGGGTGTGAGGAAGAATCTATTAAAGAACAAGTTTAAATCCTGAAGGCCGCCCTAGATAAAGAGAGGGAAGAAAACACCAAAGCCATTCAGAACCTAGTGTCTGCACTATTTAAAGACCCTGCCTTAACCTCCAAACCCACCTCTTAGATATCATTAGTTAGATCTCCCTGATTTGTGTTCTCTTTGTCCTAATTGTTTTTGGCTCTAGTCTGTATGTTTTGTTTTGAACTTGTTGTGGTGCTACTATTAAAAAGTAATTGGACTTGATCACTCTCTTATATCTCTGTGCTAATTTCGGTGCTTGAGAATATTCAGGTAGATATAATTTGAGTTAAGTGTACTATTATATGTATATGATCGCCCAATGGTCATGAGCTTAATATTACATATATTTCTTTACAGAATTAAAATCACATGATATGACTTATTCATAATGCCAAAAGGGGGAAGATAGTGTGTAATTGAGATGTTTATAACCCATGTATGTTAACTTGGTTCATCCTAGTGGTTTTCTGTCTAATATTTTTGTCTTTGAGATGCTTAGAACAGAGTTAGATGATGGAATAACATGAATGAGTTTGTCACCATCAAAAAGGGTAAATTTGTTGGCATTAGCAAAAATGGCAAGTGTTAGTTTTGATGATGGACAAAGAGAATACAAAAGGTGAATTAATCAGGTCTGTGAACTTGATTTATCAAAGGGCAGATACAATACTGAGTTGATCGAATCATGCTCAGAGCAGAAGTGGAATGAACCATTTACAAGAATATGTTCATTCTCAAACACAACAGTGAAACAGAGTTGATATAAACAAATGCAAGGAACGGATCCAATAATGTGTTCCTGTTCAGAGTCCTACCATGAGTAGGATTTGTGTTTTTATGGTAAATACTTCTCATATAAGGCGGTAGAATCTCTTTCCATACTTATCAAGATTCTATAGAGTCCTACAAGGAAACTAAATATGCATGAAGGTGTAAGAATCTTAAATCAACTCAAACCTTATTCTATCATGATGGGTCGTATCATGTAGGGTTTAGGTCAGTCGTGTTGATAAAGAAAAAATTATATATATCACCTCTTGTCGTGAAGAACCCACGCACTCACAAAGAGATAAAGTCAGAAACTTGAGGAAACCAGCCAAACATAATTGAGAGAGTTCTAATTTTATTAGTGCGACCCTAATACTACGAAGAAGATTAAAGGAGTTGTTCTACTGAATAATATTTTTTAGTTATTAAGTCTAGATTCTTGTATCAGGTTGTTCATCGAGTCGTACCATTATCCGATTTTATAGAAGCAATTGTAATAGGTATAAACAGTTAGTCAAATTCAACTTTAAGTTGGGGATCAACTTGGAGTGGGCTCAACAGTTTGGGTAGATTGTTGAGATAGGAATTAGAGTTTAGAGTTTATAGTTTCTAGGTTACAGTGTTTGTAATTTGAATTTTCAGAGGCTCACTTTGTAGTGGAGTTGGGGTTAAATCCTACAGAGGTGTAGGTCGTGATTTTGTCTACCCTTGTGAGTCGGGTGGTTTCCACGTAAAAGTTATATGTCCTTACTTTATTATTCTTTATTATTCCACAAATGCTATTGTTACACCCCATAATTTTATTCATCGAATATACCTTAAGCTATGGAGCCTAAGACAAGGAAGAGGTTTCCCTTGGGAAGATTAAGGAATGGTCGAGTTGAAACCCGAAGAAGTAAGAGTTTCAGAGTCGCTAAGCCCTTCGTACTTGCAATCTTTACGTTGAGTGCGTCGTGTCAAGCCGATGTAATATGAAAGGAGTTATGATGCCTATAAAAGGATAATGAAGGCTTTGGACCAAGGTTGGAAGTATATCTACAAGATTCTGAGTTACACATGTCGTTCATGCACATTTAAGAGTATGGTTAATCAAATTGAGCTCTGATGACCCGAGCCCTGTTGTGAGGGTCACGTAGGACATAAATGAATGTTAAGAAGGTCTATGGATGGTTATAAGTCATTGGATCAAAAGAATCATATCTCGATGAAGTTTGGCAAAGATAGGATGATACGCTAAGCGTTTCGCATCACGAAAGCCAATCCACTTCGCGATGGATCCGCACCTTAAGGCAACTATTTTTCCACCTCACTACCACCATATGTGGAGGAGGAGGCAGCCGCATACTATTACGCCACATAGTTTCATACCCAAATGAGAGTACAGTCAGCCGACTTAAGTCGTGAGAATTTGAAATCATTTCTGAGGGTTCGTATGATGTATAAGGATGTTAAGAAATGGCTATGGAATGTTGAAAGTCAATTGGACCAAAGGAATTATAACTCAAAGAATATTAATGAAGCTACAAAGATATGTCATGCATTTTGTACCGCGGATATGGCCACAGATTAATTTTACATTTTCCCCACTTCATTGCCACCATATGCGGTGGCATATGCGGCTGCATATAGGCATATGTACCACATATGTAGCCGAATATATGAGGCAGTTTGGTGGCTTATTTAAGACCAAAAGTTGGCCAATTTCATTCTTATCCCATAATTTTTACCCTTGAGCTCCAAGATCCTTCTAAATACCCTCTAAGGCTCTCTCCGCCATTGAAGAACACTCCCACAAGTATCTAAGGTGATCTCCCCTTCAAGGATCAAGAACACTTGGATAACCTCTCTAGTTAGCTTGGTAGGCTTGTGAGCTCCTTTGAGTTGAGTTGGAGGTGGTTGAGAAAGACCTATTAGTTGATTAAGGTAAGGCTTTATCACTTTTAAATGGACTTTTACTTATCCTAACTTAGCTTGATTGTTTGATGAAGATAACTTATGAATTGAATAAGTATAGTAGATATGATCTTGAAGAACATCTCCTAGGGTATTAAGTTAAGTTAACTTGTTGTTTAGGTTGTTGATTGAGATTGAGGGCAAATATAAGTGTTGAAGCATGTTAGTGAAGTTGTAAAGTTAAGAAATGGAGTTATGGAAGATAGTGGTATTGATTTGAGTAAGGATCCATACTAGAATGACTCTAGCACTTCACGTACACAAGTTATTTGGCGAATTGCTTAATTGAAATACTTTATGAAGTATGAGCTTGATATTGATAAGAATCCCTCTTTTAATGTATATACGCATCCACAGCATGTGTGAGGCACCGCGGAACGTAACTAGCTCTATCAGCAAGGTATGTTTAGGCTCATTCCTTTTTTTCTTGGCATGTTTGTTGAAGTATTGATATACGATGAGACGTCCGCTAAGAGATTTGTCATTCTTTACTCTTGAAGGGATCCCATGGTCATGTTTGTCTCTCGTTGGTTTTCCAAAATCTAGAAACATTAGTTCTTAACCTGTTAAAGTTCATATGAAAAGAATGGAAAGATTATCGCCTTTGTTGGTGTCGCGATGATTATAGGTGATGTACTTTGTCTTGTTGACTCTTATGAAAGAATAGAAATGGAATAGTATGTTGTCCCTCCACTGATAGTGGGAAGGAATGGTACTTTACTCTTGATGGATTAGAAGTTCGGGCCTATGGCTCTTAGGATCGAACGTATCCATGTAAAAAGGATTCTCGTGGCGGTAAGATAAAATGAGAAGTTATCGATGATAGTCCTAATCGCTAATTAAGAAGGTAACGATCTTACATTAGTACGATAAGTTCATAGAAATCCCTCGTGGTTCTTCATGTACGTATGTAACATATCACCTATAAGGGCATGTACAAAGTAGTAAGGCTTACCACTAGTTGGGCAGAAGAGCATTACCACTGAGTCACGGCCAGTTGGGCAGACATTTACTTACCATCGAGTTATAATCGATCGAGCAGACATGTATTCACCACTGAGCAGTGATCGGCTGGGTAGATATACGCTTTACCACCGAGCGATAGTCAGTTGGGCAGATGAGCATTACCACTGTAGTTGGGCATGATAGTACTGAGTCCCATAATTGGGCCGGGTATGACTGAGTCCCTCATTAGGGCTGGGTACGATATGATATTGACCATGTTTTGGGAAATTATGCAATTACCACCAGTTGGGTAGTTATGTATCATTGTCTACCAACTGATTGGGTAGGTGCATATGTACCACCGACTGGGGAGTTATGTACGGTTACCTACCATCAATTAGGCAGTTACCACCGATCAGGTGGCAGTTAAGAGGTTAGAGTTACGACGTCATGTAAAGTTATAATATTATATTATAAGTTAAGTATGATTGTATCATAGTAGTATGAAATAAGGTTACAAGAAATGAATGATCGTTGTGTATATTCAGCCTCAGTGACATTTCAAAGGCTCAGGTTGACTCGAATATCCCTTTTCTCTTTTGACTATGCATTATCATATTTTATTTGCGCCTTACATATTCAGTACATTATTCATACCGATATCCCTTTGTGAGGGGACACTGTGTTTTATGTCGCGCAGGTTCAGGTAGGCGAGGAGAGGATCTGCCCCGATAATACATATGTCGATATCAGTGTTTGTTGGTAAGCTCCATTTTCTCTAGAGTATTGATGTTTCAGGAGTATGTTTATATGCATTTTGGTATGTTGGGTATGTCGGGGGCCCTGTCCCGACTTATGTATTGTGTCAACTTTGTCTTAGAGGCTTTGTAGACAGGTCATGTGTTGTATAGTTTATTTGGTACGGCCTTGTAGGCTGAGTTGTTGGTTAAATAGTACATTGGCAGTTTCAGCCTTAGCTTATCCATTTGTTAGGCTGGGATCTTCTGTTCGTAGGTTTTTATATTGTATTGTTTTGAAATTATCATTATTGATGCCTTGTCGGCCCAGGTAGTTGTATGTTCCCAAAATAATGTTCAGATGGTACGCTCGGGTCATCCAAGTATCGAGTGCCAGCCACATCCCCTAAGGTATATACACCATTGAAGAACTATTCTATAAGGTTGGGTTATGAATTCTCCTTCAAGAAGCTTGGATCATCTTGAAATCTCTCTGGGATTGTCAGAAACAACTCGGAAGTCTTGGAGAATCGAAAGGAGCTTTGGTATGGAGAGTCTCTTGAATGTTTTTTGGTATGATTTATCTTATTCTCAGTATTCTTAAGCTTCCCCTGACTTAAAGTGATCTTGTTGTAAAGTAATCCATGAATAAATAGGGATAAATTCCATAGATGAGCATGATAGCTATTGTGTTTTTGTTGTATGGTTGTGATAAGATCCTTGAGGTAACTATGGCTACATTTCATGGAGTATAGTTATTGTAATCTTGATGGAATTACTATTGTTGTAAAGGAGGTGAGAGTAGCTTAATTTGCCATAATAATAAGATGTGATAAAGTACGTACGCTAAGTGTTCGATGGAATGTCACAACGACAAGTTCTTAAAAACTATTGCTTGGATCTTGACTCAAGTTATCCTTATTGCCTAGGTCGACGATTGTAGGACGAGCGAGATGCCATAGGAGTGGTATTGGCCATCGACAAGGTACGTTAAGTCGCACTCCCTCCTTCTTTTGGCATGACCTAGGAATCAACGTATACTAACGACCCTTCAAAAAGGAACTCTATTCTTAAGATTGGAGCTTGTGAACACCTTAGTTTCATAATGATATATTTCATGGTTCTTATGGTCGCTTTTCATCAGGAACACTTCCCGCATTGATAGCATGTTAAATCTTATGCCTTCTTACGGTCCATATTGATCCTCAGACAATTGATACAGACACAGTTACATAAAGATAATCGGAGGATAATGTCATTGAGTCACTCCGATCAGATCCATAATGCCCTTCAGAGTCATTCCATGCATTATATATATATATATATATTTATATATATATATATATATATATATATATATATATATGATATTGTGTATTTTATGATATCGTGTATTTTATGATATCGTGTTGCGCTATAGTCGGTCGGGCAAGCACTTATATGTACATACCACTGTAGTTGGGAAGTTTATGATGATGATAGCCCCAAAGTGCGACTTACTGATGATGAAATAGCTCTGATGTGTGGCATATATATACTTATATACATATACAAGAGTTTTAAAAGCAAAGTATGCATATTCCTAGCCCACGGATGCACTCAGAGTACAGGTTGTTTCTCTATTGCTCCACTTACAGTCTTGCACTCAACTACGATTTCATCTTTAGGTTATATTTACAGTATTCTACTTGTTTACAGTTTCAGCCTTACATATTCAGTACATCTTTCGTACTGACGAACCCTTGCTTGGGAGCTGCATTTCATGCCCGCAGGTACAGATAGAGATTCAGACGATACCCCGCAGTAGGTGACTCGACTCAGCTAAAGGTTGTCACACTCCTTTCTTCTGGAGCTGTCTAGTGAGCTGATAGGTATGGTGGTTGTATATATGTATATAGTTGGGTATGGTGGGGCCCTGTCCTGACCAGATGTTGTTGATGTACTCTCTAGAGGCTTATAGACAATCGTCTTGTGTAAAGTAGTCTTGTGTGGCCTTGGCGGCCTTTCCAGTTGACAATTGTGTTTGTATCAGCCTTGTTGTATATCTATGTATGTTAGGTCTTTTCTGTGTGCATGTGATTGTGTATTGTGATCAGGTAATCACTCGTCAGAGGCCTTGTCAGCCCATGTATTGTTGAATATGCTACAGGTATCACGATTGGTATGTTTGGGCCTTTGGGAACCGAGTGTCGGCCACACAAACCCCCAAGGTTGGGGTGTGATAGCTACGCATAGAACATGTAAAGTAATGTGTTCCATCCTATAGACGAAAATCAGGTATCACATAGGATAGAGATCTAAGTGTGCAGAATATCAAGTTTATTATAGGTTAGATGTTTCAAATGCAGCATACTTTACCTTCGTTTTATTATTTGTTGTGAGGACCTTTTCTTTTATTATAAATAAAATTAGCCTCTAAGCAACAAACTTAGTGGCCTTAGGTTTAAAAAAGGAGAGATTTAGCGAGCGTTGCTAAAAAACTTACTTGGAGAAATATATGGACAAAAAAGCCAATGTGAAAAAGGAGATGAGAACAACATAATAATGATTGATTTCCTTTCTAAAATCAATGAGGGTAAACATTACTGTCATGAAAAGATTAATTGTGCATCTATGCTTCTAGGGAAAAAGTTGCAATTTATAGTTTCTTTCCCACATAAGAAAAGTTACTTTTATTACTAAGCACTTCTTTTGGGTCAAATTATGTCTCGAATCCTTATAAAAAAGAGGTGTTTTTGATAAAAGGTGTGTTTTAGTTTTGGAAGAGTTTGGCCAAGTAGGCTAAAATGCTGATTAGTGAAGCCAATAATCTTGAGATAAAGCCGGCCATAATTGGGATTAGGCGACACAATGGGTTGACAGAAGATAGTTGTAAAGGAATTATGCCACACCTTCCCACAATGAGGAAACAGATGATGTAGCTCCCCAAATTCAATCAACACATGGCATTCTGCCGAATTATTCTTCTCTCCCGCAAAGACTGTATGGAGAAATGATATAATTACGTTTTAAAACAACTTGTCAATGAAGGAGGCTGGAAACAACTTATCAAGGAATTATTGAGGAAGCGCATGGGCTACCTATACTTTGAGCAATAGTTATGACAGAATCCATAAAGAATTTTATAGATACAACTTCAAGGTTTACAATCAGTTATGAGAAAGACAACAGAGGAGTTTTATGAGTTAATTGAGGAGACTGCAATCAACTTCCCTTCACTGCTGGAGTGGGATAGCAACAAGAAAGGAATCTTAGCAGCAATAGAGGTTCATCTATCAAGTATTATACCTCACCTTAAACTTCCGTCAAGAGACAACTGCTCAAATGTCGGAAGTTTTTGAGTACCTTAAAATTTTCTTTGCAAGACTTTTGTCAGAGATTTTGCAAGACAGTTTAAACTGGATATTCATTCTTATAATACAAAATCTTGGCTTCGTCATTTGTGTTAGTTTTTTGTGATTGTTTGTTTGTCTCACCAGTTGTTCCTACAACATAGCCGTATAGGCAGGGGGGGGGGGGGGACATTGTCACTCATCTTACCAAGAGAGAATTTCATGATCAAGTAACAGACATAGCTAATATTTAAAGAAACGGCTGGCCTTATAGGAAACAGCTATTATTATTGCAGCAAATCCAGATACAACGATTCATTAAGCCTTGAATCTCACACTTATCAGTAAAACTGAGTTGTCGCATTGCTCATTCGAACCTTCCTATTATATGTTGAATTTTAGATGAGTAGTTTCATACCATCCTTCATTGTCTAAAATACAGCAAGTGGATCACTTGGGGAGACATTTAAGGATCATTTCAATTTGGACCTCTACTTCACCACATTCCACATCTCGCAATCTAAGGATCATGTCTTGGATCATCTTACCATTCTCCCAGATAATGCAGCTCTCACATGCTAGGCAGTTGTCCTTGCTTGGCTCAACTCTATCAACTTTGACACCATTTGGGAGGTCTTGTAAGCCCATCTTCAAAACTTCCAGGTACGGTTTAATGTCTATCTCTGCTACACCCATCTTGTCATCTCCGGTGAATGTATCTTTGTCGTATACAGTCTGAAAGAAAAACCAACACCAACCATGCTTTAAGGATTCATATACTCTATATACCACATTAATTAACATTAAACCCGAATATGATAACAGAAGTTCAACAAGAAATACAAAGTAAAACAGAGAATTTGTAGTAGTGAGTCAGTACACACTTTGAATGCAACTGAATCTGTACACTAAGTAGATTAACTTTTTCTTAGGCTAAATACATATACAGCCACCTAAAGTTGCCGGATTTTTCAATTAGAAACCTCAACTAAGATTACCTATTAGAAACCTAACATAAATAAACATGTGTCTATTAAATACGTCACGCTGACTTGGCACAAGGAGTGGTTTTTTCTCTAAGCTGAGTGTGTGAACAAGCCAATGTAATTCTTTTTTCTTCACCTTAATGCTCTAATCTTTTTTGTTCTTTAGCAAATAAAATTGATATTCTTCACCTGAATACTTCTTTTCCTTTGTTCTTCCCCCAACAAAATCGATAAAGAAAAGGATAAAGTCAAAGAACAGAAGGAAGAGAAGAAAGCAGAGGAAAGGCGGAAAAAAAATGAGACAAGGGACGAAAAAGGAGGATGGTGGAGAGGCGACGCCGCTGCCGGATTCTCTCCTTTTCCACCAGAACCAAACTCTAGTACAACATCAGAGGAGACACATAGCTCGGAAGAAGAAGAAAAAAAAAGCATAGAAACTGTCGCCATTAATGAAGAGAACAATAAACATGATAGAAATCACCTTAGATCTCAACCTCAATGACCCCGCTTCTGTAACTATCGTCCCTTTTATGTTTTTGTGACGTAATTATGAGGAGCATAAAAAGTATACTGGGAAGAAGAAGAATGGTGGTCGGACTGTGAGGAAGGCCAGGGAAGTGTTGGGTTTCTTTATTCTTGGAGATCTATCAATGGTGAAATGGAAGAGTTAATCGGAGAATAAAGAGAAAAATGAGTGAATAACAAAAAGAGAGAAAAAAAAAGTAAAACGGGATAGCCACATGTCATCCTCTAATTTGGTGTTTTGCCACATCAGCGCATGTGAAAATCACGCATTTCACTTTTGTTAGAAACCATCAGTGAGGTGTTTAATAGGAACTTGTTTTACCTACGTCAGCTAATTAATAGAGTTGAATACATGCACTCGAGAGGATTTCTTCACCGTGAAATAAAGCCAGACAACTTTCTAATGGGCCTTGGTCGCACAGCAAATCAGGTTTGGTTCATTTCTGTCAGATTTTGCGAATGAATAGAATTTATTCAAGTCAATGCTTTGCCTATAAAGAGAGGAAAACTAACTATTTTGCTAGGTTTTCAGAATATCAAATTTAAATTGCAAATATTTGGTCATTGTGCTGGATGAATAGTTTCTCAGTTCTTATTATTTATGTTTGTTTCAAATGGATCTTCTATGCCGCTTGGTTTCTGATAAAATCATCGTGGAGCGGAAGTACCTTAGCCAATTCTCAGATATTCAGGCTTGCTGAACTGCTGAAGTTCACAAAATGGAGTTGTATTTTGGAAATAAAAATAGATATGATTTTTCTCTTTGGAAATTATTAGCGAGTTTAATCATTTTCCATATATATCAATGGACTATTTCAGTTTTATTTGCTTATAGGAAAAGAAATTTAGTTTGCCTTGTATTGCAATTTTATTTATTTATAGGAAATGAAACTTATGTATGGATGAGTTAGAGGCTAACTTGTACTGGTTAATTGTCCCATTCAGTGCCTTGTACTGTGGAAGTGATAATCATGCGCCATATGGTGGATGTTTGAGCTTATGAAGTCAATAATTAAGATAGTGCTTCTTTCTCCATAAATGGATTTGTTACAAATATGGGCTTTACTTCTGGATTAGTTGCTGCAAAATTTTAGTTATCTCCTTCAGAGGGTATAAGGAATCAATATGGAATTGACGACTTTATGTTATGACAATACTATATCTGTGTATGTGACGTCAGATTAAGAGGTAAGGTCTGACGTATTTCTTTATAGTATTGTTTCATGGGTTAAGTTTGCCACCTCTATGGTTTCACAGTATTGCTTTATAGTATTGTTTGATTTATGTTGCTATGTGTTCTTTAGTGTACTTTGTTTATCTTATGTACCTGCGTTAGTTACTGTTTCCTTTTTCAGAACGTGCTAGCATTGCGTATTCCTTTTTGATACCAGAATTTTCATACTACTTTAAATTTCTTGTCCGGGTCTGACCGTTTCTCTTGCTTTGCTTTGCTTGTGCTTATACTCTGTCTCAAGCCAAAGGTCTCTCAGAAACAGCCGCTCTACCTACCAAGGTAGAGGTAAGGTCTGCGTACACTCTACCCTCCCCAGACCCCACGTTGTGGGATTCTGGGTATGTTGTTGTTGTTGTTGTTGTTGTTGTTGTAGGTGTCTAATAGGTAACAACCTTAGTTGAGGTGTCTAAGTGAAAAATCCGGACAACTTTAGGTGGCCATATATGTATTTGGCCTTTCTCTTAGATGCAAATGAATCAAATGTGGCGATAATTGCAGATATTAGTTACTACAGGATAAAATAAGAAATAGAAATGTGTTTACCAGACTTAAGGTGCACTTCCTAATAGTCAGGTGACATATATGAATGATACTATATCTAAGTCTAAAGAATCATGTGTTCATAACTCAACAGTAATAACAGAAGAAGAAAGTTCTTATTTTTGATAGGTACATGAGGAAAGTACTTACAAGAACAATTGGAATGTTTGGGTCCTTCAGTGCAAGAGTCAATTCCTCATTCCAAACAGGGTTGCAGCTGTTCTTTATAACACTGGTCTTCACTCTCTGTAATGTAAAGTATACCATAAAATCATCAAATACCAATAACAGGCACCTTGAGATGACATCAGAAAGGATTCATTGTATGCAAAAGTCATGTATAGATATGAGTAGTTCAGCTAAATAGATTTAAATGCCTCCCCTATCTCAGCTTTGCTCTACATTCATGCACAGACCCAATGGACACTGCAATGAAATAGTTTATAATCTAGCAAGAAGTATACTGTGATTCCTTCTTTCGAGTGATTTAATATGTGAAGCAGACTTAATGTCCCAAGATTGAAGATAATTTTTACGTACCATTAAAGTTAGCATAGAGCACCAAATATGATTCCTGAACAATAAACCTTCTAGGATAAGTAATGCCACAACAAGTTTAAAGTAAACAAAAGTGCTGAACTAAGCAAGGAACATAAGCAATGAGAACAACTCTAGTTCTTTTTCTTCCTTTTTTTTTATGAACTTCTTTTATTATCCATGAGATTCAGGAAAAGACCGAGTCATCTTCGGTCTTCCTTATCCCAATGTTTTTTTCTTCCATGTCCTCTTGTCTCTCATGATAGAGTGTAATCCCATCTGTTCATCCAGTAAGTTTCAGACTCAAAGGGAACTCAATATAGTATCTGCTGTTCTCGCACGCCAACTATGCCCTTCACTAAATTACACAATCATAAAACATTTTGATGACGGGTATAAATTTAGCTGTTAGTTTCAGAATAAATTATTTTTAGGTACATTCATGATCACCAGTAAAAAGGCAAAAAAAGAAAAGAACCAAATTTGAAGAAACAAAAAGCAAAATCCCCAAGGTTGAATAGGAAGCAAATATTTCTTATTGTGCATGAGCAGACTATGGTCATTCTACGCAGAAATTTGCATCAATTGCACTTTAGTTATGAACTCATTTTTTTCTCTAAAGGGCAGCGCAAAATGTCCTACGGGAATATACTGGGTATGTTGTTATTGTTGGCAGTGCAAAATGTCCTCCTAAAAATCTCTATTCACAGCAGGCTACACCTTGAGCGAAAGAGTGTTTTATATTAAAGAAATCAAAGCATTGAAAATACACTTCTTCATGTGTTCAAGATATCTTCACTTTATTTTTATAACAGTGGGATCTGCACCAGCTTAAGCGTACCTCGACTATTCCACCCGGTATCTGCTACCTCTCACCAGCATAGGTATTGAGTAACTTTGCTTACCATCGTTTAGGCAAATTGAAAGAGATTACCTGACGTTTTGTCTCCATTCGAATTTGAATCTTAGCCTCCAAGGTTTGCACCCACTTCATTGACCACTGCGCCACACCCTTGAGTGTTTTGCTTATGATCAAGCATTATATGTTGAAAAGTTTTAGTTCATTTCTAAGGAGACCCCCCCCCCCTACTAGGAGTGCATCCAAAAGCATAATCTTGAGACTATATGCCTAATTACCTTTCACTGCTTGCCCTTTTTACAGAAACCAGATTTCCTGTAATTTACTCAAATAAAAGAATTACTTTAAGCATTTGGAGCTTGAAGAGTTAAAATTTCTGATTTGTCTAAACCAGTTAAAATATTTACTCAATAAAATAAGATTAGGAAAAAAAACAGAAGAAACAAGAACAAGATTCAGTCACATACTCAATGCGGTGATATAAATCTCTTAGTTTTCTTTTAAAGCCTTGAAATCATATATGCATTCACAATCAGAAAAGAAATTAGAGCTTTGAAAGCTGATCAGATCAATTGTAAAATAAGCAAGAAGGACTTTAAGAGGGTGCCAGAAAAACTGTAACCTGACTCACATGAACAAGGAACATATATCAGCCTAACACAAAGGAACATGAACTGATCAATGCTTATAGCTATAAAAACAAGAGAACGAAACATCTGGAGTACAAACTAGGCAAAGTCACCATAAAATACACAAAGCTGGATTCTTTCAGCATGCAGAAAACTTGTCAGAAAGAAATGAAGTATAAGTGAGATAACTTAGAGAATGAAGAAAAGGAAACAGGTCTGGCCACCCTTGTCAATAACAACATAAGGATCACTGCTAAATGCATCCCTAACTGCCAGATTGATTCCTCTGAGAACCAGAATTTCAGAAGCCCCAGAATTTCCATTCCTTCTTTTTTTTTTTAAACACAATTAATCCAATATGAAAAATTCAAGATGTTTCTGAAATAGGTTGGGGGGGGGGGGGGGTTCTGGTATTGGGACCCTAAGTTCGATTGAACACCTTATCTCAAAGAAGCATAAAAAGTGGTATATTTGGCATATAATGTAAAACTCACAAGAGTCTCTCATTGTTTCTGCTGTTCTTGTACACACTTAGTGCTTGTTTCTTCTTGCAAGAAATAGTGGGAAATTATTCTTCAGGTTATTCCTGGAATATTTGTTCAAGTGGCGTTTGGAATATTTGAGTGTACCCTGCTCTTCTTTATTACAGTTTTCTCAACATATTAAAGTTGACTCTGGAACAAACATGCATGCATCTGTCTTTCAATTTCTGCCACACAGTGTTGGAAAAGAACATTTCAAGAATCATGAAACCTCAACTACTATTGAAACTGATGAGATATAATACAGGTATATGTCTAAATTTGTAAGTAATTTACAACACAGTCAAATTATAAGCTGTATTCTTTCCGTTTTCTATTTATGTTGACTGGAATACCATATCGATGAGCCAAGAGCCATTTAGCAATTCCAACTTCAGAGTTGAAACAATATCCCAAATTATCTTTTAATTGTTTTTCTTTACCTATGCTACACTCCTTAGTGGTTTTCAAGGATTAAAGAAAAGAAACTAAACTAAAGAATATCATCAACTAGGAACAAAAGTTCCTTTATTTCAATCCATTGATTCCAAGATGGTTGTGAAAGTATATTTATGTCCTGAAGACAATCTGTATTAGTACAAATGTACTTTATACACATTCGTATAATTATAAATGGAGATTAATATTTTGGCATTTGCAATTATTGAATTATTAATTGATTGTTTATAATATTCTATAATATGCATCCCTGGAGGTTACGTTGTTATTAATAATGTGAGATATTAATATTATAACGTAACTCTTAAAATAGCCTCGACTAATGATCATCGAGAATGGAATATCGATGATATGTGATAAGTCGACATGTGGTCTACATCACATTCTTAGAGGATGTAGTATGTCTCACCTGCTACGAGTAATGGCTACTCGTGATGGATACATAGATACTTTGGAAGTATTGGTATACCCTACTAATATATTGTTTATTATACTTGTCTAAAGTATGATCAGTGTGTGGGAGATAGAAGTCCTTAGACTTTAGGTCAATACGCACCTTGTCTACAAAGTAATATACTTTGATCATGTCCTAAGCTCAAATGCCTTATAGGTTGAGATACGGCTTATATTGGGTACATTACGATGTGGATTAAAGGTGGTAGTTGAGCCAAGATTAGGATTCATTCCTCGAATGTATATTCGAGAGAACACTCAGATTCTCAGTGATATTAGGTTGACTAAGTCGTTGGCCAACGCAATAGACATATTTAGAATATGGTCTAGTTGCCAACTAATATAGATGAGATACAATGATTAAACCATTTGGATAGACACTTGACAAATCCTAAGCTTAATCGGGTGTGTCGTGAATAAAAGAATTTTATCTTACCACATAGAGGTTAAGTTTACTGAATTCGTGTAAACGTACTTCACATATTGAGTTCGTCTTGCGGCGCCGTCTAGGAGTTCCGCGTAGACCTTAATTTGATTAATGTCGATATGTGAAGGCATGTAATGTCACACTATGTCGATTGTCTTTTCGATCTAAGGATGTATTGAGAAAGTATTAAATATTCGATTTAGAATCAAGATATTTAAATGAATAATGATTGTTTTAATTAAGTCAAAATTGGATTTTGAATTTAATTAAGAATGTGCGGAAAATAAATCGAGACAGTGTAGGGCCACGTCAAGCGCCCACACCATAGGGCCGCGGCACTAATGACCTAATATGTCTCGATTTTTGGGCTAGGCCCAAGGTCAAACCCTATTCCGGTTTGACCTAATTTTTCACCTATAAATACAGACATTCACTTCATTATTCAGTACACTTAATTTCATATTATTATTCTAAGTCTTAAAGACTTAGAATCAAAACACTCTCTCGAACCTCTGCCGGATTTCCTAGCTTTCCAAAGGAGAAATACATTGAAGCTTGGAGCTTGCAATCGAAAGGGTTTTCGCGTGCGATCCCACAGTTGATAAAGATTTCAGATAATACAACTTGTAAGTGTTCATGTTTTTATGTTACAGGTTTTGATTATCATATAACCATACCAGAAGTAATTATTGGAGTAAGTAAGAACAATATTTTAAACTTTTGTTGTGCCTTACTTATTTGTTTTGAACCCAACAAAATCCTACAGTGGTATCAGAGTCCAGGCTGGTTAAATGGTTATATAACAATTGAATAACATAATAATATGAGTTAAACATAAAATTGGATTAAAACAAGGCTTCTTGAAATCCTACATGTCTTGACCGAATGTTAACCTTTTGATATCACCCTAAATTATCTCCTACGCTAACTCGAGGAAGTCATTCCGCTCTAACTCGAACTAAGACAAAAGTGCGTTGTCCGGCCCATTGCACGGTGCACGGCAAAGAACGTTTAACTCATGATTATTATTATATAGTATATTTGATAAGTATACTGTTTATGTGCTAAATGTCAAATTGTTTGTCATTTAAATTACTAGAATAGCGTCTGCTATAATTGTCTGGACAGGCGACGCCCAGTATTTGATTAAACCATCTTATATCATGCATATTGGGTTGACGGTTCCCAACTATATGTGTCATTAGTTTTGCATGATATTAAGATGTCATATTGGATATGGCGTAAAAGATTTGATCTTGGTTAAAACCCTGAATTAAAATGTTCCCCAAAATTTTGAATACAAGTCTAAAATAAAACGCGCCGTCCATTATAATTGTTAGAGTGCAAAATCCTTTTCGGCGATACGAGTATTTATGCCAAAGCATTTGCTCTAAGTCTACGAGGACCCAGACTCTTTCATAGATGTGTTTTAAATGTAAAGGTAAACGATAAACTTTTGTGGGTATTTACACCAAAGTGTTTTCTCACAAAGGCCAAATTTACTTAGATACATAAATGCAGTCGTGTAATGGGGTTGACTTGCTTAGACAAATCTTGGCGCCAAAGTGTCGGACTGATCTAAGGACGCAAGATTAAATGTAATATTTGATCAACCAAGAGTTGCAAATAAGTTTTGCAATTGGTTTAGAACCTACTAAGATGTGTTATTGAAGTTATCAACCAAAGAAAACGCGGAGATAGCATAGGCTTGGATCTTGGCCCATTATGACCTCAATTATTATAGGTCTGTATTCTACCATAGGGTCGTAGAAGTATGTTAAAATAGTGGGAGCTAATTAAACAAAAGGTCATGTTGATTAGCCTAAACGAATGTGTATAATAGGAAATAGATTTTGAGTTTGATTTCCAGTCTATCTAATTCTTCAGATTATCAAAGATGTCAAGCTTATCATTGAAAATGTTGATTGAAATGAACAAACTTACTAGACCTAACTACCTTGACTGGCTGAGAAATTTGTGAATAGTGCTGAGACAAGAGAAAATAGAACACTTGTTGGACACGGTGTTCCCAACAGTCCCTGCAACAGACTCTGCTGAATATGCCTCTTTTGATAAGGATGCTTACCAAAAACACCTAGATGATGCCACTTCAGCACAGTGCGTGATGTTGTCTTCCATGTCTATGGAACTTCAGAGACAATATGAGAACATAGGTCCCAGTGAGATGCTCCAACACTTGAAGAGTCTCTACGACTCACAATCCCAAACTATGGAATATGAGTTACTAATAGAACTTTTTAAGTGTAAGCTAAATGAAGGGGCCCAGGTCTCGCAGCATGTATTGAAGATGATGGGGCAGATAGAAAGGCCTGCTTCAATAGGAATGAAATTGCAAAAAAATGTCGCTACCAACCTCATCCTGAACTCTCTCCCTCGTTCCTTTGAAAACTTCATAGTGAATTTCAATATGAATGGAACGAAGGCAAGTCTATCGGAGCTGCACAACATGCTCAAGACCTTTGAGTCTTCCACTTCCAAAGGCAAAGTTGTGCTCATGAGAGCTCTACTAGCCGACCCAAGCCGAAAGGTAAGGAATGGCAGAAGAAAAAGGGCAAAGCAATCGTTGCGCCCTCAGCTATGAAGCCTAAGGGAGGTGTGAAGAAAAAAAAGGTGAATCCAGGTAAGGATGTATGCCTCAACTGCAACTAGAAGGGGCATTGGAAGAAGGACTGCACGGCACCAGGAGGAGGAAAAGCACAAGGTGCTTCTACCTCTAGTGGACAAGGTATGTACGTCATTGAAATAAATGTCTATAAATAACTCTCATTCCTGGGTATTGGATACCGCTTGTGGCTTACACATTTGTACAAATGTGCAGGGGCTAACTGATAGCAGGAAGGTTGGACCAAGAGAGGTAGACCTACGCGTTGGAAATGGAGCACGAGTGGATGCTAAGCGCGTAGGAACTTATAGATTAAATTTGTCTTCTGGCTATTATTTAGTGTTGAATGATTGTTACTATGTACCCTCGTTAACGAGGAATATCATTTCTATCCCTGTTTTAGACATGGAGGGGTTTTCCTCATATATTTATAATGGCAGTCAAGTACTGTCTTTTGATAATGTTATATATGGAACTGCTCCTCTTGTGGATGGATTATATACATTAAACTGTAGTCGAGAAATATTCAATGTACAAAATAAACGAGCTAAGATAAGTAATAGAAACTCTACCTACCTATGGCATTGCAGACTTGGTCATATCAACGAATCAAGGTTAGCAAGGTTGAGGAAGTTAGACTACCTCGAATTAGGTGAAGCCTGCTACATTCTGGGAATTAGGATCTATAGAGATAAACCTAATAGATTGTTGGGGCTGTCACAGTCAGTCTACATAGACAAAGTACTTAGACGTTTTTCTATGAAAAATTTCAAGAAAGGCGGTCTACCTATGGGACAAGGCATCAAGTTATCTAAGAAGGATAGTCATTCTAATACTATAGAACTTGAACGCATGAAAAGAATCTCATATGTTTCGGCTATAGGATCGATCATGTATGCCATGACCTGTACTAGGCCAGATGTGACATTTGCACTTAGTATGACTTGCAAATTCCAGCAGAATCCTGGGGAAGAACACTGAAAAGTAGTCAAGAATATTCTTAAGTATCTTCGACGAACTAAAGATTACTTCTTAGTCTATGGTGGGGAAGAAAAGCTAGCTGCTACTGGGTACACTGATGCTAGCTTCTAGACGGATCTTGATGACTTCAAATCTCAGTCTGGGTACACGTTCATTTTCAATGGTGGAACAGTAAGTTGAAAAAGTTTCAAACAAGCTACAACTGCTGATTCGACAACAGAAGTTGAGTACATTGCTGGATCGAAAGCTTTTAAAGAAGCTGTCGCGATTTCTGAGTTCCTAAAGGAACTAGGGGTTGTTCCAAGTGCCACTTGTCCAATAACGATTTATTGTGACAACACTGGTGCGATTGCGAAAGCTAAGGAACCAAGATCAACAAACAGAAACAAACATGTACCAAGGAAGTACCACATACTCAGGGAGATGGTGGAGACTAAAGAGATTAGATTAGACTATGTTTCCACATACGATAATCTAGCTGACTCATTCACTAAACCATTAAGCTTAGTCAAGCATAATGGTCATTTTGAAAATATGGGCATTAGATATGTTGGAGATTGGCTCTAGGCCAAGTGGGAGATTGAAAGGATATTTATGTCCTAGAGACAATCTGTATTAGGACAAATGTACTTTATACACATTCGTATAATTATTAATGGAGATTAATATTTCGGCATTTGCAATTATTGAATTATTAATTGATTGTTTATAATATTCTATAATATGCTTCCCTGGAGGTTACGCTTTTATTAATAATGTGAGATATTAATATTATAACGTAACTCTTAAAATAATCTCGACTAATGATCATCGAGAATGGAATATCGATGATATGTGATAAGTCGACATGTGGTCTGCATCACATCCTTAGAGGATGTAGTATGTTTCACCTGCTACAAGTAATGGCTGCTCGTGATGGATACATAGATACTTTGGAAGTATTGGTATACCCTACTAATTTATTGTTTATTATACTTGTTTAAAGTATGATCAGTGTGTGGGACATAGAAGTCCTTAAACTTTAGGTCAATACGCACCTTGTCTACAAAGTAATATACTTTGATCCTATCCTAAGCTCAAATGTCTTATAGGTTGAGATACGGCTTGTATTTGGTACATTACGATGTGGATTAAAGGTGGTAGTTGAGCCAAGATTAGGATTCATTCCTTGAATGTATATTCGAGAGAACACTCAGATTCTCAGTGATATTAGGTTGACTAAGTCGTTGGCCAACGCAATAGATATATTTAGAATATGGTCTAGTTGTCAACTAATATAGATGAGACACAATGAAAAGGGATTAAGCCTTTTGGATAGACACTTGACATATCCTAAGCTTGATCGGGCATGTCGTGAATAAAAGGATTTTATCTTACTACATAGAGGTTAAGTTTACTGGATTCGTGTAAACGTACTTCACATATTGAGTTCGTCTTGCGGCGCCGTCTAGGAGTTCCGCGTAGACCTTAATTTGATTAATGTCGATATGTGAAGGCTTGTAATGTCACACTATGTCGATTGTCTTTTCGATCTAAGTATGTATTGAGAGAGTATTAAATATTCGATTTAGAATCGAGATGTTTAAATGAATAATGATTGTTTTAATTAAGTCAAAATTGGATTTTGAATTTAATTAAGAATGTGCGAAAAATAAATCGAGACGGTGTAGGGCCACGTCAAGCGCCGCGGCGCCCACACCATAGGGCCGCGGCACTAATGACCTAATATGTCTCAATTTTTGGGCTAGGCCCAAGGTCAAACCCTAATCCGGTTTGACCTAATTTTTCATCTATAAATACAGACATTCACTTCATTATTCAGTACACTTAATTTCATATTATTATTCTAAGTCTTAGAGACTTAGAATCAAAACACTCTCTCGAACCTTTGCCTGATTTCCTAGCTTTCCAAAGGAGAAATACATTGAAGCTTGGAGCTTGCAATCGAAAGGGTTTTCGCATGCGAACCACAGTTGATAAAGATTCCAGATAATACAACCTGTAAGTGTTCATATTTTTATGTTACATGTTTTGATTGTCATATAACCATACAAGAAGTAATTGTTGGGGTAGGTAAGAATAATATTTTAAACTTCCATTGTGCCTTACTTATTTGTTTTGAACCTAACAAAACCCTACAGGTTGACATATAAGCACACATAACACCCAACTTAAAAGGGATTTATATATGCAAATGGAGGAGAGAAAACATGGATAATCAAAGAATTAGTAACAAAGTGAGTTAAGGTTATAATATAAAAATTGTTATGCAAAAGACAAGAAGAGACAGGCCTGGTCAGCCATGGTGATAGCAACGTAAGGATCACTGCTAATTGAGTCTCTAACTGGCAGATTGATGCCTTTGCACACCCTGATTTTCACAAGACCCAACATCTGAAATGGTCTGCAAATGTTTGATTGAAGTCGCCTGTCTGGTCAGCTCGTACTTGCTCCAACGCCTTCTGTTGCATTTAAGAGTCAAATTTTTATTTGCTTCCTTAACTATACTGGGTAATAGCATTTTTAGTCCTTAAGTTAATGCCTTATTCCACTTTTAGTCCCTGTTTTATTGGATTCAGCACACTAAACCTTTAATTAAATAAAATGTGTGGTTTTAGTCCCTAACCCTAACTTGATGTTAACGGTGTTATAATTTCAAAGTTCTTTTCATTTCTTATTTCTTACCAATAGGGGTGGGCGTATATCGGGTCGGTTCGGTTTTGTATCCGAAAAATATGAACCGAATATAACTTTTTTTTAAAAAAAACCGATATGTTCGGTTTATATGCCGAACGTATCGGATTATATCGGTTTTTTCTAGTGGGTCGGGTCGGGTCGGGTAGGGGAATTTTTTAGTTTTTTAAAAAAATTGAATTTCTAAAACTGAAATTGACATTCACACCTAGACTATCATGAAATTTCGACGTTGAAATCTATTGTGTATCGTGAGATGTTTACTAAAGAAAAAGGAAAATTAGAAATCGAGTTGGGGGAAAACACAAATTGATTGGAAAAACGGACGTTTTTCTAAAAATTGGTTGCGCCAAACTGCCAGCCTTTGACCGGCTCCGTCTCAAAAAAATACGCAAAATCAAAAAAAAATCGGGTAAAACGGACATTCGAGCGCAGTGTTATGACCATTTAAAGTTTTATCAATTTACAACTATTTTTTCTCTCTACATTTTATGTCAATGCTTCTGTGATATGTTAATCAAGTTCATGTCGTATGCGACTTCCATAAAAGCTTCATAGATTAGCTTCAATGGCTATGATTCAAAAGATAGTAGTAGCCTAAAATAAAAATAATATATATATATATATATATATATATATATATATTTAATTCGGTTTTTCGGTACCGAATCACTAAATCGTGATTCGGTTCGGTTTTTTAAAAAAATGGTTTTTTTTAAGAGAAAAAACTGAACCGAATCGGTTCGGTTCGGTTCGTTTTTTCGGTTCTCCGAGTTTTTTGCCCACCCATGCTTACCAATAAACACCCTTGACATTTTTCAAATAAAGAGAAGAAAAATTTACATGTTTATCTTTTACCTCCATCTTCCAAATTTGTCATGCTTCGGTAAGAAGAAGGAAGGAACCAAACCTTCTCAAGAGTGGATGGATTACCAATTGTTAATCTGATACAAAATGGATCCTTTGCGACTATGAAAATCAATGAAACAGTAACCTTACTTCTACTGCTAAGAAAAAGGAAGAAGAAAAGTTAGGCTAAGATCAAAAGTAGAGATATATCTATGGATTATTACATTATATTCCCTAGATTTCAACTGATAGACGAGCTGGGAATAACATACTCTGGCAAGGACTTGAACTGCTCATAATTGAAAATACAAGGGAATAAATCATAAAAGAAAAAACTTAAACTTGAAACAATTCTAGGCTAAAGGATAATTCTCACTTCTTTCTAACTAACTTCCCCCCAACGACCTGGTACAACTCCCACGGCTTGTTGTACACTCTATTTGCATCATTTCTCCCTTCTTGAAATCTTCATTGTCCTCAAGGAAGGAATTGATGAAACAACCTTATCTTCATAGCAGCAAAATCATCTCAGATAGCTTGTTTAGGAGGCATATCTTTCCACTGTATCAGTAGTTATGTTATAGCCTTGTTCCTCTTTTAAAGCATTCTCCTTTATAATACCTTCAAAGATTCATAATTGAGACTACCAACATCAACCATTGGAGGGTTATTGAAACAATTAGGAACCACATAACAAGGCTTAAGCGGGGACACATGAAAGGTTGGGTACAATTTCACTTGTCCTAGAAGATATCTTGTTAAAAGGCTGGTTGGATACGAAAAGTTTTCTGTAAGGCTGAATCTTGAGAAAGACCCAACTACCTTACTTGAATTGTCTATACTTCTACTCTTGTTAGCCAAATTCGTCATCCTTTGTTGTTCTCTGTCTAAGTGAAACTTCAACGATTGAGTAAATGAAACTCTTATCTACCTCCTCATCTATGCTTTCCCAGGTGTATGGTAAATGAATAGGAGGTTCATGATCTTTAATGCTTCATAAGGAAGCTTGTTTGTATAGCATAATGGAAGGTAGTGTTATACCATAATTCTGCTAAAAGTAAGTATGACATCCAGTCCTGTGTACTGTCATAAGAATAACACCTTAGATAGGTCTCTAGGGTCCTATTTACCACCTCAGTTTGGCCATTTGACCAAGGGTGGTAAGTTTTAGAAGTGCTCAGGGTAGCACACTGTGCAAACAGTTCCGGCCAAAACCTGTTGATGAAGATTGGATCCCTATCACTCATTATGTTCTGAGGTGTTCCATGGAGTTTGAACACCTAATTCAAGAATGTTTGAGCCAACGCAACTGTTGTATAAGGGCGAGTGAGCTAAAAAATGGACATATTTGGCCAGCCTGTAAACAATCACTAGGATAGCAGTTTTCTTCTAAATTAGGCAACCCCTCTATAAAATTCATGTTGATACTAGATCATGCAGCTGACGAAATCTGAAGAATCTGAATCAACCCGGGGATGCAACATTATCAAACTTGCTCATTTGGCATGGAGCACATTGTTTGATGTATGCCACTACTTCTTCCTTCACTCCCTTCTAATAAAACAATCCAGCAATCTTCTTGTCTCAACCCTCACTACATCTCAAAAACCATAATCCTTCCAGGAAACCTCGCAAGACCCTAAATGGATGGATGCTATGCAACAAGAAATTCAAGCTCTTGAGGATAACAACACTAGGAGGTGGTGGATTTACCTGACAAAAACGCTATAGGATCCAAATGGGTGTAAGCATAAGGCAAATGGGAAGTGGAGAATTATAAGGCAAGATTAGTTGCCAAAGGGTACACTCAACCGGAAGGATTAGATTACCATGAGACATTCTCTCCAATTGCAAAAAATGATTACTATTAGAACTGTCATTGGTGTAGCTGCTTCTAGAGACTGGTCAATTTGTCAGATGGATGTGCATAATGCATTTCTCCAAGGTGACTTATTTGAGGAGGTATACATCCACTTGACTCAGTGTTTCCAGAGGCGGGGGGAGTATAAGGTTTGCAAGTTGCTGAAGTCTTTATATGGCCTGAAACAGGCCTCTAGACAATGAAATATTAAACTCATTGATGCACTCCTAGAAGCAGGATACGTTCAAAGCCATTATGATCATTTATTATTCACAAAAAAATTAGGTCCATACCTTACTGTCATTTTGATTTATGTAGATGACCTCTTGATCACTAGTACAAATATAAAGCTGATATAGGAGGCTAAGACAACATTGCATAACAAATTCAAAATGAAGGATCTTGGACCTCTAAAGTTTTTTCTAGGAAATCAAGGTTATGTGATCAGAAGAAGGAATACTTCTCAATCAGAGGAAGTATACACTAGAATTAGTATCTAGCACTGGGTTGAGTGGTGCCAATCTAGTTGCCACACCACTGGAAGCTAACCTGAAGCTCACTATTGTTGATTATGATGTTCATGTGGGAGTGAAAGGAGATGAACTCTTGCAGGATATTGGAAGTTATCAGAAATTAATAAGGAATGTGATTTACTTAACTGTCACTAGACATGATATTTGTTTTGTAGTACAAATGCTAATCCAATTCATGCAACAGTGTAAACAATCACACATGGAAGCAGCTGCGAGCATTGTCAGATACCTCAAATGATCACGAGGACAAGTTGACCAGCTTGTGGCCTTTTGTGATTCAGATTAAGCTTCATGTCCCAATACAAGAAAGTTTGTAATTGGCTATGTGTTAAAACTGGGAGATACCTTGTTATCTTGGAAGTCAAAGAAATAACAAACAATAAGCAAAAGTTTAGCAGAGGCAGAATATAGAAGCAAGGCAACAGTGTCAGCTGAGATTACATGAATGGTTGGTCTACTAAGTGAGCTGAATGTGCAATGAGCTGGACCAATGAAACTGCATTGTGATAGCAAAGCAGCACTTCAAATAGTAGTCAATCTAGATTGTCACTATGTGAGAGAGAAGATCAAGAGTGGGTTGATTGCACATCAATATATACCAACTACTTTACAACTAGTTGATCTTATGACTAAGAGTCTAGGAGAAGCACAACATCAGACCTTGTTATCCAAGTATGATGTCTATCACCCTCCAGCTTAAGGGGGAGTATTGAAAGTAAGGATATAAAATGCCATTAGTGGAACGCATGAGGGTTGCCTCAACACATATTAGAGTTGAGTAGTTGCAACTGACTTATTGAGCAGATATAAAATATTTGCCTATCCAATTGTAACAGATTTAGATTGATTCCTTCTCAATAAAATATTTCTCTACATTTCCTCTTAAAACTGTTTTTTCGTCGAATAGATTGCAAACACATGCATGAAAGTTCACATTGCATGTAAATATTCCAGCTGGTTTTAGCTTAGAATCACAATTTTGTCACCCTTATTTTCCTATTTCCTAATCATTGCATCCATGTTGTACGATTAACATTTTGTATTTTCTCAATTTTTACTTCATTTTCTATTTCGCAGTCATTACACCCTCTCATGTTGTACATTTAAACTTATCACTATATTGGCTTAATAATGTCTTAACTACAACAACTCAACTTTTTTTATTCCTCTATAATTACTTTCTTCTTGCTCAAATTAGCATTCAGTAATGTTAAAGACTTTCTGTTTCAGCCAACATTTTTGCCCCAACGATTTGTTACACCCTAGATTTTCGCACGTTAAAGTCGCATCGTGAGTTAGTCGATGCAAGTATGAAAGAAATTATCTTGGGGTTAAAAGAGATTGAGACTATTAATATAAATTGTTATAAGGATCTATAAATATGATTAGTAAGTAGCGGAAGATTTGGAGGAAGAATGAGTTTCGTCAAAAGTCGACAAGTTGGAAATACGATAACTCGTACTTTTGGGGTGAGATTAGGAGTGCTTCATATGCTAAGAAAGTAATGATATAAAGTATTTGAACCGTATAATAGTCGCTTGTTAAGTTTGGAAGTCAAGCGAGTTGTAAGAACGAAAGTCGACAAAGGTCATCGCAAGTTACATTCACAATTTCACTAAAATTTGGGTCAAATGTCGCAGAGCTTTTCTCTCAATATGTTTGGAGTTACAGGTCTATCCACCAACCAAATTGAATGTTTATGAGTCTAATTTCCAGTGAATTTTACGATTCATCAATACGACATCGGAGTGGAGAGATACTCGCATTTCCGTCCAAGGGTGCAAACTGCCGCAAAACCAGCCTGTCCAAGGGGGGCTTTGGTTGGTGGCAACATTCCTTTTCATATAAATTAAGCCCCAAACGAATTGGAACCTCATTTTTCTTCAACTCCAAACCCTAAGCACCTCCTAAACTCTCCCAAGCTATTCTCCATATAACTAGATCAAGTTTAAGAGCTAAGCAAGCTAATCTAACGCAAGAAAGTCCATGGTAATCGTAGAATTGTCGTTTCTACATCTTTTTGCTTTTCGGAAGGATCCTTCATCTCGAAGTAAACTTGATACAGGATTAATTCCTACAAATGAAGGTATGTTTTACTCTCCTAATGATCTCCTTATTATTCTTCAGTAATTAACTTAGAAATTATTGAGGAAATTCCATGAACATAAGCCCTTATAAACTTTTATGGATATATTTAATTGTTGGGCTATTTCGTATTGGATTAAATGCAATATATGGGGTTATGGAGTTATGTATGGAATTGTGACGAGGATTAGGATGTCACAATAGAGTATTGTGATAGAGTTTTATGTAATTCAGTTTAGTCCCCAAAGTAATTAAGTGGTCATTTCTAGTCTTACAATTATAGTCTTCAAATTAGTTATGTTTATTTACATATTAGCCCCTATAATTATTAGAAAGTGGGATCAAGTCTAGTGTCTGTAAGGATATTCATAGTCGTTAGTACTGTTTCATTGCTATCTGAAAAACATAACAAGAAATTTCCTTTCTTCCTCCTCTTCTTTCCTTCTTTATTTTTCTACAAATTTTACCAATGTAACAAGAGTAATTACTCTCTTGTAACAAATGGCATCAGAGTCGGATGGGCCGGCGGTGCCACTATCGAAAATGTTAGGGTTACAAGAAGAGATGCGTGCTCTAAGAACTCAGCAGTCGACCTTCATCGGCAACACCGACAAGAGGTTCGAAGCCTTAGAAACTAATCAGTTGTAGTTCCAATCGCAACTTGACGAGTCACGAGAAACAAATAAGAAACTGGGGCTGATTTTGTCAAAAATGCAATCTCAGACGAGCTCAACTCCACCGATGAGTTCGAATCCTAGTTCTCTGGCGACCTTAGGTACAACGACTACCTTAAGGGCGACACCAGATGGAACACCGCTGAATCTCTGCCAAAGCGAAGCAGGGCAGTCCTCATGTACTAAGTTACTCATTCCTAATACTCAGCCACTCCTTCTTCACGCTATGTGTTGGGCTTCTAGCTCATCATCTCTTAGATCGAGTCAGCCCATTCACCCATCCAAGAGGAAAAGAAAATGGGCCTGAGGCCCAACTCCTCTATTTCTTCACCGAATTCGGAAGTTGTAACCATGGGTAAAAATGGCATATATTTGCAAGAAGGCCCAACCATAGGTAAAAATTGGTAGAAGCCCCGGCCATGGGTAAAAATGACGTAGAAATTAGGACTTCTTTTATAACGGTGTTTGGTCGGACGGAATACCTGCCAACACATTCGCTTTATTCTTCTTATTTTATGTATTTTGCTAATTGTAAAATTCTTAAGTATTATTGGAACCTTAAATTAGAACTTAATTACATAGTGTTGCCTTTTATACCTTTAAATAAACTCACTTTGTGATTAATCAATTCTCGATTTTTATAAAGTTCATACTTTGCTAAATATAAAAAAAATAGTGTGGTTTGAAATTTTCGGACTGGAATTTAAGCATCTGACAACTGCGAGACAAAGTATGTTTTTATATATAGACATGAGAAAAGCATCAGAGGAATAAGTCGTGACAAGTTAATCATAACAAGAGTCTTCGTAAAGGAAATTTATATTATGCAAGATATTTATCAAAGGGCGAGGCACTAGAGGACAAATATAATACGCTTATGTAAGAAAACAAAGCAGAAATTTCTTCGGTAAGAGAGATGTGGGTGAAGGAAAGCTAGATTGCCAGAAAGAGAAAATTTCAAAGAAATGGGATGATAGGAGCTGAAACTATAATAAAGTGAAGTTTTTAGAAAATATTAAAGTGATGATACCCTTAAAGGGGAAGTTATCAGAAAGAAGAAGTCAACATGTGCCTAACTTACTCGACAAACATGCGACGTCAGAAGAAGTACACATAAAGGAAAATGAAGCCATTATTGAAAAAGGAACTAATGCAGGGAAAATAACCATATTTGCAGACATCGACCAACAAATAAGACAGACAGAAGCGAATCGAGGAAGGATATAGTTATACTTAAGAAACATAGCAATAGAGGCACACATAAGGTGATATACGGGGATTGAGGTATAAACACGATATAACCATTAAAAGACGGATTCATCATACAAGCTAAGGTTATTGACGCAATTAAATTTTGAAGGAGAAAATACATAAGACGGAAAGGAATAGACTAAAGGGGTTGGTAAATGAAAGAAACATGAAGTAAGAATGGATACGACAGCAAGTTATGGAAAGTATCGGCAGGAAAACAAACCATGTAAGGAATTCGACTTCGGGGGACTGATTGATTTTAACCAAGAAGCATAAGGACGAAGGATGAAGCGGTATAGTAATGGGAGAAGAGTTTAAGTTATTTGATGATGATAAAATAGCTCAGTAATAAGAGGACTAGAGAAAAAAAAAAGAAAAATAATCCATGGCGTAGCACAGAAAAAGGACCTAAACGATACAATATGAAGAATAACTATAAGACCTCAAGAAATTGGTAAGGCCACGACAAGGATTAAATCGTTAACCTGTTATATGTTGAGAAGTAGAGATGAAAAATGTCACCGGGATGTACAAGGAATTCAAGAAGTAAGCCTGACAAGTCGTTGAAGAAAGAGACCACTACACTCGATTTGGACCTGAAAAATATAAGTTATAATACGGATTTCCAACTCAGAGTTATTTGACGTCCGTCGAAAGTTCAACTCATTTGAGTAACCGTGGATAGGCACAGCTCTTACCTGTTCAAACTACAAATACGGATCAAAAATTATGCCAGATTATAAAATAATGAAATAACTCAGCTTCATGGAATTCCAGTTCCCATTTGGCCTGGTTCAGGTGTCCAGTTCCGAAGATTATTCCAAGAGAACTTGGGTACTCATATTAAGCTCGGCCCAGTTTTCCATCCACAGATAAATAGGAAAGAGACGTTCAGGGATATGCTATGAGCTTGTGTTTTACACTTCAATTCGTTAACAATACTAGTTACCATTCGAGCATGCATATCAATGGTTCAAGGTTGACAAAATAAAGTTATTTTAGGCTGATTTGGTATAACAAGTGGTAGAAAGAGGTGAAACTAATTCCGGAAAGACTATTTACAACTCAAGATCGACAGAAGTTCTATTCAGATGACTGACATTGAGACTTGGAAGTTGAAGGGAAGATTGAATGTTCTCACAAGTATTGCCCATAAAGAACATATGGAGACTCGGCAAGAAAGGCAAACTTAGTCACAGATATGCCAAACCATAGAAGATTTTATAAAGAACCGGCTAAGTAGTTTATAAACTCAACTTGCTACAAGAACTTAAGGTAGATCATCCGGTATTCCAAAGTTCCTAAATGAGCCTTCTTGCACTAACCCTGTTAAGAATATTCTAGTCACAAAGTCTATCGCATAAAGAAACCCGCCATCCTTGATTGACAAGTCCGTAGATTGCATACTAAGAAGTAGTTCTTGTCAAAAAGTACCCTGGCAAAATAATAACGTGAAATAAATGACCTAAGAGGCAGAGAAAGATAGGAAGACTAAATATCTCCATCTGCTTCAGGCTTCCGATTTATATTGATACTCGTACGGTACGATACCTCCTTTTCTATCGAGTACGATCCATACATCTTTATAAGTATTAACTTGAGACTATGGCCAGCATGTTGCAGACTTCAGCAAACGACAGTTAAGGTACGTTATGGCTAACCTATTGTGATTTTTGTATAATATATGATCGTGAGGAGGGAATAAATATTATTATGATGTTATGTAGCCCTGTATGGCTTTGGATATTTATTTGGGATGTTTGACATGTTTTATATAGCCCCGTTTATAGAGAAAACTCTGCGGAAATTTTTAAAAATCCCGAGAGTTGGAATATCCCTCAACATTCGAGGACGGATGTTCTTAAGGTGAGAAGAATGTTACGCCTCGAATTTTCGCACGTTAAAGTCACATCGTGAGTTAAACGACGCAAGTATGAAAGAAATTATCTTGAGGTTAAAAGAGATTGATATTATTAATATAATAGTTATAAGGATCTATAAATATGTTTAGTAAGTAGCGGAAGGTTTGGAGGGTGAATGAATTGAAGAAGAATGAGTTTCGTCAAAAGTCAAAAAGTTGAGAATACGGCAACTCATACTTTTGGGCTGAAGTGCTAAGAAAGTAATGATATGAAATATTTGAATCATAAAATAGTCGCTTGTTAAGTTTGGAAGTCAAGCGAGTTGTAAGAACGAAAGTCGACAAAGGTCGTCGCAAGTTACATTCACAATTTCACTAAAATTTGGGTCAAATATCGAGGAGCTTTTCTCTTAATATACTTGGAGTTACGGAACCACTAAATTGAAGATCAATGAGTCTAGGTTTCAGAACATTTTACCGTTCGTCAATACGACATCATAGTGGAGAGATATTCGCATTTCCGTCCAAGGGTTCAAACTGCCACGAAATCAGTGAGTCCAAAGGAGGCTTTGCAACATTTCTTTGCATGTAAATTAAGCCCCAAACGAATTGGAACCTCATTTTTCTTCAACTCCAAACCCTAAAACACCTCATAAACTCTCCCAAGTTATTCTCCATGAATCAATATCAAGTCTAAGAGCTAGGCAAGGTAATCTAACGCAAGAAAGTCAGTGGTAATCATAGAATCATTTGTTCTACATTGTTTCGCTTTTCGGAAGGATCCTTCGACTCAAAGTAAGATCAATACGGGATTAATTCCTACAAATTAAGGTGTGTTTTACTCTTCTAATGATCTCCTTATGACTCTTCAAGTAATTAACATAGAAATTATTGAGGGAATTTCATGAACATAAGCCCTTATAAAAATTTATGGATATATTTAATTATTGGGATATTTTGTATGGATTAAATGCACTATATGGAGTTATATAGTTATGGATGGAATTGTAATGAGGAGTAGGAGCAAGAGAGAAGAAAATGGCAGCATTTTATGGGAAAATTGAACTACAAATAACTCTATGAACTTACGCCCGCAAGTTGTTCGATAAAATGTCTCAATGAATGTTCTTATAAGTTATAGACTTGGAATTGATCTCGAATCCTTCGTATGATGTATAAAATCAGTGGTAAAGGATATGAGGGCTCGTGGGACGGGATTCGCTTCGACAACAAGGTATGTAGGGCTTTTTCTTTCTCTTGTGGTATGACTAAAATTCGACGAACTTTCCTTGAAACATATCTCCGACTAACATGAGATGAATACACCTCTATGGATTGAACTAAGTTCTACCCCACATATATGATTTATATCCATCACTTTTCATGTTTATTATCTCTAGTAGTCATCGATTGAAATGTTTTCGCTAAACTTGAATTGATCATATACCATTCGAATGAGTTGAATTAAAGGATAAAGAACGAAGTGACAATAACGATAGTCGGAGGATAACGACGATAGGTCACTCCGACTCTTTCTATGATATCCCTTCTGAGGTCGGTCTTGCATTGCACTGATATATATATATATATATATATATATATATATTTTATTATTGCATCGCGCTATAGTTGGTCAGGCAGGCACATAAATGTGCACCTAGATGTATTTTTTCATTACCACATCGTGTCATAGAAGGTTGGGCAAGAAAGTAGTTGTGCATACCACTGATCAGCTAGGCAGAGATTCACCGCGTCCTATATGGCCAGCAGTTATGATGAGCTCACCCCATGATGGATTTATTATTATATGATATTATATGCCTTCACAGTGAGGAATGATTTTACGAGCATGCATTTACATTCATGTTATAGTTTCAAGTTGTCTCTATATCCCTTCTTATGTTATTTACATACTTTATGTTATACTTACCGCCTTACATACTCGGTACATATTTCATACTGACGCCATTTTGTGCGCTGTGATCATGTGCACAAGTGCAGGTATACATGCCGGTGCACCTCCCCAGTAGGGTACCAGAGTTCAGCAGTTGGTTGTGGCACTCCACTTCTCCGGAGTTGTTGATCAGAGTCATCGGGTAGAATGCATATATATATATGTGGGTTACGGGTATGGCGGGGCTCTATACCGACTAGTTGACGCATTTAAGTACTCGTAGAGGCTTACAGACTATCAGTCAGTGCATACGTGTTTTGTTTGACCTTGTCGGCCTTCTGGATAGTTGTCTTTCTTGGTTATGGTCTTGTCGACATTAGATACATATGTATTGATGGGTCTTTCTGCTTGCATGTTATTATGATTTATTCTCATTATTATCATTTAGAGGCATTCTCGGCCCACAGTTCTTGTTATAGAGTTTAGATACCACAGTTGGTTCGCTCGGGCCTTCCGGTGTCGGGTACCGGCCACATCCCCCTAGGTTGGGTGACACGATTTTAGGTTTTAAAAATAGAATAAATACCATCATAAGTGTTGACATAACATAGAGAGTGTGTACACTCTCTTGAAGGCATGTGAAAATTATAAGAATAGTTTTGAAATTGATTAACAGGTACAAGTGTCATCTTTTGATTGGACATTACACAATTAATTACATCTAATTAATTAGAACCAATTTTGACTACATCCAAAATTGGGTTGCAGAAGTTGACTATGTCTGCGAATTCTGGAAATATGCAGCAATGTTCTTCGTCATGTTCATTTTTGGGTCTCAAAATTCAACGCAAACTCAACCAAACCCGCACAATTCAAGCTCAAATTCCAACTACAACTTCACAACATCATCAACACTAAACCACAGTAATCAATTTGGCCAGCAATCAAGAATTTTAACAAATCCATTTTGTTGTTCTTTCAAACTTTTCAAGGTTTAATAATGGTGGATTCAAAATTCTTTCTCCATTTTCGAAACTCAACAACAACTAATGATCTAGAATGAGTTTATCATTTGAATTTCAACTTCAAAACTTCAACAACCTTCTAACCTGCTCAGCACCTCCAATTCTTTTTCAAGTTCATACAAGAACAATAACAATTGTCCTTTTTATTTTTCAACTTATAAATTGATATTTCCATCTTAATAATTTAACTTCAATTTGTTAATGTATTATTTGGTGTCGAAATTATGTTAAAATATGACTCTTTCCACGGTAATTCGAATATGCTTTTGCCTATTTGTTTGTTCAGACGTTATCTACATTAAAATTGGAATTTAAGAAATAAGAATCTATTAATTTTATTTTGCATCTTCTAAACCTCTTCCTCATCTTAACATTTGAATTTGATTGAATGCATTATATTTTAAAAAGAAAAAGAAAACAAAGGAACAAAAAAAATTGTGACCAACTAATTTTCTATTGAATTCTCGTTGGATTTGGTGTGTGTATTTTACTGTCTACAAAGATGCCACATCAGCACTTACGATGGTATTTATTTTACAACAACATACCTAGTGAAATCCCACATCGTGGGTTTGGGGAGGGTAGAGTGTACACAGACCTTACCTCCACCTTGGTAGGTAGAACGGCTGTTCACCTTGGTAGGTAGAACGGTTGTTTACCTTGGTAGACCCTCGGCTCAAGACAAAGCATAATCACAAGCAAGGCAATCAAAACAAAGCAAGAGTAAAGAGTAAAGCAAGAAAAACGATCAGACTCAGATAAGGAATCAAAGCAGTATAAAGTGCATTCGAACAAAAAGGAGCAGTAACTAACACAACTAAATAAGCTAAACAAAATACCCTAAAGAACACATAGCATCAGAAATCAAACTACAATGGATTATAAAGCAATAATGTGTCTATAAGTGTGATAGGCTAATCGGGCCTACAGTAATAACACTACAACTATCAATTTGTAAGCATAAGTAGGACTACGCTCGAGTACATACTACTCTTCCACCCTAATTTGTATCCTCCACAACCCCATATCTAAGGTCATGTCCTCAGTAAGTTGCACCTATGCCATATTCTGTCTAATCACCTCTCCTCAATACTTCTTCGGCCTACCTCTACCCCTCCTGAACCCGTCCTTAGCAAATCTCTCACACCTCCGCACTGGGGTATATGTGTCTCTCTTCTGCACCTTCCCGAACCATATCAACCTCACTCCCGCATCTTGTCATCCATCGAGGACACTCCCACTTTCTCCCATATATCATCATTTCTAATCCTATCTCTCATTGTATGCCCACACATCTATCTCAGCATCTTCATCTCCGCAACTTTCATCTTTTGTATATGTGAAGTCTTGACTGGCCAACACTCTGCCCTATACAACATAGTTGGTCTAACCACCACCCTATAGAACTTGCCTTTAAGTTTTGGTGGCACCTTTTTGTCGCACAAGACTCCAGATACTAGCCTTCATTTCATCCACCCTGCCCCAATACGATGTGTAACATCGTCATCAAGCTCTCCATTCCCTTGGATAATAGACCCTAGGTACTTGAAGCTTCCTTTCTTTGGAATGACCTGAGTACCAATCCCTTGGATAATAGACCCTAGGTACTTGAAGCTTCCTTTCTTTGGAATGACCTGAGTACCAAGCCTTACCTCCACGCCTGTCTCAGGGTCGCTCCTATTGCTGAACTTGCACTCCAAATATTCTGTCTTGGTCCTACTTAACCTGAACCTTTAGACTCCAGAGTCTGTCTCCAAATCTCCAGCTTGACGTTCACTCCGTTGCGAGTCTCATCAATCAAGACTATGTCTTCTACGAATAACATACACCATGGTACCTCCCTTGGATTTGTCGCGTCATTCCATCCATCACCAAAGCAAATAGGAATGGGCTAAGAGTTGATCTCTGGTGCAGCCCCATCATCACTGGGAACCACTCCGAGTCTCATCCTATTGTCCGTACTCTAGTCTTGGCTCCATCATATATGTTCTTGATCGCCCTAGTGTACACCATAGGTACACCTCTAACCTCCAAACATCTCCATAAAACCTCTCTAGGGACTTTGTCGTATGCCTTCTCGAGGTCGATGAAAATCATATGTAAGTCTTTCTTCCTCTCTCTATACTACTCCACCAACCTCCTAATAAGATGAATGGCTTCGGTAGTTGAACGCCCTGTCATGAATCCAAACTGGTTCTCGGAAATAGACACGCCTCTCCTCACCCTCGTCTCCACTACTCTTTTTCAAACTTTCATAGAGTGGCTCAGTAACTTGATACCCCTATAGTAGTTGCAACTCTGGATATCACATTTTTTTTATACAAGGGAATCATTGTACCGCACCTCCATTCTTCAGCCATTCTTGTCGTCTTAAAAATGATGTTAAACAACTCAGTCAGCCACTCCAAACCAGCCCTGCCTGCGCTCTTCCAAAATTCAACTGGGATTTCATCAGGCTCGATCGCTCGTCCCCTGCGCATCCTACGAATAACACCCGTAACCTCCTCAACCTTAATGTTTCTACAATATCCAAAATCTTTGTGCCTACCAGAATGCTCCATATCTCCAAACACAATGTCTCCATCTCTTTTTTCATTCAAGAGTTTGTGAAAGTAAGACTGCCACCTCCGCCTAATATATGCTTCCTCCACCAGTACTTTGTCTTCCTCATCCTTGATGCACCTCACTTGATTCAAGTTACGGGCCCTCCTCTACCTTGTCTCAGCTAGTATGTACAACTTCTTATCCTCGTTTTTCTCCTCTAATTCCACATACAGGCGTTCGAAAGCCACCATTTTTGCCATTGTAACCGCTAGCTTTGCCTCCTTCCTCGACATCTTATACAGTTCCTTAGTCGTTCACTTCTCCACCTCATCTCTGCTTTCTACCAATTTCACATACACCGCTTTCTTCTCTTCCACATTCTCTTGAACTTCACCATTCCACCACCAGTCCCATCGATGTCGACCACGATAACACCACAAGACTCCTAGCATTTCTCTGGCTACCTCACGAATGCAACTGGCGTCCTGTCCCACATACCTATCGCATCCCCACTACTCCCCAATCCCCATTGGTCATCAACCTCTACTCCATCTCATTTGCACAAGCCATGGTCAAACTCCCCCATTTGATTCTTAACCTGTCATCCACAACCCTCTTCTTCTTCTCCAACTTGATCTCCGAATCCATCACCAAAAGCTTATGTCGGGTTGTAAGGTCCTCATTCTGAATAAACTTACAGTCTTTACAAAGACTTTTGTCAACCTTCCTAAGGAGCAAAAAGTCTATATGAGTCTTAGCCACCGAACCACGGAAAGTCACCAAGTGTTCCTCTTTCTTCAGGAAGCTAGAATTGGCAATCACGATCCCACAAGCTCCAATGAACTCCAAAAGTGAGACGCCTCCCCCATTCCTGACCTCGAGTCCAAATCCTCCATGCACGTTGTCATAACCCTCTGGAAGTGACCCAATATGTCCATTGAAATCCTCTCCTATAAATAACTTCTCAGTGGGTGGTATACCTCCCACCACTTCGTCTAAATCCTCCCAAAAGTGTCTCTTCTCCTCCTCATCCAAGCCCGTTTGTGGCGCATAAACACTAATAATGTTCATAGGGAACCCTCCAACTAACAACTTAATCGTCATCATCATGTCATTGACCCTTCTCACCTCTACCACCTGATCCCTTAGTTCGATGTCTACCAAAATGCCTACCCCATTCCTATACTTCCACTTACCCGAGAACCATAACTTATACTCGTCTACATCTTTAGCCTTAGGTCCTACCCATTTGGTCTCCTGGACACATGCTATATTAATCTTCATCTTCTTAAGAATCTTAACTAGCTCTATGGCCTTCCCCATTAAAGTCCCAATATTCCAAGACCTTATTCTCAGCCTAGCATCTCTTTTACCCCACTTACCCCCCAACCCCTTACCCCCCGTCCCCGACCGAGAACATGACCCTAGTCTACCATCATTCACCAAAGCCACTAGAGCAAAGACACAAAGAATACTAATCCAAGTTTAACGCTAGCACACACGAGAAGCAATACTAGAGCACAAATTCTAAAGGTAATTCAGGCTACTACAAATCTGATTGATAAAACAAAGGAAAACAAGAATACAAGCAAGGATGTAAAGTCTAGATTCAATAAAACGCAACACGCAAAATTGAACAACACGGATAAGAATAAATATTGAGTACAGACAAATGGAGGTACCAACTCTAGACTAATAAAACATGTTCACACGCCAAAAATTATTGTTCACGTGCTGGAAAACACTATTCACTGCCTAAAATCAATGTTCCTACCGGAAATCACTGTTCGCTGCCAGACGACGTTGCATATCTAGTGATACCTGTAAAAAAAAAAAAGGAGAGAGACTGCCTGTCGGCGCTGGAACTGCTAAAAACTGCATGAGATGGGATGGGTCAGATCAAAAAAGGATGGCGAACACCACAACAGTCAAGATCAGTTGAAATATGATTTGTGACAAAATATTATGCAGAACATCCACCGGAATCCAGAAACCCTCGCCGAAAAATAGAGAAAGTCGTCGGAAACCCGTAGAGCAAAAATAATGGAGCGTTGGACTTGGGACACATCTTATCTTTACGGGAGTCCTATTACCTCTTATAGCTCGTGGGATGCTTATGCCTTTTCCCTAGTAGACAACGGATTAGATTTAAACAGATGGTGTATCAAGAGATAATTCATACAAGAATAATGTTGCTGGTAATTTTTGTGTGTTGCTATCCAATTTTTTGCTGTTCAAATTAATATGTATTCAGAGGTAACAATTATTCAATTAGCTAGGTTGGGTTGTAATTTTTGTATTAGAAGAATTCAAGTGTTAAATAGCGTCGTTTAGTGGCGTGCTTGTTGCTGGTAGGTGGAACTATGTGCGTGTTCAACAATACACCGAACTGATTGTTCATTTGTTTGAATTGATTTTTTAGCTTAAGTTTTATGTTTGTTCATTCTTTTATGCTAGATTTTTTTTCTCACACTTTCTTTCTTTTTAATTGGTGTTTGCTGAGGTGTGCTAAATATAGAAAAGGGATAGTGAAAACGAAATTGTCTAACAGATACTGGTTGATTATTGCGTTCATTTTCATTATCATAATAACAAAAATACCAAATTATTCCAAGGCATCTAGGTTGCGAGGAAAATGAGGACCTACTAAAGCTCCTTGTTGGTGTTCGCCAAAATAGCACCAGGTTTGTTGCCTTCAAAGAATTCTTATTGCTAATTTAAAAGTTTCTATTTTATTTGTATAAAAGATAAATCATAATTTAAATGTTCTTATTTGTATGGTAGTTAATATTTATAAGACAAAATTAACGAAATTTTATGATTTTTTTTAACTTTTTATGTTTTAATATTTCTTAAATCTTTTTTTTATATAACAACCAAATGTATGAATTACTGTATGAGTTAGTCCAAACATATGAATTATTATATGCATAAACCTAACTGTATGTTGCTTATGCGCATTTTCTTTCTAATAGAACGGAAAGATAATATCTAAATGCATTATTTATTTGTTGGTCATTTTGGAGATTCACTAATATATTTTATAACCGTGTGAAGCGGAGATAAATTCGTTAATAGTGAATATAACTGTGGGTTGCTATTACGAAGGTGGTGTGCCATGAACGTTGGGATTGGACCAGTTCGGTGATTCCACGTTAATTTACTGAGTCCCAAAAATAAATTTACTTTTGCATTTACACTCTTGTAGTATATTATGCAATGCTGTCATCTCTACGTCTTTACATTGAATGTGTAAATATAAATAGTAACTTGTAATCACACTGGGTAGTAAATGATCAGAAACGTTGATCTTGTTTTTGACAATTTTGCATTTCTCCTACTTGAATTTTGCATTTCTCCTACTTGAATTTTGCTTCCAGCTTCTGTATATGCTTCTGTATATCTCTTCTTCCGTATGAATTTTTTTTTCTCAATTTAGCAGTTACCAGACATCAAGTAAGCTACTTCATAAAAGGAAATGATGAGACTGACAACATGACCTATTATTGGGATCCCAAAAATCAGCAGACAACATGACCTATTCACTCCGTCCAAATTTATATGATAGTAATTTTATTTGACACGCACTTTAAAAAATAAAAAAAAAGACTTTTAAATAATCTAAATAAATTAAATATATTTATGTAATTATAGATCCAATTTTGCGTAAAAGGTACTCCCTCCATTCACTTTTACTTGTCAACAATGGACTTTGCACACCCCTTAAAATATAATAAATGAAGTGTATATTTCACCATAATATCCATATTAATTGATGTATAGTCTTAGTGAGAATTAAAAAATAATTTAAAATGAGTAATTAATATTATGAGTAAAATAGAAAAAGTAAATTATTTTTCTCTTGATATGCTAAATTTGACAAGTAAAAGTGAACATTTATTTTTAGAATAGTTGATAAGTAAAAGTGAACATAGTTTAAAGTTAAATGGTTACCAAATAAGAAAATATGTCATTCTTTTTTTGACAGATTAAAAAGGAAAGTAAGTCATTCTTTTTAGACAGATGAGTATTAAATACACAAGGCTGCAGCTAAGGTCTACTTCAACAAAGGCTTCCTCAAACTAGAATGGTTCAGGAGGAACCTGTTTGCTCATGATGATAGGGAAAAGACTTTTAAGATTTGAGAACCTTGAAATCACAATTGGAATTTACTTCAGCAGTCAATTCCAGAATAAAGATGAACATGTGCAATCTTAAGTGAGATCAACAGGCATCATCAAGACTGTAAACTTGTCTCAGATAAAATCAGAGCCTAGATAATCATACATTAAAGATGAATATATGCCCGAAAGCTCCTATTCCATTTCCAACTAAGAAATGTCAAGAATAAGAAAAGCAATGTACAAGAAACCCACTTGACAAAAACCTAAGCTGATCTTTCTATTTTTCATTAATTTGTTTTTCTTGTCTCTAACTGTTAATCAATAAGTACCTGATTCTTTGGAACAGAACCAGTCTAAACAGAGACCAGAATGACCAGTTCTCACATGACCTCAGCTCTCTCTTGATATCTTCCGAGACCTTAGCTTGGATGATGACTTCATAGAATGTATTAGAGGGACCTCTTCGTCATCTTGTTTTTCTTCATCTGCCTCCTGGTCAGATCCACTGATTGATTCCTCGTCTCCACTGGAATTGTGCTCGTCAAAAAGCTTTTTTCCTTGTAAGTTCTGCTTCTTAGGAGGACGACCTCGACGTCTCACAACTGTACCCTCCTTATCATCTATAAAAGAACTCACATTAGCAGTCAGTTCGAACAGATCCTATCATTGCGTAAAACATAAGTAATGGGTTATATGACACTAGTCCGTACAATCAATCAAAATGATAGCAAGAGAAAGCCTTTTACACCAAAATATGCACCCTGCTCGAAGTATAAACTTCTCCACTACCCTAATTAAACTTTGCATAGGCTATTTTTATTTTTATTTTCTTTTTGGAGATCTAATATGAGATGAAAAAAGGCCACCCTGCCCATCATATTTGACTTCACTACCTTAAGTTCTGCAATCTTTGCATAGGCTACTGAGAAAACTTCGTTCCAAAAAGAGTAAGAAATTAACAAAAATATTGACAGTCAGCTAGTCAGGGATGTTAAGAATTAGGAAAGTATTAATATGGCAACAACCCATGGAATTTTTCAAAAATAACCAACCCAACACAACACTTTTGCCCACGTAACCATATTTTTCAGTTTAGACTTGCATAGCCAATATATATTTTGCAACAGTACTTGTACAACATTATACATTATTATTCGGTATTTATACACATAAAAATTTATCTGTGTTGTATAAAAGGATACACTAATAAATAAAAATATATCTACCTTGTATAAAGGTGTATACCAACGTATAAAAGTGCATAACACGTCGCTAGCTACAAAGACAAATTTCTTCTGCGATTTTCAGTTGCGATTCTTGTTTCAAACCAGTACAAATCTCCACCAAACAACTTCAAATTTTGTTGACTACCTCAAACTATTTCCAACAAGTCTAAACAACATCCACCCCAAATTTCACAAAAATCATATTTTAGATTCAAACTCATTTCTTCAAGCTTTGCTTAACAAAGGTGGGTTAATCTTTCCAATCTAATTTTCACCACCTAAATCTTAAAAAATCAGTACTCTAACTACGATTTGAGCTTCAAAAAACAACAAATAAGTCTATCAATTAGCAATCAAAATGTGATTGGGTTGAGGAAGAGAAATAAGGCAAGTGACCTAAGTTTCACATTATTTACAATATTTACAATTTGAAGGGGAGCCTGGGAGCAACGGTAAAGTTGTCTCCGTGAGACCTATAGGTCACGGGTTCGAGCCGTGAAAGTAGCCACTAATGCTTACATTAGGTAGGTTGTCTACACCCCTTGGGGTGCGGCCCTTCCCCTGACCCCTGCTAACGCGGATGCTTTGTAAAAATCCTTTCTTGTATATATAGGAAAGGTTTAAAATCCATATAATAGTGTAAATAGGAAGAGCAATTATTAGGAATTACTTTCTTTTCCTTATTAGGATTACTTGTATACTTCCATTTCCTGTTTAGGAATTACTTGTAAGCACTATATAAACCTCAGACATGCTTGAGAGAATAATTAAGCAATTTATTCCTAACATCTCTTCTTCTCTCATTGTTTACATGTTATCGAAGCCAAGGATTTGAGTCTTTTGAATCTCTCTTTACTTTTAAAATACTTTATCAAAGCCATTGGTTTGAGTCCCTATGCTGAAAATTCTCTCCCTTTTCTAATACTTCTCCCTCTAGTTCTTTTTCTATTAGAACAGAGAAGGTTCTCTCTTTTCCAAAAGTTCATTTACCTTCTATGTTTCAACTTTCTTTAAAAGGACGATTCTTTCCCAAAAAAAATGTTTCTTAACATTTAGACATGAATTGGTTGAAATTTTAAAAAAGTAGTATTTAAAGTTAAGATGAAAAAGAATATTTGGAAGTTGAAGTTGTGTTTGAACAGTTGAATTTTTGTGAGGAAAAACTTGAAAACTCCTAAAACCTTTTTATTAAATTTCAAGTTTGAAGTAGAAATAGTGGGCTAGTTTAATAAACAAACACTTATGATAAATCTCCAAATATTATTTCAAATTTTTGAAATAAAATCTGAGGAAAAACTTGAAAGCTCCTAAAACCTTTTTATTAAATTTCAAGGTTGACGTAGAAATAGTGGGCTAGTTTAATAAACAAACACTTATGATAAATCTCCAAATATTATTTAAAATTTTTGAAATAAAATCTATGGACAAACAACTCCTGAATCTCACAAGCAAGCAAAAGAATATTTTTTTCTTCTTATCCTTGCATTAGGGTAGGACACTCCTTGGGGTGTGCCCCTTCTCCGGACCGTGCTAATACGGGATGCTTTGTGCATCGGCTGCCCTTTTTTTTAGTGTTATCAAAGGCACGCTTAATCCCTGAAGCGAGGCGCAAAAGATGTTGAGCACTTCGTCTCACTTAACAGGCGCTTCGGTGTCGTCATCGAGGCTCAAAGGCACAGTTTTTCTTGCCAATGAGCATAATCCTCAAGAGTCCACTAAACAATTAATATTTTACTTTATCATAATATTTTTTCAATTTTCTTTATCCCTATATTTGTTATTCATGCTTATAATAATTACTCTTGGGCTACACATACATATTTGTATTTTTTCTCTATTTGCGTCTTTCTTCATTAAAGCCCGCACTTTATTTGCGCTTAAAGCCCCATCGGAGGACTGAGGAAACAACTTCGCACCTCTTCCAAACATGAAATTTCATAAAATCTTGAACCAAACCTACCGAAAAACAAAACTGAAACCTACTGAAAACCCAAAAATATAGGTTCAGTCAGTTTTTCAGCTAAAAATGATAATGACAAGAGAATTGGAGAAAACGGAAAAGGGATGTATGTTGCTATTTTTACATGACAGAGGGCTGAGGAAACAACTTCGCACCTCTTCCAACACTGGATAGATTTCGCATGGAATAGCATCTTTAGCTAGACTGGAATTAGTGGGCAATGTCATAAAAAATTGGAGTTAAAATTAGCTTGCCCCTGATCCCTTTATATCTTTTCAGATGCAAGTGGAAAGAAAGAAATAGTAGGGCTTTTGAAGGCCTTTATCTGAAAACCCATCTGTAACTTTCTGCATCCGTATTATATACACATCTGATTTTGGAAGACACGGACAGGACTGTTATGTAAATCAAGTCTCACACTGCTTGGATAAACTCCAAAAAAGGCTCGTTTCATAATACTTTAAGTGTCAAAGAAAGCTTACTTGGTATGTTATCAATATAGACTTGCAGCGATTGCATTGATTCAATAAGTAATTGGTTCAATAAACAGATATAATATACCAAGCTACAGATGATCAACACAATTAAAGATCCTTTGAGCTTTATTTTTTAAACAATTAAACAAAGCTTGAACGGCATTTTAAAACTAATTCAGGATTCAGACAGAATCTGGACATCCTAATTTTACATCTGCTTGTACACACCACTTATGCTCAAGTTAATATCACGGACATCTTTTCAGTGTGTTTGGACTATAGAAGAGTTCTCCGAAAAACAACCCAGCTGCTTACTAAAACAAAACACTAACCACGTGTGTTTCAAAAACAAATGCAAAAAATGGAAAAGAAAAGAAAAGAAAGACACCCTTGTTTGAAAAACAGTGGGCCACAGTAAGGCCCACTATCCAAAAAACTGGTTGCTTCTTTACATCTCCTTTTCAAGTTTTTAGCAAATAAAAATTTGGACCTACTATTTTATTTCCAACAAATTCTTTTTCTCCCTCAACAAAAGAATATCCAGAATACATTTAGGGGTCATTTGGTTCGCATATTAGTTATGCAGGAATTACAATGCCATGATTTTTATGTAGTGAATCATAACTAAGGATGTAAAAGAAATGGATCTTGGATCTAATTCGATCCCAAAAGCTAGCTCACAAGGTGAGGATTTCCCAAGACCATATAAGGAAACCAATTCGACATACCAAATCCTATGTGGGACAAATTCAACATCCCTGCACGCCTAGGCCTGCCAACTAGAGTATGGACAACATAATATGGAGCAATTGGGAGTGGTGGTTAGACCAACATTGTTGTATGGTGCAAAGCGTTGCCAGTCGAGAACGCCTACGTTCAAAAGATAAATGTAGCAAAGATGAGGATGCTCAGATGGATGTGTGGGCATATTAGGAGAGATATGATTAGGAACGAACTTATATAAGGCAAGTTGGGAGCGGCCTCCGTTGAGGACAAAATGAGGGAAGCGAGGCTGAGATGGTTAAGGCACGTGAGAGGAGGTGTGAGAGGTTGACATTGCATGAGTAGGGAGAGGTAGAGGTAGACCAAGGAAGAACTAGGGGAGGTGATTAGACAGGACATGACACATCTTCAGCTTACTGAGGACATGACCCTAGATAGGAGGTGTGGAGGTCGAGAATTTATGGTAGAAGGGTAGCAGGTAGCCGAGTGGTGTCGCACTTTAGGTGGGAGTAGTATTATTTAGTAATCGCGTAGTTTTCTTTTTCGATGTGTATTGCTATCTATTGCGCATTTGTTTTTGTATCGGCGTCGAATTCCTTTTCTTTTATTTTCCTTTCCTTCATATTTTTTTCTTTTGAGCCGAGGGTCTTTCGGAAACAGTCCCTCTGCCCCACAAAGGTAGGGATAAGGTTTGCGTACATCCTACCTCCCCAGACCCCACTTGTGGGATTAACTGGGTATGTTGGTGGTGGTGGTGTTAATTACAAGTTTGTTTAGTGTGTTAAGGAATTTGTTCGTTAGCGTACAGAATAAATGTGAGATAAAGAGAACTTCTAGTTATTATTTTTTTGGTCAGAAAACCCTAATTTGTCTTAAAAGACAATTATTCAGTATTAGAATGAAACGTGTCAAAGTAGAGCACAATGGATACAGAGAATTCATAATTCTGAGCCCTACTACTTCAGGATTGGGCCATTATTGTTGTTATTGTTGTTATTATTGTTACTTATGTGGAACACAACAGGATTGGCATAATTACTTCCCAATTTCACTCCACTTACCTTCATTAGCCATCCCAAGATGACAGAAAATTAACAGCATGGCACCTAATTTATAGTCAAACCAACCTCTCTTAAGTTTTTGACAAACTCCCACACAGTTCCAGACATTATAGGCATGTGCTTACATAAAACAGTTACTCTTTCACAGGGAAAAAAGGAAAAGAAAAGAAGCCTTTTGTAGGTAAACCCAAAACGAACTCACTGAAACCAGACCCGTTTAATAGGACTGAGAAACAAACAAGAATAACTCGCAAATTAAAGAAATACACAGCATAAAAATGAAGCAAAACTGGCGAAAACAATATACAGCAAAAAACAAATTCAGAAAATTGAAAACATAGGCGTACCTTGTAAACCTTCACCCTTTGCATACTTCTCACAGACCGTGTCTACAAATATATGATAGGGTCGCCAACCGCTCGGATCTTCATCCGTGTTAACATTTTCAGTTCTTTTCTCGACATCTTTCAAGCTGATTATATGAAAGTTGAGTTGATAGTCTGTAAGGTATGATACTTATAATAACAAGAAAATAGCTTCGAAAGATTAAATTATGACAGGGGTTCCTTAGGCAGTTCTCTCACGGACAACATAAAAACAATGAAAGAAAGCTAAAATGAAAAAGATATACATTATTCACCACTGGCATGTTCAAAAGCAAGAAAACATTATGTCCAATGAGACAGCTATAGCTGATCATTAGTAAAGTTTCATTGATTTCTTTGACACATTAAGAGTCGCAAAAGTATGAACCTCCTATTATCCTTGATTTCGGACACCAGTAACGCAGTAAGGCTGTATAAAAGAGTAAGCAGCAGTCACAGTTAATTTTTCCTCCAACTTTTCAGAGCAGTAGGTCTTGCATAGGTAACATGGTACACCCCTAAACTCTTTGTAGGTCATTGCTTCCATTTTCACTAACGGACCAGGACAGTTGAAAGTGGAATGCACAGAAGAACGGAGTCTTCACAATAAACTCATTTTATCATAGATTATTTGAGAAGAAAGGGAATCTTTTGCCCGTTCCTTGGTATTGGTTCCTAGAGACACCTAAAAGGTTTGTTTCTTCCTTGGCCATTCTCACAGCCGATAAAATCTGAGGAAATGGAAGATCAGTCACATCTACTGGTGCTTTACGTGCAAAAAGTCAAGATAAGATGTGAACCACTTGTGATTTTATTGTTATATCGCACTTTGATTGTGAAACACAGTGGAATATGTTTGGCACCAGATAGGTAACTCCGGCTACTATCAAAGACGTGTTCTAAGTCGGGAATTCAAGAGGAAAGGAATAGAGTGTGGAAATGGCTCCTCCGGTTATGCAGCTAATAAGGAAAGAAAAAAATATAGGTGTAAGAAGTTAACAATCAGAAAGAAAAGGCTGAAGTTAAACTCTATGTGCATATCAGAGCATTAATATTTTTGTGAGTTGATTAAGTTAACAATAAAAAACTCACATGTGCATAATCATTTATAGTTTTGTGTGTTTTTGGAGCAAATATGTGATTCCAGCGAAGATTGGATAATTTTAGTACAGAATCACATTTTCATCGTGAACCTCTACTTCCGCATACTGCTTGTGTACGGTATATCCCCTATCATATCAACAAATAACTTCAACAAAAAGAACTTGATATTTTCAAATAAAAAAATAAAAAAGAAAAGTTTCTGCCATGGAAGCCAGCTATAATCACGACAGCCCAAACCCCAAAACCCCACCAGGATGTCTCAATTCTCAGGCAAATATCTAACCAACCTACATCTAAATCCCACCCTGCAATCAAGCCAAATACATAGTGGGCAAGCTTCTTCAATATCCAAAATCCAAGGAACATGAGAAGATAATCCCTTGTTTCCTCAAGTTGTTACACACCAGGGCTCACGTACAATTTCAAGAAATGCCCTTGATAGATCATCTAACATGATTGGAGTCAGAATGTTAGCCTTTCATTAAGTGATTAAAAATGGAAAATTACGTTAAGTAAGCTCTTACATGTCCATAATATCTGGAGGAGGAAGTTTGGCTATGAAATGCAGCACAGCACCATCCAAGAAAGATAGATGCTTTGGAGCATCTGTAAAGGCATAGTGAATGCCTCCTGTCACAATATTTAAAACATCTGATCGGTGCTTGTTTCTAGCAACCTTTCCAAATGTCTTAGCAAGCTGATTGGCGAGATCTTCACATTCATGAAAAGTCTTTCTCGCTGATTCGTCATCATCAGAGGAAAGTGCTACTAAGTACCGTTCATGGGCCTGTAAAACCAGAATCAAACATGCTTAACTACTCCATGAGGAAAAGAGACTATATTTTCTTGCTATACGACCTTGATGCCTTTCTGAATCTAACATGTATACTTTCTTTCAAAAAAATGAATCTAACATGTATACTTTCTTTCCAGACAAACTTTATTTACTTGGAATTATGTCGCTAGCTGAGCGAAAGTGGTAATAGCCCCCCAAAATAAACAATAAACTGCTGGGAGAAAGGCCACCACAATAGCAGACAAGGTCATTGATATGCAGCTTTTTTACAAGTATGACATTTGTCCATCCTAGCTCCTTGGCCATAACCACAACCAACTCAAACACACCCCATGAATATGAAAAATATATACCGACAATATCTTAACAGCGAGCCTTGGAGCAACGGCAAAGTTGTGTTCGTGTGACCTATAGGTCACGGGTTTGAGCCGCGGAACCAGTCACTGATGCTTGGGTCGGGGTAGGCTTCCTACATACACCCCTTAATGTGCGGATCTTCCCTAGACCTTGTGTGAACGCGGGTGCTTCGTGCACCGGGCTCCCCCTTTTTATACACCAATATTTCAGTCAACCAAACATTTCAACCATATCATTATCCAATTTTGAAATTAACTTTTGCTGCAATTTCATCAGAAAGTATACCAGAAATTGGAAAGCTGACCTGCAAGTGACCAAAATAAAGTGGAAATTATCTCAGTTAACAAGTAGTGTCACTCACCCTTTTTAGTGCCTCTAGGAACAAACGTGCAACATCTGCACCTTTATTCCTCAACACAGTTAGCAAATGCTTAATGACCTCAGACACACTTGTCCCATGCATTGCAAGATGAGATACTATCTCTGGAGCAATATATTCCTGTAGACATAGGTTACAGTGATGGAATATGTTAGCAGCTGATAAAGAAAATTAACAGTAAGCCTCCTAATCTTTGCATTCTAAAGGATAGTGCAGTGATACCAAAAAGCATCACCAAATATCCATATCAAAAGTACAGCTAGGAATTAAGTACAGAAAAGTCCAACTATGAAAAGAGAATACACTTAACCTTAGGAACTGCGTCAACAGCAACCAACTTCCCAACAGCAATGATTACAGCATCTCGATTTGTCTCCTCAATGTATTCCCTATTAGAATCTTCTTCTTCAGTCTCATCTGTATCCATGTTAGAAGATGAATGAAGTCTCAAAAGCATCCATCATGTGCAGAAAGAAACCCTTTCTGGGATTGAACAGATTAGTTATGGTGGAGGGTGTTCTAGAAGGTGAAAACACTTCTCTTTGGTTAAGTAAAAACACTATTATTCTTTCACTGACACCTCTGGGTGGGACCCTGGAGATCTATTTTCCACTACTCGAAGGGATACTGATGAACTACTTCTGCTTACAGATTAGGTGCTCAAGTTTTTGCAGGATCTTTTTTTTTTACTTATATAAATAAAAGTTCTGCATGCATCTTACTGCTTCATGACGTAAGAGTGCATACATTGGAAAACACGGAAGTGAAACAGTTCTTTTCCTGCTGTATTTGATTATGTTGGGAACGGAGTGTACACTTAAGTTTCTTAAAATCTTTTCCAACAGACAAAGTAAAGGTAGATCCTTATCGAAGTAATGCTAGAAAAAAGATGCACGAAATAGTTTACTTTTGGAAATCAAGCTCCACAACATGAACTTAACAAAAATAAAAATCAATGTGCAACAACCTTCAATTAAGATATAGCATGAGGAAATGAATGACTTCAATAAAAGTAAACATTTGGCACTCAAGTTCATGTGACTGCTCAAGCACCAATGTATTTTCACAGTAACCATAGCGATGATGATTAGTTCACATCTAAGCGCAAGATCTATCTAAAATTGAAACAATTAAACTTAGCGATAGGGCTTTGCCACCTAACAAGCAAGTATTGATCAGGACTACATAGCTTGCCAATTCTAATTCTAGTTTCTTTTAACAATTAAAAGTGCTATAATATGAAGCATGATACTAAAAGTAATTGTTCTAGATGTAGGCTTACAGTTAAAGATAAAACAGTAGTGTTGAGCCATAGTCATACTATTATTCCTCTATACAACAGTAAGATGTGAGCTAGAGCTTCCACGCATTTAGAGGAAACAGTGAATGGGAGAGCTAAAACCACCTAGAATATGTAGTTGGCGTTCACCAAGCTTCCAGAACTTTTGAAGAATGGATTCATCTGGAGAGTACCCCAAAGCTTCTAGCTCCGTGGAAGTAAAGGTTGCTTTCCTGAACAGACACCACTGTTCTGAAAATATAACACAAACCTAGAAAAATACAAACTCAATTAACCAAAAGAGAACGAAGGCACTAAAAGGAGATAGTTGAACATAGATGTTTGGAAATTACACATGGTTAGATGTGGATATTTAAAAAAATGCTTACCCTACATGCAAGTTGACTCGCACGAAGACCTTCCGGGGAGTCGATAGTCAGGAAGGACTCAAGTAGTTCAAACAAGGTACTGCGCTTGGAGATTAAGGAAGATATTGATTGCTCTGGCACTGTGCCAGAGTTTATGATAGAGTGTAGGCACCAGCAAACATGCAGATGCATGTTAAGAAGCAGAAATCCAATTACCTGAACATTAAGCCAAAGCAGTTGTGTATTGAAACAAGACTACAAAACAAAAAAATCAAACTACAGTATACCCACCTCGTCATCAATACTTCTGAAGTTTTTAAGAGTCTCCGCAAAATCTTTATACAAGCTTTCAATGGAAATTTGCCTTGACAATTGAAGTTCATACAACCTTTTCAAGTTAACAAGCAGTGAATATTCATCATCACCATCCTGCAACAACAAAGCTTGCACAATTTATCCGAAATGCACCAATAAAACACATAGTCCCCTTCAATTTGTTAAGGGAACATACCGCGACTTCTTTTATTGCAGATTTAAGTTTGATAATGAGCTCATCTTCAATCCCCTTTAATTTGTTAAGGGCAAAGTCCTGTAACTCCCCTCGACTCTCAGTAGCACAGAAGTTCAGAGCTTTTACACAAGATCTCAGAGCTTCCTTCTCACCATGCTTAAAAAAGGCCTCTTTCATCAGAAGGACAGCAGATTTAAAATTCTGGAAAACCAAAACAACTTACTTCGTATTGGCAATCCCTATATAATTCATGATCAAAAAAGTGTTCCACGAACGCACCTGATCTTGTCTTTTAAGAGAATAGAGCTCAAGGTTCATATGAACAATGATTTCAAGTAGATAGGAAATTTTTGCTTTGTCAGACATAAATTTGCGAAGAAGCTGCGGATAATTCCTCATCATAGCAACAGTTATATCACGCTTAGAACTTTCAAACATTTCCTGGCGATTACAACAAAAGCAGTCTAAGACTCAGTATCCGGGAGTAGTATGGCTGAACAACATCAATATAATGTCACTGACAAAGAACACTAAAGAAGGAATCGATCTCAAATAATCTAAACCAATTCTGAACTTGAGTTAAACTCAATGACTGCAAGAAATCAAAACCACAGCATCTAAAATAATCATTATGCATACAGCTTTGAACGTCATTCCTACTAAGCAAAAAGAGTTACCATCTATGTTTCATGGTACATGAAAATAATCTGACTGCTCACTATATTATCCGACTCTAAGTAAAATAAAACGTCTTAATGTTGTTAGAAAATGTGAAAGATGGTAACATGAAATATATGAAAATGGCACTTCTTCCACTGAATAAAACTAGAAAGTAATCAGTTATACAATAACCTAGATGAATGTTTTTGAGCAACTGACTTGATTTAAGACAAGCATATAGCTTAAGAAAAATTGCAGCACAAAGACACTGCTAAAACAGTACAGATCGACCAGGTTGCAGAAATATCACCAACTTATTGTTTCACAAGCTCTTTCTTGGAATTCATTCTCAAGTGTAAATGGTGAAGTTTGAAGCACAAGTATAACAATTTATTAAGAGTCTCAGAGAGTATCAACAGGAAGAACTAAAGAACCTCACCTTTTGTGCTTTAGTATAATATTGTTTTCTATTATCACTAGCAGGAACAATCTTCTCCCCAACTGCCTTTCTAATTGACGCAGAAAGCAGTCGAATTAGGTTTGTCGCATCTACATCACTTAGTTCAACTGATGCCTCTTCTTCCAAGAGCATAGACAGGATACGCTTCCAATCCTGCAAAGACACAATTTTCAAGTGAATATTTTCCTCTTAACCACGGAACACACCCAGGGATCCAGGATAGGTAGGAGACCCTTCTCAAGCTTTCCTATGATAAAATAGGATTATAGTTGTCTAATCAATAGAAATAGAAAATGCCTATAAAGACAAGTTGTAGGGAAATTCTGGTCTGACCAAACTACAGATAATTGTATTACAACATCAATACTAAAAACCATAGGGAAATACTGGTCAAATTCAGAAATCATACAGTAATTTATAATGTCTTTAAAACAAAGTTGAGCCAGTAGAAGTCTAGGCTCACTGAAAGTTATAGGGAAATGCTACTCTAACCAAACTACAGATATCATATGGTGATAGCAATTCCATTCTCAGATTAAAAGATAGTGCACATAACGTACCTTCATGGCATCCATATACTCCCAGATATCATCAATGACATACATACTCAGCATTTCGTCTTTTGAAAACTCTCCCAATATGCGCAGCAGTCTACTAAGATGAACCGCAGAAGAATCAGCATTATCCCCTGGAAATTTTGTTATCAGAACAATTGTATTAATCAAGCAAATAGAAAGCACACAATGCAGAACAGTGTGATAAAAACCTGAACTAGATTGTGAACTGTTCAATCGCTGGGCAATCAGATTATCATACACTAGAGCTCCAATGGCACGCCTGATTTCTGGTGGATCATCAATTAGCAAATCATATAAAGAGCTTAATTCCTCCTCGAGAACAAGTTGACGTCTGCAAAATATGGAATAGCTTGATAAAAGAGCACATTTCAACATTTCAACAACCTGCTGGTAACAATATTAAAAATGCAAGAGCCTTGCATTGTCATGAACTAACTAACATTACCTTATCAGTTGTTTCACAAGTCCTATAGCACATACTGCCACAGATATATCAACATCATCAGCAAGCTCGATCATCCTTTTATAAAACCTCTCCGTGAAAAGGCCAAGAGATGGTACATTATCATCCACCTCATAAAGATTCTGCAGTGCAAGAACTGATGCCTTCCTTACACCATCACTCTAAAGAGGGGGAAAATTAAGAGCCAAATGCATAGTTAGAAGTTTCAAGTTCATCTACTGAGATTGAAGATAAAATCAAATTGACATCCACTTACTTTGTCATTCAATGTCCATCCAAGATATTTCAAATACAAATCCTGCAAAAACAGGGAGGGGTATGACAGGATCCAAACACCCAATGACTGTATGCATGCCATTCTGATATCAGGTTCGACATCTCGATAACGGTGCATAAATAGCCTACAAATTCAGCATACAAAAAGGCAAAACAAAATCAAAAGTGCCCTCAACTGATCAAAAGTATGTATCATTAACATAAGGTCCATACCCAGTAAATATCTTCCGCATCATCTCCTCTATTACTGTTATCTTTTCATGGGTCATGGATAATCTTTTATTTAGTGATTCAACTCGAGGTCCGTCCACTTTCTTCTTCTTTTCAGCATTTAGCTGTCTCTGTGTGGTTTCCCTCTGTGACCCAAGTACTTTGGCAACGTGTATAAAGGATGTAACAAGTTGTAGCCCCATTAGTGAAGCAACCTGACGATATACTCTAGGAGGGGTGCTGAAATGATGTTCACAAGACTATGAGCCAAAATACTACCTTAACCTTAGAACACCTGAATACAAACTACTTACCATGATAACGCAATCACATAATCCATGCACTTGTCAAACAAGACCTTATCAAAAAGTGGTCCATTTTCACATTCAGCAACCAAAGTATCCCAGAAGTAGACGAGGTTATCTTTGAAGTTCTTGAAGTCCTTCTTTTTTGAATTTTGATAATCCTCAACTTCCCCCTAATATCCAAAGGAGAATAGGTAAAATAAGAATTACATGTCCATGCATGAAGTTCCTGTTTAATGCATATTGAACTGACGCCAAATAACATATTAAATAAGGAAATATCATCAATATGATGGATGAATTTACCCTCTTAGCCATGTTTACAAGAGCAACTACTACATCATCAACCTCAGTTTGGTCCAAGAAATCTTCTTCAATATGATATTTTGCTCCACATGCCTGCAAAACCACAAATTTCCACCTATCAGGTCACATCATCAAAATGGAACTTGTCTATGGCTGATATATGGAGATGAGAAAAACAATAGTATCCAAGCTGAAGAAAGATCCACATTTATCAAATTACCTTAAACATCATGCTCAAGAGTCCAGCCATTGCAGCTTTCGGATCCTTCTCATAGAGTTCCACCCAATGCTTGACTACTAGAGGAATTTGTCTCCTATCACCTTTAACAACATCTGCAAATAAAAGTATGAAAGTCCTATCATCAGCATGTGTAAACCACCACAATAGTCATACACGCAAAGGATTCAACAGAGTGAAGGTAAAATCTGATTAGAATCGCGTAACTGGAATTGAAGTAAGCAAGCACAAGAAAGCAAAACTGACTAGTATAGCTTCTGATTGTTTCACTCCTTAAATAGGAAGTGTGTTACCTACAAAGATTAGGATTATTTGAAGTGTTTTGGACTGAAAAGGTATAGTTCATGTGCACACTACCCTCCTCAGACCCTACTTGTGGGATTACAATGGGTATGTTGTTGTTGTTGTAAGGTATAGTTCAAGTGACTTCTCAAAGAGGAATGAGTGTTTCTTATGGCATAATCACAGAAGGCCTTTGATTATGGCTATGACAGCTTCAAAGTGCTCCCACAGGGTTCATAATGATACACAAACTGCCCTTCTCTTATACTTGGAAAGTCACTGCTTGAATAGAAACATCAAATGGAGCAGGCTAGCTAGCTGCTTTGATCATTCCACTAAATTGATACACTTTTAGTTCTTAAAAAATCTAGACATAATGAAAAAATTAACAGGAAGTAACAGAATGAACCTAGAGGATCAAACAAGATTCCTCTTGTCCACATCCTCCATTGCATCCAGGGACATCTGCTGCAAACTAAACATCTGGATGGATAAAGGCAAAATGTGCAGAAGTGCAAATACACCAGGAAATTGGGAGGGAAACTTAGACTACAAAAAATGTTTCCCAAAAGTACCACAAAAGGAACTATAAAGACAAAATAAGCATCTTAAAGCATTTTCTTCACCAACAGGATGCCCAAAATGATGAGTGTTTTATATTTGTACAAGAATTCGTTGAGGAGATCCGCATTTCGTTCAATGGGTGGAAACGGAGTGCAATAATGGATCAAATTCTACCACTTGCTATTGTAAATTACAGAATTTTCAGACAATTAAAGGACCATTTCCACAATCAGTTTCAAAGCTTTTACCCACTCTCAAGGTCATCGGCAATTCAACATTAACCTAAAATTACCATAATTAAAATTACAGCACAGTAGCCAAACACAAAGATATAACTTAACTCACGCTTTCAACTATAATAGAGTAGCACACCCTAAAAATTCCATAGATTCTTGAAATACCAAAACTGAACTTAAATTGTCATAATGAAAAACTACATAACATATTCAAACTAGACAATCTCCATTCACGCTTTCAATCAATCGAGTAGCGAAAGCCTAAACTTCTCTAGTATCAACTTTCAAAATTAACCTGAAATTATTTTAATGAAAGCAACACAACATTAGCGAACTAAAAGACAATTCCATTTCCGCTTTCAACATAATCGACTAGTGAAAGCCTAAAATTCTCTCGTCTTAAAAACCAAAATAAATCTGAAATTAAAAGAACTATACATAACACTAGGATATCACAACTTCCATTCGCATTTTCAACACTATACAGTAGCGCAATCCTAAAACTGTTCGTCTCAAAATTTAAAAATTAATCTGAAATTACCATAACAATAGAAACTAGAATTCATGCTTTCAACATAATTGAGTAGCAAAACCCTAAATCTTCTCTAGTCTCGAAATTCATAAACCAAATGAAACTTACAGGACAGTATAGAAATGGAAAACCATAATTTCAACAACAATTGAGTAAGCCAAGCCTAAAATTTCTATATATTCTCAAATTACCATAATAAAAGCTACAGAACATTAGTCCAACTAGAAGACAACAACTCGCATTCACCCTTTCAACATAATAAAATTTCAGAAGACCATAACTTCCACTGTGCTTTCACCAATAATCGGGAAAACAAAGCCTAAATTTCTATAAATCTCAAATTCAGATTTAACATCAAAACTAAAAAAAAAAAAAAACAGTAGACAAAATTAATAGTACCAATTAAACTCTGATGAGCATTTCTAGTAGCAGCAGCAGCAGATGAAGTGCCTCCTAAAGGCTTACTCCGCTTAGCTCTGCCACGAGACACTTCAAAATCCTCAGAGGATTCTTCTCTCTCTTCCTCATTCACACTGCTTTGTAATTGCTCCTCGTTAACCCTAGTTTCATCTCTCGTTCGTTTCTGTACACGAATTAGAGCTCAAATATTAACTTAATCACATAAATACTGTTGAAATTGAAGAAAAAACAAACTCACCATACGGCGATTCGCTGGTTCCTCCTCCATGAACGGCTGTTACTGTAACTCATACAAACCGAAGCGAAAAAATGAATTCTACAGAAGAAAGAGAGCTGAAATTAGAAAAACAGTGAGAAAATGCAGAGATTTGTGGAATTGTATAGCGTACTGCGCACACTTCTGTGGGTTTTGTTGCTAGAAAAGGACCGGGAAATTGAAAATGTCAATAATATAGTTCTCTTTTGGGAATATAAACTCCCTCCATTTCAAAAACTTATGGCTTAATGCAAGGGGTACCAAAATTAACCCACGAAACTATGAACCGCTAAATCCCCCTTGTTCATTTTAACTCGCTAATCAGTTCCACTTAAAAATTAGGGAAAATGGTACTTTTAGTCTCTGTTAATAATAGGCCTGTCCTGGGGCGGGTCAGCCCGATCCCGACCCGGCCTGTCCCGGGTACAGCCCGATCTCCTAAAAAAATTGTCGGTGTCGGGGTTCGAACTCGAGACGGGGCTAGGATCGTTCACGTCCGATACCGATCCCGTCCCGTCCCGTCCCGATCCCGGCCCCCTCCCCTTTGTAAAAATAATTGTTGCAACAACCATCAAATTTCAATTTTGGCAGTTATGCAACGACTATAACGACTATTTTTGCCCCCCATAAACCTCCTACCCCTTAATATTTATTTTTAACCCTTAAGTTAATATATTTGTATTTTAACCCTATTTCCCAACTATAAATATCTCATTTTTCTCTTCATTTTTCTACCATCTCTCTAATCTAATCTCTCAATTTATCTCTCTATAATTCTACAAATCTTCCTACTATTAAATATTATATCAAAGTTAAAAAATTGGGAGTGAAGTTGGCAACTAGCTTGAGGATCATCAATCGAGCAAAGTTTCAATTTTCAACATCGATTACACGTCGACATTACGTCGGCGTTTGGTACATTCGTTTCTTCTTTAAATTATTATTGTTACTTTATTTTAATTATCGCACTTAATTTCATTATATTTAATTATTTATTTGCATAATTAAAATGAAAAGATTAAGAGGTATGTTTTAAGGGTAAGGGTAAGACTTCTTCTAGTAGGGGTAACAAGGGCAGAAATACTTCTTCTACTAGTCTTATTCCTAGTCTGATGATTTCATTGATTTCACTCATATAGATGAAACTGTTTTTTTAATGATATATCATTAGATGATGAGGTAGATGAACTAAACTTTAATTTAGATGACACACCCACTAGTGCACCTCAACCTTAGGCTCAGACTGAGTCTCAACCTGAAACTGAAACTGGAATGCCTCATATTCTCCTAGTATAAGTCGAGGCCCCACACAATGAAAATTAAAATCAGATGCATGTCATTTTTTTATAGGGACCAAGAGAATCAACTAGCTAGATGTAAAATTTGTAAAAATATTTATATATTTAAAATCGAAAAAGGTCAAGGTGTGACGAGAGGTTTATTGAGACATGTACAAGGCGAGCACAACTAGGTGGAATGAATACCAGGCTAAAAAATCGGGTTTGTCAATGCCATCTGAGTTGGGACAAGGTTCACATAGTGTCCCCGACCTAGTACAGGGTCAAATTAACCCGACAACAGGGGAATTTTTGGTCCTAAATATGATAAAAACAAAGAGGAAAAATATGGCAAAATTAGTTACGGTGGAGGGCTTGCCTTTTTCATTTCCTTCATCTCCTGGTTTTATTCATTACATTCGAGAAACATATAATCCTGCTTTTAATGGTTTTCCTAAATCAACTATTAGAAGGGATGTTTTTAAATTTGCAAGTCAATATCAATAATATTTACGTCATGCATTGTATCATTTTAATGGTAAAGTGACTATCACTTCTGACATAGGTTGTAGTATTGTAACACCCCGTACTTTCGGATAACGGTTGAATGCATAAACATGGACAAGTAGACCGGACCCCGGGAAGTTTATGTTGTACTTGCGTATACTAATAAGAAAATTAGTATATAAAAGGATGTGGTCCCGAAATAATTTTGGATTTATTAAGTGCATCGACGGGGAGTAATAATAATAAGTGTGTATCCCCGAAGAGGTTATGGATTAGTGTCATATTATTGAAATTATGACATTAGGTATGAGAAGATTTTATAAGTCGTCGGGATTTAAGTAGATTGAGATCGGGGATTTAATTGTGTGTATAATTAATTAATTGTGAGATTAATTAATTAATGAGGGGATAATATATAGTGGGAATTTATATGTGTGCTCTTATAACCGATTTGGGGTGACTAAGCCTAAATCAGTCGGCCGATGGCAGCTTCACAAGCCTCACCTTTCTCCATTAATCCATTTCTTCAAGCTTCTTCATCTCTTCAACTATCTTCATCAAGCTTCTGTAGAAATCATTCCCTGGAGGGGAGATTGTCACACTTCCATCTGAAAGAGGGAGTCTCGGTTGGTGGGTTCTCTGGAAATTCTCGATCGAATTTGGAGGATTTTCGTAAGCTTTCACATAGACAAAAAGGGGAAAATTCATGGTGTCATGGATCGTGATTCGCAGTGAATTGAAACCGTGAAGCAAGGTTGAAAGTCCAGAAACCAAGCCGAGACTTTGAGTCTCGGCAAGGCTTAAACAAAACGATTCCAATGCTTTTGGTTCTGTCGGTCGGAATCCGGTACGGGCGAAAGGTTTTCCGAAAATTCTCGTTGCTATGATTTACAAAGGTAATCTTTCTTGTTCCTAAAATTTATACAAATTCTGAACTTGATTCTTGCCACTAGTTCTAAGACGATTATCGAAAATGTTGGGTTAATGGGGCTATTTGCACGAAATTGGAGGTTGCATGTGAAATTATTGTACTGTTTTGGAGATTGTAGCAGTAAAAAGAAGGATTAAGAGGATTGGGTGTTTCGCTACATGTGTAGATTTCGATATAGAAGGAATATATGTTCTACGCGTTCAAGGTGTTCGCTAGAATGTCTTACTAAATCTGTTTCTAGTATGTTGATTCGATTGTAATTTAAATCACCCATATGATATAGATAATCATTCATAGAGCTTACAAGGAACCCGCAGAACTTAGATAATTTCGACAATAAGGTATGCAAGGCTCTTTCGTTCTTTTGGCATAATTCTATGTGCGAAACATAACCATCGTGTTGCTACATAAATTACTCAACTCTTAGTAGTTAGGGATGATCAAGTCATTGATTCCTATGTTTAAAGAATGTCCAAGTGTGTTTCTAAGACCTTAATAAGGCATACCAGAAAAGATATTGATGTTCCCAATGTTAATCAAAGGTGTAAAAGATATTATGTCACTCCGGATGTTTTATTATTATTCATGCATTTCATTTGCATTGCATTCATATGTTACCCTGGACCACTTGTGCTATGCACATTACTATATGGTAAATATTATATATATATATATATATATGGGAATTGGGGATAGGGAAAAAGGTGTTATATACGCACACCACATGCAGCTAGTACATACTATCACAAAAGAGCCCTAAAAGGCCAATATGATGTGGTGATGTGATGCTTGTGTGGCTTATTGGGATGGGTTGCACGATCCGCAACACTAACATATATTGGGACGGGTTGCACGATCCGCAACACTAATATATATATATGCCGCATTTGCATCATGCACACATTTGTTTACCAATATATGGTATGATGCCCGCATAGGTTGTTATGGTAAGGAAGATGCCTGAAGAGGCTGATGTATATGTATATTGCATTGTGCATAATATTTAGGCATGTGTATAAGGGCCTCAGAGGCATTTACTGATGTTCAACTGTTTCTGTTTCAGACTATGATATATCTCTGCTATGTTATTTCTTATGCCTAGCCTAACATACTCAGTACATCAGTCGTACTGAAGTCCCTTTTGTCGGAGGACGCTGCGTTTTATGCTTGCAGGTTCATATTGAGAGGGTGACGGTTCACTAGTAGGTTGCTGGTTCAGCTGGTATTCGGAGCACTCTATTTGTTTCGGAGTCGCAATCTGGTCGTGGTATGTTCTACTCTTTAGAGGTTTGTAGATAAGTGTCCTCTGGTTAGTTGTCGTGTAAGGCATGGTCGGTCTTGGTATAAATTGATAAGTTGGGGTTGTTGGGTTGAACTTCATATTGTCTATCATGGCTCAGTCCGTGTTTAAATATGATTAAGGGTAGAATGTATATGTGGCGCCCGGCGGGTAGGGTCCGGGTGCCCGTCGCGACCCTCCGGTTTGGGTCGTGACAAGTACTAACGGTAATGATTATTTAACGGTAACATGTCATTGGATAGATCAAATTTGGTCTATGCAAAAACGTATTTTAGCATGTAGATATATTGATGATAGGCACACCAGATGTTTTATTGCACAAAATATTAATGAAATTTGTAATTATTATGGAATAAATAATAAAATTATGACTATTACATTATATAATGTTTCTTCTAATGATTATGCTATAAGACTTTTAAAAGTTCGATTAATTCCATGTTTTCCTAATCATTTTCATATAAGTTGTGCGTGTCATATTTATAACTTAGTTGTAAATGATGGCCCAAAACTTTTTTAAAGCATTCTTGAAAAAATATAATTTGCAATAAATTTTATTTTTAAAGGTAATAAAATACAAAGACGGAACAAATATAAAAAAATTTGTCATGATTGTGGATTACCTTATAGAAAAATTGTAGAAGAAGTTTCGACTATGTGGAATTCGTTGTATGAGCAACTACTTGTTGCTTACGATTATAGACAACCTATAACTTTATTATTTAACGCTCATAATAAAAATGCAAGGGATATGCTTGTAGATAATGATTGGGAAAATATTTTAGAACTTAATGAATTTCTAGATAAAATTTTCAAGCAACTAAAAAATTTCTGGTATTTATTATCATACTATTTTAAATATGTTATTTTATATAGCTCTAATATTTTCGTTACTTAATGAATATATGCAAAAATCAACTTATAAGACATCTATTGAAAAAATATTTAAAAACTTTAAAAAATATTTTTTCCTATTCCCACTATTTATATTATTGGTGCGGTATTAAATCACAGTATTAAAGTATACGGTTGTAAAACACTAATAGAAACGATTTATGATTGTATAGAAGTACTTCCAACAGACCCAACTGAAGAACCAACTCACAAACCAACTAAATAAGAAGTTATGTCTAGCATACACACTGAATGTAAACAAGTATATACGTATTACCAACAACAAAGTGCAAATAATCAACCGACTGCTACTACTATTCAAGGTCTTAGACATAAAATGTTTAGTGTTCAACTTCTTCACAAGTTAGCGAATTTTATGTTTATATTTTGTAGTGTGTTGTACCGTACAAATTAATTGTCAATGATGAAGGACATGGAGACTTGCTGAAATACTGGAGGCAGAATGAAAATACATTTCTGACACTAACAAAGATGACCCGAGATGTTTTGAACATTCAAGCGTCATCAACAACGTCTGAAAGTGTTTTTCTGCTGAGAGATTTCAAATAGGAGAGCACAAATATTCATTGGCGGGAGACGCATTGGAGATTGCAATTCTTTTCAGAGATTGGATCGAGCGGAGCGTAGAAGGTGCGGTCAACCGGAGATCAACGAAGAAGAAGACAACAATTACAATGAAATCTTGTCCGAGGAAACAAAAGCGACGTCGAACAATTTGACCGACAAATTCCAATTCCAAACGAATATCCTCAAGACATTGTGAGGAAATTAGAGAAAGTATGATTAACTATGTAATTTTTTTAATTGCAAGTTTACTATGTGATTTGCAACTTTTGAATAACACCACAAAGTTGCAATTTTAAAATTGTATTACCAAAAAATCATATTTCTTAAATAATCAGTCTTGAGATGTTTTTATTACACTATCTTGTTCAATTATTGAAGTGTTTATATATATATATATATTATTTTTTAAAATTAAGTGGCAAAGAAAAGGGTCAAATCCCGATCCCGACCCGTCCCCCCAAATTTCGGCCCCTCTACCGGCAGGACGTGGGACGGGACGGGACCTCTTCCCGTCCCGCCTATCCCGGCCTACCAGGACCGCCAGAACCCGAGTCCCGCCCTCCCCAATCCCGTCGGGACCTGCCCCGGCCCGCCCCGTTGGACAACCCTAGTAATAATAGTCTTTGTGTTATCCTTCTATTGATGTAGCATATCCAAAATTAGTTGAACTGGAATCATCTGTTTAGGCACCTGCTTCAAATGGAGCTTACTAAGCAGTACTAACTTTCGAGTGTTTTTTATCTTTCATATAATAGATCTAAAAAAAATATTAAAGGTGAGTTCACTTCTAAAAGGGGAAATTCATATATTAAAAATTGTTGCTTGAGAAATAAATAACTTCAAGAAAATTCAATCACTTATCCTGCACATCACGTAGTTCAATCCTAATTCTGCACGATAAGAAGTCATGATCTAATTTAATCTGGAAGCAACGATGAAACTGCATTCTAAAAGTGGGTTAATCATATGAGTACTATTTGAGTTAAAGATTTCACGTGACAGTCAAATAAAAATATCACAACACACATACTAGAATACTTGAAATTATTATTTCGTTCCATGATGATGTGCAAATTATTTGCATGTAAAAAATGTGATTTAAAATAAACTACTTATAAATTTCAAGCGATAAGATGAACTCAATTTCAAAATTTTGCCAGAAACATCACATAAATACAAAGATCTTAATTGTATCTTTGAATTTGCACATCTCCAATTTATCTTTAAGAATTCCACCTCGATTGCTTCCAGTTTCTTTTCAATTCCTCTAGCCAAATTATTTTTTCTTGATACATGTTTGTGTGAATGAATGGATTACTGATTATCAATGCTTTCTTTTTTAAGTTGTTGTTGTGTACAAGTGATCATCTCCCTATTTGTCTTTTGTCTTTTGTAATTGTTGAGTTGTCTCCTTACTAAACTCATTGTATCTTTATAATTTAATTCTGGATCCTTTTTTTCATTTCTGTCTAAATAAAAGAATATGGAGAATTAATTTTCGCTTAAAATATGAACAATAAACTGAATCTAAAAATAGATTATCTTTAATGAAATTAGTAAATAGAAAAATGAAATCAAACAATAGGAATCCATTAATAAGAAAAGACACGCATGGTGCCTGCAAGGTGAACTACGTTATGATTTACCTAGATGAGCAGTCAATAACATTTTGCTTAACATAGATTCACAGTAAATAAAAACTGCTGAAGAGTAGATAATTATAAGTGCTGGGAAGATAGCTTTAGCATTTTATTGATGTTCTTGATTTGTATGATGGGATATGTTAATGTATTTGCACTATAATGTTTTGGGGTAGGAATTACGCTCATAGTTAACTCAAATTAATTCATGAAAACTTTATATCATACAGTTGAGATATGTGCCTATATCAAATAAGACAATAATATTAAGAATAAAAGATTTTTTGACAACCAAGGTAATCCTCATGTGCCATTTTCGGATGGAAATTTTAGATAGGTGATTGATAAACTCTGCTTGATCAATGGTCGTTAGATCAACCTGGGTAGGTTCTTCAGGTTTTGCAGAGATTTGTTTGAGAACAAGACGGTCAAGTTCTTGTCTTGCTTTTATCTATCGTATTTCATGCTTGAGGAGTGCTATCTCAGATTGGAGATCTTTGATAGTAACTTGTTTAGTTTTTTTAGAAGGAAATATAGAAAGAACGTCAGTAATGTTGTAGGTATTTGCTACATGGGGATGTTTGATTAAAATATTAGAGAAGAAAGTAGACGATGAAGATGCGGTTGAAGGTTTATCTAGAGTCTCTTTGAATTGTTCTAGATAATACAATTTTTATCAGAATCCTGAAGATTGCTTATTATTTCTAGAAGAAGATCATGTTCTTTAGTGAGAACATTAATCTCAATCTGACTGTTTTGATCATCTTGTTCTGACTGGGAGGAGCATGAATTAAGATCATCATCTTCTAATTGGCGCTCAAATTCATCATCGGCAATAGAAGCATCACTATCTTCTATGTATAATTATTTTATCTGGTTGAGGATAGATTCGTCTAAATTAAGGTTTCTAATTTTTTGGAAAATTTTCAAAACTTGGCAATGTGTCCTGGTCTATCACACCTAAAACATTTTCCCTGGTTAGGAGACATGAAGGATTTGTTTTTGTTGGGAGTACCTTTGGTTTTATCAAAGAAATGTCTTTTATGCTTAGGTGCCGAATATCTCGATTTTGACGTGGAATATCTTGGTTTAGAGAGATGTTTGGGTGTATGTATTTTGTGAGGTTGTTGGTTACAAAGGATGCAGGAAACAGAAATTACAAGTAACTGCTAAGTAATAGAAAAATTGAAATTACAATTCAACAACAAACTGAAATTACAATTATGTTGAACAAGAAAACTGGAACTGTTTTGTGTATGCTGAGTCGAGTGTGACACTCTGTCTTTAAGACAATATTGCCCTGTATATATTCTTTATACGTCCTGGACAATTGTCTCCCAAGATAAAACAGCAAATGAACACTTGAGCAAATGAAACTCAAATGCTACCGTGAAGAATTTTGAGTAATGAAATGATGCTTGGAAGCTTGTAGGAAGAACTGAAGTGTTTCTGTTTTTCGTCTGTTTTGTGTGTTGTGTGAGTAGCTCAACAATGGTGCAAGGGGTTCTTTATATAGGTGAAGGAGGGGGGGCTGTTGAACTGCCTCCATACGTGCCATTACTGGCCAAGTAATAGCCATTATGGAGGTAGTAATACCACAAAAATAAATGGTGAAGATGTGCAACGGATTGACCATTATAGGAGGAGTAATTCAGCCAAAATAAATGGCTCAATTGAGTGTTGTGGCATTTCTGATCTCTCTGCCAAATTCTGACTTTCTGGAAACTTCAGGGACCAAACTGTACATCTTGAAACTTCAGGGACTAAACTGTACATATGAAATAATTCTGGTCCAAACTGTACATATGAGACTTCAGGGATCAAACTGTACATATGGCAAAGTTCTCTGGTCAAAAAAGATAATATCAGAAGAAGCACAGCCCACAGCCCACGACCTGTGAACCCGTGAACCGGATCGGACAGGACGGGCGGGCGGCGGCGCGCGCGCGGCCTTTCCTTGAACCGAAGCACATCTAGGTCCTCCCTCCTTTAAACACATAGGATACCCCTTGGGGTCCCAAACCCCAAACCAACTTTGAGACTTATAAACAAAACAATTCATTCTTCCTCCACCGATGAGGGAGAATTGAGCACAATACCACACTTTTTCATGCTTCAAACACCTCACTTCGTGAACCAATATCTTTTTCATTTCTCAATGAAATTTGACGATTCTTGGCCCTACGGTTATCTACGTACTTAGTAGATCATGCACGTGTGAAGAACCGGATTCTCCAACATGCGTAACACTAGTGTTTAATCCGTTAAAGTTGGTCGGTCGTAACTCCCGCCAAAGGCAAATTTCCAACAGAGGTTTCTTATTACAAGATGGAAAGCCAAATTGTTCACAGAAACTTCCTAGTTCGAAGCAAGTTTGTGTTCTGTCTTTGGCTAATCATTGGATAATTTTCGAATGGACTTCTAATTGGGTAGTAGGAACTGAAATTCTTTGGTAAAATATCTCTGAAAAGAGACGGCTACAGCTCCACTAGTATATTCTTGGATCTGAGAGACTGAAGTATTTTCTGGTTTCTCAGCAGGAGTAACATCTTCTAATAGACAATTCTGTGGTAAAGAAACTTGTCTCCAAGCAATCGATTTTGGAATAGAGAGATGAGATCTCTGTAGATCTGTTAGGAAAAGGACATTTTCGCCCTTATGGAGAGTTTTCAAAGCTCCAGTATTAAAAGCTGAACTCATGACTTTGTACTGTACTCTGTAAATTATGGCAACTAGTAGAGATCCAATTTTTATTTTATAATTTGCTGTCTTGACATTGAGGGTCAAGGAATACAAGATGTTTTTATCTTTTTGGGATATCGTAAAATTGGGAAAACAATTAAAATAAATTGGACCGCTACAAAGGTTGGTTTCCACCATTCCTAAGAGGGAATCGTTAAAATTTAAAAATATGGAACCTCTAAGGCACAAAAGTAGAGATGTGTCTAGTCCTTCTCTAGAGAGAGGTCTAGCAGCGATTTGAACAAGGCCAAAATGGAGATAGTTGTACTTTTTACTATATTATTCAATAGTCTCCTTGTTTAGGAGCTTGATATCAACATAGTCAGTTTCAAGCGGAATAGTTTGCTCAATGGTTAAGATGTGATAATCACTAGTTAAGGACAATTTTGAGGATTTGTAAATAGCAGACTGGGGATGTTTAGGAATCTTCCAGTCATCAATTGATTGTTGCAAATATGAAAAACTAATTTTTTCTTTTAGTTTTGAATTGGAGGATGATGAAGAGGAAGATGTTGAAAAAGGAAAGGAGTTTTTTGATAAAAAAGGATGGAGAAATGCCATTGTTTATAACAATAATGATGTAAAAGCTTTATTTTCTTGGCTCAAGAGACCATCGGGTTCCATAAGGAAAACTATTTATATTTTTAACTTAATGTTACATAGAAAAGTTAGATCTAAATTATAGATTTGAGTCTATAACCACCACTTTATGAAAACTAAATTAATCATTTAATTATCTTCGAAGTTCCACTTATAAGATGACCCAAAGGATATAAATAACCATCCGTAAGTTTTCTGGGAATAATCGTCATTTTCTTTGGCAACCCGGCAATCTGCCTACAGTGCAAATCCAGAAGGATCACAGTGCCATATTAAAAGAGATCCTCTCAAAGATTGAATAATTAAAATATGATTCATAAAGTAAGGGGTTATAAACTTGTAGATCTGAGTTAAGATCCATTAGTTTCACATAAAAGAAAGTCAAAGACACAAATAATAATCCTTACTTCACCCCATCAATGGTGGCATGTTTATGGTCATAAAATAGAAATTCTTCCCCAACCAGTAAGAGATGGGTATGACTATATCAATTCTAAAATTTCATGTGATCAGCAGGTTGCCAATGCTCCTTCAATTTTCCCACAGATTTCATATCTCATGGATTTATTCCCAAAAATTTTCATTTCATAAGTCAGAAGGACATAAGGGTCTGCCATGATTAGCTCTTCAAGGCCACTACAAGTGGTATAAATTATGGAATGCATCAGAGACATATTTACTAGCTGCAAGTGGTATAAATTAGCGATCATCTTCTAAGATCAAGTAAAGTTTATCAATTAGAATATGATGATCTTAATTCGTGCTCCTCCCAGTAAAAACAAGATGATCAAAACAGTCAGACTGAGATTAATGTTCTCACTAAAAAACATGATCTTCTTATATAAAAAATAAGCAATCTCCAGGATTCTGATAAAAAACAGTATTATCTAGAACAATTCCAATAGACTCTAGATAAACCTTCAACTGCATCTTCATGGTCTACTTCCTTCTCTAATATTTTAACCAAACATCCCTAGGTAGCAAATACCTACAACATTACCGATGTTCTTTCTAGATTTCCTTCTCAAAAAACTAAACAAGTTACTATCAAAGATCTTCAATCTGAGATAGCACTCCTCAAGCATGAACTATGAGAGATCAAATCAAGATAAGAACTTGACCTTCTTGTTCTCAAACAACTCTTTAAAAAACCTGAAAAACCTACCCAGGTTGATCTAACACCCATTGATCAAGCAGAGTTTATCAATTACCTATTTAGAATTTCCGTCCGGAAATTGCATATGAGGATTACCTTGGTTGTCAACAAATATTTTATCCTTAATATTATTGCCTTACTTGATACAGGCGCATATCTCAATTGTATACAAGAAGGCCTCATTTCGATAAAATTCGTTGAAAAAATCAAAGAAGGTCTTAGAGCAGCAAATAGCGGAAAATTAAGAATTAGTTTCAAACTCTATGATGTTGAAGTAAAAACTTCAGAAAATAATTTCTCCTTATATAAGTCAAGTCCCTTCTTACTGGTAAAAGACCTTACCAATCCAGTGATCCTAGGCACTCCATTCATTGAAGAACTTATCCTATTTATGGTAACCAACAATGGAGTTCTAATCGATAGAATAGGAAGAAAAATTCTTGTTCCGTTCGATAAGCCTCCCATTACAAAACTTTTATCTACCATAAAAAACAAAGAATCCCAGATCAATTTTATGAAATAAGAAAATGCATTTCAAAGAATGCATCAACAACTTCAAGATCCTTCTCTTCAAACCAAAATAAAAGCTTTTGAAGAAAAATCCAAAGTGAACTTTGTGACCTCCCAGCAACCTTCTGGAATCGTAAGAAACATATTGTTAAACTCCCTTACGAACCTGATTTTGATGAAAAAACCATCCCAATAAAAGCCCGTCCTATTAAGATGAATCACGAACTGACTATTCACTATCAAGAAGAGAACAATGATCTCCTGGAAAAACGCATTATCTCCCCAAGTAAATCCCCTTGGAGTTGTGCTGCCTTCTATGTGAATAAAAGTTATGAAATAGAAAGAGGTGTTCCTCGTCTTGTCATAAATTACAAGCCTATGAATAAGGCCCTCTGATGGATTAGGTATCCTATTCCCAACAAAAAAGATTTACTTCAAAGGCTTTATTCCTCTACTATTTTTTCAAAATTTGACTTAAAATCGGGTTTTTGGCAAATTCAAATTGATCCTAAAGATCGATACAAAACTGCTTTTACCGTACCATTTGGACAATACGAATGGAATGTGATGTCATTCGGTTTAAAAAAATTCTCATTTAGCTTTTCAAAGGATTATGAATGACATCTTAAATCCTTTTTCAAATTTGAATGACATATATATATATATAGAGAGAGAGAGAGAAATAGATTACTAAATATTATCGGGTCAGGTCCACTCATAATGGGTGTTAAATGACCCACAAGCCCATTAAATATCCCTCTATGTTAAACCTAGAGTTAGCCCGTATAAATACCATTATGGGTATTTAAGAAGGTTTATCCCTCCTATAGAGACGGTGAGTGTTTACACATAAGATTTATCTCTTCATCACAAGAGATATTTAGGTTGTGGACAATGGGGATCCATCCGCTTCTTGAGAATTTCGACGATTGGTGACAAGAGTCGTGATCGTTGCAAATTCTCTTCCGCTAAAAAAAAAACTCGTAAGTTTCCTCAACTAGTATTTACTATTCAAATACTACAACTAGAATATAGTGTAGCTTACCTCTGAGACTATATATATAGACTTGTGAGAGCAAAGACTTTTTACCTGTGATTTCTCAAAGTTTATGTCATTAAAGGGCACATTATATTGCAGGTAAACTATCAATTCCATAACTTGCAAGTTGATTTATGGTTTAAATAATTTTTTATTCTATTGTGAAAATGAGAATGCAAGAATTTATTTTTACCACGAATTATTTTTGAGTATTAATCAATTCATTTTCCTTCACGAAGAGATCAGATGAAAAAAAAACAATGTTGGTATTTGTAATTTCTTTTCTCATTTTTGTTACATTTTTCATTCCTTTTTTTATCACGAATTCTACCTTTGTGTGTGTTTTATCTAGGCCTGCCGACTATTAATTTTAGATTCGCCTATGTTCAATTTATTTACTTGAAATTAATTTATAATTATTTTTTAGTCAGAATTTTCTATTAAATATTGCAAAAATAGTGTCATAGTACGAACCTTGCCATAAAAAATGTAAGGAAAAATAAGAACATAAAACAAATTCCAAAATAAACCATGCACTAGTTTGAATATAGTAATAGCGGGGTCTAGCCACTTTTTAATTCAAAAATAATCATTATCATGAAATTTTAAATTTTACTTGTGAAACTCCATAACAATGTACTTGTATTATACGTATGAAATTTAAAATTAAAAGTAACTAGTTTTTAATTATATGTGCTAAAAAGTGGTTATTGTGAACTTGACCAGTTTCAGTATGCATTTTTAGATTTTTATTTTGAAAATTATAGGTTGTTACTAAGATTCTGTTTTGTTTTGCAGAATAATGATGCATTTAATAAAAGATTTGTTCGTGGAGTGAAAGGTAAGATAGACTCAGTGACATGCCAAAAAAATGTTGTTGATCATATCATTAATCTCATGCCTATTCAAGATGCAACAAAAATAAGTATTTTGACCATAAAGTGGAGATATATTTGGACCATGCACCCAAATCATGTGCTAGATAAGTTAACTTGCGAAAACTTTCAACTTTATAGATTTGATTGTAATGACACAATCAACAAAATTCTTCTACGATGTATTGGGAGCGTTATCAAATTTGTTCTTCATTGTTCAAAAGTCAATTTATTTTTATTTTTTTGACATTGATAGGTGGATAAATTATGTTATTAAAATAGTGTTAGGAAACTCGCTCTTGATTTTTCAAACAACAAACCTATAAACTCCCATCGTATTTATATTCTTGCCAAAACTTGACATATTTGACTCCCTTCAATTGTTCATCTAAGCCATCAAATTTCATTTTTTAGTCCAAATTTTAAGATCCTATATCTTAGACAAATCACTTTGTGAGAACTAGATTGAGTTATATTCATAAATCTCCTATCCTACCGGATTTGACCATTTGGTACTGTAGCAATAATGAATTTTTGAATATCATTTCACCCCAATTGAAATTACTTGTTTGTTGTTGAGATGCAATATCTGGAGTAAAATTGATTCATGAATTGCAAACCAATTTCTGGACTGACGTCCTGCGGATCTTTTCTTCATCTATAACCCCTAGAGGTCGGAATCTAGATGGTAATCTTATTCTGTTTTCAGAGTTAATCAATTTTTTTTCAAAGTTAATCAAATAGTTAGCATGTAATCGGGTTGATATTCTTGTTAATCGTTTGGGTAATCTTTGGTTCAATAACATCTTTAATTTATAGTCTATAATCTTCTATCAATCCGTCAGATAACCATAATTTAATCTTATACCAATCGTCTAAACATTCATAATCATAATCTTCTATCATCGTCCAAACAGTTATAATCATAATCAAATACCAACGTCTAAACATCATAATAACAGAGTAATATACTTATCAAAATTATAATTAGAAACACATGGTTTAAGCACATACCTTAACTCAGATTCTCAGATCACCGAAGTAGTACTCAACCCAACATGTGGAATCTGCTACCCTAACGTCTTCCTCGACTAAGCGGGCTTTACGCACACACATGCTCCAGGGGAGATGCAATTATGGGTATCCTCTGATCGTCTTCCTTCCAGTGTTGTGCTCCAACAAGTATAGTTCTAATCATAATAAATCAAAGTATTATACTGCGTGTGATTATGATATTCTTGGTTGATATAAGATTAATCTTATGTTTGTTCTTGGATGATAGTCGATTAATCTTAAGATGTTCTTTGATGGTAGTCGATTAATCTTAAGATGTTCTTGGATGGTAGTCGATTATCTTATGATATTCTTGGATGATTTCGGATTATAGATTGAAGTTTGTTAGTTGAACATTGAGAGTGTTTTCAAAGATTTTGTTGTATATTTTCTTGAATGAAGATCGAATGAATCTTCGTCTTGACAAGAGGCTCCTTATATAGATAACCTCGGCTATTCACTATTCCTTACTTTTTAAAAGTAAACAGTATTACCTTTAAAAAGTCGTAAAGTAAACAATAATCAAATAGTCCTAGACAAACTAGTTTTCCAAAAAGTCATAAAGGCTACAGTGGGTACAGTGCCTTGTCTGCTACTTTCCGCAAAGTTGTTTTGTCTTCTTCTCTTCTGCTTTCCAAAAAGTCGTAAAGGCAATAGTCTACTTTTTGTAAAGCTGTTTTGTTGCTATACGGCTATTCTTCCAGCTGTCTTGTTTTCGCTGTTGTTATCCGGCGAGTAGTTCAGCTGTCATAATCTTCAATGACTTTCGTTAGAATGTCATTTTCACATCGGGTTTATCGGGCTGCTTTCCTGTTTCCAGCTGTCCGTTAGTAACCTGTTGTGATAATCAATTTTATCCTTTTTCTTGGATGATACTCCTATAGAATAGGAACGATATCATCGATAATCTTTTTTAGATAATTATTTTAATTATTCTGACGATACTCCTATAGAATAGGAACGATATCATCGATAATCTTTTTTAGATAATTATTTTCATTATTCTGACGATACTCCTATAGAATAGGAACGATATCATCAATAATCTTTTTAGATAATTATTCTGATGATACTCTTATAGAATAGGAACGATATCATCGATTTGTTAATCATTCTTTTGGGCCGTAAGGCCATAATCAATTTTGAGCACTGAGGCTTCTTTTGTCTGGGCTTTCTGTAGTTTAAACTACATTTGGGCCATATTCCTTTGGGTCAGAAAGACCTCTTTTCCGTGTTACCGGGTTTTTAATCTGTCTTGGATCCATAGGATCTCTTTTCGTTTGGGCTTTACCATAGTTTAAACTATGTTGGGCCATATTCTTTTGGGTCTGTTATGACCTCTTTTCTGAGTTAACAGTAGTTAATCTTGTTGGATCCATGGGATCTCTTTTATGGGCTACACATAGTAAAACTATACGTTCCCTGATACAATAATCTTTTGGGCCGTGAGGCGCTTAATCGGTTTTGGGCCATAAGGCCATAATATTTTTGGGTCCGTAGGACCTCTTTTATGGGTTATGCAGTAAACTACATTCCATGACTGATATTCTTTTGGGCTTTACCGTAGTATAAAACACTACGTTGGGCCATAAGCCTCTTTTAGGTTTTAAGTAGATGAATCTACATAATACCTTTGATAATCTTTTGGGCTGTTAAGCCATAATCCTTTTAGGCCGTAAGGCCTCCTTCGTAGGCCTCTACATTGTACCTGCAAAAGTAATCAGTTTTCCCTCCTTACTCAAAAGGATCAGGATTTTATTCAAAATATTTTTTCCCTCCTTATTCAAAAGGATCAGGATTTTATTCCAAATTATTTTTCCCTCCTAATTCAAAAGGATCAGGATTTTATTCCAAATCATTTTCCCTCCTTATTCAAAAGGATCAGGATGTAGTATATTCTGGTTTTTAATCATCTAATAATGTGATGGGTAACATCCGAGTAACCAATCAACAACTCGTATACTAGTTTCCTTTCCATTTATTAGACATCGAATGTATTCGATAGTCCGATTTATACTAACCATTTTATTCACTATTACTTGTCTAACTATTGTTTTACCTTGATCACTTAATAGCTTAGAAGGTTTCATTATGTCGTAATAGAGTAATTCTTTCCAAGCTAAATTTAGCTTTTCGCAAAGGATATTTCTCTCAATGACATATTGCAACCTGTCTCTATTTAATTCTCTAATCTTGCTGAACGATGGATAAGTCTTCATATTGATCCTTCGTCTGCTGCTGCATAAAATATCATGGTTAATCGCAAGCATTAATCAATTATTCTTGGGATGTTTCCTCAGCTTTGCTGCTGCATAAAATATCATGGTTTAATCAGATAATCATTATTCTTGGCCATACTTTCTTTTTGCTTAATCGTCATTGTGATACCTGCTAAGAAAATCAGCTAAAATATTCTTAGTTCCAGATATATTTTTACAATGAAATCATAGCAATAAAAGAATGATTGCCATTTCTTTCTTCTATTCAGTTCTGGTAAAGGGCCTATTCTGTTATTGATGAATGCCTTTACCTGAGTATTATCTGTTCTAACCACAAACTTTACTGGTAGTAGATGATAGTGAAATCTTTTTATTCCCAATTTTACTGCAAGTAATTCATTTTCATAGATGTGGTAGTTCTTTTCATTGGGTTTCCAGGTTCCACCTCCGTATCCACAAATTAATCTTTTTTCTTTATCAATATCTTCTTTATCATATGCTATTAGGATCGCTCCCCATCCTATGTCGCTGACATCAGTAAAGAGTTCTAATTGATCTTGATCTGTAGGTATTCTGTGTTTAGGTAATGATTTTACCTTTTCTTTAATCTGGTTAATCGCCTTGGTATGTTCTTCTTTCCACTCAAAGGTTACATCTTTTTTAATCAGATCTTGCAGTGGCTTTCTTAGGTATGGTAAATCTTTTATATGATCTGCTGCATAATTTATTACCTCAAGAAACTGTTGTACTTCTCTTTTATTCTCTAATCGTTCTTTAAAGTTTTTAATCTTTGTTACCACATGTTCTTGTAATTGTATTCCTTCACTATCCACAATGTAGCCTAGGAATTCAATAGTATTCTTGAATATTTCTGATTTCTTTTCTGATAAAAGTATTCCGTGTTGATTAATCGTTTCAATGAATTGTTCTATACACTTGATATGGTTTTCTAGACTATCACTGTAAACCAATATATCATCCACATATATTATACAGAAGTCCGCCAGTTCTCTAAATACCTGGTCCATTCTTCTTTGAAATATTTGTGGCGCATTTTTAATCCCATGGGTAGTACGTTCCATTCGTAGTGTCCTTGAGGAGCACTGAACGCTGTTAAAGCTCTAGACTCGTTGGTCAATTTTATTTGCCAAAATCCGCTTTTACAGTCGAACTTACTAAACCAATTTTTATTCCCTAATCTGTTGATGAGGTTTCTTTTGTAAGGCAAAAAGTAACCATCAAAAATAGTCTTTTTATTCAATTCTCGATAATCAATTACTAATCTGGCTTTTCCTTGCTTTTGCTCATTATGTTTCCTTACCAAAAAGGCAGGGCTGCTATGAGGGCTTTTACTCTCTCTAATTATTTTCATTTCTAATAATTCTTTAATCTGGATATCAAATTCCTTTTGATCTGTCGGGCTGTACCTTATAGGCTTTGTCATAACAGTATCGTTTGGATCTATTAATCTTATTTCTCCGTAGATTTTTTCTTTTTCCCATAGCTGCATAGTATTTTCTCCAAAATTGCCTTTTAATTTATTCAAATATTTTTCTTTTAGTAATTCTAGATTATTATTTCTTTCAATCTTTATCGTACATAATCTTATGGTATTTACTGGTAGTATTCTTTTTAGTATAATCCATTTGTCACAAGGGGATTGCAGACAAAATGTATCTCTATTAATCACTTGAGTTTTAAAATAATCTAGGAAGTTATTTCCTAATAACACTTGCTGTTTCATATTATTCAGTTGGTATACTATTGGTAATCTGAAAATAGTCTTTCCAAGTTTAATCCTTACATTTTCTGCTATTATGTCTAATTCTTTAGATTGTTCGTTAAATCCTGATACCTTAGCTCTATGTATCCTAGATCTCTTCCATTTATGAGATTCCAATACATTTTTTCTAGCTAGGCATATATCTGCTCCACTGTCAATAAACACTTTTTGTTTAATCATTTTATTTTGTTTATACTCGATGTCGGCTTCTATATGGATTGCTAACATTTTAGTCTTTTGTTTAGTCTTTTTATAAACTTATTCATGCTTTCATAGTTTTTCCAAAATTTACATCCCTTCTTAGTCTTTCCATTTTCTATAGGGTTTGAGTTGCAGTATTTTTTAATCTTTTTTCTTTTCTCGGAATTATTCTTGGTAATCCGTTTTACTCTGTTTTTCTTATATTTTTATTTAAACTTTTTATATTCATTACTCCAATATTTCTCTTTTTATGACACCACAACTGTAGTCTCTTCTTCCATTTATTCTTTTTATTCTTTTGTTGTAATCGATATTTCTTATCCTTGAGATAAATCTTTATGATTCTTATTCTTTTTTCTAAAATATTTTCTTTAGGTTTATTCTGTTTGTATTCTAATAATCTATTCACTTTATAATATCCTATTTGTCTTAGCTGGTATATTATTAGTTTTTTTTACAGTAATCAGTTTTTTCAGAACTAGTTTTAGACGTTAATCTGTAATCTAGGTTTTGAGTATTATTCGTGTATTTCCCTAGGTTTAATTTAGTTATTTCTTCATTCCATTTATCCTGATTTGATTTTTGGATATTCTTTTTTAAGGGACATATGTTATAATTTACTCCTCTAGTATTTACTCTAATGGTCTTTTTAAATTTTACTTTTTGTCTAATAGTTAAACCATTTGGTAATCTGGTTATCCTTTTAGTATTCACTTTTAGCTTAGGGTCAATTAATTCTTTTTTAATTATGATTTTCTTCATATCCATATTTACCTTCTCATCTTCTCTTATAACATTTATTCCTAATAACTGGTTATTCTTTTTGACTAATTCCGAATTCTCAGAATCTCCTTCTCCTATGAACTCTATTATCTGTAGTTCTTGGTTATTCATCTCCTCGCTGTTACTCTGTGGTTTATCACTTTCACTTTGTTTTTCTGATTTTTCTTCAGATTTCTCATTACTCTTAGTCTCATTTTTATCTTTTTTCTTATCATCATTACTGCTAGTCTCGATATTCTTATCGCTGTTAGTCTCATTTTCCTCATCACTTAATCTGATTCTCTTTTTCTTTTCTTTTCCTTTTAACCTTTTTAACTGTTCTGTTAAAATACGTATTTCATCTTTTAATCCTAATACTTTTTCTTTTTCTTTTTCCAATTCTTTTGCTCTATTTTTTTCTTCTTTTTCGAACCTTCTTACTTTATTCTTTTCTTCCTCCAACTCTTTCCTTAGTATATCTTTTGAGTCTAAGTATTTTTTCTTATACTTTTGATACTTTTCGTACAATTCTTCATTATCTTCTAATTTTAGATTTCTATTCTCAGCTTTTAATTCTATAATCTGTTGATCTTTTTTTTTTTATCTAATTCTACCTTAGTTTCATTAGGTAGGGTCTTCGTATTCAAGTATTTTTCTTTATAGTTTTTATACTTATCATACCATTCATTATTACATTTTAATCTTAATTCTTTATTTTCTGCTTTTAGTTTCTTAATTTTTTGATCTTTTTTGTCAGTATTCTTTTTACTCTCTTTTTCGGATGAACTATCCTTTTCGGGTAATTCTTGTTTAATTGGTTTTGGTTTTATGGGTTTAAATCTTTCTCTTTCTATTCTTTCCATAATCTCTTTACCATGTTGTTTTAAAAATGTAATCGCACTAGGTTCCATTAGAATTTTTCTTCTTTATTTAGTATTACTAGTCTGTCTAAGGTTTCTGTTACTCCCTTTGATAATCTAGGTTTCATTTTGCTGATGTCTACCATAATTGGTACTAAGACTTCTTCTCCAAGCATCTATAGGTACTATTTCTGGTTTATGGGTATTCATTTTTGTTATAGTGTTCTCTTCACTAGGATTTTTCTCCTTAGCAGTATTCTTTTTGCTGGTACTAGCTTCATTGTTAATTTCTACTCTTTTTCCTTTACTCTTTTCTTCAAGTAATGTATTCAATTTTTCTAATATTAATTTGAACGTAGGTATTTCAGATACGTTCCATAAGTTAGTCAATTCTTCTCTAATCATTAACTGCGTTTTAGTTTGATTGTCTTTTATTTCATCCATTAGTGATAGTATGTTTATCATTTTTCTTTTAATATAATTTCTTCCCATAACGCATTTATCTTGTCGTTATTACTCATTATTTATTTGTTTTTTCCATCCATTTTCCATATCTATCCATATTTTGCTAAACTTATCGCATTGTTTTTCTAATTGAGTTATTTTATTTTTCAATTTTATTTCTTTTGCACTATATTCTAGGTATTTCAGTTGCGAGTATATTTATCTTGATAAGATCGTCTTTATCTTTTTCAACTTTTGTTTTTTCTTTATTATCTTCAGCTGTGTATTCATTTTTTGAGTATTCTTATCTTTATCCATAGTATTCTATTTCCAATTTCAAATCAGATTGTATTTCATTTTCACTGTTAATCTGTTTTGCTAAGCTTTGTTCTTTTAACTTTTCTATTTCTTCGTTTTTCTGTCTTAGTCTTTCTTCTCTTAGAGCTGATAGATTTCTTAAAAATATGATTTTTTCATTTTGTTTATTCATTTCAGTGTAGTTTTCTTTTAACTGTTTATCTTTTTCATCTATTAGATCTATTCCTCTTCTACAACTTATGATATGCTGGTTTATGTCGGTACCATATCTAAGTGGTTTTTCAGCTATTATTTTTAACTGTATAATCTTTTCTTGTTGTTGTACTAGTCTGTTTTCACTCATTTTTCAACGACTATTCCTTATTACAAGCTCTGATATCAATTTCTGGACTGGCGTCCTGCGGATCTTTTCTTCATCTATAACCCCTAGAGGTCGGAATCTAGATGGTAATCTTATTCTGTTTTCAGAGTTAATCAATTTTTTTTCAAAGTTAATCAAATAGTTAGCATGTAATCGGGTTGATATTCTTGTTAATCGTTTAGGTAATCTTTGGTTTAATAACATCTTTAATTTATAGTCTATAATCTTCTATCAATCCGTCAGATAACCATAATTTAATCTTATACCAATCGTCTAAACATTCATAATCATAATCTTCTATCATCGTCCAAACAGTTATAATCATAATCAAATACCAACATCTAAACATCATAATAACAGAGTAATATACTTATCAAAATTATAATTAGAAACACATAGTTTAAGCACATACCTTAACTCAGATTCTCAGATCACCGAAGTAGTACTCAACCCAACATGTGGAATCTGCTACCCTAACGTCTTCCTCGACTAAGCGGGCTTTACGCACACACATGCTTCAGGGGAGATGCAATTATGGGTATCCTCTGATCGTCTTCCTTCCAGTGTTGTGCTCCAACAAGTATAGTTCTAATCATAATAAATCAAAGTATTATATTGCGTGTGATTATGATATTCTTGGTTGATATAAGATTAATCTTATGTTTGTTCTTGGATGATAGTTGATAATCTTAAGATATTCTTGAATGGTAGTCGATTATCTTATGATATTCTTGGATGATTTCGGATTATAGATTGAAGTTTGTTAGTTGAACATTGAGAGTGTTTTCAAAGATTTTGTTGTATATATTCTTGAATGAAGACCGAATGAATATTCGTCTTGACAAGAGGCTCCTTATATAGATAACCTCAGCTATTCACCATTCCTTACTTTTTAAAAGTAAATAGTATTACCTTTAAAAGTCGTAAAGTAAACAGTACTCAAATAGTCCTAGACAAACTACTTTTCCAAAAAGTCATAAAGGCTACAGTGGGTACAGTGCCTTGTCTGCTACTTTCCGCAAAGTTATTTTGTCTTCTTCTCTTCTGCTTTCCAAAAAGTCGTAAAGGCAATAGTCTACTTTTTGTAAAGCTGTTTTGTTGCTATACGGCTATTCTTCCAGCTGTCTTGTTTTCGCTGTTGTTATCCGGCGAGTAGTTCAACTGTCATAATCTTCAATGACTTTCGTTAGAATGTCATTTTCACATCGGGTTTATCGGGCTGCTTTCCTGTTTCCAGCTGTCCGTTAGGATTTAAGTAGATGAATCTACATAATACCTTTGATAATCTTTTGGGCTGTTAAGCCTCTTTTGGGCTGTTAAGCCATAATCCTTTTAGGCCGTAAGGCCTCCTTCGTAGGCCTCTACATTGTACCTGCAAAAGTAATCAGTTTTCCCTCCTTACTCAAAAGGATCAGGATTTTATTCAAAATCTTTTTTCCCTCCTTATTCAAAAGGATCAGGATTTTATTCAAAATCATTTTCCCCCCCCTTATTCAAAAGGATCAGGACACTGTTCTTTTTTAATACTCACTTTAGCTGGTGTTAAAGTTTCAGTCTTAATCATGGGTCTTTTCTTTTGTTCTTCCATAATTTTGTAATGGCGGATAGTCTCCTCAGCATGGGTATGCTTTAGATTGGTAATCTTGTCTAACAATAATGTTAGCTCAGTAGTCTCTTTAACCTCTATATCATTGTCATAATATAAGGTCATAATCTCCTCTACATCTCCTCATTTAGAAGTTCCAATCACGGATGTCTTCCGGTTTCTCAGCATGTCCTCTATTCTTGATTTTAATGTCAATCGTCCAAATACTCTTTTTTCACTAATCCAGTTTTGGAACTTTTCCAGTGTACAGGGAATTTTCATGTTTAAATTCTTGTCATCCCCGCTAATGGTGTTGTTCCTTCCTGTCTTCAATATTTGGCATATGACAATTGACTTACCTTTTAAATCTGTCGAAGCATCTAGGATTTGTATCCCGTAGATTCCTTTTTTGAAGGACTCCATCATTAGCTCCGTTGATCTGGTGATAATCTGTGGTAGCTTGGTGAGGTTAATCATCTTATCATCAGTGATAATCTTGTCAATGAATCCGTATGTGAATAGTCGCTCCACAATGTTCGGATTCGCCTTTTCAATGCAAATAAACCTTGGATATTTACTCAGCTTTGCACTGCGTACAATATCAGCATTAGTCTTATAATCAAAAAATTTGTTAATTTTTTCATAAGCACTAATCATTTCTGGTCTGTATTTCAGTGTGTCTGCCATGGATACCGCTGCTGATGTTGAGGGTATTGCTGATGGCATGGTTGCTAATCTTGATAAGAATGGTTGAAAGGTTTTTTGCTGTGGTGGTGATGTTGTATTCGGTTTTTTCTGTTTATCTTCATTCTATTTAGCTTTGAGAAGTCTTGTATGGCTTCTGTTAGCTGTTTGATACTCTGGGTATTCTCCTGTAATCTTGTAATCATTATTTCATTGGTATGAATAATCTGTTGCATAGCCTTGGCTATGTATTCCTCAAATTCTTTGCTGGTTGACATGTTCCTGCTAAGAATTTAACTCAAATATCTTTAGTCTCAAAGATATGTAATATTTAAACGTAATCATGGATTTTAGTCCGGTTCATTTAATCTTCTTTGTAATTCTTCATCTTGCTCATATTCCTGTACTTCTGATCTTGTATTCTCATTTCTCATGGCTTCTTCGATTAATCTAGCAATTTCAATTTGTTGCCAGAATATCTCATTTATTCTTGCTCGTATTTCTCCGAGTCTTTTGGTAATCTTGTTATACATGTCTTGATAATACTTACTCCCAATTTCACTAACTGTTGAAGTATTAATAATCTCATTTCGGGTATATTCTTCGCAATGTTTCCAATAATCTCTTTCCCTAATCAATTTCATTTTTTCTCTTTCTAGTGGGTTCATTTTTTAATCAGAACTACTTTCACTAGAATCATGGTTAATATAATTTATTCTTTCTGATCCTGATTCTATATCTGCTTTCAATCGATATAAAATTCTTCATATTTATACCAATTATCATTATCTTCTTTAATTCGCCTTAAACTCATTATAAGTCGCTCATTATTCATGTATTTTACTCCTTTTTTCTTTAGTTTTGGGCACTTATTTGCATAGTGTCCTTTTTCATTGCAATTCCAGCAAGTGCATTCTTTTACTCGTTCTTCTTTAGTCTTTTTTGATTCAATAGGGTTTAAGCTTCTTTTTCTAAACTTTCTTTTACCTCTAAACTTTCTTCTAGTCTCAGGGTTATTCTTATATTTTTTAAATCTTCTTTTCTTATAATTCTTATAGTAAGGATTATTCTTGTATTCTTTTCTAGACCTGTAATCTTTTTCGTATTTATCTCTGTATTTTTATGTCTTTTATGCTTCTTATATTTCTCTTTTTTATCATCGCATCCAAATTTTAATCTTCTTTCTGTGAATCCACAGATTTCTCTTAATCCAATTTTCTTATCCTTTTTAATCTTTTCTTTGTGTCTGTATTCTTCGCATTTCCTCATCAGATATGCTCTTAAGACTCTTATTCTTTCACCTAGGGTGTTCTCCTTAGGTTCTAGCTGTACGTATTCTTTTGATATCTCAATGTTATACGGTATAGGCAAATGATCATAATAAAGCTGTTGATAAATTATTCCTTCTTCTGGTAAGAATCTAGCTTCATAAAAGAATTTACTAAAGCTAATCGTATATTCTGGTAATTTATCTATTCTGCAACATTTCATGTTATTCAGGTTCATGATAATCTCTGTTTTTCTTTCGGCTAGCACATTTTCTCTGGCTACTAACCATTTTCACCTAAAAATTCTCTTTTGAGAAGTAAGTCAAATATCATCAACATCGACTTCCAGTCTGTCGAATAACTTAAGACTTCCCCTCTTAGCTGGTATGCTATTGACTCTATCCAGTATGCTGCTTTTCCAATTATAGTCTTAGATATTAAATCATACATATAATCTAGGTTTTCTGATTGGGTGCTATTCATTAATGCAATATACATTCCTAAATTCCAATTTGTTATTCTTCTTCCTATTTCCTGTTCATCATAAACATTATCTAGTTCTAGAAAATATCCATTATAGTTTACTCCTTGGGTCATTGATCCTACGAACTCTTTAAACTCTGCTTGCTGTCCAATAGGGATATGATCCGGTAATCTTGTTGTTCTTCTGGTTACTACTTCTAGATTAGGATCTATCAAATCCTCCTCAGGGTAATCATTAGCATCTTCATTGATTATATTGTCTGATTCTGTTTCAGTTTCTATCTGTTCATTGTATTCATTTTCTATATCACTATCCGGCTCATCTTCTATTATAGCATTTACTCTTTTTTCTCCTCTTAAGGCTTTTAATATCTGGTCATTTTCTTTGATTAATTCAGAATCCTCAGAATTTTCTTCTTCTATGAATTCTACAATTCGTAATTTTTGGTTATTCATTTCCTCGCTGTTACTCTGTAGTTTATCACTTTCACTTTGTTTTTCTGATTTTTCTTCAGATTTCTCATTACTGCTAGTCTCATTTTTATCTTTTTTCTTATCATCATTGCTGCTAGTCTCGATATTCTTATCACTACTAGTCTCATTATTCTTATCAGATTCATCACTTAATCTGATTCTCTTTTTCTTTTCTTTTCCCTTTAGTCTTTTTCGCTGTTCTGTTAAGATACGTATTTCATCTTTTAATCCTAATACTTTTTGTTTTTCTTTTTCCAATTCTTTTGCTTTATTCTTTTCTTCTTTTTCGAACCTTTTTACTTTATTCTTTTCTTCCTCCAACTCTTTTCTTAGAGTATCTTTTGAGTCTAAGTATTTTTTCTTATACTTTTGATACTTTTCGTACCATTCTTCATTATCTTCTAATTTTATATTTCTATTCTCGGCTTTTAATTCTATAATCTGTTGATCTTTTTTATCTAATTCTACCTTAGCTTCATTAGGTAGGGTCTTCGTATTCAAGTATTTTTTTTATACTTTTTATACTTATCATACCATTCATCATTACATTTTAATCTTAATTCTTTATTTTCTGCTTTCTCCTTAATCTTTTGATCTTTTTTGTCAATATTCTTTTCCTTTTCGGATAAACTTTCCTTTTAAGATAATCCTTGTTTAGTTGGTTTAGATTTCATAGGTTCATATTTATATCTTTCCCTTTCTATAATCTCTTTACCGTGTTTTTTCAAAAACGTAATCGCGCTGGGTTCCATTTAATATTTTAATCTTTTAATCCTTTTTCTTAGTCTTGAATATTCCTCCTGATAAGACCGTCTCCAAATTTTTTAGTCATTCTTTACTTATAAATCACACTTTTCCTTGATCATTTATCTCTATTCCGTCGTTATTAATCTTATATTTTATCATTGTTAGGAAATCGCTTCCTAATAACAGTTCATTAAGGCTGTCGTATTCTATTACTCCAATGTTTATCTTATATTCTAAATCCTGGATTTTGAATCTTAAATTTATACTCTTGGTAATTATTTTTTCTCTTTCGTTTTCAGGGTAATTGTAGGTTTGTGGTTCAATTATCTCACAATCATATTCATTGATTTTACTCACGTGTATAAAACTTTTAATTGCTCATGTATTTATTTCTGCTACTCCGTCTATTGATACCATATTCTTGAATATTATAACTTTGATTTTTAATCTGTTACTTTCTACGTTTATCAAGTCTATTATTCTAGGCTGTATTCTTGGTAGGTTATTCTGTTGGGTAATCACAGATTCTCTGGTTATACTTAATCTTGATCCTTCTATTCTGGGTATTAATCTTTTAGAAGGTGTAATAGTCCGTGTATTAAAATCCATAGTTATTTCTTCTGGTATGGTAATCTTAGAGTTTTCCTTATGTTCTATCTGTTCGAGTATTTCTTTATACATTTTTGGCACTATAATGTTCATCTCATGCTGTTTTTTCACATGGTGATTTCCGGTTAAGGCATAAATCATTTTAGTCTCTATACTAATCACTTTACTTCCTGGTGGCATTTCTATTCCATCTAATTTATAGTATAATGTTAAGGCTAAATTTTTATTTTCGTCTTTCAACGATATGCTAAAATCTGGTTGTACAGTAAACTTTAATTTTTGATAAATCAAATTTCCTTTAATCACTGATATTAATGCGTCTTGCAAATTTCCTAGTATTCTGTCATCTAATACATAGATCTGTATAGGTGTATCAATATTCTTTTGGAAGTAAGCTTTAATAGTAAACTCTACTCCTCCAAAGTAAATATTTCTATATTTCTTTAGTCGATAATTTTGTCAGTTCTCTTTTAATCAATTCATCGGTAATCAGATTTATTCTGGTTCTTCCATTAGTACTCATTGTATCGATTATATTCTCATGCTTCTGAGCTATATATCTAATTTCTTTATTCCGTTCAAACCATTTTGTTTTAAATATCTTTTTTACCGATAATTCTTCTTTTTCATTTTGAATTTTATGATAAGTATCAGGTTTAAAACTTAATGTTTGGATTATTCCTCCTTCATAATTATTCATCTGATAATGGGTTACTTCAGAATCTTCTATTCCTTCTTTTCTTTTATCCATGTTTTAATAAGTTAATACATTTATACTGTTCTTTTAACTGTTTATCTTTTTTATCTATTAGATCTATTCCTATTCTACAACTTATGATATGCTGGTTTATGTCGGTACCATATCTAAGTGGTTTTTCAGCTATTCTTTTTAACTGTATAATCTTTTCTTGTTGTTGTACTAGTCTGTTTTCGTTCATTTTTCAACCACTATTCCTTATTACAAGCTTTGATTCTGCAAAGTGTTGGAGAATCCCAAGCAAGATGAAAGATCAACTTTATTAAAGTTCATTTTTAGCTTGCCTATGCTCAGCAAACTTTATCTAGACACCTTTTATCTCAAGGTAAGATTGATTTACTGTTTTACATAAAGAATACCTCATTTTATTTTTATTATGGTAAAGCAGTTTGATTCAGCGCAAAATTTTAGAGAGAAAAGAAAGATTTTAAAATTTGTTATTATAAACATGACATAACATATGCGTGACTATAGAAGTCTCTCATTAAGAGTAAAATATAAAATATAAAATTAATTGCTTTCGTATATAAATTTAAGAGTAAATATGAAATATTTTTATATTCGACTATAATTTAACTTTAACAATCATATTTTACTCTTAACATGAGACTTTTATAGTCACACAAGTGTTATAGTATGTTTGTGACCACACATTTCAAAAAAATTCTTTTCTGTCTTAAATTCCGCGCGGAATCAAATTGTGTCACTTAAATATAAATACAATGAGGTATTATATATGTAAAACAATAAATCAAATCTTACCTTGAAATAAAAAGTGTCCAGATAAAGATTGTTAAGCATAGGCAAGCGTAGGTATCTAGTAGTTCAGTTCGTTGGCTATCTGAACTTTCACCTTGTTGGTGAGGGTTCAAATCCCACGTTGTAATCCCCTCCTCATTTCCCCTTCCCCTACCCCAATACCCCTATGTAATAAAAACAATTTTTTTAAAAAAAATTAAGCATAGGCAAGCAAAAAATGAACTTCAACAAAGTTGATCTTTCATTTTGCTTGGGATTCTCCAACACTTTGCATAATCAAAGACTTAATACACTCAAAACGGTAGTTCATGAAATAATTATTGGAAATTAGCCTTTGGCGGGGAGATGCGTCCACCCATCTTTGATGAATTAAACACTAGTATTCCGCATGTTGGAGACCTTGTCTCTTCGCACATGCATGATCTACGAAGTGAGTAGATGACCGTAGGGCCAAGAATCGTCTAATTTCGTTGAGAAATGAAAGAGATATTGGTCCACGAAGTAAGGTGTTTAAGACATGGAAATGTGGTGTGGGACAAATCTACCACATCGGTGGGAATAAGAATAATCGCTCTCTATATAAGTCTCTAATTGGTAAAGGGTTTGGGACCCCAAGGGGTATCCCATGTGTTTAAAGGAGGGAAGACCTAGATATGCTTGGGTTCAAGGCTAAGCCCACACGCGCGCCGTCGCCGCCCGCCCGTCCCGTCCGCTCTCGAGCTCTCGGGTCACGGGTCGTGGGTCGTGGGGCTGTGGGCTGTCTAATATTATCTTTTTGGACCAGAAAACTCTGCAAGATGTACAGTTTGGACTAGAATTCTTTCATATGTACAGTTTAGTCCCTGAAGTTTCAATATTTACAGTTTGGTCCCCCAGAGTTTCTGAGAAGGTGATGAAAGGCTGTTGGACTGCATTTTGGAGCATTAATCAGCCATTACTTGGATGATTAACACTCCATTAACAGCCCATTAGTTGGGCAATTGAGCAGCCTCCTTCATGACCTTAATTCACCTCTTTCATGGCATTAAAACCTGCCATTACAGCCCTCCTTTAAGGGCCATTACAGCCTTGTTTGTGGCTGTTGGACAGCCCCTCCTCATGCTATATATTGAGTTTCATTTGACTCAAAACAACAGCAAAAAACACGAAAAAAACAGATGAAAAACAGCAAGAAACATGATGAAAACAGATGAAAAACAGCAAGAAACATGATGAAAACAGACCATAAAAATAACATTTTCAGCACAAAACAATGGCTGAAAATTCAGCAAAACCGTGGCTGAAAATTCAGCAAAATAGTGGCTGAAATTCAGCAAAACAGTGGCTGAAAAACAGTGACCAAACCCTCACGTATACACAAGATATACACTACAGAGACACACTATATACACAGAGACAAAAGAGAAGAGTAGACATAAACTCTTTCTTCCTATTTCATATCTTCAGCAAGTCAAGTCATATTTATTTTCTTCGCCAGGCTCAACCTATTGGCTTTGTAGTGTTGAGATTAAAGTGTTGTTTTATCTTGGGAGACTATTGCCCGCTAACGTAAAAGAATATATACGGGGCAATCTTGTCTTAAGGATAGAGGGCTATCCTCGACTCAACACACAACGTTGTAACGATCCAGATTTAGTTGTTTCTTGATTTCAGGTTATCAAGATTCGAGATACAACAAGCTTGCGGCAAGAAAAGAAGATTGACCTATTTGTTCAACAAGATTCAATTTCTGAAGATTGAATATTTGTTCATCCTTTCGAATATTTGTAATAGTTATTACTTCCCGTACTGCTCTATAAAGTACCATAGAATACCAACAACTTAAGACAAGATTGTATTGTATTACTATTAGTGTTCGAAAGATATCGGTCAAAAGTTGTGTGACCAAATCTGGATATGGCAATGATTTTCTGGTAGAAGAGAGTCATGATGATGAACATGTTCATGGTGTCACCGCTACCAAGACTGGTGGGAACAAACGCTCTCGAGAGCCTGAGGATGTCAACTGGGACAAGAGGAGAAGACTGAAGATGTGCTTCTATCTTACAAAGAAGACACAGTATGTCCCGCATAAAAGATCCGAATAATGGTAAGAAGGAACTGGACACTCAGTTTGATGAAGTGACTGGAGTGAGCCAGAATCCGAAATTGGGATAAGTAGTTTTTCTACTGAAGCGATCAACTGAACCTTTACAACTTAGTTTTCTCACTGAACCAAATTACTGGGATCTCCAGTTAGTAAGGTTGGGTTACCACTGTATTGGTCCGTATATTTTGAGTTTTAAGCCCATTCCCCTAGACAGGCAGGCCATCTGATCTTTGGGTAAGCCCTTTGTCAATGGGTCTGCTATATTATCCTTTGACTTAATGTAATCAACGGATATTATACCCGTGGTGATCAGTTGCCTAACGGTCTTATGCCTCCGTCGAATATTACGAGACTTGCCATTGTACATAGCATTTCGTGCCCTTCCTAGAGCCGACTGACTGTCGCAGTGGATCATTATCGAAGGTACGGGTTTGTTCCAATACGGAACATCCTCTAAGAAGTCATGAAGCCACTCAACTTCTTCTCCTGCTTTGTCTAAAGCGATAAACTCCGATTCCATTATGGATCAGGCGATGCAAGTTTGCTTAGAGGATTTCCAAGACACAGCCCCACCACCAATTGTAAATACATACCCACTGGTGGACTTGGTGTTCACTATATCAGATATCCCAGGAAGAAAACAGATGAAAAACAACAAGAAACGGCCAGAAAACAGATGAAAAACAGCAAGAAACAGGCCGAAAATAGACCACAAAAACAGCATTTTCAGCACAAAACAGTAGCTGAAAATTCAGCAAAACAGTAGCTGAAAATTCAGCAAAACAGTGGCTGAAATTTAGCAAAACAGTGGCTGAAAAACAGTGACCAAACCCTCACGTATACACAAGATATACACTACAGAGACACACTATATACACAGAGACAAAAGAGAAGAGTAGACATAAACTCTTCCTTCCTATTCCATATCTTCAGCAAGTCAAGTCATATTTGTTTTCTTCACCAGGCTCAACCTATTGGCTTTGTAGTGTTGAGATTAAAGTGTTGTTTTATCTTGGGAGACTATTGCCCGCTAACGTAAAAGAATATATACGGGGCAATCTTGTCTTAAGGATAGAGGGCTATCCTCGACTCAACACACAACGTTGTAACGATCCAGATTTAGTTGTTTCTTGATTTCAGGTTATCAAGATTCGAGACACAATATGCTTGCGGCAAGAAAAGAAGATTGGCCTATTTGTTCAACAAGATTCAATTTCTGAAGATTGAATATTTGTTCATCCTTTCGAATATTTGTAATAGTTATTACTTCCCGTACTGCTCTATAAAGTACAATAGAATACCAACAACTTAAGACAAGATTGTATTGTATTACTATTAGTGTTCGAAAGATGTCGGTCAAAACTTGTGTGACCAAATCTGGATATGACAATGGTTTTCTGGTAGAAGAGATTCATGATGATGAACATGTTCATGGTGTCACCGCTACCAAGACTGGTGGGAACAAGCGCTCTCGAGAGCCTGAGGATATCAACTGGGACAAGAGGAGAAGACTGAAGATGTGCTTCTATCTTACAGCAGAAGGCCTGTATCTGTCCCAGACAAAAGATCCGAATAATGGTAAGAAGGAACTGGACACTCAGTTTGATGAAGTGACTGAAGTGAGCCAGAATCCGAAATTGGGATAAGTAGTTTTTCTACTGAAGCGATCAACTGAACCTTTACAACTTAGTTTTCTCACTGAACCAAATTACTGGGATCTCCAGTTAGTAAGGTTGGGTTACCACTGTATTGGTCCATATATTTTTGGTTTTAAGCCCATTCCCCTAGACAGGCAGGCCATCTGATCTTTGGGTAAGCCCTTTGTCAATGGGTCTGCTATATTATCCTTTGACTTAATGTAATCAATGGATATTATACCCGTGGTGATCAGTTGCCTAATGGTCTTATGCCTCCGTCGAATATGACGAGACTTGCCGTTGTACATAGCATTTCGTGCCCTTCCTAGAGCCGACTGACTGTCGCAGTGGATCATTACCGAAGGTATGGGTTTGTTCCAATACGGAACATCCTCTAAGAAGTCATGAAGCCACTCAGCTTCTTCTCCTGCTTTGTCTAAAGCGATAAACTCCGATTCCATTGTGGATCGGGCGATGCAAGTTTGCTTAGAGGATTTCCAAGACACAGCCCCACCACCAATTGTAAATACATACCCACTGGTGCACTTGGTGTTCACTATATCAGATATCCCAGGAAGAAAACAGACGAAAAACTGCAAGAAACGGCAAGAAAATAGACAAAAAATAGCAAGAAACAGGACGAAAACAGACCACAAAAATAGCATTTTCAGCACAAAACAGTGGCTGAAAATTCAGCAAAACAGTGGCTGAAAATTCAGCAAAATAGTGGCTGAAATTAAGCAAAACAGTGGCTGAAAAACAGTGACCAAACCCTCACGTATACACAAGATATACACTACAGAGACAAAAGAGAAGAGTAGACATAAACTCTTTCTTCCTATTTCATATCTTCAGCAAGTCAAGTCATATTTGTTTTCTTCGCCAGGCTCAACCTATTGGCTTTGTAGTGTTGAGATTAAAGTGTTGTTTTATCTTGGGAGACTATTGCCCGCTAACGTAAAAGAATATATACGGGGCAATCTTGTCTTAAGGATAGAGGGCTATCCTCGACTCAACACACAACGTTGTAACGATTCAGATTTAGTTGTTTCTTGATTTCAGGTTATCAAGATTCGAGACACAACAAGCTTGCGGTAAGAAAAGAAGATTGACCAATTTGTTCAACAAGATTCAATTTCTGAAGATTGAATATTTGTTCATCCTTTCGAATATTTGTAATAGTTATTACTTCCCGTACTGCTCTATAAAGGACCATAGAATACCAACAACTTAAGACAAGATTGTATTGTATTACTATTAGTGTTTGAAAGATGTCGGTCAAAAGTTGTGTGACCAAATCTGGATATGGCAATGGTTTTCTGGTAGAAGAGAGACATGATGATGAACATGTTCATGATGTCACCACTACCAAGACTGGTGGGAACAAGCGCTCTCGAGAGCCTGAGGATATCAACTGGGACAAGAGGAGAAGACTGAAGATGTGCTTCTATCTTGCAGCAGAAGGCCTGTATCTGTCCCAGACAAAAGATCTGAATAATGGTAAGAAGGAACTGGACACTCAGTTTGATGAAGTGACTGGAGTGATCCAGAATCCGAAATTGGGATAAGTAGTTTTTCTTACTTGTCAAGAATAAAGATTAAATGAGGTCTGATTAAAAATTGATTAAAGTAAGGAGGAATATGAAAATAATTTATATTCCTTACGCTTTAAAAATCAGTAGTTTAATCTCATCTTCTTTTCCGTTTAAAGATTGGATTGTAAAGCAACTTAAAAAGATCCGTTCTTTTAAGAGTAATTATTAAAAGTGTGTAAAGTATGTTCGCACATACGAGGGAGTAAGATCCACTGACTGTGCGAAAACTGTTACCACTCTTGAGTAAGCGCCAAGAATTATCTGGGCACCAATCTTAACGGAAGGAGTCTAAAAGCTAAAGACGTTGAACCTGTCATACTATTTGGCAAAAGATCCTTCATAGGATGATATTGGACACTCAGTCATACAAAGCCTCCGGGGGACTGGAGTGGGCCAAAATTCCTTTGATATGATGATATTAGACACTCAGTCATATAAAGCCTCCGGGCGACTGGAGTGGTGCCAGAATTCATGTCATAGGAAAAGTAATGGACACCTATTAAGGTGGGCCAGAGTTTCCAGGTCTTAAATGATCTGAAGGCCTAAAGAAAGGTAGAAAAGAAATTGGACACTCAGTCTGCCAAAGCAACTGGAGTAGGCCAGAGTATCCAGATCACATATGATCCGGTTACGCCCTAACCACGGGCAAGAGGTTGTTCATGTGAAGCAACGCCACCTATAAAGTAGAAGGGGTTGGAGAGGTTGTCCTCAATAGGACTTCAGGGAATGGGATCACTCTAAGATGAGGTGATACATGTCCCAAACTTGGTTTAAGGGACGCTGTTGGTCAAGCTGGTTTGAGACTAGTCCAACAGGTCTGTAATAACTAAGAATGGTACAGTATGTCTGCAGCCAAATGAATGATATATTTATAATTCGTGCATCTATTCCATCATAGATTAAGACACGTTAAATAGCAAGTCATTCAAAAGCTAACGATGTTGAGATTGTTGCCTACTGTCGACATAAACCCTCAAAATAAATGTGAGGTAGACGAAGAGGCAAAATCACCTTTCCAAATTCCGTCAAGGGAATAGCGAAGGAAGCACCGCTCCTCTAGAATTTAGTCACACCTACTTGGGTGATTTGAAGTTTATACAAAATAGAGGGGGGAGACAAGTACATTGTGACCTTCATTGATGATGGTACAACATATGGAATCCTTTGTTTGTTAAAAAACAAAGATGAAGTTATTGAAGCGGATAAGCGCTACAAAGCAGAAGTTGAAAATCAACTAAGCCTACGGATTGAGAAATTTGTAGTGATAGAGGGGGAGAATGTGAAGCATCGTTCATTAAACGACTGTTCATTTCCCACCTCAGTCCGACGGTGTTAGCCAAACGCAAAGTCGTACGCCCAAATTATGTGAGGTGTCTTGGTAAAAGTTGGAATAATGAAACAGGTCAAGTTGTACCTAAGACCGTAGATTGCATATCCACTGGATCTGCAAATAACAGTAGTGCTGATCGTCTCTTGGCGTCAAAGAATAATGAATTCTTTGAAGATAGCTTTCCTTGAAAAAGGAAAAAGGAGTAATTGCTCAAGGTTAACAAGAACCCGCGAGGGCCTGACTGTCTGGAACTATACATTCCGTATCTACAGGACTCGAAAGTTGCTGGCTATCCGGAACTTAATATTCCAGATCTGCAGAACTCAAGGATCTAGATGTTGAACCGAGACGGAGCAAAGAAGGGGACAAAGACTTGTTCCAGTCCTTCTAACTTGTATGGTTAAGAATGAACCATGGACAATTAACAAATAATTGTCATCTCCAAAAGCGCTGCTTTGGAAAGAAGCTACAAAGAGAGAAATAAACTCTATCATATAGAACCATACTTGCATAATGGTTGATCTTCCTCCGGGAAAAGAACCTTTGGGTTGTAAGATGTGCTCCCCTGTGAGTAGCTTTACATCCAGGGCCATTGCAGTCTTGCGTGGCATGAATGTTGAATTAACCTTCCCAACCGGAGAGTTGGAAGAAGAGGATCAGAGTTGGTTTGCTAAACTGTTGAGCTTCTTCCTGAACTTTCATTTTGGTCCCTGAAATGTTTACATTTTGGTCCTGAAAGTTTAAGATAAAACAGACACAATGAATCTGACCACAGAAACATTGACTCTGAAGTTAGAATGCCAACAGTTGGAGAATCAACAGTCTGAAAGTGAAAGTCATATTGAAAAAAAGTCTCGATATGAAAAATATGGGTATCACAGATGATATCTTAGGAATTGGATTTCTAAGACATCTAACAGACTGGTCGATAGTTGACAGTCTCGTTGAAGCCACCAATGGATATGAATCATAGAACTGATTGGAATCATGGTGCACCCATAAACAAGGAGCGATATGCTCAGGTCACGTGTAGTTCAATGTATTGTACACACTACAACCGACCTGGTATCGTCCTACGAACAGATCAGTTGAACTAAGGTTCACTGATGATCTTAATACATGATCAATAGAAGGCTTTAAGTCGGATATGACGATATCTGAGTTATTCGCTTATCTACGGATTATAGTATTCTGGATATCCAGTGGTTGTGGGAGAACACAGTGATGCAAACTGGATATCAGATCTGAAGAACACCAAAGCCACAAGTAAATGTGTATGGTGGGTCTTGGAAAATCCTCTAAGCAAACTTGCATCGACCGATTCATGATGGTATCGGAGTGTATCGCTTTATACAAAGCATGAAAGAAGTTGAGTAACTTCACGACTCATTAGAGGACGTCCCTTATTGGGAGAAACCCGTGCCTTCAGCAGTTATACACTGTGGCTAGCCGGTCGGCTTCAGGAAGGACACGGATGACGGCGTCTGGACGTATCTGTCAAGAGACATAAGACCGTATGGCAGTTGATCATCACGGGTGTCACATCCTTGTTTACTAACTAAGGGACTACCCGGAGATCAAGTGTTCTGCCTGTCTAGGGGAATTGGCTTAAAACCCAAACAATACGAACCTTTGCGGTGGTAACCCAACCATACTGATTGGAGATCCCAAGAATTTGGTTCAATGGGAAAACTAAGCGGCAAAAAGTTCAGTTGAGCGCTTCGGTGGAAGCAAGAGCACCTCGGATGATGATTTCTGTACGGAAACATGAATCCAAAGCTGTTCCCGCGATAGACATTAAAGTGCTACTTGCATGGTGGGTAAAGGTTAAGCTTCCAAACCTTTTAAAAGATCATCAAATGGTTGAGGTTAAGGTTGGGGAAACTTTTAATGATTCCTAACACTTGAGAAGTGGGGTATAGCAGGATACCTTGTAGGAGATCACCTATTTAAGTGCGAGGATGGCCGCCTCAAATGAACGCATTTAAGAATCCAAGTGTGTCCATGGCCACAACGGACAAAAACGTAAGAAGGAAAATGAATAAGAAGAGTTATTGTGTTGATATCATTGTCTTGGCTTACACTAAACACTGACGGTTCAAGACATCACGTTCACCGCGCAGTAAGTAAGTCCGATGGTTTCAACTAGGGAAGGTTCAAAGCGAAAGCTACCTCTCCTGATGCAATATCTTTTCGCTGAAAGATTGCTGAAATGTAAGCACCTTGTGTGTGCGCCACAATCTCTCTTTCATAGAGGGGATTGTTGGAAATTAGCCTTTGGCGGGGAGATGTGTCCACCCATCTTTGATGAATTAAACACTAGTGTTCCGCATGTTGAAGACCTTGTCTCTTCGTACATGCATGATCTACGAAGTGAGTAGATGACCGTAGGGCTAAGAATTGTCTAATTTCGTTGAGAAATGAAAGAGATATTGGTCCACGAAGTAAGGTGTTTAAGACATGGAAATGTGGTGTGGGACAAATCTACCAAATCGGTGGGAATAAGAAGAATTGCTCTCTATATAAGTCTCTAATTGGTAAAGGGTTTGGGACCCCAAGGGGTATCCCATGTGTTTAAAGGAGGGAAGACCTAGATGTGTTTGGGGTCAAGGCTAAGCCCACACGCGCGCCGCCGCCGCCCGCCCCTCCCGTCCGCTCTCTGGCTCTCGGGCTCTCGGGTCACGGGTCGTGGGTCGTGGGGCTGTGGGCTGTGGGGCTGTCTAATATTATCTTTTTGGACCAGAAAACTCTGCCAGATGTACAGTTTGGACCAGAATTCTTTCATATGTACAGTTTGGTCCATGAAGTTTCAATATTTACAGTTTGGTCCTCAGAGTTTCTGGGAAGGTGACGGAAGGCTGTTGGACTGCGTTTTGGAGCATTAATCAGCCATTACTTGGATGATTAACTCTCCATTAACAGCCCATTAGTTGGGCAATTGAGCAGCCTCCTTCATGACCTTAATTTACCTCTTTCATGACATTACAACATGCCATTACAACCCTCCTTTAAGGGCCATTACAACCTTATTTGTGGCTGTTGGACAGCCCCTCCTCATGCTATATATTGAGCTTCATTTGACTCAAAACAACAGCAAGAAACAGGAAGAAAACAGTCGAAAAACAGCAAGAAACGGCCAAAAAATAGATGAAAAACAGCAAGAAACAGGACAAAAACAAACCACAAAAATAGCATTTTCAGCACAAAACAGTGGCTGAAAATTCAGCAAAACATTGGCTGAAAATTCATTAAAATAGTGGCTGAAATTCAGCAAAACAGTGGCTGAAAAACAGTGACCAAACCCTCACGTATACACAAGATATACACTACAGAGACACACTATATACACAGAGACAAAAGAGAAGAGTAGACATAAACTCTTCCTTCCTATTCCATATCTTCAGCAAGTCAAGTCATATTTGTTTTCTTCGCCAGGCTCAACCTATTGGCTTTGTAGTGTTAAGATTAAAGTGTTGTTTTATCTTGGGAGACTATTGCTCGCTAACGTAAAAGCATATATACGGGGCAATCTTGTCTTAAGGATAGAGGGCTATCCTCGACTCAACACACAACGTTGTAACGATCCAGATTTAGTTGTTTCTTGATTTCAGGTTATCAAGATTCGAGACACAATAAGCTTGCGGCAAGAAAAGAAGATTGACCTATTTGTTCAACAAGATTCAATTTCTGAAGATTGAATATTTGTTCATCCTTTCGAATATTTATAATAGTTATTACTTCCCGTACTGCTCTATAAAGTACCATAGAATACCAACAATAATTAGCTTAAGATATTGACTCCCAACAACAAGTAATTCAATTGGGGTGAAATGATATTAAAAAATTCAATACCGCTGCAGTACATAATGATCAAATTGACTTAGAACATGAAATTTAAGAATATAACTCACTCTAATTCCCACAAAAGTGATCTGTTTAAGATATAGGGTCTTCAAATTTGGATAAAAATAAAATTTGATGACTTAAATGAACAATTGAAGAGAGTCAAATATGTCAAATTTGTAGGGTTTTGTTGGGTTTGTAAATCAAATAGTAAGCATAGAGGAAGTTTAAATTTTCTTACCCAACAACAATCCTGACATGACTTATACGATAATCATGTTGTATGTTCAAAACATGATAAAAGATAACTTACAGGTTTTCGTACGTGAGATTCAACACTAAGGTATCCACACGATTTGTTTCCTCGATTGCAAGATCTAACTCCATTGTATTTCCTATTCAAGAAAGCTAGGAAATCTTGCTTTAGGAACTAAGAAGTTATTTTTGTAACTCCATAATTATGGGGTATGTGTTGTATATATAGAAGTTCAGGACAAAACCTAAACAGATCTAAAACAGGAAAACCTGGGTCCATGTTAATGTTCAGTGGACCAGCCCAGCTGGTCCACTTCACACGCCCAAAGTGGACGACCAAGCTCCCATTTTGGGCCAGTAATTTCTGGCCCAATTGCTTTCATGTATTTGTTTGAGTACCCATATAATATATCCAAGTGTTACACAAGTGTTATAAAAATAACACAATATGTCAAGTACGTTTACATGAATCCAGCAAACTTGACCTTTATGCGGAACTATAAATTCCTTTCATTCACGACACACTCGATTAAGCTTAGGATTTGTCAAGTATCTATCCAAATGGCTTAATCACTTTATCTCAGATTTATTAGTTGACAACTAGACCATATTCTAAATATGTCTCTTGCAGTGGCCAATGACTTTAGTCAACCTAATAACATTGAGAAGTTGAGTGCTCTCTCGAATTTCCAATCGAGGAATGAATCCTATTCTTGGCTCAACTACCACCTTGATTTACATCCCGATGCACCCAACAAAAGCCGTATCTTTTCCAGAAGGAGTTTAAGCTTAGAATTTGGTCAAAATACATCATTCTATAAACAAGGTGCGTATTGACCTCAAGTCAAAGGACCTTTATAATCCACACGTCGATAACACTATAGACATGTATAATAAATAGTTTATCGGCAGGGTATACCAATACTTCTCCAAAGTATCCATGTGTCCATCACGAGTAACCATTACTCGTAGCTGTGAGACATACTACATTCTCCAAGAATATGATGCAAAACACATGTCGACTTATAGCATATCATCGATATCCCATTCTCGATGATCATTAGTCGAGGCAATTTTGAGAGTTACGTTCTATCATTAATATCTCATTCTATTAATGACAACGTAAGCTCAAGGGATGCACATATATGAATAATTGCAAACAATCAAACAATAATTCAATAATTGCAAATGCCATAATTATTAATCTCATTAATAATACAAATGTGTTTAAGTACATTTTTGTCCCTAATGTAGATTGTCTCTAGGACATACATACTTTCAAAATTTTGGTAAGAATATAAATAGGATGGGAGTTTATAGGTATTGTTGTTTGGAAAAACAAGAGTGAGTTGCCTAACATCATTTAAAATAACATAATTTATCCAGAACAAATTTGATAATGTTCCCAATATGTTGATTTTGTTGATTGTGTCATGAAAATCAAATATGTATATTGTTGAAATTCTTTTGCAAGTCAACTTATCTAGCACAAGATTTGGGTGCATGGGACACAGGCCATTTGGGCCACAGCTTTGATAATCCAGTTGGACCAAAGGCCCAACCGCTTCTCTTTCATCGAGTCCGACATGTAGCTGCGCATTGAAGATCCAACCATGAGTGAAAATGGTTAACTGGTGGGTTAGGTAGGCCCACCAACCTAACTCTTCTCTTTATTTTGTATCTTATTTATTATATTATAAAATTATAAAAAATACTTGATAATATTTGAACTCGTATGGTTGTTACTTAGGATTAGGCAAAACGATACATACATTATTTAGAACGGATAGGGTCCCCAAAATGTGTTTTCAAAATTATCCCCCTTTTAAGAAACAAATGATATTTTGTACTTCAATAAAATAGATAGATAAATAAACTGAGTTCTTCCTAAATCAGATGTTTAAATATTTGAACAACTTTGGACTTGGGTAAAATGTGGCATAAATTTGGATTGTTTTATAAGAGAAACCGGATTGTTTGGTTTAAACGAAATACACTTCCTATAAAACACTTGTCAAAAAACATGGATTTGTCACACCCTAACCTTGGGGAGGGGGGTTGACACCTGTCACCCTAAGACCCGATCGAATCAACTATAGTACCTGAATCCCATGACATGAAACTTGGGATGATAAGGCCATCAATTAACAATAACAAGATAAAATGTATTACACCATTCGTGTAGGTCGCTACTTATGCGATAATGAATTTCGCTACCTTAGGACAGTTAGAGTTACTGCCGCCGTTTACCGGGGCTTCCATTCAAAGCTTATAACACTTCTCCTTCCGACCTTCCAGCACTGGGCAGGTGTCAGACTCTATACATCGTGTTACCACTTAGCAGAGCAATATCCTGCACGCAGAAGAAGCCCAACAATAGCATATATACATAATTGAGGCTGACAAGGCCATAACAAGTGTATTAACAACTGACAAGAAGGTCGGCAAGGCCAAGCAAAATGAATATACACTAACCACCATTCCGCAATCCTATAGGAGTACTATAACATATGAATTTGTCTAATTGTACTTGCCGGCATGAATCATAGTGCCCCCAGAAAGGGACGTCAGTACAAAAGAATGTACTGGATATGTAAGGAAAGCAAATCATGTAAATAAAATATGTAATATGAGGTAAGGGTACAAAAATCAACCTAAAACTTAGAAAGTCGCTAACGGCATACAACTGACATAACCATGAATATATGCATGTAAGTAAAATCGGGCCATTTTATGGGGCCATATAGTATAGCATCATGCCTCTCTGTGGGTCAATCTCATCATAAACTATAATTGCACAGACATAAACTATAAGTGCACTTACACGGACATATTAGAGTCGATAATGTCTACCTAACTGCAGTGGTATGTACCTATAAGTGCATGTCAAACCGACTATAACTTGGCTCGGTAAGAAAATAGATACATATATACAAGTGTAATGTAAGATAAACCTCAAGGAACACCATAAACAGAGTCGGAGTAACCTATGGTCATTCTCCTCTGACTATTGTTAGTGTCACTATGTTCATCATCTTTTAACCAAACAACAAGAGACATATAGAACGCGAGGAGTTCACAAGACAAGGGATAACCAAGAAACATGGGTTACTTCAATATAAAAATGACGTGACTATCTCGATTCCATAAGAAGGATGTCGTTCTAAAAAGATAGTTGTATCCAAAACATGTCAAGGAAAGAAAGTAGCCCTACATACCTTGCCATCTTAGTTTAATGGATCCCACAAGTCCTCACATGCTTTGTGAATGATTATCTACTTAACACGAATGATTGTTATCAATTTTGGATTCATAGCTCATAAAGAAGTCCATTTATACATTTTATCAAACACTTTATATGCGTAGATTTTACATATCCTTCTACATGAGAATCTATACATGAAAAAACACAATCAAACCCTTTTAATCATCTTCCTCAACCTTTACACCATCAACATTAATCCAACAACTTCATATGATAATCACAACTCCACACAAGTATCCCAACAATACAACAAACAAGGTATTATATCTCCAACAATTACCTTAGAAAATTAACAACAAAAACCACTATGTATAACTTGTAGATCTCAAGAATAAGGAGGATAAGATGGAACCTACCTCAACCTACAAGAAACACTCCAACTCCAAGCTTACTTCACCATCAAGGCTTTTCCAAAATTGTCACAACAAGGAAAGAGGCAATCTAACGTTGTTCATAGAATTCCCCACGTCCAACTTGCATAATTTATCTTTGATTCTAGCCTAGGATCACTGAAGGGCCTTATGAAATGTTTTAAGAGTTAACTAGGGTTTGAAAAATGAGAGAAAAATAAGTTTTGGTTGAAAGGCTTATATATGAGGTGAAAAATTTTCCACCGACACAAGGTATAGATCGTACATTTGGTCTGTACCTTCCAAGCAGAAAATTCCATAAGCCCCCTTGCTAGATACAGTCCCCCCTGACTAAAAATTAGTACAAAAAAGTTGTCGATTACATAATACATTTAAAAAATATAGAAAATACATAATACATGAAAACTTGCAACTAGTAAAAACAAAATACATAAAAATAATAAACTAAGATGAAATACATAAAAACAAAATACATAGAAATAGGAAACTTAATAAATAAAATACATAGAAATAATAAACGACAACAAGATAACACAAATAATCTTCCAAAATTTTAGAATTTCTTTCAAAGCATTTTTCTCGTGTTAAGTGTCTCTAAGGTTATGCTTGAAAAATCTTTATTTTTCTTCTGATTCTTTTAGCAAGCCCTTCAGAAGGTCAATTTTTTTATTGAGATTACATAAGTTTAAACTAAAAATCAAACTTCATGGTATCTTTAGTGATATGTAAAGTCGCAGTATTTTTATCAACATGAGGCTTAGTAAACTTTGCCGCTACCGTTTTATCCACGGGAATGTCATCTTCCCATCGAAAATATTTGCAACCATTCATATCCTATAAACATTACAAGAAAATTAGTTTTTGAAAGTAAAATATGTAGATAATGTGAAAAAACTATAAACCCTAAAAACTTGTAAAAACACTTACTTCAGGCACTTTACAACGCCAAAAATAATGACCCGAATTATATGGGTCTTTGATGTTCTGAGCTTACAATAGTAATCACATTCACAAACATCGGGATCTATAGCAAAGTTTGACATTTCGGAGCTTTGAGACGTGATTTTTGGGGGACTAAAGTATGGTAAAAGAGTGAAAATGGAGAAGTTGAAGAGTGAAGATGAAATGGAGAAGGCTTGCTAGGGTTTATAATAACCCCTATTGCGCATGAAATTCCGGCGCAAAAGGCGTTAACTGCATTGTTACAGTTAACTCTTTTTGCACAGGAATTTCATGCGCAAAAGGTAGTTATGTAAATTTTTAAGGGGTATTTTGGTTCATCAGCCCACTTTGTGGGTTATTTAAGTTGCACACTCATATTTCTACTATATAGAAGCATGAATTGAGAAGCAAGATCGATATGTGTGCTTGTGGTCTATAAAATTCAAATTAAGGGTATTTTCGTCATTCCGTCATAAATCTAAAACAATCTGATTTACAATATCTCTTACTCAAACATACACAGCCTGATGCAATATCGATAGAAGAAGCTAAACAAAACAACAAGAAATTAAAGGATAAAGAGGTAGACACAAGAGATGGAATCAAAAGAAACTCAAAGTATATGAAACTAAGGACCTCAACTGAATTAACCATACAAAAACACCTAAACCTATGAGATAGAACTCAAGGGAACCAATGTCCCAATCAACTCATCTTTCCCAAACAAGATTCAATAAATGGCTTCAACAAGCCCTCAATCACTCAAACTCTCAATAGAGTATACAATATCTCAATTCAACATAATATACCTAATGAAATGACCTAACCTTCCTATTTATAGTCTTAGGATATGTTATTACACAAGAGATCCAAAAGTGACTCTCTTGGATTGCAAAAATAACTAAAATAGTTGAGTTATCATCATCTATGAAACCACCTATGAATCGTAGGTTGTGTTTGTGACATGATTTGCGATTAGCGTGTCATGTTTTTCTAGCACTCCCTCTGCATTTGAAACGTAGCTCACAGGTTCAGCTTGTGGCACCATCTGCGATTCGCAGGTGGTGTTTTCTTTACCATTTCTCACCCTTTCACCTCTCTATGCAATCATCCACACCTGAAATCCTCAGGATTGTAATAAAGTATGCTCTCGGATGTTCATCTTCATGTGCAACCCTCGTGAAGCTTGGAGTTCATGGTCTTGACTCCACACAGATGATCTTGAAGAAACATGGATTGAAACATAGCTTGCAGGTGCAGCTTGTTCCACCATATGCAATTCACATGTGGTGTCTTCTTCACCATTTCTCTCCCTTTCACGCCTCCATGCAATCATCCACACTCGGAATCCTCGAAATTGCACTAAAGTATGCTCTCGGATGTTCATCTTCATATGCAACCCTCGTGAAGCTTAGAGTTCATGGTCTTAACTCCAGACAGACGATCTTGAGGCAACTTAGATTGCATCATTCTCCCCTTCTTGAAAAGAATTCATCCTCGAATCTAAATCCTGTAAAGCCATAAGGGAGACAACAAAAAACAAGATCCTCAAAGGATGAGGGTTAGTGTTAGAGTGGACCAATCTACCACCATGACAAGTATGCACAAATTTATGATATAACCAAGTATCTACCATTCTCATGAAAACTAAGCTCTCAAATAGAGCACTAAGCACTTGGCTATTCCAAAGGTCATGACATGGGGATATGCTAAAAGAACCAATGGTTTCAACATACCATGTCGACAAAGGTACATTGGTTTTAGTTGCCATGACACACAAAGTATCCTCCATTTCAATGATATACCACCCCCATGGTAATATTACGACCAAGTCACACAAATTTAAAATATCTTCGGGGTCAAAAGGGAAGAATATCCACATATCTTGGCCAAGAAAACCACTATCTACCCCATTAGATCCTCTATCCACATAAGATGCAGCCTAAACACAATAATGAATGTCATCATATGCAAATAGATAGTAAAAAAATGTGTCACACAAATCAACTTCCTCAATGGTGTCCTCCAATGTAGCTTCACTATTAAGTTCAAGCACAATATCAAGCATGCTACTAAGATTCAGAACACACAAGGAAGAATTAACAGCAAACAAGTATCACATTCCTTTTCAAAACACTCATTCTCCACAACTGTATTCTCATTTCTAAAGGAAAGTTCTCCATCATAGGTAAGAGCATCATCATTCCATAGTGGGTTTTCAAATATCACGTAGTCCCAAAAAATGGCTACACTTTCAATATTACAATACATTCCACTAGGCACTTCACTCTCATTAGTCATGTTATCATCAAATAAGAAATTATCCTTAAAGAGAGAGTAATCAATGAACAATGACGAATCAAAGCATGTAATTTCATTCTCAAAAAGACAAATTTCACCTTTCAAAGTACCTTCATTCACATGACTATCCACATGACACACATCACTATCACAAACGGGAGTCTCATCACTTGACACAAAGATAAGACCAAAAGACTCATTTTCACATTCATCAAACAAGGGTGGGGTGTCAAACTCATTCAAATAATCAACTGTCACTAATCAGAGGTTCATTAATCACATCACAAAATTCCTCGACTAGTGGACTAACAATACACTCCAGTTGATCACATGATAATGTATTTTCATTCAAAGCAGAAGTGTCAACACTAGGTGGACACAAATCGATCTTGCAAAAAGAATCAATTCGGTCATAAAAAAGATCAACTAGTGTAGAAGCACTTTCAATAATGACATTATCATCATATGGTAAAAAATCATTAAAGTCATACAAAGACAAGCTATTACTCACACTAACATCACATGCTTGTTCATTCAAAGAATTTGAAGTGTTGAGTTTAGCCAATATACCTTGAAGTTCATACGAAGAATCTTCATTACCTTGATCTCCTAATTGCAAGCTCGTTAGGCCAAGTGGAAAGGCGGTCTTGGTGTCCATTCTCTATTTCAAGCACGAGAGTTTTTCACGTGAAAACTCCTTTAACATTCAGTTTCCTTGAGTACCTACAAAAGATTCTTCACAACAAGATGAATAAGTAGAAAGGTTAGATTGAATTTGTGGCAACTCCCTCACACCACTCCACACATCCTCTCTTTTTTCCTTTTGTGAGTTGCCACTTTTCTCTTACTTACTTCTCTCAATCTTTTGTCTTTCAAGTTCATTAGATCTTTTGGTTCCGCATGAAGTCTTTTTCTTTTGCAACAAGTGGAAGGGTATGGTAACCTCCCATTCTCGTGGAAGGTCTTGAATGATCTCACAAGGAGAATTTTTCTTTCCTTCCTTTGGCTTCTCCAATTGAAAGTTTCATATAATGACCAATTTGGTTGTTATGTGTGTTTTGACTATATTACCTCTGTTGACCTAATTCCCAAAGTTATCGAGCGATCCTAGTAAGAATTATAAGAATTAGAATCTTTAAGTGAGAATATTTGACCAATAGTTGACTTTTAGGTAAACAGACCTTTTTTCGAATTCCGTCAATTCCCTGAGGTCCAGAAGGTCGATTATGACTTGGTGAGATATTTAGTTCGATTCCCGAGGCGTTTAGGAGAATTTCGTGTTCTTATTTGGAATCTTGATTTTGGATTTGGGGGTTGACTTGGTAAACCAGACCTCTTATGAAATTTTGAGTCCACGAGCGAGTCCGTAATGTATTTTTACATGCGTGTACATATCTGGTTTGTGTCAGGGAGGTCTTGAGTGATTGTCGGATTTCAGGTTGAAAATGTATAAGGCTATTTTCTACTGGTTCTAGTGTAGAGGCTCGCCCCAGTGGATAGGGACCGCTGCAGCAGACGATGATCCGCTATAGCAAAAGGTTGGGATTTGACTAGGAGTAACGAGCATGGTCACACATACCGTAGATGCGAGTCCGCTACAGTGGACGACGAGATTTCCAGATTGCTTTTAAGTGTCATTAAACCCTACACTTTATCATTTCAAAAATAGTTCCCAAAAACACCATTAAGGCAATTTCAAGCAACTTTTGGTGGTTTCTTATTTTGGTAAGCTCCCTTAGCCTTGTTTTACCTTTCTTTAACTTTTTAATGTGATTAAATAACGGAAATAACCTAAAATCTAGTTGGGAAAGATGAGTTCAACTTAGTTAGGGTTTGTTTGATTATTAAGCTTAAAATGGAAATTAATTGATGGATTTTGTTATTCTAAGCTTGGGGTTCACTAATAAATAGTTGTTATGCTTGAATATTCCATTTTCTTGATGAAATTGATTGTTGGAAAAAAATAGGGTTCATACCCAAAATTGGGGGTTTTGCTTGTATGATGAAATTGACCTAATCTTGAATTATTTTAGCAAGGAATTAGTAATATTGAACTCCTATAACCTTAAATTTAATTTTTCACATCTGAATTGACTGTTTTACCCATGTAAGCCTGTTTTCTCCTTTATCCCATATTTGGGTTGGGTTCGAAGGATAGTGTAATGTTTTAGGTGTTGTTAATTTCCGTCTCTAACATAGATTTTGATAATATTAGACTTCGAGTACGACCGTGATCCTTGGAAGGACACGACTTAGATGTGACTTGTGCGGCTCCCGCTCGGCATCTAGGTAGGTTACTGCTTACCTTCTGGTTAGACTTTGGTTAGCAAAGCATATGTAGAGTTAGTTACTTTTGGAGAAAGCATGTACACCTTCTGGTATGAAGTTGGGATGGATTATTTATGTTTGGTACTATTGATTGATTTGTGGACTTGTTGTCTCTTTGTGATTTATTGGGTTGCTGCCTAGTGTTGACATTGGATTTGCACTTAGTTGCCATATCGTGATTGTGTTATAGTTGCCTCTCACTTATCTTAGTATTATCATGGATATAGGAAATGACTCTACTTGATACTGATATTTGGTCTGTGTCCATGTGTGGCACAATTGGAATTTGATTATGATTTACACTTGAGATTGATATATGCACATCATTCATACACATTCTATATGATTCATTTGTCACAACCCAAATCGTAGGGCCGCGACGGGCACCCGGATCCCACCCACCGGGTACCGCCATTCTTACAATGAACATCTAATCGTAATTAATTACGTATTAAGTCGAAAGAAACTTATGAAAAACCAGGTAACCATCTTATATATATACATATACCAAGGCCGACAAGGCCATACAAGACTAATACACACATGACACCTGTCTACAAGCCTCTAAGAGAGTACACAACATCAACAGGTTGGGACACGACCCCACCATACCCATATAGACACGCAAAACTGTATCATATCAAAATCAGATCGACACTCCGGAAAGAGAGGATTGCTTCCAAAAATCCGTTGAAATCTGCAACTTATTCACGGGGGCCGTCGCCTTGCCTATGCGAACCTGCGGGCATGAAACGCAGCGTCCCCCGACAAAAGGGACATCAGTACGACTGGTGTATTGGGTATGTCAGGCATAAATAAAAGCATTACAGGAATATACCGACAACTGAAACATAAACAACCGACCAACAGTAACTGCCTCTGAGGGCCCTAATACACTTGCCTACATGTTATGCACAATGCAGTGTCCATATTCATTGGCCTCATCGGGCAATTTCCTTACCATGACAGCCTCTGTGGGCATTATACCATGTAATTGTTAACGAATATATGCATGATGCAAGTGCGGTATATATATGTTAGTGTTGCGGATCGTGCAACCCGTCCCAATAAGCCATACATGCATCACATCATCACATCATCACATCATATTGGCATCTTCGGGCTCATTTGTGATAGTCTGTACCAGCTACAAGTGTGTGCGTATATAACGCCTTTTCCTTTCCCCATATCCCCTATATATATAATATTTACCATATAATAGCGTGCATAGCACCAGTGGGTCCAGGGTAATATATGAATGCAATGCAAATGAAAATGCATGAATATCAGTGAAACATTTCCTGAATTTATCGGATGACAGTAATATCCTTGCCCCTTTGGCTAACACGGTGAATGTCAACACCTTTTCTGTATGTCTTAATAAGGACTTAGGAACATATTTAGACATATTTTAGATAGGAATCAATAACATGAATATTCTTAACTACTAGGAGCAGAATAAATTATGGAGCAATATCACGATTTTATTTTGTTACATGGAACATGCCAAAAGAAAGAAATAATTTGCCTTAACATACCTCGATAATAACGGAACCCGCCCCTTTTTAATACTGCTTGCTGGAACGTCTTGTTCTAAACCAAATTTAAGAAATGCTTCACTAGTTCTTCGTTTTGTTCTCCTTTCCCATAAACAAAATAAATTATGGCTGTTTACGTTTTTGGTTTCAACAAAAAATGAAATATTTCCTAAATGTCAAGGGGTTGGGATTTGCTGGACGTGCTCTTGGTCTTTGAAAACAAGATATACATCTCCTAAATTGAAGGCAACATGCCCCCTTATCATGATTTATAATCATAATGTCTCCCACTAGACAATTCTTTGGCGGTGGGATATCCTTTAATCTCGACACATGCCATCAACATGCACGATCACTTAATTTAATTAAGTGACCTGCCTCCGTATAATTTATCAACCACACACATAATTATTTAATCACGCACATAAATAATTTTGTGATTCCAATTCACTTAAATCTTGATAACTTTTAAGACCTTCATATACTCAATGTCATAATTTTGTAATATGACACTAGTCCATAACCTCGTTAGGGATATACAACCATTATTATTAATTCCCATCGTCACACTTGTTACGCCCAAAATTATTTCAGAATTTAATCATTTTATATAATAATCTCTTTATTAGCATAAATAAATATAACGTAAATTTTTCCAACGCTCGGACCTATTTACACACGCCTAGCGATTTTATATACGCTTAGTGATTTAAACCGTAACCCGAAAGTACGGGACGTTACATCATTGTTGTGAACTGTGTTTTGATATTAATAATGACAAAAGGGAAACATCCAAGGCTTCCTATTATGGTGTTTGTTACGTGCATATTTCGTATGGCCTCTCTTGCATATAAAATTGGTGTTACATATGTGGTCCGAAGGAAAATTGTTCCGGACGTGGCATTGTACAAGATTTGGAAATGAGTTCATATTGGTAGTTGATTCACAGATACTGTTATGTTTATTCCTCTCATGATTAGTGTTGGATTTGACATTCATACATGCATTCATCCTCATTTCCATGATACATTGGCATTGCATGTGATTGGCATGATGGTAATTCCATGACACATTGATATTATTTGTGATTGGCATGATAGTGATAAGTGAGAAGTAAACAACATTGATTCTTATGATATATAGATTACGTAGCCATAGGTCTTTATGATTTGTTGTTTTCAATACGGATGGGTTTGGAGGAGTTTCCTTTTGTTGACCGAGGTTAAAGAATTCAAAAATATGAATGATTTCGAGGAAAACTTGATTTTGCTGAACAGAGTTTTGCCAAACCTGATCTGTTTCTTTATTTATAGTTGAATTGTTTCACTAAGCTTATTTTATTTGTACTTGGAGGTGAAAATGTTGCTTTTTGAGTCAACTGTTATTGAGTGACATTTGTGATACTGAACATGCTCTTTAAGCTATTATTTTCTTCCTTTCTCTTTTTTGTAAGGCTGTTCGTTTGTTTAGGTGTATACAAATATTAAAAACATTGATTGAAGTGATGTAAAATTTAGTCTCAATGTGCATTATGAAGATTGTATTAAGTTTATTCTTTGGTGTGCAATATGAAAAAAACATATTGAGGAATGAGATGATTGACATGCAGGTGAACTGAGGCAGACATACACGAGTGGAGAGTGTCGCAGTTGAAGATTGCTGAGCATCGTGAGAAGGAGAGGGTTCGTGCTCTTAATTAGATCATCCGACATGTCTAACTCTCAACTTGAAATCTTGGTTCACGAGGTTTATCACTCTTCTTTCCATTATCTGCATATCTTTCTGTGTATATACTACATATAATCTCGGAGACAACAAGAAAGAATGAATTGCATAATTGGTTACCGAAAGTTGAATTACTAAAATGTTTATAAAATATTTAATGACTTTTTTATCTTTCACTTAAACACTATTACTGTTACTAATTTTGTGCTAAAAAATAAATTTACCTTCCAATAAATAATAAAAATGTGAGAATTTGAGGAGTTTGCAGTGACTGTTGCATATTTCAATATAGATCAAATTCATTTTCACTATTCAATGCACTGTCAATTTTTCTTCTGAAACATTTTGAGTGGTTGTTTAAAGACTATTTTCAATCATTAATGTACTTTATTGTTTTTCTTCTTAATTTGATAATGTTAATATCTTTCAAGCTTCCTTATTTTTATCAAAAGTATGTACATCTAAAGCTCAGAATTCACACCTCAATTTGTTGATCATATTTGATCCGGAACTCAAATGGCCCAAAAAATGAGGAAATGAACCAAAATACTCCAAATAATATGTGATACAAGTACCTTTTGCTCACTAATTTACTGCACAATAGAACTTAAAATGGCCCGGTTAAATCCTAATGTGCAGTAAATTACTGTGCAAAAGGGGTATCTCTATATTAGGGCAGACTTCTCCATTTTCATGTCACTCTTCACCTTCTCCATTTTCACTCTTTTATCATACTTTAGCCTCCGAAAAATTATGTCTCGAAGTTCCGAAATGTCAAAGTTTGCTATAGAACCTGACGTTTGTGGTTGCGATTATTATTGTAAGCTCAGAACATCAAGGACACAAGATAATCCGGATCACCTTTTTTTGGCATTATAAAGTGCCCGACGTAAGTGTTTTTACAAATTTTTAGGGTTTAGAGTTTTTTCACATTATCTACATATTTTACTTTTAAAAACTACTTTTTTTTTGTAATGTTTATAGGATATGGGTGGTTGCAAATATTTTCGATGGGAAGATGAAATTTCCGTGGATAAAACGGTGGCGGCAAAATTTAAAAAGCCTCATGTTGATAGAGATACCGCGACTTCACGTATCACTAGAGATACCGTGATGTTTGACTTACATTTTAAACTTATGGAAGCTCAAGAAATAATTGACCTTATGGAGGTCTTGCTAAAAGAATCCGAAGAAAAACAAATTTTTTTCCAGAATAACCTTATAGACACTCAACAAGAGAAAAATGCTTTGAAAGAAAATTGAAATTTTGGAAGATGATTTGCGTTCTCTTGTTGTTGTTTCTAATCTCTAAATGTTGCATTGTCGGTTAAGTTTATTATTTCTATGTATTTTATTTTTACTAGTTGCACGTTTTCATGTATTATGTATTTTCTATCGCTTTTTTAATGTATTATGTAATAGGCATATTTTATGTACTAATTTATTTATGTTTTCATTAAAAATTGTGAATTATTGAACTTTTTATGTATTATTAACTCTAAGACGCTTAAATAAATTAATAATAGACTATAACAATCAAAGTAAAATTAAACATACTAATTTTCTTCAAATTGATGACTTTATTAAAAATTAAAAATACAAAATAAAATCATAGTACCCTTAATCATCATCAGAATAGAAGTCCTCAATATCGTCCTCAGAATAATATTTTGGTTTCTTAAGACATATCTTCTTTCTGTAGATGTTAGTCCTCTACCCGTCGACGATGCTTGTTCTTCGACCAACTTTAGCATGTAAAATCTACAACATCTTGCTAGTATTCTATTGTTTTCTTTTCTAATCCTCCGTACGGCAACCTCACAAGAATGTTGACCAGTTCGAGGTATGGTCATTGAGAACCTTGTTAGGATTTGAGCGTTGAGATTTTCCAAGTCACGAACAAGACGTTATAATTCGGCATGCTGATATGCCCATTTTTGGCGTAACCCGCAATAATATTTTCGCGGATCTGAATATTTTATATTGCAAAAATCATCATTACGCTCTATAAGAAGGTGGGGTTTCAAATCATCTATCTTGAATTCATTGTTATCAAGATAACTCGAATCACCGGAATATCTGCTATGATTTGAGCTATCATCACAACTGCTATTCAGATCATTTGGAAGAAATACCGACCAACCTACATTTCTACTACTCGACATTAAATATGTTGTAGTTTAATAGCAACTGAAGGATACTTATATAGTTGCGAACCCCAAGTATCCTTGGGGTCGTCATTCTGACCCTAGCTACCTATTCTATTACAAAAATATTAATAGGATCACAGAGAATCATCTTCATCGGACATCTCACAGTCTGAATCTCACTTGAATCTGAATCTGACGTAATCATGTTGACCATATTCTACCCTGAGGCAACATATTTTCATCCGATTATTCTCTTAGCGAAAATGGTTAAGAGCAAAATTTAGCTCTTGTGGTGTACCACGAGGCATTGACGTAGCACGACTTTTTAGACGTTTGAGTCCAAGTTCCCTCATGTTTTGTTCCAACATTTCAACCTCCCTAACATGTCAATTCTACTCAGTTGTCATTGTATTATAGTATTATTGATTGTATCTTTGATTCGAGTTATTTGAGTATTTAAAATCATCTTCCAATTTCCATCTCCTAGCCATTTCTTCGAATATATCTGTTGGGCTAAAAGATGTAATAGAACTAATATAAGAATATTGGTTCCAAAATGACATAATAACTCATTTTAATGTGAATGCTAGTTGTTCGTCATTCATGTTATATACTACTCCTTGATTGGAAAACACAATGGCCGCTTTTGACCGTTTTATATGACACATATATTACACAATTTTTATATGCGTAAACTATGATGTTTCCGACTGACATCCTTGATTGGATAACACAATGCCCATTTTTGACAGCTTTATATGACACACATATATTACGCAACTTTTATTTGCGTAAATTATAATGTTTCTGAATGACATCCTTGATTTGACAACACAATACCCACTTTTAACCACTTTATATGACACTTGTATTACACAACTTTTATATGAAAATGATGACGATGACGAAGTGGTGCCAGAAAGCGACGAATATTAGATTACTTTTCTAATTAGTTCTGAATATCTTATATCAAAACAGTCTTAAAATACTTAAAATGCATAATTTAAGACGCTTCATTAAAAACATAAAATACATCATTCATATATCAATAAGATTATTTGAGACTCCAAACAAGATAATAGTTTTTTTCATATATATTTTTGTCGCTGAGTATGTAAGTTTGAGTAGCATTTTACTCACTGTATCTAACATAATTTTGACATCAAAGTAGGGTCAAATTATATCACATCTATTACCACATGTATTTTTTCTTTAATTTTTGTTTGGCTTTCGTACTTCTATTGATGGATATAACCTTTTTTTTTATCTTACCGTGGACTGAAATATTAATTTATTTGTTTAACCTATAAACCGATCTAACCGTTAAACAAATATCGGATAACTTATATCTTATTAGTTAGGTTAGAGGCTAAGTTTATTGAAAAACCGCTACGCGTAAATATTCAATCAAATCGTTCGATAAACACCCTTACCCGTTCCACAAACTCAGAATTGCACCCGATAGATGTTACTGTCCATGCTCTATTTTCCAAGATTAATCTTTTGGTACTCAACCCAACTTGCAAACAAGTCATAAAAGTAATTTTAACATGCCAACAGATTTAAAATATAATTTAGCACATAAACAAATAAAATAATAGGTCAAATTTTTATATATTTATTATATAATATTCCTATGAAACAGAAAATCTAACATTATCTTTTCTAAATAAATATGTGATAGACATAATTCTATTAGGAATTTATTATACCATTTATCTCTGTCTTCAATAATTATACTTTATTTTATTTATTGAAATATTCTTGAAAACCTCTCTAATTTTGCTCTCAATTGGGAAAATAGATCTTTACATTTTTTTCTATTTTTTGTTATGCCCATCTTTTCATAATTTAACCTTATTAACTTAAATTCTTGTTAACTATTTTTAAAATATAAAAAGTAAAATAAGCACTTCAAATATTCTAGACAAAGTTGAGAAAAAAACAAAGTAACATGATGATTAAATGTCACTTGAAAATGCTTATTCAGATGACATTTTATAACATTAAAAACAAAAGAAGAATTAATTAATGAGTTATGTTATGAATAAAAAGGTAAGTATTAATAATAATAATAAAATACCATTAATTAATTAAATAAAATTTGGGATGAAAAAATTATCAAAGCAAAATGGAAGTAAAACCCAGCACCGGCAACATTCTATCACTGTTCAATCACAAATAGAAGTGGCATTACGGATCTGATACTAATTATGAAGGGACACATCACGATTCATGGAGAAAGTGCTACTTTTATAAATTGATTACGTTTACCCTCCGTCACAAGTTGGATCAAATCTATCCCTCCCGTTATAAGTTGAGGTAAAAAATATCCCTCTCGTTAACAAAGTTTCTAAAAATACCCCCATTTAACAGAAATTTCCAAATCACCCAAATAATCCGATTTCAATTGAAATTACTCATTCCCTCTTTTAACCCGACCCGCGACGCACTAAACGAAATTGACTCATACCAAATTAAACCCCAAGAGTAATGACTTCCATTTTCACCGGAAAATCAGAACACAAGAACAAAGGGGGAAAAGTGCTTCGTTGTTGCTGCTCATCGGCGTTGAGCTCGCCTGTGGGGACTGATTGTTGTTACTAGTTGCTCTGGCAGTGGTGATACTGATTGTTGTTGCTAGTTGTTATGGCAGTGGTGAGGAAGAATGAAAAGGTTGGGGTTGTTATTGTTGGCGTTATGGGTCGGTGAAGAATGTGGTTAGCCGGAGAAGGAGGTTGTTTGGGTGGAATGGTTGTGGTGTTGTGGAGCTTAGGGAGAGAAGGGAGAAAGAGTGAAGTGGTGTGTGAAGGTGGCAAGGGGAGAAGTGAGTGAAAGAAATAATCCCTTTATTATTTTCATTAATTGACAGGTATATATACAAGTTACATATTTCTATAATAGGAGAATCTTATTCCTATTCTATTCCTAAAACCTTATTCTACCATAATTCTAACTATACAATTATGGTAAGTGTACAAGAATAATTAAGGTAACATTTACACAACAATATACATACCAAATATACATCACCCGTGATGGGCCAATCCGAGATGGGCTTGCTGCCTTTCCGTGTTAAGGTTGTTACCGAAAGCACCTGTGATATACACTTATGTATATCAAGTGTATATCACGGGTATATTACCTTATTTAACACACCCCCACAGTCATAGCGGACAGTTTTCAAACGCTAAGACTGTCCCTAAAATCTTCAAAAAAGATCGAGGGAAGACCCTTTGTAAAGATGTCTGCAGTTTGATATCTTGACGGACATGACAGACGCGTACCTAACCCCGAGCAACCTTTTCGCGGACAAAGTGTATGTCCATCTCGATATGCTTAGTGCGTTGGTGCTGAACCGGATTACCCGAAAGTTAAATGGCACTAATATTATCATAATAAACCAATGTTGCCTTTTGCATTGGACAATGAAGCTCTAAAAGCAAATGACGTAACCAACATGATTCCGAGACCACATTGGCTACCCCTCGATATTCAGCCTCGACACTTGAGTGGGATAGAGTTGCCTGACATTTCGCAGACCAGGAGACCAAGTTGTTGCCAAGGAACATACAATAGCCAGACGTAGATCGTCTGGTGTCTGGACACCCACCCCAATCAGCATCTGTGTATGAGACAAGTGTGGATGTCGATGAAGGATATAAATGCAAACCATATTCCAGTGTACCCTGAATATACCGAATGATGCATTTGAGTGCATTCATGTGCTCAATTCTGGGATCATGCATGAATAAACACACTTACTGGACAACATACGTAATATCCGGTATGGTAAAGGTAAGATACTGAAGGGCCCCTGCAAGACTGCGATAGCGGGTCAGATCCTCGTAAGGGACGCTGGTCGCAGCACCAAGCTTGTGCTTAGTATCAACTAGAGTGGAAGTGGACTTACAGGATGACATCCCAACCCTCGCGATGATCTCGATTGCATACTTCCGTGGTGACAATAACATCCCATCGAAATGTCGAGTGACAGCAATCCCCAAAAAATAACTCAAGGGCCCCAAGTATTTCATAGCTAACTCGGAGCTGAGCATGGTCATGATAGATTGGCGCAAGGCATCGGAAGAGGCAGTCAAGATAATATCGTCCACATATAACAGAATGTAGGCTAAGGACGAACTACGACGGTAGATGAACAAGGAATATTCCGACCTGCTGTGAGTGAACCCAATAGTTGAAACATAGTCAGCAAACCTTGTATATCAGGCCTGGGGAGATTGCTTAAGCCCATATAAGGACTTCTTCAATAAACAGACATGATAAGGATGATTGGGATCCCTGAATCCCAAAGGCTGATGCATATATATTATTTCCTTAAGATCTCCATATAGGAAATCATTCTTTACATCTAACTGATGAATAAGCCATGCCTTTGAAAGATCCAAGCTAAGCACAATGTGAATGGTAGCCGGCTTGACCACCGGACTAAACGTCTCCCCACAATCTATACTAACCTGCTGAGTCTTACCATCACCCACAAGCCGCGCCTTACGTCGAGCGAATGAACCATCTGAATTCTCCTTATGAGCAAAAATCCACATAGACCTGATAACATTAATACCAGATGGACGGGGCACCAACTCCCACGTCTTATTATCAATAAGAGCATTATATTCATCAGTCATAGCAATTTTCCAATTCGGGTCGTTTAAGGCAGACACATGATTACAGGGCAAGGGGGATTTAGAGACATTAGAATGTAAATTAAAATGTCTTTTTGGTGTAAAAACACCCCGCTGACTACGAGTGATCGGTATATGACTCGAAGAAGAATTAAGTGAATTTCGGGAATTTGCTAGGCTCGGGACGGACTGGCCAGCAGGTAGTAGGCCTGTTGGTCCAACTTCGAAGCGATATGATGGCGGAAAGCGAGGCTGGACCAGTTCGGATTAGGTTGGACCAGTTCGATATTGATGGGTGGCCCAAATGCTGAAATTGGCCTAGTGACAAAACTGGGCAGAGATGGCTGTGACGGGTCAGTGGGACCAGCGGCAGTGGGCCCGCTGGAGAATTTTGGGTGCGGGAGATGTCCGAAAAATGTTGAATAATATACGGGGATATTTGTTCATCAAAAAAATTATACGAACTAGGCACGGGAGTATGATTTTTAGCAAATGGAAATTGGGATTCATCAAAAATGAAATGGCGATTAATGATGATTTTATTTGAGGATAAATCAAAGCATTTGTAGCCACGATGATTAGATGGAAAACTAAAAAACACACACGGAGTCGACCGGGCCTGAAGTTTGTTAATTGTGGTGGACGGGAATAACGGATAACACAAACACCCAAAAACCCGAAGATGTGAATATGAAGAAATTTTATTATATAAAAATTGAAGAGGGGAAGAATATGTCAAACCTTTGGAAGTAGTTATGTTAAGTAGATATGTAGCCATTTGAAGAGCATGATGCCAAAAATATGGGGGTACGAACGCATGAATTAATAGAGTGCAGATAATGTTATTTATGGAACGAATTTTACGTTCGGCTTTCCCATTTTGTGAAGATGTATGAGGACAAGAGAAATGAAAATTTATCCCATTATTAGCACAGAATTCCCGAAACACCCATTGTCATATTCTTTGCCATTATCACACTGAATATTTTTGATTTCACGGTCGAATTGGGTTCTGATGAATGCTCTCAATTTTAGAAAGATGGAAAAAACTTGAGATTTCTTCGCTATTGGAAACGTCCATAGAAATTTAGAATAATCATCTAGAAAGAGAACATAATACCGATGACCCACAGAACTAGGAACAGGAGACGTCCATAAGTCGCTATGAATAATATCAAATGACATTAAAGTATGAGATTTTGAGTCTACAAACGAACACTTAACAATTTTTCCTAAAGAACAAGATTGACAAATTGGAGTACGACTCGTATCCTTACATGAAATAAAACTATTTTTATCTAAAGCTGACAAAATAGAGGCCCCCGGATGACCAAGACGAGCATGCCATAAGGAAGGAGAAATGGCTGCAAATGCTGATGTCAGGGCTTGACTCGATGGACCGGAAATGGGTGTGATAGGATAAAGATCTCCTCTACTATCACACCTCATGAGAGGATTCCCCGTCTTGAAATCCTTCACAGAGAAACCAAATGGATCAAATTCAATAGAAACGGAATTGTTAGTAGTGAATTTACGGACATAGACTAAGTTTTTAATCAATTTGGGGGCGTGTAGGGTATTTTTCAAGATAAGAGGTGGATGGAGGGGAGATAATGTTTTATGACCATAACCACAAATTGGAACAGAATTACCATTACCAACAATTATACCACGAGGGTTGCTCAAATTGGAATAAGACGAGAGAGTACCTGAGTCAGATGTCATGTGGGTAGTGACACCGGTGTCCATATACCAATTCAGGTCCGGTTGAGTCAAACCAAGTGTGTACATTGCGGCCTCAATATCGGTCTGAGTGGGGCCTGCTGGTGGTGAGCTTGCGGAGGCCAAGGCCCAAGAATTCCAGAACTGGGTTGTCCTGGGCCGTAGCTACTGGAACTAGAATTACTGGGCAAGTGGGCAGTGAGCCGTTGAGGCTGATGGGAAGCCCACTGGCCAGATGCTGGAAACTGCTGTGGAATTGGGCCGTAGGGCCACTGTCCGCTGGTCTAAGCCCACGGCCCAGAGACCCAAGGCTGAGACTAGGGGGTCGGTGGCCCACTGTAACCGGGATGGGGTCCACTACCACTATTTTGGCCACCGTGACTACTGCCTGTGCCGCCACGTTTGGCCCTGCGATTTTTTCCATTACTTTCTCATCCATTCTTGCTGCCCCCGTGGGATCGGTTTTGATTCAAATTGTTACCAAAAATTGAGGACTAGTGGAGGAAGTCATCATGACCACGGGACTAGCATTAGAAGCGTCCTTTTTAGTCAAACCGACTTCTTCCAAGGTAAGCATGGATCAGGCTTGATAGAACCTTGGAAGAGGATTACTTTGACGAAGGAGAGTTCCAACGCCACTATAGGCCTCGGATAGGACAACAACCATCTGTAAAACAAGACGATCTTCACTAACTGGCGCACCAACGTTGCGGAGTTGGTCCGCCAATTCCTTCAACCTTTTGCAATATGCTGAAACGTTCGGAAAATTTTCCATGTTGACGTGGGAAAGTTCCTATTCAAGAGTAACAACTCTAGAATTTTGATTATCCTGGAATATGTCACTCAGTCTATCCCATGCAGCCATCGCCGTAGCGTCTGGCTCAATAATCGTCTACAATAGATCGGTGGAGATAGTAGAATAAATCCACTGAAGGACGGTGGCATCAAGTGTTGTCCATAACTTAGGATCATCCTCGCGTTTAGGAACCTCCGTATCATTAGGAGCCGCGTGGATTATGTGATGGATGACTTGATGCGAACGAGCGTGAATTTTGAACAACTCGACCCACGTTGCGTATTGGACGTTTTCTATTTCAAGAATTAGAGGGATATGATTCTTGATGTTAGAAACAACAAGGGCAGGGTGAAACGTGTTCTTTAACGTAGACATAACGAAAGAACAATAGGTGATAGAGGGATTTGGAAGAGAGATTTGGAGAGCGAAAGAACAAATGGTAAACCCGAGGAGTGGGGGGGGGGGTTCGGTCTTGACCGAGAAAAGAAAAAAGAATTTAAGAAATTTTTGTTTGACCTAGACTTTTGATACCATGAAAGAAATAATTCCTTTATTATTTTCATTAATTGACAGGTATATATACAAGTTACATATTTCCATAATAGGAGAATCATATTCCTATTCTATTCCTAAAACCTTATTCTACCATAATTCTAACTATACAATTATGGTAAGTGTACAAGACTAATTAAGGTAACCTTTACACTATAATATACCAACAATATACATACCAAATATACATCACCCGTGATGGGCCAACCCGAGATGGGCTTGCTGCCTTTCCGTGTTGGGCTGTTACCGAAAGCACCCATGATATACACTTATGTATATCATGAGTATATTACCTTGTTTAACAGTGAGTGAAAACAGGGTGGTTGTGCGGTGGTGGTTGGGTTGTCTGGTTGGGTGTGGTGGTGGTTGCGATGAGGTTTTGATGATTTTTGTAGTCGGAACAGTAGAGGAGCGGCGACAGATATGGGAGAAAGGGGAGGGCGACAGTTTGTTGGTGGTGGAGTGGAGGAGGGCGGCAGTTCGTTGGAGGAGGATTTAATTTAGTATGGGTCAATTTCGTTTAGTGGATCATAGGTCGAGTTAAAATAGGGGATGGATAATTTAAATTGAAATCGGGTTATTTGGGTTGATTTGGGAGTTTTTGTTAAATGAGGGGTATTTTTAGAAACTTTGCTAACGGGAGTGATATTTTTTACCCCAACTTATAACGGTAGGGGTATATTTGACTTATAACAAAGGATAAAAATAGCCAATTTATGAAAGTAGAGCGATATTTTTGACCATTTTCCCTTGAATTAACTTCAACTTTTAATTGATTTGAAACCTGTTTCATTTTATATATGACAGTCATTAAATGTTGATATATAACACTGTAAATGGCAACTTCTCGGAAGAGCAGCGTTAGAAACAGGGTTTCTTTCAAAAGATGCTTATGAAGGGTTGGGTCTCTTTGTTTGTGTTATTTTTTAATTAATAAGAAGGGTAGTTTAATTAATAAGAAGGGTATTTAAATTAATAAAAAGGATATTTTAGTAATTTAACTTTTATATTAAGGGCTTTTATAACTAGTTCTTGACATGCGCATTGCACGTGTATTCGATATTGATTTTTATCTAAATTAATGCATACATATTCTAAAAACATTTGTTTGATCTATAAATTAGTAATTAAAATTACACAAAAAAAATTATTTTCAACAGGCAACAACGAGTAAATTCTGAGCAATTTTGTTAGCGGTTCGGAAGCATTTGGCACGAGAACGAGGAAATAAGAGATCACACAGCTCGTAGGGTCTGTTTGGAAAGACATCTGGTAATTGGAATTGGTGTAATTACTAGGGTAGTAATTACACTGCCTACATAGTATTGTAATTACAACGACCTGCTTGTTTTTCACAACGTAATTATAATGTAATTACAAGCGTATTGTTTGGTTGCACAAGTGTAATTACACATTTTGATTAAATTTTTAAAATAAAAATTAATATCAATTATTAAAAGTTAATATTTGACAAATATATATCTTTATAAATGATATTAAATTAGGCATTTAAGATACATATTAAAAAAAACATATATTAATTAAGAATTACATATTTGTAATTAATATTGTAAAAAGTAATTGATATTTATTTCTCAAATGAATAATATTTTAATTTAATTATTTTTAAAAACTAAAGTATACATTTTATAAGAATATCTAGACAGAATGTTTAAGAAAAAGCTTAATATTTATAAATATAATGTCATAACATTATTAAGATATGTGACAAAAACTAGTTTGTCAATCCTAATAGAAAAAAGAACGGCATGAAATGTGAAATAACAAGTCAACACTACTAGGCAAATAAATTAGAACCGAAAATATAACACTAATTCAAAATCTATTTTTTATACATAATACTCTTATATCAAATTTCAACATAACTTACAATAAGTTCCAACATAATTTAAGTAAATATAATTCAAAAAAAGAAAAGAAAAACATAAGTATATAAAAACAACACAAATCTTTTACCTCATTTCAAAACATTAACCAAGTTTGTTAATGACTCTTTTTTGCTAATATTAGGAGGTGTAGTTTTAAAAACTAGAATAATAATGTAGTTTTGCTAAATGAAAAAATAAATAAATAATAAGAAATAAAAAAATATGACCAATTACATGAAATCACAAGAAGTAAAGGTTGGAAAATGAGAAAGAAAGAAAATGAAGGAAAAACAATGTAAAAGGAAATAAAAAAAAAACAGTTTGAAAAGTAAAAATAATAAATAATTAAAAAATAAATATACCCAATGAAAAGGAATTAGGAAGTAACCTTGTAATTACACTCAATTTTCAACACCCCCTTGAGAAGTGAAGAGTAGGGATGGCAATTGGGTGGGGCGGGTGCGGGTACCCCTTCCCCCACATCCGTACCCGCCAGAAAATTTTATATCCGCCACCTACCCGCCACCCGTGGCGGGTACAATTTTCAACATCCATACCCGCCTAGGAGGGTATGTTCTTAAATCCACACCCGCTCCACCACCCAAGTGGATATCCGTCACCCGCTAATACCCGCTTGTATACCCGCATGCCATATTTTGTAATCAATTCATTTGTGATCAATTAGTGATCAACATGATCCCAAAAATTCAAATTCCAAAAATTATCCCAAAAATTTGAGTCAAGAATCAGTACTATCATGGTCTCATTTTCTTTGGGAGAGAGGGAGGAGAATTCTGAATTTTTTCACCATTAGAATTCCCCATTTTTTCACCTCTTCCCCCTTACACATCAAAGAATCAAGAAAACAAAATTTTCAAGAAAACCCAAAAATTATCCACCCAAATAGCTATTTATTACAAATGTAGACAAAACCCAGATATTATTTCAGCTATATAAGCTAAAGTTTTTCAACTTTTTCAATTGAATTCCACAAACCCAATAGGTAAAACTTAACAAATGCACAAAAATTGACCTCACCAAGACAACCCCAAAGCACAAAGCAAAGACAATAATATTTACCAATATTTCCCGATCATTATCTCCTTTAAAGAAAAAGGCAAAGACGTCGAGGTGGTTCGTGAAAAAAGTTTGTAATTTTTCCTTTAAAGAAAAAGGCAGAGACGTCGAGAATGAGAGAGGGAGGAGAGACGGTGTGAAGGGGAACGAGAGAGAGGGGCGTGAAGGCGTGAAGGACTGAAGAGGCGTAGAGTTTTGAGTTTTATTGGAGAATGAGAGACTTGTCGTGACTTATGGGCTGAAGGCACGACTTATGGGCTGCTAATATTTTGGGCTTGGGGCGGGTATAAGGCGGGCAGGTAGGCAGTTGGATGCGGGGCGGGGGAGGCGGGTATGACTGCAAATCCACAACCTACCCGCCTACCCGTGACGGGTACATTTTCAATATCCATACCCGCTTACTACTCGCCAAAGTTAAACCCATACCCGCTCCAACTGGGGCGGGTGCGGTGCGAAATCCACAAAATTATACTCACCTGCCATCCCTAGTGAAGAGTGTAATTACTACCTCTTAATTACACTAAATTACATGTTGACCATCTAAAGACATGGCCTTACAAACATGCCAAATTGTGTAATTACACCAAATTACACCTAATTCTAGTTACATGAGTGGCTTTCCAAACAGGCTCTTAGGAAATTTTCAAGAACTGAAGCTGTTAAGCGATGGTTGTGCGTTGCGCATGTCCCTATCACAAGACCTTTCTTTGAACTTATTTTCTTTTTGGGCGATGAGTTGTACGACGCGCATGTGGTGCGCAAATGTAGTCTGATATTTCTTCTTGTGCGATGCGTTGGTGGTGCATGTCGCGTTCAGTTTTTCCTATTTCGTGTAGGATCTGCTTCAACTTATTCTAGACTTAACCCTAGACTATAAATAGGAGTTCTTAATGTATGCACGACGGTTGAGACATATTTTGAGCATTATGAGCCGTCGTTTTGAGGTTTATATCGTTTTCATCTTATTTTTATCGTTGAACCTTATGTTATTAATGAATTCTTGCATCGTTTCTCGAATCATGTGTAGCTAAGCTTTCTAACTCTAGGGTTGTGGAAAAGACATGAAAGTTGCAGTTTGACAATTGTTTTTATCTAGGTAATTTTCGTCATTGAGTTAGTTATTTATTCTTGAGCTTAGTTGTTGATAATCTGGCTAATAGTTTAACACTATCCGTCACGTGTGAATTGAGCTTGAGAAAGGAAATTTTGCATGTGTAACAAGAATAAATAGAGCTTGTTCATATTCACCTTAGGGTAATCATTTTGCTATTGAGGATAAAGATATAACCTTTGTTACGGTTCACTTTTACGCGAGGCATAAAAGCTACTAAGAGGTTGTTGAAACTCTATTCAGATATAAATTTTTAGAGTCGCCACCTAATTTATAGGGAAATTAGGAAAACCAAGTAAAAGGGTTTATTCAGAAAATCCGTGAAAAATCTTTTTAAGACCAGAATTCAAGGTAAGGGTTTTGGTGGTCCTCCAGGTGTTAGACATCCCAGTATTAAGGATCCGTAGAATACGGTTGTCCTTCGGGTTTTATAGCGTGTTTAATTATGAATAATTGACTAAAAATGTATTTATTTTCCGAAAACATCATAGCATGCCATTTCATTTTTTCATTCCAAATTGAAAAGAGGTTTTGAAAATCAAAGAGTTGAATTCCGTTTAGAAAGATTCATATGGGGTATTTTAGCCAATCCATTTTTGGACTAAGACACACTCAAGTTTTAAATTGAGTAAAATCCTACTAGAATTAGTCCAATAGATTGTTCAATCTCCTTATATGTTTTTGAAAGTCCTTTGAGAAGTGGTATAGTTCATTTAAGACAACATGTTATGGTTTTAAGTTTGAGATACAAGTTTTTCCTTTTATTATCATTTTATGAAGGTCAGACATACTTCACTTTCAAACCAATACCTTAAACTTGGGTCCTTAAGTTATTTTCTCTTTTTAAGAAATCATTTTAGTTGGGCCTGGCCCAAAATAGTCGTTAGAGTTTTGCAAACTTAAACATTTCTTTATCCAAAAACTGATTTTTGAATCCTGTTACACCTCGAAGTTTTCCGACATGTCATGTCATCGATTATCCTAAGTATTCCGAGAAGGTATGAGACTATATGGAAATGAGGGTTTAAGACTTGATTATAGAAGTGTTAGTATGTATGGAAGTTAAATGAATCGAACATAATACGTTCTGTGAATTTCGACAAAGTCTGGTGTTGTACGGTGGAAGGTACAAAACGTACATTTATGTACAACCCACACAAATTGGTCAGAGGGACCATATCTAGTAAGAGGGCTTGTGGAAATATATGTTTGGAAGGTACGGGCCAAATGTACGGTTTATACATACGACCGTACCTTGTGTCGGTTTAAAATTTTCCAGCTCCTATATAAACCGTTTGCTCGACCAAAACTTTATTTTCTCTAATTTTTCAAACCCTACTTAAATATTAAGATGTTTCATAAGGCCTTGCAATTATCCTAAGCTAGAATAAAAGATAAATTACGCAAGTTCGACGTTAGGAATTTCGTGAACACGTTAGATTGCCTCTTTCCTTGTTGTGATGATTTTGGAAAAGCCTTGGTGGTGAAGTAATCTTGGAGTTGGAGTGTTTCTTGTAGGTTGATGTAAGTTCCATCTTCTCCTCCTTGTTCTTGAGCTCTACAAGTTATAGAGAATGATTTTTACTATTAAATTGGTAAGGTAATTGTTGGAGATATGAAACCTTATTTATTGTATTGTTGGGCTACTTGTGTGGAGTTGTGATTATGAGATAAAGTTGTTGGATTGATGTTGATGTTGTGAGTAGGAGTATTAGGTGGGTTGATTATGTTGTTTCATGTATAGATTCCCATGTAGAATGATATGTAAAATCTACGCATATAAAGTGTTCGACAAAATGTCTAAATAGACTTCTTTATGAGCTATGAATCTGAAATTGATACCAATCATTTGTGTTATGTATATAATCATTCATAAATCATGCGAGGACTTTTGGAATCCATTAAACTATGGCGCCAAGGTACGTAGAGCTACTTTCTTTCCTTGGCATGATTTTGATACAACTATCTTCTTAGAACGACATCCATCTTATGGAATCGAGATAGTCACGCCTCTGTTTATATTGAAGTAACCCATGTTTCTTGGTTATCCCTTGTCGAGTGAACTTCTAGCATTCTATATGTCTGTTATTGTTTGGTTAGAAGCTGATGAACATAGCGACAATAATGATAGTCGGAGGATAATGACCATAGGTCACTTCGACTCTGTTTATGATATTCCTTGAGGTTTATCTTGCATTGAACTTATATATATGTATCTATTTTCTTATCGAGCCACGCTATAGTTGGCTAGGCAGTAACTTATACATGCATACCACTACACTTGGGTAGACATTACTGAGTTCTATATGGCCGTGTATGTTATGATGAGATTTCCCCACAGAGAGGCTTGATGCTATACTATATGGCCCTATAGAGTGGCCCGATTTTACTTACATGCATATATTATGGTTATGTTAGTTGTATGCCCTCAACGGCCTTTTTGAGTTTCAGGTTCATTTCTGTACCTTTGTCTCATATTACATATTTTATTTATATGCTTTGCATGCCTTACATATTTAGTACATTCTTTCATATTGACATCCCTTTTTGGGGCGCTGTGTTTCATGTCCGTAGGTATAGATAGACAGACCGACCTACCTCTACATTAGGATATCTGTAATAACTGTTGATAGTCGCACTCCACTTCTTTGAAGTTGATGTACAGAGTTGGTAATTTTGGGTATGATGAGGCTCTAACCTGACCGGTTAATATGTTATAATACTCCTAGAGGCTTGCAGACTGATGGTTAATGTATATTCATTTAACATGGCCTTGCAGGCCTTCTTGTCAGTTGTTGATACACTTGTTACAACGTTATCAGCCTCAATTATGTATATATATGCTGTTGTTGGGCTTCTTCTGCATGCAAGATATTGTTGCATTTTTTCTCGTTATTGTTAATTGGTGGCCTTATCGGCCCAAGTTTTATGTCATGGGATTCAGGTACTATAGTTGGTTCGCTCGGCCCTTAGGGTGCCGAGTGTCGGCCATCCTCCCTCCAAGATTGGGGTGTGACAAACTTGGTATTAGAGCTAGGCCTGTCCTAGGGAGTGTACAAGCGGTGTTTAGTAGAGTCTTCTTTACGGGTGTGTTCTGCACCATACTTATAAATTGGAGGCTACAAGACATTTAGGATGGTTACCTTTCTTCTTGATCTAGATCGTGCGATAGAGCCGAGCCATAAATGTTCAACTCCTAATATCCATCTTGTTTACATTTTTAGTGATGCGTACTACTAGACGACATATGACTATTCAGAGTTTAGATGAGGAGGAAGGAGAGAGCACCAATTAGGCTCCACCTGCTAATGTATATCAGCATGAGCCTCAGAATGAGGTTGATTCTTAAGCCTCTAGAGCACCACCACCACCTAAGGAGCATAGGGGTGCTTATGTACCCCAGTTCCTCTACATGTTGCTCTTGATCATGATATGGATATGCATAGTGTCGTACTGCTATTGACTCTAATAGTGGCCTCCCAGGTCCAGCATTAGACTACTGGTCCTTCTTATAGAGCAGTTAGTGCTAGAGTTGAGGATTTTATCAACCTGGTCACTCCGATATTCACGGGAACAAATCCAAATGCGGACCTGTAAAACTTTCTGGATTGGATGCAATGGAATTTACGGGTTCTGCACTCCACTGATATTAAGTCAGTGGAGCTCACTTATTATAGGTTGCAGGATGTTGTCGTGACATGGTATGAGACCTAGGAGCAGTCTCGGGGACCCCGTGCCCTACCAGCAGAGTGGATATAGTTTTCTAAGGCCTTTTTGCAACAATATTTGCCAGTAGAGCTTCGCCGAGCAAAACAAGATAGGTTTCTACATTTAGAGTAAGGTAATATTAGTATTCGGGAGTATAGTTTGTAGTTTAACTCCTTGGCTAGATATGCTCCTACAATTTTGGCTGAGATGAGTGACCAGGTGTATTGGATCGTGGGTGGTTTTGGGGCCACACTTGATTAATGAATGTACCACGACCTCTCTGAAGCTGAATATGGATATAGCCCGCATTTAGTCGTACACACAAAATTTTGGAGGATCGTAATAGGCAGTAGTGGGTTGATCGAGAGCGGGATAGGGCCCAGCATAAAAGGGCCCGATCTGTGGGTTATACAAGAGAGTTCAGAAGTGGTTTCAGGCCACCATTTTCTAGGCGTCCATCTTATCTGGCAGGCAGTGCACCACCACAGTTTCAAGGCCAACATCATGATCGGACCACTTATTCTGGTCAGGGTTAGAGTTTACAGGCATCAGGCCCGCAGTACAGATGAGAGTCTAGTCAGGTGAGACCTTTGTTGCCTTATTGTGATCGATGTGGTAGAACTTGTCACGCCCCGAACCATGGCCTGACAAAACACGTCACTCGATTCCTGGCTGCATATGACCGAGCGAACCACATGGCTTGGTTGTCAACATGGGCATCACAACATACACTAACATGATAATGAAATATGTAAATCAGAATACTGAATATAATAGTCTGAAAATATAATTGCGGAATCATCTGTGTAAAATATGATAAGTCTGAATATATAATACTGACATTACATAATACTAGACTAGTCTATGAAACCTCTGAACATCAGTCTGTAAAACTATCTACCAAGACAAGGCCCTGACATACCTCTACTAATAATTCATAACCATAAAGTACTAGATTAACACCCTGAATGAGATGGGGTTCCCCGAAATAGCTGGTACTAAAGCTCACCTACTGAGTAGATGCGTCTCCCTAAAACTCAGCACCTGCACCATGAAGTGCAAGCCCCATGCAAAGGGACGTTAGTACATTTGAATTATACTTTATGTAAATCAATTGAAAAAAAATAAGCAGGCACAAGAAATAAAAGGGACATGAACTGAAACTGAAACATGAACATGAATATGAGTATAAAATAATATGTGTAAAATATTTAGACTGTATATCAGTATATGTATCTGTATATATCTGTGGGGAGATCAATAATCAAACCGACATGAACCACCATGTGTAAACATGAAGTCTGATCTCTTCCCGACCGGCTAAGCCATCTCATACTTTGCCGGAGTACGAGACATGAACATGAACATAATGGATCCAATAATCAATCTAAAGGTATCATCCTTTAGCATAGCGACCCTTATCCTACGTTGACATACGTAGTTTCAGGCTATCTGAGCCTTCTCGGCAATCTGTGCAACTCCCAAAAACATGTATTTGAAAATAGTAGCTTGAAAGCCCATGAGTTTCATGAAATAGCTTGAAATCATGACTTGTAATTTCATAAATTTACATGTACAGAAATACATAATATAACTTGTATAAATCATGAAAACATATATAACTTCATGAAACTTAGTGAATATAATCATAACTTGTATTTATGAACTCATGGAAAGTAAGGCATGGGTTCATGGATTACGGACAGGTTCACGACAATCATAACCACCAATCATGAATACAATTGGTGAATAGTAATATAAACATGACATAATATTAATATAGTTAGGGTTATCATAGTATTAGAACAAAAGCCCTAAGTTATGGGATTTTCATGATTTTATGAAAACGTGGTGTGGGGAAGAACATGGATATTTTCACATGTGGATAGACGCTCACATACCTTTATCGCTCCAAGACTTGTAATAAAAATTCGAACTTTGAAGAAGAACCCCAAAGATTGCACCTTAAACCTTGAAGTGGGTTTAACTTGAAAACTCTAGGTTAGGAATAATGAATTCTATTTAGGAATTGATTATGCTTGATTAAAATCATGTGGAATATCATGAAAAGGGATTACCTTGAGTTATAGGGATGATGGGAGAAGAAACCTTCGTGCTAGGGCTTGAAGAATAAAAAAAATTGATTTTTAGAATCAAGTCTCATATTTATATTATTTTCCATCGGAGGATTTTGACGGTCCATTTGTTGGTCCGTCGAATGTTTGACGGTCTGAGTCTGGGTCTTTAATATTTTGATGGTCCAGTTTGATGGTCCGTATAACTGACCGTATCATCGTTTTCTGAATATTTTGAGAGAGTGGTGAAATCCAAAATTAAGAGACGAAGAAGATTGATGGGCCATCAATAGTTTGATGGTCCTTCAAATTGACAACTTGATCGTCATTTTAAAAAGTGAATATCGACGGTTTGTTCGACTGACTGTAAAACATTTTATGGTCCGTACTTCTTGCCGTCACATTTCCTCTGTAGAGCTCATCCTGATTTTCTTATGTAAACTCCCCATTTTGGTTTCATACACTCATGGATCATGAACGTGTCTTAGTTTGAAGGTATGAGATGTGATATAGGTCATTCTAGGCAATGCCGTCAGGGGTTGGATGTGTGTTATTCGTGTGGGTAGCCTGGTCATATTATGCGATATTTTCCAATGAGAGGCGGGGGTGGTATGGCGCAACCGATAGGATCTGTAGCTACTTCTTTTTCATATGAACGCCCTCCAGCAAGGTACACATATATCAGCTGGTAGAAGTAGAGGCAGAGGTGGAGTGTCTAACTCAGACAGTCATCAGAACCACATCTATGCATTGTCGGGTCGGCAAGAACTAGAGTCATCTCCTAATGTGGTCATGGGTATATTATACATATATTCTCTCGATGTGTATGCACTGATAGTTCCAGGTTCTACTTTGTCATATTTTACTCCTTTTGTTGTGGGTAAGTGTGGTAGGGAGCCTGAGATATTGCATAAGTCATTTGAGGTATCTACGCCAATCAGTGAGTATGTGATTATTAGGCGGGTATATCGGGGATGTGATGTGATGATTTATGATGGTCGATACCTTAGCCGACCTAAATGAATTTGTATGCTAACGTGGATTGCTGGACGAAAGTTGTTCGCTTTAATTTTTCCAGGCAAGCCCGTTATTGAATGGATGGGTAATGCTCTAGCGCCTAAGGTGAGGTTTATGTCCTACCTTAAGGCACAAAAATGATCTCAAAGGGATAGATCTATCATCTGGTACAAGTATAGGATGTAGAGGCGAAACCTCCAACTCTTCAGTCGATTCCTATTGTTAGTGAATTTCCTGACGTATTCCCTGATGAACTTCCGGGCATTCCTCTCGAAAGAGAAATTTATTTCGCTATCGATGTACTTTCTAACACCCAACTATATCGATTCCTCCGTGTAGGATGGCCCCTGCTGAGTTGAAGGATTTGTTAGAAAAGGGCTTTATTAGGCCTAGTACTTCACTTTGGGGCGCACCTGTATTGTTTGTTCGTAAGAAAGATGGTACGCTGAGGACGTGTATTGATTATCGTCAATTGAACAAGGTCACTATCAGAAATAAATATCTGCTCCCCAGGATCGATGACTTGTTTGATCAATTGCAGGGCACGAAATACTTCTCAAAGATCGATCTTAGATCTAGATACCATCAGTTAAGGGTTAAGGAGAAAGACATTCCGAAGACCGCCTTTAGGACCAAATATGGTCATTATGAGTTCCTTGTTATGTCCTTCGGTCTCTCTAATGCACCAACGACTTTTATGGATTTAATAAATCTGGTGCTCACGCCATTTCTGGATATCTTTGTGATTATGTTTATAGATGACATTTTGGTGTATTCTCGATCTGAAGAAGAGCATGCAAGTCATTTGAAAGCGGTGTTATAGATGCTCCAAGATCGTAAGTTATATGCCAAACTTTCCAAATGTGAGTTCTGGTTGAATTCAATGGCCTTTCATGGGCATATAGTATTAGAAAAGTGCATTAAAGTTAATAGTCAAAATATTGAGGTAGTGAAGAATTGGATGAGGCCCACAACTCCTACTGAGGTGCCTAGTTTCTTGGGCTTGGCAGGGTATTATCAAAGATTCGTGGAGAATTTCTCCTCTATTGCTGCTCCATTGACGAAGTTCACTCATAAATCAGCTAAGTTTCAGTGGATGGATGCTTATGAAAAGAGTTTTCAAAAGTTGAAAGGCACGTTGACATCATCACCTGTTCTGGCACTTCTAGAAGGTACAGAGAGTTATGTTGTATATTGTGATGCTTTCAGAGTCAGTTTGGGCTATGTTCTAATGCAGCATGACAAGGTTATTATATATGTTTCAAGGCAGATGAGGAAGCACAAGCAGAATTATCCGACACATTACTTGGAGTTAGCAGCCATTGTATTTGCCCTGAAAATATGGCGCCATTATTTATATGGGGTTCATGTTGACTTGTTTACAGATTATAAGAGCTTACAATATATATTCAGGCAGAAAGAGCTAAATCTGGGGTAGAGAAGGTGGCTCAAATTGCTAAAGGATTATGATGTTGACATCCTATACCACCCGAGCAAAGCAAATGTTGTCGATGATTCATTGAGTAATAAGTATATAGGGAGCTTGAAGCATGTAGAAGCCAATAAATTGGGATTGGCTAGGGATCTATGTCTGTTAGCCAGCCTGAATGTACAACTGCTTGATGCCGGGGATGGAGGTGCTATAGTTCAGAATAATGTAGAGTCATCCTTGGTAGTAGAGGTAAGGAAAGAGAATTCGACGATCCAGAGTTCGTCAAGATAAGAGAAGGGGTGCCTTTTCAAAAGAAGCAGTTATTTTGAATTATCAAGCGACGTGGTTCTCAAATGTAAAGGTTGATTGTATGTACCTGATGTTAAAAGACTCTGAGGGTCGATTATGATAGAAATTCACCAGTCCAGGTATTCTATTCATCCTGGTTTTACCAAGATGTACCATGATCTTCAACAGGTTTACTAGTGGAACAATATGAAGAAGAATATACCAGAATTCATAGCCCGATGTCCGAATTATCAGCAGGTTATGGTTGAACATTAGATGTCTGGGAGAGTACTTAAGAATATTGAGATTCCGACATGAAAATGGGAAGTAATTAATATGAACTTTATTATGGGATTGGCTAATTCTTGTCAGAAGTTCAATTCCATTTAGGTTGTTATTGATAGACTTACGAAGGCATCTCATTTTCTACCCTATCAGAACCACCTATTTGACCGAAAATTATGCTAATTTGTATGTCGCGGAGATAATTCAGTTCTATGGAGTTCCACTTTCTAATATATCTGGCAGAGGTGCCCAATTCACATCTAATTTATGGAGATCTTTCAGAAAAGTTTGGGTACTCAAGTTAATCTCAGCACAACTTTCCATCCGCAGACAAACGGACAGGCCGAGCGCACCATTCAGACGCTCGAGGATATGCTGCGAGCATGTGTCTTGGATTTCAAAGGAAGTTGGGAGGATCATCTGCCGCTTATTGAGTTTTCCTATAATAATAGCTATCACTCCAGTATAAAGATGTCACTATATGAAGCCATGTATGGACGGAAATGCACATCTCCTATCGGCTGGTTTGAAGTTAGTGAAACAAAATTATTAGGGCGTTATTTGGTACAACAAGTAGTAGAGAAGGTGAAGTTGATTTATGAGTGATTGTTAACCGCTCACATTCGTCAAAAGTCTTATTCAGATAATCGACAATGGATCTAAAATTTACTGTTGGTGATCAGGTGTTTCTGAAGGCATAGCCTATGAAAGGTGTGATGAGGTTCGGGAAGAAGGGAAAGCTTATCCTAGGTACGTCGGCCCATATACGATCATTCAGAGAATCAGCCAAGTTGCTTACAAATTGGACTTATCCTCGAAATTCTAAGCAATTCTGCCATTATTCCATGTATCTATACTTTGAAAGTGTATAGGAGATCCCTCCCGTATTATCCCTGTAGAGGATGTCCATATCATAGAGGACTTATCGTATGAGGAAATCCCTATTGACATTCTAGATTGTCAGGTAAGTTGTGGACTAATGAAGTAGCTTCAATTAAGGTACTTTGGAGGAATAATAGTTTGGAAGAGATGACATGGGATGCCGAAAAGGACAAGAAGTCCAGATATCCCCATTTGTTTCAAACTTCAGGTTTATATCGACCCCATTTGTTTAGGTAATGAAATTGAGATTTCTTGGTCATTGTCATTGAGATTCATGCAAATTCGGATTAATATTACCTTTTTTTTCCCTCCTTTCTAACAAAGAAAAATGATTGTCGTTTTTCTATTTGGATGCAACCTAGGGTTCCGATAGTTGTGGTGCGTTATGGTTACCCTTTTAATTTCTGATTAGATAAATAGTCGTGTGATTGGATGTATGTTTTGGGATGCCTGACATGTTTTGGATAGTCCTGGTTATAGAGGAAACTCTGCCAAATTTTTTAGAAATCTTGAGAGTTGAAATATTTTCCTAACATTCGAGGACGAATGTTCTTAAGGGGGATTAATGTTACACCTCGTATTTTTCCGACAGTCGTTCCGTTGATTAACCTAATTATCTCGAGAAGGTATGAGACTATACATAAGGATAATGAGGGTTTAAGACGTGCTTATAGAAGTGTCAGGATGAGTGGAAGTCAAATGAATTGAAGAGAATACATCCCACGAATTTCCACAAAGTTTGGTGTTGTACGGTGGAAGGTACGGACTGTACATATATGTATGAAGTTTTCATTAAAAATTGTGAATTATTGAACTTTTTATGTATTATTAACTCAAAGACACTTATATAAATTAATAATAGACTATAACAATCAAAGAAAAATTAAACATACTAATTTTCTTCAAATTAATGGCTTCATCATAAATTAAAAATACAAATTAAATCATGAGTCAGGAACTTAAATGACCCAAAAACTAAGCAAGAACCAAAATAACCCCTAATCATCATTAAAATAGAAGTCATCAATATCGTCCCCAAAACAATATTTTGTGTTTTAAGACATATCTTCTTTCTGTAGATGTTAGTTCTCTACCCGTTGATGATGCTTGCTATTCGGCCAACTTTAGCATGTAAAATCTATAATGTCTTGCTAGCATTATGTTGTTTTCTTTTCTAATCCTCTGTACGACAACCTCACAAGAATGTTGATCAGTACGATGCATGGTCATTGAGAACCTTGTTAGGATTTTCTCGGGTAAAATATGTAATAGAAGCAATATCAGAAAATTAGTTTCAAATTGACATAATAACCCGTTTTGATGTAAATGCTAGTTGTTCATCATTCATGTTATATACTATTCTATATTTGACAATACTATGCTAGCTTTTGACCGCTTTATATGGCAAATTTATATTGCGCAACTTTTACATGCGCAATATATGAGTTATCGGAATGCTATCCTTGATTTGAAAACACTATGCTCGCTTTTGACCGCTTTATATGACATATTTATATTGTGCAACCTTTACATGCGTAAAATATAATTTTTCAGAATGACATCCTTGATTTGACAATACTATGCTCACTTTTGACCGCTGTATATGACACATTTATATTGCGCAACTTTTACATGCATAAAATATGAGTTTTCGGAATGACATCCTTGATTTGACAACACTAAGCTCGCTTTTGGCCGCTTTATATGACACATTTATATCGCACAACTTTTATATGTGCAAAATATGAGTTTTCATAATGACATCCTTGATTTGACAACACTATGATCGCTTTTGATCGCTTTATATGACACATTTATATTGCGCAACTTTTACATGCGCAAAATATGACACACTTATATAAACATAACTTTTATATAACTCATTCTGCTAAAAAAACTCACATTTTAAAAATGCGTGGAATACTGGTATCAGTGTTCTTCATCCCTTTGAAAACTCACACAAACACAATTGAATTATATTTTGAAAAAAGAGATATTACGATGTTACACGGATTTATCTGATGAAAACTGGTATGGTGTTCTTCATCCCTTTTAAAATCAATCAATTTGTATCAATGTTGATTTAAAAATTGTTGAACACATAATTGAGGGTAACACACTCTCCTCAAAACCCGAAGGAGCTATAATTTTGGGTGAAAAGCTTCAATTAGTTCAATTATATTCGAAAAGATGTGATTATGAGGTATTATGTCGCTCACATAGTTCAGTTGTGCAACTTTTTTTGCTACATATCAGACCTCCAAATTCAAGGATGAACCTGGTTATCCAACATTTGATGAAAGAAATTTCATAAATCCAGAAAGCACTAGATATGTATCATGATTTGGACGATCTTAATTTTCAAGGAGCAGATGAAGAAGATCATTGGAAACTGTTAGAAAATAAAGATCTTCATCAAGACTCTTCTTATCCAGTTTATCCAATAATTCCATAATGGATAGGTCTTCCAAAATATTTACCACAAATATTAAATTGTGGAGTGCCATATTGTTGTGTCAACCAAGCGATGCTCCTAATGATGATAGTTTGGATCTTGACTACAACGAGGATGATGGAGAAAGAAATGAAGGGGAAGAAGATGAAGAAGAGAATGCAAGTAAGCAGGAGGATGAAAATAAAGATGACGACGAGGTGGTTATAGAAATCGACGAAGACTAAATTATTTTTTTAATTTTTGTATGTTATGTAATTTTTCAATAGAATTTTCTTGATGATAAAATTCCTAATTCAAAATGCTTCATTAAAAAAAATACATCATTCATTACAAGAAGAAAAATACTTAAGATTCATAATTTAAGACAATTAGAATACATTAAGAAGAATTAAAATACATTCATAAAATCATGAGGTTATTTAACCACGAGAGGCTCTTCCACCACGAGAGATTCTTCCACCACCAGAGCTCCTTGCACCACCACGGCCCCGTAGATTACACAAACGCTTATCATGGCCAAACTCCTTCCACATCAAGCACCTTCAAGAGTATGTCCTATCCGGAACATCCATTTGATTGGGAATCTGAGTTCGTGCGTTAACATGTAATTTACGGATATACTCCTTGTTAGCAATCATTGAAAATAGCTCATTTGGACAATAAGTCTGATCACCAAGTGGGTAGAAATGGCCGGCATACGCTTTAAAATAACTATTGATGTTGTATTCCGATGCCATGATACCATTTTTTCAATTGCCTCGAAACACTTGATGGCATGAGAACATAACATGTGGTATAATTGTAACTTACCACAACTACACATTTTCGAAATCTCATAAACGGTATGAGTGTTGTCTCCCTAGCCTTGGTAAGAACTTGTATTGACTTCAAACACACGTTCAACATGGTTATACTCTTTCATATTGTGTTGCACATATTTTTCCTATGATGCTCGAACATTTTTGCAAGATTTGGCATTCATTTCCCACCATCTGTTAATATGACTTTGGCTTGTTTTGTTATAGCCACAAACCGCTCCATAAATTGCTTGTAAGTCATTCTCACCATTGCAATAATGGAAGCCCCCGTGTAAATTTTAGCAAACCATTGAATGACTTCGATATATTTATTGTTAACATCCCCATTTCCTTCCTTCATCCGCATGTAATGTCCATTTGTCAACATCGATTTCCATCAACCAATCATATGCTTTCGACTTTACTTCCTTGATCATCTCCATCCACACAAGAAACATTTTTTCTTGATGCTTTGTTGCAACCGCCCACATTAATTTGATTAGTGTACTGTTTCTAAAGGCCGTTTGAAAATTTGCCTTTATGTTCTTTAAACAATAGCGATGGTAAGAAAAGGAAGGATGCCACCCCTCTAAATGAAACATATTGTTCACTATGCCAAAATTTCAATCAGATAGCACGCATATGCCTATATGATCCTTAATAACATATTGTCTCAAATATGTCAAAAACACCCCTCATGTCTCGTTGCTCTCGTTAGCGGAAATGGAAAATGCAAGAGGGAATATCGACCCATTGACATCCATTCCTACTGCAATTAGTAGCTTGATGTCGTATATCCCGTACACATGCATACCATCTATGGATATGATTGGCCGGCAATGAGCAAAACCATCAATTCATGGTTTGAATGTCCAAATACGCAATAAATTATTGTATTTTATAATCAATTATGCATCTACCCATTTGTACTTGATTTGACATGACAATGTAACAACCCATCCATTTTTCTATTTAATTTGAATTTTGGATGAGGTAATGACTCATCCATTTCATAAGTTTAAGTCATCAAAATTTCAAGTTCTTAAAAAAATATCCAACTCCAAAGTTCATAAAAAATGGTCTCTCCTCCTTCAACCGTTAAGGTCTCTTTATTTTGGGATGCTGAGATTATTTATGATAATAATACTGTTCGTTATAGTATTCCACCACAATACCATGTTAAGTTTCCAATTACCTTGGATTACTCAACATTACTCAATTCCATACACAAAAGAATGAAAGTTAGTAAGCGTGAGTTTGCATTATCTGTAATAGGCAGATATCAAATATCCAATGCACCGCAAAGTTTAGTACTTTATTGCTACTGGAATATCACTGATGATGAGTCTTTGAGTGAATATTTGAGGGCACCGGAAGAATATAGGGGCTTAATCACCCTCAATGTTCTTGAAATGTATGTTGAAAAGATACCTCATAGTCGTAGTGAAGTCTTGACCAGGACTAGTTAGAAAGTCCCAGAAATGTCGACTGCACCTCATCCTCAAATCCCTCAAGTCCAGCCTACTCATGATAACACTTATACGGACATGAATTCTTATGGAGATATTTTGACTGGTCAAGTGCTGCTGGAAACTTAAGCCAACAATTTAATCAAAATTATGGGGAAAAATAGTAAATATCCATTTTTATTATTATTTTGTGTAGTAGCACATGTTTATTATATGTATGGTAATAATAATATTTTTTGTATCTTATTAGGGGTTATACACCTGATATGAGTAATACTGGGCAATCCTCTCAGTTCTGTGCAGTTGATTATTATCGGTAGGTATACTTTTTAATAATTAAATAATATAAATATTTTGATGTTTAGTATTTATAATACTTGAAATGTTTCTGTAGTGAAAATTATTCACAAAACTCGCCAGTGGTACCAAATGTTGATTTCAGTGCAGTTGATCTTTCTTCAAACCCAAACAATAATGATTATTATCGGTAGGTTCATCTCCTTGATATTAAATAATTCATATATATTTTGATATTGGTATTTAAAATATGTTACCAATTTTTTGTGTAGGAAGAGGTCTTTACTAGATTGTGAAGATTATCCAAATCATATATAAACATCATCGAGTGATAGCAATGATATACTAAATGTAGAGGTATCCGATGATGTTGGCGTAAATATATTAGACAATGAGGTTGATATTTATCCTCATAGGAAGGAACAACAGTTAGTAGAAATGATGCAAAGTCGGCCACACTAGCAAGAACCGGTGGCAGAAAGCCTAATTCACCAGCACGAACCGATGGCAAAAAGCCAAATTCAGTGGCATTCTGACGTGATTCCATATCTTGACAATCTTCAAGGTCGTCCTGATGCCTTTGTATTTACCAGAGAAGATGATCAAATTCGCCAAAAAATGTGAAAAGAACCAGACGATCTTGTAAACGATACAGTTCACCTTCCAAAAGGCATGCTTTTCTCTTCTAAAAAGGCAATGCCCTATCAAAATTAATAGTATCAAAGAAATGAGGGAGTTTAAAGTTGATGATTCAACCCAAAAGCTATGAAGATTGGTTTGCAGACGAGATCATCAAGGCTGGAATGGATGATTCAAGGTATTGTTACTCATGAAAGTATGTGCACTATCAAAAAATTTCACTCACGTCACACTGATGATATGAATGACAATTGAGCAGATCATTTTAATTTAGATACAATTATGATTACTCAAGTGTTACTTGCTGACATTGCCGAAACCCCAAGGTACCCTATTCGATCAAGTTCATTTTAATTTTAACATCAATTAAATTATCATTCTTAAATATTATTTGTTTAAACTTGTCTAAGTTCCCCATCAAAGAATGCATTATAAATGTTGTGAGAGTATATTGTAAAACGATAAGCAGGAGAAAGGGATATTTCGGGCATAGGCACACTTTTGATATGATTTATGGTACCTGGGAGGGCTCTTTCCAGCAATTGCTGAGGTATATGACAGCTCTACAATGCTTCAATCCTAGTACTGTTGTAGAGTGTAAGCTCAACACCTAACCTGGTGTGGCCGGTAATATTTTCAATTTTGTGTTTTGGATATTCAAACCATGCATTAATGGTTTTGCTCATTGTCGGCTAGTCATATCCATAGATGGCACGCATGTGTACAAGATATATGACATCAAGATACTGATTACAGTAGGAATGGATGCCAATGAATTGATATTCCCTCTTGGTTTCGTCATTGTCCCTAATGAGAGCAACCAGACATGGGGGATGTTTTTGACATATATGAGGTAATATGTTATTAAGGATCGCATGGGAATATGTGTGCTATCTGATCAAAATTTTGGCATATTGAACAATATGTTTCGTTTGGAGGGGTGACAACCTCCCTTTGCTTACCATCGCTATTGTTTAAGGCATATAAAGGCAAATTTTCAAACGGCCTTTAGAAACAGTACACTAAATAAATTGATGTGGGCAGCTGCAATAGAGCATCAAGAAAAAAAGTTTCTTGCGCGGATAGAGATGATCAAGGCAGTGAATTCGGAAGCATATGATTGATTGATTGCAATCGATGTTGGAAAATGGACATTACAAGCGGATTAAGACAAGAGATGGGGGATAGTAACAATAAACAGGTCGAAGTCATTCAATGGTTTGCTAAATCTACATGGGGGTTGCCCGTTATTGCAATGGTGAGAATGACTTACAAGAAAGTTGTGGAGCAGTTTGTATCTAGGAAAGAACATGCCAAAGCCATATTAGCAGATGGTGGGAAATGAATGTCAAATCCTGCAAAAATGTTTGAGCATCATAGGAAAAAATGTGAGCAACACAAGATGGAAGAGTATAACCATATTGAACGTGTGTTTGAAGTCAAAACAAGTTCTTACACAGGTCGGGAAGGCAACACTCATACCGTTTATGAGATTCCGAAAACGTGCAGTTGTGGTAAGTGACAACCATACCACATGTTGTGTTCTCATGCCATCAAGTATTTTGAGGAAATTGAAAAAATGATATCAAATTATGTGGCATCGGAATATAGAATTAAAAGTTATCTTAAATCATATATCAGTCATTTCTACCCACTTGGTGATCAGGCTTATTGGCCAAAGGAGCCATTTCCAATGATTCCTAACAAGGAGTATATTTGTAAATTGCTTGTTAACCTATGAACTCATATTCCCAACCAAATGGATGTTCTAGATAGGACATACTCTCAAAAGTGCTTGATGTGTAAGGAGTTTGGCCATGATAAACGTTTGTGTAACCTACGAGACCGTGGTGGTGCAAATACCTCTGGTGGTGAAAGAACCTCTCGTGGTTGAAGAATCTCATGATTTTATGAATGTATTTTAATTCTTCTTGATGTATTCAAATTGTCTTGAATTATGAAACTTGGTATTTTTCTTCTTATAATGAATGATGTATTTTTTTTAATGAAGCATCTTGAATTAGACATTTTATCATCAAGAAAAATCAATTGAAAATTTTTATAACATACAAAAATTAGAAAAGTAATTTAATCTTCGTAGTTTTTTGGAACCACCTTGTTGTCGTCTTCATTTTCATCATCCTCCTTACTTGCATTCTCTTTTTCATCTTCTTCCCCTTCATTTTTTTCTCCATCATCCTCGTTGTAGTCTAGATCTCAACTATCATCATTAGGAGCACTCGCTTGGTTGACACAAGAATATGGTACTCCACAATCTAATATTTGTGGTAAATATTTTGGAAGACCTATCCATTCTTGAATTATTGGATAAACTGGAACAATTTCCAATGATCTTCTTCATCCGTTCCTCAAAAATTAAGATCGTCCAAAGTATGATATATATCTAGTGCTTTCTGCATTTCTGAAATTTCTTTCATCAACTATTGGATAACCGGTGGTTCATCCTTGAATTTGGAGGTCTGATATGTAGCAAACAAAGCTTGTGTCACAACTAAACTATGTCGACATAATACCTCATAATCACATCTTTTCGAATATAATTGAACCCATTCAAGATTTTCACCCCAAATTATAGCTCCTTCGGATTTTGAGGAGAGTGTGTTACCCTCAATTATGTGTTCAACAATTTTTAAAACAACATTGATACAAATTGGTTGATTTTCAAAGGGATGAAGAACACCATACCATTTTTCATCACATAAATCCATGTAACATCCTAATATCTCTTTTTCAAAATATGATTCAATTGTGTTTGTTTCTATCCTACCATGAGGCTTTCTTGAGCTACCCTCGCCTTTTATCTATTTTTGAACCAACTATTGAAAGTAAGTTTCTAGGCATTTTTAAAATGTGAGTGTTTTTAACCGAATGAGTTATATAAAAGTTCTGTTATATAAGTCTGTCATATTTTGCGCATGTAAAAATTGCGCAATATAAATGTGTCATATAAAGCGGTCAAAAGAGAGCATAGTGTTGTCAAATCAAGGATGCCATTTTGAAAACTCATATTTTGCATATGTAAAAGTTGCGCATTATAAATGTGTCATATAAAGCGGTCAAAATCGAGCATAGTGTTGTCAAATCAAGAATGTAAGTCCATAAACTCATATTTGTGCATGTAAAAGTTGCGCAATATAAATGTATCATATAAAGCGGTCAAAAGTGAGCATAGTGTTTACAAATCAAGGATGTCATTCCGAAAGCTCATATTTTGTGCATGCAAAAATTGTGCAATAAAAATGTGTCATATAAAGCGGTCAAAAGCGAGCATAGTGTTGTCAAATCAAGGATGTCATTTCGATAACTCATATATTACGCATGTAAAAGTTGCGCAATATAAATGTGTCATATAAAGCGGTCAAAAGCGAGCATAGTGTTGTCAAATCAAGGAGTATTATATAACATGAATGACGAACAACTAGGATTCACATTAAAATGAGTTATTATGTCAATTTGAAATCACTTTTCTGATATTGCTTCTATTACATATTTTACCCCAGCAGACATATTCAGAGCAATGGGTAGGACATGGAAAATAGATTATCATTTTAAATACTCGAATAACCCGAATCACAAATAATATCAAGAATACACTAATACAATGAGAGCTGAATGGAATTGACGTGTTAGGGAGGCTGAAATGCTAGAACAAAACTTGAGGGCACTCAGACTCAAACATCCAAAAAGTCGTGCTACGTCAATGCCTCGTGGTACACCACGAGACTTCAATTGTGCTCTTAACCATTTTTGCGAAGAGAAGAATTGAATGAAAATAAATTGCCGCAGGGTAGAATATGGTCAACAAGGTTACGTCAGATTCAGATCCAAGAGGGATTTGGACTGTGAGATGTCTGATGAAGATAATTTCTCGTGATCCTATTAATATTTTTTATAATAAAATAGGTAGGTTGGGTCATAATGACGACCCCAATGGTACTTTGGGTTTGCAACTATATAAGTAGCCTTCAATTGTTATTAAACGACAACAAATTCAATGTTGAGTAGTAGAAATGTAGATTGATCGGTATTCCTTCTAAATGATCTGAATAGCAGTTGTGATGATAGTTCAAATCATAGCATCTATTCTGGTGATTTGAGTTATCTTGATAACAATAAATTCAAGATAGACGATTTGAAACCCCACCTTCTTATAGAGAGTAATGATGATTTTTGCAATGTAAAATATTTAGATCCATGAGAATATTATTGCGGGTTACGCCGAGAATGGGCATATCGGCATGTCAAATAAGAACGTCTTATTCGTGACTTGAAAAATCTCAACGCTCAAATCCTAACAAGGTTCTCAATAACCATGCATCGTACTGATCAACATTCTTGCGAGGTTGTCGTACAGAGGATTAGAAAAGAAAACAATATAATGCTAGCAAGACATTGTAGATTTTACATGCTAAAGTTGGCCGAAGAACAAGCATCGTCAACGGGTAGAGAACTAACATCTATAGAAAGAAATTATGTCTTAAGAAATCCAAAATATTGTTCTGAGGACGATATTGAGGATTTCTATTCTGATGATGATTAGGGGTTATTTTGGTTCACTTGCTTAGTTTTTGGGTCATTTAAGTTCCCGACTCATGATTTAATTTGTATTTGAAATTTATGATGAAGTCATCAATTTGAAGAAAATTAGTATGTTTAATTTTACTTTGATTGTTATAGTGTATTATTAATTTATATAAGCGTCTTAGAGTTAATAATACATCAAAAGTTCAACAATTCACAATTTTTAATGAAAACACAAATAAATTAGTACATAAAAGGTGTCGATTACAGAATAAATTTAAAAATATAAAAAATACATAATACATGAAAACGTGAAACTAGTAAAAACAAAATACATAAAAACAAAATATATAGAAATAATAAACTTAATAAACAAGATACATAGAAATAATAAATAACAACAAGATAGCACAAATAATCTTACAAAGTTGTAGGGTTTTTTTTCAAAGCATTTTTCTCGTGTTGAGTGTCTCTAAGGTTATGCTTGAAAAACATTTGTTTTTCTTCGGATTCATTTAGCAAGCCCTCCAGAAGGTCAATTTTTTCTTGAGCTTCCTTAAGTTTAAATTGCAAGTCAAACTTCACGGTATCTCTATTGATATGTGAAGTCGCGGTATCTCTATCAACAAGAGGCTTTTTAAACTTCGTTGCCACCGTTTTATCCACGAAAATGTCATCTTCCCATCGAAAATGTTTGCAACCATTCATATCGTATAAACATTACAAGAAAATCAATTTTTGAAAGTAATATGTAGATAATGTGAAAAAACTCTAAACCCTAAAAACTTGTAAAAACACTTACTTCGGGCACTTTACAGTGCCAAAAACTATGATCTGGATTATCTTGGGTCCTTGATGTTCTGAGCTTACAATAATAACCTCATTCACAAAAATCGGGTTCTATAGAAAAGTTTGGCGTTTCGAAGCTTTGAGACATGATTTAGGGGGGGGGGGGGCTAAATAATGGTAAAAGAGTGAAAATGGAGAAGTTGGAGAGTGAAGATGAAATGGAGAAGGCTGGCTAGGGTTTATAATAACCTCTATTGTGCATGAAATTCCTGCACAAAAGGAGTTAACTGCGATGTTACAGTTAACTCCTTTTGCGCAGAAATTTTATGCGCAAAATGTAGTTATGTAAATTTTTATGGGGTATTTTGGTTCATCAACCCACTTTGTGAGTTATTTAAGTTGCGGACTCATATTCCCCTGTTGCACAGTAAATTACCGCCCAAAAGGAGTTAATTGCGTCGTTACAGTTAACTCCTTTTGCACGGTCATTTCCTGCGCAAAAGGTAGTGGTGTCATCTTTTTTTTTATGGGTTATTTTGATTCAGTAACCCACTTTGTGGGTTATTTAAGTTCCGGACTCGTGAAATATGGATATGATTTTGTATTATTATGACACATTAAATATTAATGCTAAATTTCTTATTTTGGGCCGAACTTACCCATCATTCAAAGCATTACAAAGACAGGGAGACATAAAATAGATGTCTTATGAAAAGAGTAAGTAACATAACAGGCGAAAGTGAAGTCATGATACAGTAAAATGAACACCAAAGACAATAGATAGAGAAGACATGTACAGATAGACAACACTTCCTCTCACTGTACAATAGCTAATAAAAGTAAGAGAGGATAACTGAAAACATGCATCGAAACGACGACATAAACTAAATCCTAGCACTTGTCATCAACAACATTTCCATTGTTCATAGTCTCCATTTTTATGGCAGATTTAGACTTCCTTGGCTTGAACCATACGGCACAAAATAGGTAAAGCACAAAGTTTATGACTCCCAATATAGCAAGAAGCCCATAGAAACAATCAAGCCTTCCGTAATTTATGTTGTCGGCAAGCCATCCCTCACCCCCATTGCTTCCTGTCACCTTCTAGAAATAGAGACTAAGACACTACTAAAAAAGAAACCAAGAGAAAGGGTTGTCAAGAAAAGGCCAGTGCTCATAGTTTTCATCCCTTTTGATGACTGTGTTATGAAGAAATCGAGTTGGCCTGTGTATATGAATCCTTCCCCAGCTCCAACCAAAAAGAATTGTGGGATCAAAAAGAATACACTAATAGGCAACGTTAACATGTTGCGACCCATAGACTTCGCCACTGACAACCTTTTCATCTCAACTAGAGCAGCTATCCCCATTCCCATGGTAGAAAGCACAAGCCCTATGGCTATTTTTTGAAGGCTGGTAAAACCTGTAAGTATTGAAAAATGGAACTGTAAATGGCCTTTTCTCCATTGATATTAATAGAAGAGATTTTTTACACAATAAAACTGCTATAGCCTATATAGGTTTAATTCGATTAACTTGTAAATCAATTATATAGCTCTCTTCAGTACCTGGTTTTCCCTTCAACTTCTGCCAGAGTGGCATGATAAATCGGTCATAAATTGTCAAAGTTGAAAGAAATAATCCCCTTCATTATTTTCATTGATTGAATAGATATATATACAAGTTACAAACCTTCTTCTACCATAATTCTAACAATACAATATGGTAAGTGTATATCCTAATTATGGTAAGTGTATATCCTAATCTAGGTAACAAATATACTACAATATACACACAATATACTTTCCTTAATATACAAGATTTGTCCACTGATTTTCTGCCCTCACTCCCGTGATGGGCTGCATTGGCTGCTCCCGTGATGGGCTGCATTGGCTGCTCCCGTGATGGGCTGCCCTGGCCTCTGCCGAGAGGCCCAACAAAGTGGGCCTTTCTTTGCCTGGGCCGTTCTTTGCCTTTGTTGCTTCTTGATCGCTTTAGTCCATCAATATACATGTGATATACACTGCTGTATATTCAGTGTATATCACATGTATATTGCTTTATTTAACACACCCCCGCAGTCATAGCGGGCGGTTTTCGAACGCTGAGATTGTCCTTAAAATCTTCAAAGAGAACCGCTGGTAGACCCTTTGTAAAGATGTCTGCAATTTGATAACGAGATGGGACATGGCATACGCGAACTTGACCATTTGCAACCTTTTCACGGACAAAGTGAATGTCCATTTCGATATGCTTGGTGCGCTGGTGTTGAACTGGGTTACCTGAAAGGTAGATGGCACTAATGTTATCGCAATATACCAAGGTTGCCTTCTGAATGAGACAATGAAGCTCCAAAAGCAAATTACGTAGCCAACATGACTCGGAGACCACATTCGCTACCCCTCGATATTCTGCCTCTGTACTGGAGTGTGATAGAGTTGCTTGACGTTTTGCCAACCATGAGACCAAGTTGTTGCCAAGAAACATACAGTAGCCAGAAGTCGATCGTCTGGTGTTGGGACAACCACCCCAATCAGCATCCGTGTAAGAGACAAGTGTGGATGTAGATGAAGGATACAAGTGCAACCCATAGTCCAGTGTCCCCTGGATATACCGAATGATGCGTTTTATTGCATTCATGTGCTCAACTCTGGGATCATGCATAAATAAACACACATGCTGAACCGCATACGTAATATCCGGTCTGGTAAAGGTAAGATACTGGAGAGCCCCTACAAGACTGCGATACCGGGTCGGGTCCTCGTATGGTGCACCTGCTGCGGCACTTAGCTTTGGGTTTGCATCAACTGGCGTGGAAGTGGACTTACAGGATGCCATCCCAGCCCTCTCGATGATCTCAGCAGCATACTTTCGTTGAGACAGAAACAACCCACCTAAATGACGTTTGACAGCAATTCCCAAAAAATAACTCAAGGGCCCCAAGTCTTTCATAGCAAATTCAGAACTGAGCATGGCCATGATAGACTGGCGCAAAGCATCGGAGGAGGCAGTCAAGATGATATCATCCACATACAATAGAATATAGGCCAATGACGAATCACGGCGGTAGATGAACAAGGAATTGTCTGACCTGCTATGAGTGAACCCAATAGTTGAAACAAAGTCAGCAAACCTCGTGTACCAGGCCCTTGGAGACTGCTTAAGCCCATATAAGGACTTCTTCAACAAACATACATGATGGGGACGGTTTGGATCCCTGAAACCCAACGGCTGATGCATATAGACTGTTTCCTTGAGATCCCCATGTAGGAAAGCATTCTTGACATCCAACTGATGAATTGGCCAAGTCTTTGAAAGAGCCAAGCCCATCATGCAGCAGGCCCCACTCAGACTGATATCGAGGCCGCGATGCATACATTGGGGTTGACTCAATCGGACCCAAATTGGTACATGGACACCGGGGCGACTACTCACGTGACTTCCGAATCAGATACTCTCTCCTCTTATTCCAATTTAGAGCATTCATTCGTACTCAATTCGAAAGAGAAATAAAGAATATTCAATATGATAATGGGAAAGAGTATGACAATAGGGAGTTCTGGGATTTCTGTGCTAAAAATGGGATCAATTTTTTATTTTCGTGTCTTCATACATCTTTACAAAATGGGAAGGCCGAACGCAAAATTCGTTCCATCAATAACATTGTCCGAACTCTCCTAATTCATGTCTCCATACCTCCATATTTTTGGCATCATGCTCTACAAATGGCCACATATCTTCTTAACATAATTCCGTCTATGACATATTCTTCCCCCCTCAAAATCTTATATAATAAGAACCCTTCTTATTCTCATCTTCGGATTTTTGGGTGCTTGTGTTATCCGTGGGGATCTCAAGGAAACAGTCTATATGCATCAGCCGTTGGGTTTCAGGGATCCAAACTGTCCCCATCATGTATGTTTGTTGAAGAAGTCCTTATATGGGCTTAAGCAGTCTCCAAGGGCCTGGTACACGAGGTTTGCTGACTTTGTTTCAACTATTGGGTTCACTCATAGCAGGTCAGACAATTCCTTGTTCATCTACCGCTGTGGTTCGTCATTGGCCTATATTATGTTGTATGTGGATGATATCATCTTGACTGCCTCCTCCGATGCTTTGCGCCAGTCTATCATGGCCATGCTCAGTTATGAATTTGCTATGACAGACTTGGGGCCCTTGAGTTATTTTTTAGAATGAATGCTCTAAATTGGAATAAGAGGAGAGAGTACCTGATTCGGAAGTCATGTGAGTAGTCGCCCTGGTGTCCATGTACCAATTTGGGTCCGGTTGAGTCAACCCCAACGTGTGCATCGCGGCCTCGATATCAGTCTGAGTGGGGCCTGCTGCATCATGGCCATGCTCAGTTCTCTTTCGAATTGAGTACGAATGAATGCTCTAAATTGGATGAAGACGGAAAACACTTGTGATTTATTCGCAATTGGAAACGTCCACAAAAATCTAGAATAATCATCTAAAAAGAGAACATAATATCTATGACCCAATGAACTGAGAACAGGAGACGTCCATAAGTCACTATGAATAATATCAAATGGCATCGAAGTATGAGAATTGGAGTCTACAAATGGCAGCTTAACAATTTTTCCTAATGAACAAGACTGACAAAGTGGAGTATGACTCGTACCCTTACAGGAAATAAAGCTATTTTTATCTAAAACTGATAAAATAGAAGATCCCGGATGACCCAGACGAGCATGCCACATGGAAGGAGAGATGGCTGCAAAGGCTGATGGCATGGTTTGACTCGATGAACTGAAACCAGGCATGATAGGATACAGATCCCCCTACTATCACACCTCATGAGATGACTCCCCGTCTTGAAATCCTTCACAGAAAAACCAAAAGGATCAAACTCAACGGAAATGGAATTGTCAGTAGTGAACTTCCGGACAGACACTAAATTTTTAATCAATTTAGGAGCATGTAAATTATTTTTCAAGAGAAGGGGTGGATTGGGGGAGACAACGTTTTCTGACCATAACCCTGAATTGGAATAGAGTTGCCATTACCAACAATTATACCCCGAGGGGTGCTCAAATTGGAATAAGAGGAGAGAGTACCTGATTCGAAAGTCATGTGAGTAGTGGCCCCGGTGTCCATGTACCAATTTGGGTCCGGTTGAGTCAACCTCAACGTGTGCATCGCGGCCTCAATATCAGTCTGAGTGGGGCCTGCTGCATGATGGGCTTGCGGAGGACGGGGCCCAAGGACTCCTGTCCGTGATGGTGCTGGGCCGTAGGTGCTGGAGTTAGTCTTTGTTGGGCCCATCGACGGTGGGCGCCACCGCTTGGGCGTTGGGCCTGGACTGTTGGCCAGCCCACTGGCCACTGGAATTTCCTGCGTTTTATGGACTGTTAGCCCACGGCCCACTACCCCAGCCCCACTGCCATGGGCCCCACTGATGGGCCCTGGGGGGGTGGTGGGCCACTGTTCACTGGATGGGACCCACCGCCTACTTGTTGACCACCGAAACCGCCACTAGAACCACCGCGTTTGCCCCCGCGGTTTTTGTTATTATTCTTTCGATTATTCTCGCCGCCACCATTGTTATGGTTTTGACCCGAATTATTAACAAAACCCGACGGACTAGGAGAGGACGTCACCATGGCGACTTCGCTTGCTCCGGTAGCCGCCTTTTTTGCAAAACCGGCTTCTTCCAACGTAAGCATGGAGCGGGCTTGATAGAAGTATGGAAGAGGGTTGCTTTGGCGAAGGAGAGTTCCAACCCCATTATAGGCCTCCGAAAGACTGGCAACCAACTGTAGAACTAGATAATTATTTGTTATTGGTGCGCCAACATTACGGAGTTGATCCGCCAACTCCTTTAGTTTCTTGCAATATGCAGAAACATTTGGAAATTCGTCCATTCGAACGAGAGAGAATTCCTGCTCGAGTGTGACGACACGTGAATGTTGGTTGTCTTGGAATATATGACGCAATCTATTCCATGCAGCCATAGCCGTGGTATCTGGCTCAATAATCGTCTGTAAAAGGTCCACTGAAATAGTGGCGTATATCCACCGAAGAACGGTAGCAAGTGTAATCCATAACTCAGGATCCTCCGCAGGAAGGGGTCTAGCGGGAGGAATGATGTGATGAAGAACTTGATAAGAGATAGCGTGAATTTTAAACAACTCCTCCCACGTCGCATATTGGACGTTTTCCATCTCAAGGACAATAGGGATACTGCTCTTGATATTGGAAACTGTGAGGGCAGGGTGAAAATTGTTCTTAGACATATTGAAAGAACAAAGAGGAAAGGGAAATTTAAGAGAGGTGTTTGTGAGAGCGGAAGACGAATTTTGGAAGAGAAAACCCGAGGAGGGGGGGTGTCTCGGCCAAAGGGAGGCAAAAGTTTGAGAGAAAAAACTTTTGTTTAGACCTAGTCTCTTGATACCATGAAAGAAATAATCCCCTTGATTATTTTCATTGATTGAATAGATATATATACAAGTTACAAACCTTCTTCTACCATAATTCTAACTATACAATATGGTAAGTGTATATCCTAATCTAGGTAACAAATATACTACAATATACACACAATATACTTTCCTTAATATACAAGATTTGTCCACTGATTTTCTGCCCTCACTCCCGTGATGGGCTGCACTGGCTGCTCCCGTGATGGGCTGCCCTGGCCTCTGCCGAGAGGCCCAACAGCAGCTGGGCCTTTGCTGCACTGCTGCTTGCTGACTGCTTTAGTCCATCAATATACATGTGATATACACTGCTGTATATTCAGTGTATATCACATGTATATTGCTTTGTTTAACAAAAGTGATTAAGATGGCAGACACAAAGAAAACCGTAAGCGACCCTGCTGGAATTATGAATTTGCCTATTGTTCGTTCCATGGTGGAAGCTTGTTCAACTGAAAATGTAATCATTTCTGCATAGGTTGTCCAGAAAAGTATAGTTGTGGCCCAAATTGGGATTAGCCTAGCCATCATTTTTACTTCCTCCACCCTGGTCACTGTGCACAACTTCCATGGATTTGGAGCAGAGTTTGCATGGTCCTCAAAATCTCCTTCTGCTACAATAGCAGCCTTGTCCAGAAACCTATACAAATTAATTAAGTAAACATTAAACATACTGTAATATAAACACGAGAGAATTAAATTAACCTCAGCTAGCGTACCGAAATTGTTCACTGTGTTGGATTCTTGAAGCCTCTAAATTAGTCTCGTAAAGCATGCCAACATCATATGGAACATCCATATTCCTTTTCCTTGTAGCAGCCAAAATGACTTGAAATATTTGGACTATCGGACTTCCAGAGCTTCTCTTGTAGCGGTACTTTTTAGTACCCGAGAAGAAGATTATGATAGCAATTAACATGGATATGCAGCAAATACCATAAGCCCAGCTTCTTCCAACTTTATCTTGAACGTAAACAAGCACCGTAACTGCTGCCAAAGTTCCTATGCTGATGAATAAGAAGAATCTATTGAAGAAATAGGCCATTTGCGATTTTTCCTTCTCGTCTTTCTCATCAAATTGATCGGTTCCAAATCCAGAGACACTAGATTTTAAGCCACCAGTGCCTAGTGCTATTAGATATTGTTGGAAATTTGCATTTGGCGGAAGTTGCGACCGACCAACTTTAACGGCTTAAACACTAGTGTTACGTATGTTGGAGAATCCGGTTCTTCACATATGCATGATCTACTAAGTACGTAGATAACCGTAGGGCCAAGAATCGTCAAATTTCATTGAGAAATGAAAGAGATATTGGTCCACGAAGTAAGGTGTTTGAAGCATGGAAAGTGTGGTATTCTGTTCAATTCTCCCTCATCGGTAGAGGAAGAAAGAATTGTTGTGTATATAAGACTCGAAATTGGTTTGGGGTTTGGGACCCCAAGGGGTATCCCATGTGTTTAAAGGAGGGAGGACCTAGATGTGCTTCGGTTCAAGGAAAGACCACACGCGTGCCGCCGCCGCGCGCCGGTCCGGTTCCGGTTCCGGTCACGATTTCAGGGGTTCAGGGCTGTGGGCCTTCTGATATTATCTTTTTGAGCCAGAGAACTTTGCCAGAAGTACAGTACAGTTTGATCCCAGAAGTTCCAGATGTACAGTTCGGACCAGAATTCTTTCAGATGTACAGTTTGGTCCCTGAAGTTTCAAGATGTACAGTTTGGTTCCTGAAGTTTCCAGAACGTCAGAATTTGGACAGTCAAAGCAGAAACGCCAAGCACTCAATTCAGCCATTTATTTTGGCTGAATTACTCCTCCTATAATGGTCAAATCCGTTGGTCTTTCACCATTTATGTTGGTGACTTTACTACCTCCATAATGGCCATTATTTGGCTATTATGGAGGCAGTTTTCAACCCCTCAATCACCTATATAAACACCCCCTTACACCATTGTTGAGCACTAAGAACACACATATAATATATACGAAAATTCAGAAGCTTACACAAGCAGAAAGTTTTCTTCTTCCTACAACTTCCAAGCATCATTTCGTTACTCAATATTTTTCACGGTAGCTCTTGAGTTTCCTTTGCTCAAGTGTTCCATTGCTGTTTTATCTTGGGAGACAAATTGTCCAGGAAGTATAAAGGATACATACGGGGCAATATTGTCTTAAGGACAGAGTGCCACACTCGACTCAGCAAAAACAATTTCCATTTTTTCGTCTTCAACAAAATTGTAATTTCAGTTTTGTGGATCTCTTGTAATTTTCAGATTACTAGTTGAATTATTGAATCTTTGTTTATCCTTTCGAATACTTGTAATAGTTATATATTTCCCGTACTGCTTTATAAAGTACCATAGAGCAAAAATACCCAACAACTTAAGACAATATTTGTATAGTATTACTATTAGTGTTCGAAAGATGTCAGTCAAAAGTTGTGTGACCAAATCTGGATATGGCAATGGTTTTCTGGTAGAAGAGAGTGATGATGATGAACGTGTTCATGGTGTCACCGCTACCAAGACTGGTGGGAACAAGCGCTCACGAGAGCCTGAGGATGTCAACTGGGACAAGAGGAGAAGACTGAAGATGTTATTCTATCTTGCAGCAGAAGGCCTATATCTGTCCCAGACAAAAGATCCGAATAATGGTAAGAAGGAACTGGACACTCAGTTTGATGAAGTGACTGAAGTGAGTCAGAATCCGAAATTGGGATAAGTAGTTTTTCTTACTTGTCAAGAATAAAGATTAAATGATGTCTGATTAAAAATGGATTAAAGTAAGGAGGAATATGAAAATAATTTATATTCCTTACGCTTTAAAATCAGAAGTTTAATCTTATCTTCTTTCCCGTTTAAAGATTGGATTGTCAATGACTTAAAAAGATCCGTTCTTTTAAGTGTAATTGTTAAAGTATGTAAAGTATGTTCGCACATACGATGGAGAAAGATCCATTAACTGTGCGAAAACTGTTACCACTCTTAAGTAAGTGCCAAGAATTATCTGGGCATCAATCTTAACGGAAGGAGTCTAAAAGTTAATTCTTTTGACGCATTTCTTGATTTTTTGATCTTTTAGTTCGGATTCTCATCTGAAACATCCAACTTTACTATGGTTGTGCTTCTATTCCCTCAAGTAACTTTCTTAACCTATTACTCTATATGTAATTCTTATTACCTTAAGTTTTTGGTAATTCATTGATGTGTTATTTTTGCCTGATGATAATTTTTTTAATTATTTTTTCTCTTCTATTTTTCTGATTTGGTGAGTGTAATTTTAGTTACCATGTTATGTTTTTTGGTAATTCGTTGATGTGTTATTTTGATTGATAAATTTATGTTTTCCAATCGATGTTCTCTTTTTTTTTTTTTTTAATTTCATTCTGCTTCAGGATCTGAAAGTGAATTTTTTAATTTTGATCTTTATGGGTATGAGTTTTCTGATAATGAAAGCAAGTTTGTCAAGGTATTATAATTTCAGCTGTCTCTCACCATATTTTTGTGTCACAATATTCTTATTTTATATTTATTTTATTTTCTCCGGTCGGTTTATGAGTAATTGCAAAAGTTATGTAGATTTACTCAATATTTTCAAAGTTACTTTTTGCAATTACTCAATCATATGGGAGTCCTTACTTTTTGCAATTACTCAATATTTTCTCCCGTCGGTTTAGATCAAAAGTTTCTCTTCTTTCTTCTATATTTACTTTATCAGGAAAATACATTTAACTATATTTTGTAATATTTCTTATTTATCTCAAAAAATAATCTAAAATTGATCTCATCAGATCAAAGGACCCCCATATGATTGAACTGAGATGAAGATACAATGTGAAGCATAACAAAATAAGAAAGCCTTGAGGAAGTCATTGGGAGAGGAAGATTCAAACTTCTATGTTCTGAACATAGATGTTTGAACATACATGCGATTTAGCTACTAAATAAAATCGTTGTTATTAACTTGGTCTTCTACTTCTTGTCCTACCACGAATTCTCACATTCTCTTTCTGTGACATCACATAATGAAAAAGTGTGTTTCTCTACTTTTATGTATATTAATTTTATTCCCTTTTTCTTTTCAATAATTTAATGGTGTAGCACACAAAGTTTTGTTAGAAGCTATATCCTGAAAATCTTAGTAGTGCTGGAAGCCATACTGCCAAAAACATATTTTTTATAGCTATTGATTGTTAAAGCCAGAGTGAAATATGACACACATGTCTAACATGTTAGAAGCCAATCAAATAATAAACATGTAATCTTTTAGAGTTTTTTTTATAATTCATTTCGTGAATCACATAATGTTACAATAATATTTTTTAATGTGACCAAATGACGTGTGGTAGTATTTGATATGCACAATGAAATCACGTGAGAATTTTTTGAAATGATTAATTGTAAAAATTATCGATATTGTGTAATTTATCATGAAACACATGTTATCACCAATATAAATCAACTTATACAAATTGAAGGTTGTTTTACTAGAAAAGAATGAGAGAAGGAATGGGATTGTATATGTCTCCTTAGAGCTGCTTTTAACTTAAAAGGAAGTGATGGATTGCATACTAGAAGCTATTTACAGAAACAAACACATTTTTTAGAAAATTTAGAGAGTAAATAAGAGTTATTTCAAGAAAAAGTTATAAGAGGGTAATTATAAGACACTTTGTAAGAACATGGCCATTTGATTCCAGAAGGTGAAAAACTACAAATTTTTGTACCTTAGAGGAATTAAAATAAATCAAAGAAAAATGAAGAAGGAATAACATATCGCACTATATGTAATAAAACATTTATGTGCCACTTTGTCTTGATAGTATACATATGCATATTTAATGTCAATATTGTTTGAATATTAACAATTATTTTATTAACTACTAATGATAATAATTGTTAGACCAAACTCCTCTTTCTATTTTCCTTGATATATTGAAGGGAGGAGAATGGAAAGAGGAAATAAAAGGTAAAGAAAATAGTAGAACCAAGTTTCATGCTTGCTGCGGATTAGCCTATCTATATATGATCCTTAATGAATTAACGAAAATCACACCCATATGTGTGATTGAATTTATTTTATATGTGATTTAATCAAATTTACGAATTAATTTTATATACATATATAAGAACATTTTTTACATTTTCTATTCAGTAAAAATTACAAAAGAGATCCTTTATTAAATTTATTACTGTCCTTTGACCGCGCGAAGCGTGGACAAATTCACTAATTTTCTACTATTGTCGTCAACTCAGAATTATGCTGCAAAAAAAAAAGTTAACTACAGTATTAAGATTACTAGGGGTTATAGCCCGTGTTAGCACGGGCCCAATACTGCTAAATGCTATTTTTTTGTTAATTTTGTTTTGATGTGAAATTAGAGAAGAAAATTGATGCATTTAAGTGATTATTAATTAGATATGGATTACATCACATACTAAATGTATCTCTAATGGTAACACCTCCAACCCCCACATCATCCCACCCATCCATCCACCATTTCCGACGGTAAGACCCCATCAGCATCACTCCCGACCACTCATCGGCGGCGACGGTAAGCCCCAACAACACTGCTCCGACCACCCACCATCATCGACGGAAAAAATCCATTTATTTTTTTGTTCTTTTTGTTATTTTTCTTGTTATTGTTATTGTTATTGTTCTTGTTCTTGTGTTCTTTTCTCCTAGATCTACGCAGGTACGCGATTTTTTTTGGGTGAAAATTCCGGTGAACAGTGACCGTGAACAACAATTTTCGCTGGCAAACAGGTTTGATTCAACTGGAGTTGGTACCTCCGGTTGCCCATATCCATTCCTTGTCCTTAACCTTATAGTTAAATTTTTCTGCTTCTTGTCTTTACTTATAGCATTCTTGGCGCAGTGGTTTTACTTGCCTCTATATTCCTGTTAATTTGTGCTTGCACTTTGATCCCTCCCTGTTTAGGATAAACATTTGAGTATTTTTAATTTGCTATTTTGTTTGCTTACTGTATTATACTATTCAGATCCTTCTTTAGTTTTATTGGCATTATTTCCTTTCCCTTTTGGTAGTTCTTGTTAATTTGTGCTTTAGTATTACTTTTCGTGTGTGTTAACGTTAGCCTTTGACTAGTATTTTTTTCTTTAGTGTCTTTGGTGAATGACGGTAGACTAGGGTCATGTTCTCGGTCGGGGATGGAGGCGAGGATTAGGGGGTAAGTGGGGTAAGGGTAATGCTAGGATGTGAATAGGGTCTTCGAATATTGAAACTCTAACGGGGAAGGCCATAGAGATAATTAAGATTCTTAAGAAGAGGAAGATTAATATAGCATGTGTCCAGGAGACCAAATGGGTAGGACCTAAGGGTAAAGATGTATATGGGTATAAGCTATGGTTCTCGGGTAGGTCGAAGTATAGAAATAGGGTAGGCATTTTGGTAGACATCGAGCTAAGGGATCAGGTGGTATAGGTTATGAGGGTCAATGACAGGATGATGACGATTAAGTTGGTAGTTGGAGGGTGCACTATGAACATTATTAGTGCGAATGCGCCGCAGGCGGGCTTGAAAGAGGAGGAGAATAGGCATTTTGGGAAGATTTGGACGAAGTGGTAGGAGGTATACCAACCACTGAGAAGTTATTTGTATGAGGGGATTTCAATTGACATATTGGGACACTTCCGGGGTGTTATGATGACGTACATGGAGGTTTTGGCCTCGGTGATAGGAACGGGGGAGACGTCTCACTTTTGGAGTTTGCTAGAGCTTTTGGAATGGTGATAGACAATTCAAGGTTCCTGAAGAAGGAGGAGCATTTGGTGACTTTCCGTAGTTCGGTGGATAAGACTCAGATAGACTTTTTGCCCCTTAGGAAGGTTGACAAAGGTCTTTGTAAAGACTGCAATGTTATTTCGAAGGAGGATTTTATAACCCGACATAAGCTTTTGGTCATAGATTTGGAGATCAAGATGGAGAAGAAGAAGAGGGTTGTGGTTGACAGGTAAAGAATCAAATGGGGGAGTTTGACCATGGCTAATGCAAATGAGATGGGGGAGAGGTTGATGGCTAATGGGGCTTGGGGGAGTAATGGGGATGCGACCGGAATGTGGGACAAGACGGCTAGTTGCATTCAGGAGGTTGCTAAAGAAGTGCTAGAGGTCTCGTAGGGTAGCCGTGATGGGCATCGAGAGGACTGGTGGTGGAATGGTAAAGTTCAAGAGAAGGTAAAAGCGAAAAAAATGGCGTATGCGAAATGGGTAGAAAGCAAGGATGAGGCGGAGAAGTGGACAAATAGGGAATTGTATAAGATGGCGCAGAAAGAGGCAAAACTAGCGGTTATGGCTGCAAAAACGACGGCTTTTGAAAGTCTATATGTGGAATTAGAGGGAAAAGACGGGGATAAAAAGTTGTACAGACTAGCCAATGCGAGGGAGAGAAGGGTCCGGGATTTGGATCTCGTGAGGTGCATCAAGGATGAGGATGTCAAAGTGCTGGTGGAGGACGCGCATATTAGACGGAGGTGGAAGTCTTACTTCCATAAATTCTTGAACGAAAAAGAAGATAGAGACATTATGCTAGGAGATCTGGAGCACTCTGGTAGGTACCATGATTTTGGGTATTGTGAAAATATTAATGTTGATGAGGTTTAGAGTGTTGTGCACAGGATGCGTAGGAGACGAGCGACCGGGCCTGATGAGATCCCAGTTGAATTTTGGAAAAGTGCAGGCACGACAGGTTTGGAGTGGCTGACAGAGTTATCTAACGTCATTTTTAAGACGGCGATGATGCCCGAAGAATGGATGTGGAGTACAATAATTCCTTTGTACAAGAATAAATGTGATATCCAGAGTTGCAACAACCATAGGGGTATCAAGCTGCTAAGACACACTATGAAAATTTGGGAAAGAGACGTGGAGATGAGGGTGAGAAGAAGAGTGTCTATCTTCGAGAACTAGTTTGGATTCATGCCGAGGCGGTCGACTACATAAGCCATCCATCTTATTAAGAGGTTGGTGGAGCAGTATAGGGAGAGAAAGAGAGACTTACATATGGTTTTCATTGACTTCGAGAAGGCATATGACAAAGTCCCTAGGAGGTTCTATGGAGATGTTTAGAGGTTAGAGGTGTACATGTGGCATATACTAGGGCAATCGAGGATATGTATAATGGAGTCAAGACCAGGGTACGGACAGTAGGAGGAGACTCGGAGCACTTCCTAGTGATGATGGGGCTGCACTAGGGATCAACTCTTAGTCCATTCAGATTTGCCTTAGTGATGGATGGATTGACGCGATAAAACTAAGAGGAGGTGCCATGGTATATGTTATTCGAGGATGACATAGTCCTGATTGATGAGACCTGCATCAGAGTGAACGCTAAGTTGGAGGTTTGGAGACAGACTCTGGAGTCTAAAGGGTTCAGGCTGAGTAGGACCAAGACAGAATACTTGGAGTGCAAGTTCAGTGACGGGAGAGGCCTTGAGACAAGCGTGGATGTGAGTCTTGGTACCCAGGTCATTCCAAAGAAAGGGAGCTTCAAGTACCTCGAGTCTATTATCCAAAGGAATGTAGAGATTGATGACTATGTCACACATCGTATTGGGTCAGGGTGGATGAAATGAAGGCTCGCATCTGGAGTATTGTGCGATAAAAAGGTGCTAGCAAAACTTAAAGGCAAGTTCTATAGGGTGGTGGTTAGACCGACCATGTTGTATGGGGCGGAGTGTTGGCCGGTTAAGACTTCGCACACCCAAAAGATGAAAGTTGCGGAGATGAGGATGCTAAGATGGATGTGTGGGCATACAAGGAGGGATATAATTAGAATGATGATATCAGGGACATAGTGTGAGTGACCTAGGTGGAGGATAAGATGCGAGAAGCTAGGTTGAGATGGTTCGAACATGTGCAAAGGAGAGACATAAATGCCCTAGTGCGGAGGTGTGAAAGGTTGGCTATGGAAGGGTATATGAGGGGTAAAGATAGGCTGAGGAAGTATTGGGGAGAGGTGATTAGACGAGATATGACGCAGGTGCAACTCACTATGGACATGACCTTAGATAGGGGGTTATGGAAGACACGTATTAGGGTAGAAGGATAGTAGGTAGTCCAGTGTAGTCCTACCTATGCTTACAAAATGGTAATTGTAGTATTATTATTGTAGGCTCGCTTAACTTATCATATTGTCTTATAGTCCCGTATCGTTTGATTTATGCTGCTATGTGTATTTTGTTCGTCTTATTTACTTGCATTAGCTATTGCTTCTTTCTTTTTCAGAATGCGATGTCATGACTTACGCACTTTGTGTGTCTTACTTTGATTGGACTTGTGCTTTTTTTGAGCCGAGGGTCTCTCGGAAACAGCCGCTCTATCTATCAAGGTAGAGGTAAGGTATGTGTACACTCTACCCTCTCCAGACTGAATTGTGAAATTTCACTAGGTATGTTATTATTGTTGTTGTACTAAATGTATCCATTTATGAATGGTGGATGGTTGCCAAATGATATACTACAATTTATATTCATGAAAACACTATACTATTAGATAGTAGATACTAAGAGTGACATTTGACATTTTATACACATATGAAATACTATTTACATATTAACGAAAGATGACGCATTTTTTTCCATAGCGGTTAATGTTCTTGGTTTGTTTTAACCATAAACACACTATTAGGAGTTTCTTTTAATAAATTAATCTTATTAATTATTTTTTGAAAATCTAAATTTGAATATTAGTATTTTACTTAGTTATTTAATGATAAGATAATATTAAAAAAATAATAAATCTTTCTTGATTTTCTAATGAACTAAGTAAAAGGAAGAGAGAGAGTATATGATATATATTTATATATAAAATTTTAATATTTAATCATAATTAGTTAATATGAACAGTTAACTATAATAAATTTACACACAATAAAATAAACCTGAGTATAAAATATAAATAAGTAGTTACCCTTCACTAGATTCAAATGAAAAATATACGAAGGAAATTAGGGTACATCATTGTCAGACCGAGTAAGTTTGAGCACAATACCTGTCAATTTAGAAAAGATATTTTTGAATACTTTATTAATTGTAGAGATATATTAGACCCAACTTGTAACGGCAGGAATGTATTTAACTAATTTCATTAATGGAAAATAAAGTTAATTAATAAATTAAAGTAAAGACATATAATTAACCTTTTCCCATTTTAATATTTAGTGGACTAGAGTACAAAAGTCGCACGGCTTAATGGCTAATTGGATATCATCTTAGTCCTCTAAATCATCACCACATTAGAATATATCTCTACTTATTATGATCTGTCATGAAGAAAATGACATGACCATTATCATTCACAAACCTTTTCCAAAGGTGGTCCCACAAAATAAAATAAGTTATATATACATTTGTTAGTGTAGTTTAATTGGTTTGACCAGATCTTTGAAAAACAATTGATCTATGTTTAGTATAGATAATTATACTTGTTAGACTGTAATTAAATAATCCGGGAGATTGAAAATATTTATACGTACTATTTGAATAAATAATTTACAACACATAAAATATGGAATATTGTATATTCCCACTCCAAAGTGAGGAGAAAAGTTGATACTATTATATAGATTCTGGTGGAACTTCATCTCATGGCATTTGCATGAACCACCAGTTTTTCATCCTGCTCAAGACTTAACCTCCACGCCCTAATTTTCCATTCTATTTTTCTGTGCATAACGGAAGAAATCGTTGATTAACCATTTAAAGAAGTGTTAAGTTGCCGATAATTTGATCTTATTAAAACATAAGGAAATATGGAATGAGCGTTGTGAGAAGATCAAATGCTATAAGAAAATAGTAGGGAATTGATTACTAACCCAGGACAAGAGCAGCAGCCACCCAACCACCAGTTTTAGATCTATCAGCATGGAGACCCTTGTAGTTTACAGCATCTGCAACTGTCCAACTCATCTTTCCCTCCTGTGAGATGGTCAATCCAAGTTATTGGACATGAAGATAAAAGTAAATAATCTGCAATGATAGTACTAATTCCCTAACTGTCTCAGCAGTTAATTGAAAAGAATATGTTGTTATCAAACTTCTTAATAACTCTTCCTAGCAGTCACACTTGGTTTTGCTTAGGAGTCCTGTCCTTTTATAGGCAAACATTTGTTAGTTACACCTAAAGAGACAAAGTTAAAAAGACAGACTTGCACTGCTTGGTTAGGATTAGGCATATCCCATTTTAAGATGAAAGGTTCTGGGATCGATTTAAATCTTGTTCTCAAGGCTAATGTGCATTATAAAGTTGATGTTAATTTGTAAAAAGTGGGAATGTGATATTGGTGCGGGTGTTAGGGGTAGTGGAATCTGAAACATGCAATACCATTAAGCTTGTTTCTTTCTTTCTCACCTACTTTTTGGTGTATCCAATAATCAGATATACATGTTGGGAGATTTTACTCTATTATACTTTATAAAGCAGTACGGGAAGTATATCACTATTACAAGTATTCGAAAGGATAAACAAAGATTCAATAATTCAACTAGAAATCTAAAATTACAATTGTAGAACGAGAAAAAAGTCGAAACTGCTTTTGTTATTGCTGAGTCGAGTGTGACACTCTGTCCTTAAGACAATATTGCCCCGTATGTATCCTTTATACGTCCTGGACAATTTGTGTCCCAAGATAAAACAGCAATGGAACACTTGAGCAAAGGAAACTCAAGAGCTACCGTGAAGAATATTGAGTAACGAAATGATGCTTGGAAGTTGTAGGAAGAACTGTTTTTGCTTGTGTATATTTCTGTATTTTCGTGTATCATCTATGTGTCTCAACAATGGTGTAAGGGGGTGTTTATATAGGTGAGAGAGGGGACTGAAAAACTGCCTCCATAACATCCAAATAATGGTCATTATGGAGGTAGTAAAGTCACCAACATAAATGGTGAAAGACCAACGAATTTGGCCATTATAGGAGGAGTAATTCAGCCAACATAAATGATTGAATTGAGTGCTTGGGCGTTTCTGCTTTGACCGTCGAAATTCTAACTTTCTAAAAATTTCAGAGACCACATCTTGAAACTTCAGGGACCAAACTGTACATCTTGAAACTTCAGGGACCAAACTGTACATCTGAAAGAATTCTGGTCCAAACTGTACATCTGAAACTTCTGGGATCAAACTGTAATTCTGGAAAAGTTCTCTGGCCCAAAAAGATAATATCAGAAGGCCCACGACCCGTGACCCGCGACCCGTGACCCGTGACCCGTGACCCGTGAACCCGAGAACCCGAGAACCCGGAACTCGGAACCGGACCGAACGGGCGGGCGGCGGCGGTGCGCGTGTGGTCTTTCCTCGAACCGAAGCACATCTAGGTCCTCTCTCCTTTAAACACATGGGATACCCCTTGGGGTCCCAAACCCCAAACCAATTTCGAGTCTTATAAACACAACAATTCTTTCTTCATCTACCGATGAGGGAGAATTGAACACAACACCACACTTTCCATGCTTCAAACACCTCACTTCGTGGACCAATATCTCTTTCATTTCTCAATGAAATTTGACGATTCTTGGCCCTACGGTTATCTACGTACTTAGTAGATCATGCATGTGTGAAGAACCGAATTCTCCAACATATGTAACACTGGTGTTTAAGCCGTTAAAGTTGGTCGGTCGCAACTCCCGCCAAAGGCAAATTTCCAACAATCCCCTCTTGAAAGAGATTTTGGCGCACTCACATGGTGCCTTTTCCATTTCCAGCAATATTTCAGCGGACCGATGTTGCATAAGGAGAGGTAGCTTTAGCTTTGAACCTTCCATAGTTGAATACCATCGGACTTACTTACTGCGCGGTGAATGTGATGTCTTGAACCGTCAGTGTTTAGTGTAAGCCAAGTCAATGGTACCAACACAATAAATTCCCTTACTTTCTTCTTCATAATGTTTTATCCGTTTTGTCCATGGACAACGTCTTGGATTCTTAAGTGCGTTCATTTTGAGGCGGCCCGTCCTCGCACTTAAATAGGTGGTATCCTACAATGTATCCTGTTATACCCCACTTCACAAGTGTTAGGAATCATTAAAAGTTTCCCGAAAACCTAACCTCAACTGTTGAGGAGCATTACAGGTTTTGAAAACTTAACCTTTACCCACACTGCAGATAGCACTTAACGTCTATCGCGGGAACGACTTTGGATTTGGTGTTTCTTTTCAGAAATCACTATCCGAAGTGCTCATGCTTCCACTGAAGCGATCAACTGAACCTTTACAGCTTAGTTTTCCCATTGAACCAAATTACTGGGATCTCCAGTTAGTAAGGTTGGGTTACCACTGTATTGGTCCGTATATTTTGGGTTTTAAGCCCATTCCCCTAGATAGGCAGAACACTTGATCTCCGGGTAGTCCCTTAGTTAGTAAATAAGGAAGTGACACCCGTGATGATCAACTGCCCTACGGTCTTATGTCTCTGACAGATCCTGACAGATATGTCCAGACGCCGTCATCCGTGTCCTTCCTGAAGCCGACCGGCTAGCCACGGTATATAACTGTTGAAGACACGGGTTTCTCCCAATATGGGACGTCCTCTAATGAGTCGTGAAGTTACTCAACTTCTTTCATGCTTTGTATAAAGCGATAAACTCTGATACCATCATGAATCGGTCGATGCAAGTTTGCTTAGAGGATTTTCCAAGACCCACCATACACATTTACTTGTGGCTTTGGTGTTCTCCAGATCTGATGTCCAGTTTGTATCACTGTGTTCTCCCAGAACCGTTGGACATCCAGAATACTATAATCCGAAGATAAGCGAATAATTCAGATATTGTCATATCCGACTTAACGCCTTCTGTTGATCATGTATTAAGATCATTAGTGAAACTTTGTTCAACTGATCTGTTTGTAGGACGATACCAGGTCGGTTGTAGTGTGTACAATACATTGAACTACACATGACCTGTGCATATCGCTCCTTGTCTATGGGTGCACCATGATTCCAATCAGTTCTATGATTCATATCCATTGGTGGCTTCAACGAGACTGTCAACTATCGACCAGTCCGTTAGATGTCTTAGAAATCCAATTCCTAAGATGTCATCTGTGATACCCATATCTTTCATATCGAGACTTTGTTTCAATATGACTTTTACTTTCAGACTGTTGATTCTCCAACTGTTGGCTTTATAACTTCAGAGTCAATGTTTCTGTGGTCAGATTCATTATTTCTGTTTTATCTTAAACTTTCAGGACCAAAATGTAAACATTTCAGGGACCAAGATGAAAGTTCAGGAAGAAGCCAACAGTCCAGAAAACCAACTCTGATTCTCTTCTTCCAACTCTCCGGTTGGGAAGGCTGTTTCAACATTCATGCCACGCAAGACTGCAATGGCCCATGATGTTAAGCTACTCCCAGGGGAGCACATGTACAAGTAGCCGAGGCTTTGAACTCGTCAGTAGATCCATCTACTTTGTACTCACTTTTGAGTATCCTTTTTCACAACCCAAAGGTTCTTTTCCCGGAGGAAGATCAACTATTACGCAAGTATGGTTCTATATGATGGAATATATTTCTCTCTTTAGCTTCTTTCCAAAGCAGCGTTTTTGGAGATAACAATTATTTGTTAATTATCAATGGTTCGTTCTTAACCATACAAGCTAGAAGGACTGGAACAAGTCTTTGTCCCCTCTTTGATCCGTCTTGGTTCAACATCTAGAATCCCTGAGTTCTGCAGATCTGGAATATTAAGTTCCAGATAGCCAGCAACTTTCTAGTCCTGTAGATACGGAGCGTCTAGTTCCGGACAGTCAGGCCCTCGCGGGTTCTTGTTAACCTTGAGCAATTACTCCTTTTTCCTTTTCAAGGAAAGTTATCTTATAAAAATTTAACATTCTTTGACGCCAAGAGGCGATAAGTACTATTGTTATTTACAGATCCAGTGGATATGCAATCTACAGTCTTAAGTCAAACTTGACCTGTTTCGGTAGTCCAACTTCTACCAAGCCACCCCACATCACAACTTTTGTATGTGAGATCATTTCCATGTCTCACACGGAGAGTTATCCTTATCCTTATGCGGAGTTCTGTTGAGAATCGCATTAGCGGTAAGGATCGCCTTGCCCCACATAATTTAGGCGTACGGGTTTGCGCTTGGCTAACATCATAGATCGGGTGAGTAATGAACAGTCGTTTAATGAACGATGCTTCACATTCTCCCCCTCTATCGCTATGAATTTCGCAATCCATAGGCTTAGTTGATTTCCAACTTCTGCTTTGTAGCGTTTGTCCGCTTCAACAACTTCATCTTTGCTGTTCAACAAATAAAGGATTTCATACGTTGTACCATTATCAATGAAGATCACAACGTATTTATCTCCCCCTTCTATTTTGTTTAAACTTCAAATCACCCAAGTCGGTGTGACTAAGTTCTAGAGGAGCGGTGCTTCTTTCGCTATTCCCTTGACGGAATATGGAAAGGTGATTTTGCCTCTTCGCCTACCTCACATTCATTTTGAGGGTTTATGTCGAAAGAAGGCAACAATCTCAACTTCGCTAGCTTTAGAATGACTTGCTATTTAACGTGTCTTAATCTATGATGGCATAGATGCACGAATTACAAATATATCATTCATTCGGCTACAGACATACTGTACCATTCTTAGTTATTACAGACCTGTTGGAGTAGTCTCAAACCAGCTTAACCAACAGCGTCCCTTAAACCAAGTTAGGAACATGTATCACCTTATCTTAGAGTGATCTCATTCCCTGAAGTCCTATTGAGGACTACCTCTCCAACCCCTTCTACTTTAGAGTTGGCGTTGCTTCACATGAACAACCTCTTGCCCGTGGTTAGGGCGCAACCGGATCATATGTGATCTGGATACTCTGGCCCACTTCAGTTGCTTTGGCAAACTGAGTGTCCAATTTCTTTTCTGCCTTTCTTTAGGCCTTCAGATCATTTTCGACCTGGAAACTATGGCCCACCTTGCTAGGTGTCCATTACTTTTCCTATGAAATGAATTCTGGCCCCACTCCAGTCGCCCGGAGGCTTTATATGACTGAGTGTCCAATATCATCATATCAAAGGAATTTTGGCCCACTCCAGTCACCCGGAGGCTTTGTATGACTGAGTGTCCAATATCATCCAATCAAAGGAATTTTGGCCCACTCCAGTCGCCCGGAGGCTTTGTATGACTGAGTGTCCAATATCATCCTATGAAGGATCTTCTGCCAAATAATATGACAGGCTCAACGTCATTAACCTTTAGACTTCTTCCGTTATGATTGGTGCCCAGATAATTCTTGGCGCTTACTTAAGTGTGGTAACAGTTTTACGCCGATCGAGTGGATCTTTCTCCCTCGTATGTGCGAACATACTTTACACACTTTAATAATTACACTTAAAAGAATGGATCTTCTTAAGTCGTTTACAAAATCCAATCTTTAAACGGAAAAGAAGATGAGATTAAACTTCTGATTTGTTAAAGCGTAAGGAATATAAATTATTTTCATATTCCTCCTTACTTTAATCCATTTTTAATCAGATATCATTTAATCTTAATTCTTGACAAGTAAGAAAAATACTTATCATTTAATCTTTATTCTTAACAAGTAAGAAAAATACTTATCCCAATTTCGGATTCTGACTCACTTCAGTCACTTCATCAGACTGAGTGTCCATTTCCTTCTCACCATTATTCGAATCTTTTGTCTGGGACATATATAGGCCTTCTGCTGCAAGATAGAATAACATCTTCAGTCTTCTCCTCTTATCTCAGTTGACATCCTCAGGCTCTCGTGAGCGCTTGTTCCCACCAGTCTTGGTAGCGGTGACACCATGAACACGTTCATCATCATCACTCTCTTCTACCAGAAAACCATTGCCATATCCAGATTTGGTCACATAACTTTTGACCGACATCTTTCGAACACTAATAGTAATACTATACAAATATTGTCTTAAGTTGTTGGGAGATTTTACTCTATTGTACTTTATAAAGCAGTACGGGAAGTATATCACTATTATAAGTATTCGAAAGGATAAACAAAGATTCAATAATTCAACTAGAAATCTGAAATTACAATTGTAGAACGAGAAAAAAGTCGAAACTGCTTTTGTTATTGCTAAGTCGAGTAACGAAATGATGCTTGGAAGTTGTAGAAAGAACTGTTTTTGCTTGTGTATATTTCTGTATTTTCGTGTATCATCTATGTGTCTCAACAATGGTGTAAGGGGGTGTTTATATAGGTGAGGGAGGGGACTGAAAAACTGCCTCCATAACAGCCAAATAATGGCCATTATGGAGGTAGTAAAGTCACCAACATAAATGGTGAAAGACCAACGGATTTGGCCATTATAGGAGGAGTAATTCAGCCAAAATAAATGGCTGAATTGAGTGCTTGGGCGTTTCTGCTTTGACCGTCGAAATTCTGACTTTCTGAAAACTTCAGGGACCAAACTGTACATCTGAAAGAATTCTGGTCCAAACTGTACATCTGAAACTTCTGGGATCAAACTGTACTTCTGGCAAAGTTCTCTGGCCCAAAAAGATAATAGGCTCGTGAACCTGGAACCCGGAACCCGGAACCCGGAACCCGGAACTCGGAACCCGGAACCCGGAACCCGGAACTCGGAACCAGACCGGACGGGCGGGCGGCGGCGGCGCGCGTATGGTCTTTCCTCGAACCGAAGCACATCTAGGTCCTCCCTCTTTTAAACACATGGGATACCCCTTGGGGTCCCAAACCCCAAACCAATTTCGAGTCTTATATACACAGCAATTCTTTCTTCCTCTACCGATGAGGGAGAATTGAACACAACACCACACTTTCCATGCTTCAAATACCTCACTTCGTGGACCAATATCTCTTTCATTTCTCAATGAAATTTGACGATTCTTGGCCCTACAGTTATCTACGTACTTAGTAGATCATGCATGTGTGAAGAACCGAATTCTCCAACATACGTAACACTGGTATTTAAGCCGTTAAAGTTGGTCGATCGCAACTCCCGCTAAAGACAAATTTCCAACAATACATTGGTTTTTGGAGGTTGTGAACCACAATGAGGCCATGCCTCATTCTTGAATCCATAGTGCTTCTGCTACCCCACAAGTGAAGAAAAGCTACCACCTTTTGTTTTCCACCACTACAATAATACGTGGAACATAAAACTTGACAAGAAGCTACCAATAATGACTATGGAAACAGAATGTCCTTATTTATGCTTCAACATATATTTGCTTTCTCAGCCTCATGGAAATAATGGATATTTATTGAAATGATTAAAGTCAATGTGCATCATTATATTGTCTTTGGGGTAATTAGTGGTCATGGCTTTGCCTAAGTGGACGCCAGAAAGTATCGATGAGACTATTTGACAAGGAGCAAAATATCAAAATATTAAAGTCAAGACACATATTTTTAGATACATTCCCCCTCATAGGGTGGACGGCACACAAAACCAAATTTCGCGCTGTCTTTTTTTTTTAACTTCTTTTCATGTGTATTGGCTCACGAGTCCTTAGATTGATCTTAATACTTGTGAATGACTTCTAATCAGACTTTAAAGTTATATTTTTACATCTTTTTGTATCAAATGGTCAGCTTTTCATCAAATCATATCTTACCCATACAAAACACAACTATTAAGCATAAAGTGATCGAAATAAACTTAAACACAAGAAAATAGCACCAAATATAAGGCAGAATGTATCTAAAATTATGTACTTCTACACACCGATCACAACCCCACACTTGAACATTTTCTTGTGCTCAAGCAAACTCCTACACTCTAAGCTCACAGTCGCTCAGTCTTGCCTAAATCATCATAACACCCATGGCACAGGTAGGGGCCAACGATTGGACTCTTCAACAAATTAAAACATCATATAAACACTTCATGATCTTCATGCAAGATATACAAGTCAACCTAAGTTAATAACAAGCTCCTAACTTCTTAAGCTCAGTGACAAACTCTAACTTATCAAATTTAAGCTCGCTCACCTACTCTGTTAGAAAACAAACCATATAACCTATCTATCATGAAACCAATACTCTTATAGGAAGAAGTGGTCCACTATCACAATCCATAAATCCAAAAGTCGTGATGGAACCTAACCCACCTGGTAAGTGAACCATCAACACTTTAAAAGACAAATCATTCAGTCAATCAAGCGGAAAAGTAAAGTGATAATAACATCTTGATACTAGAATGATAACTGCTAATATATGAAAACTCATTGAGGGGTAAATGATCATCTCAATTCTCTTTGAAATCTAGTATACATGCCTATAACATATCTTCGAGCGTCTGAATCTTCTGGCTATTTGTCTAGGGTGAAAACTACACCAGAGTTCTCTTATGTTCCAAAACTTCTCTAGAAAGATCTCCAGCAGTTTATTGTAGATAGAGCTCATCTATCTGAAATAATAGACAACTTTGTGTAATCTTCAGTCATGTGAATGACTTTGTCTGGCAAGAAATAGGTAAACTTTGTAAGTCTATCGACCATCACTCATATAGAGTCATATTTCTAATAAGAGTGGGGTAAACCCATATTGGACTTTATATTAACCACCTCTCATTTTCAACTCGAGATCTCTATTCTTTGTATTGGGCCTTTGATGCTCTATCTTTACTTTCTAGCAACTGGGACACTGTGCGACCAACTCGAAAATGCCATTCTTCATGTCATCCTCCCAATATATATGTATATCCCTGATATCATGGTATATCTTCGTCGAACCAGGACGAGTAGAATAGCGGGACTAATGTTCCTCCGTCACAATCTTGCGCCGTAGACCAGCTATATCTGGGCACACAATCAACTTCTGCATCGGTGAACTTTATCTCCCTTAAGCTCAAACACTGGATTCTCTTGCCATAGAACTTCCTCTTTCAATATCACTAACTCTAGATCCTCGTATTATTGTTCCTTTACCTCTTGTTACGTTCTGAATCCTAATTCTGCCATCATCACAGTCCATTAATCGAAGGAGCTCTTTTGCTAACTTACTCTCTTTTCATCCTCTAGGTAAGCTAAGCCACACATAAATCCCATTTTATGTTTTCCTGAAGGTTGTCACCTTATTTTGCTTAACTTTCTCTTTAAATTATATGAGGACAAAATCTGCATACTTCTAATCTTTCACTTTTACGACTAAGGGTAATAGTTTCGAATGGTAACTCTGTTAGTATCATAGTTCAATGCTCCTTTCCACTTTCATGGGATACTTTTCCTTTTTAGTGTAGCCTCTGAGTTGTTTCTCTCTCGATGAGGGCCATACTAAACTATATCATCTTGGCTCATCTTTACTTATTTCTCAATCCTATGGAATGTAATTCTCTTTAAGAGGACTCGTGTATCTCTGTGTATCATGGCTCACCCTAGAGTACATTTTTACTATTAATAGGGAAAACTCGTCCTACATTCAGTTATTTCTTCCTCAAGATAAACTGGTGGTTCTTATAGCTATAAAAGATGTCATGCCATATCTCAAATGTGTGCTTACTGTTGTCAATTGGCTTTCCCAACCGCTCTTAAGTATAGATGATCTCATTTTCTTATTCATTCTGAATATGGGCATTATGAATGCATCAACTCATCTCAGTCTCCACTATCCTGGAGTTCTTACATACATAGCCTCAAGTATTATTTTGGATTCTTATTTGATTCTTTATTCAGCCGGTGTAGTTAGTAATAAGCTGTTGGCGTTCTTTCTTATTAGATACATATCCATATTTTGAAGAAATGAACGTTATTGGTCAACCTATTTTTCTTGTAACCCACACTTTAAATCACTATATTTGGAGTAAATTCTCCTTCCTCATCTGTTTGCTAACATCTTTTATCAATATACTTTCAGACTGAAACTTCGCATTCATATTAAGTTGCAAGCTCATTATTATATATCATTGTAGGATATTAGGCGCTCTTAAACAACCCATAATTATTCTTAGTCAATTCCACTTCCATCCTACTTTGATAATATCAATTATGTAGATAACCTTTAAATGCTTGCATTAATCCTAGGCGTCATGCCCTTTTTAACTTTTGAATTGGTGTACACTCTATCTTGAAAAAAGAAGATAAAGTGTACACCAGTTCAAAAGTTAAAAAGGGCATGATGCCTAGGATTAATGCAAGCATTTACTTCGGAGAGTTACAATCATTTACTTGAGAAATTAAAATTCCTGGTACAAGGACCATTCTGTAATGTATAATTATTGTATTGTCTAACGGCTCATCTAGCCAATTGACTAGCCTCTCTCTAGGCTTTACATAAATCATCTTCCGATTTTTAACTCAACTTACCTTTCATTCATTAGTTCTGAATAACCCCTCTTGGTCGTATTTACTTCTGTCTTTGTTCATGCTTCTTGTTAATCTTTTCTGAGCCTCATATGTCTAGCTACTCTTACAGTCGATTAACTCCTATAGCAAGAAGGTTGCTACTCATCCTCTCTTAGCATTTATATTTTTAACTTTGCCTTAGTACAAGTCTTTCTTACCAGAGACAACCAAATTACTTACATAGATAAAATGCCACATATTCATAACTAACACAACCGATCTCGATATATTTCATCTTTAGCTCAAGATGTTAGTCTTAGGGGGCTTCTTTCTTAATAACCTTCACATGTCGTCTTTCTTCTATTCATTCTCTTACTTCCTAATCGTTTACCTTGTGATTTTCACAATACCTATTATTATAACAATTTCTCGAGTCTCTGACTCATATTAAGTTTAACTTAGGGTACTTTTCAATATCGACACTTGCTGATTCAGGTAGCTAAATTATTTGGTAGATATATTACGTTGGCGTCTGTAAACTCAATTATCGTAATGGAGACTTAGTCTCATAATATACTCCTCCTCACAACTCAATATTTACTTCCTCTTACCTTTTGTTTTACTTGGGCTACGAACTTGTCCCATTACCATACTTTACCGTACGACCCTCGATTGTTTCTCATCTCTATTCAGGCGCCCCACTTATCTTCCTGACAATCTTTTGACAGTGTCTTTGTTTCTTATCTTATTATGTACGTTCTTAGCAAGCCATTCTCTCGCTTTTAACTTATTTCTCTTTAGCCGGTCTTATTGTCTAGGCATTTAATATTTCTTCTTTACTTCAGATAAGAGCCTCACTAAGGGGAAAAATGTTATCCACCTCACCCATAAAGATTTTAATACTAGACTCCTGTATCTTCAAGATTCTCAAAAAGTTGAATCCAGCTAACAATGTTCGGGTACATCATGTATATATATCTTCTAACGAGGTACTATAAACATATTTGTACTATTCTTCAGTACTGCCCATGGTAAGGATTATTCTAACTCTTACTAGATTTCGAGATCTCACTTCTTTCTAAAACTAAGTCTATCGACATCTATAAATCATGAGATGGAGTAGATACTACTCAATGTAATTCTACCACTACGAAAAATGGGATAACAACGCTTATATCATTCTGTCTGAGCGCCAAGCACTTTACAATCTTCTATATTCATGTACTTTGTACCTCTTTCACTTTACTTTTTTTGCATTCTAAAACTCGCACTTTACCTTCTAGGCTTGCATTACCTTCTTTTGAATGGGTGAGACAAATGCTCACACTCTGAAACTTTAATATAATACTTGCATCTCTAGTGCATACATAACCTGATAGGGACCTTTCATTTACTTGCTACAAGTACAAAATGGAATTGATTTCCTATGACTTAGCTCTGTTGCACGATCTAGAAACACAAAGAAGGGTAGCCGATCCTAAATGCCATGTAGCCTTATGATTATAAGTGTGGTGTACAACACACCCATAATCAAGACTCTACAAGAAACGACTTGTCGACTTTCTAAGACACAACCTGCTCTGATACCAAGTTTGTCAAACCCTAAACTGGGGGGTGGCAGGCAGCCGGTGCCGTACTGGCCCGATCGTACCGCTTTGAAACATAACCTGTGAACTAACTAGAAACTTCGGCCGACAAGTCCATAATCAATATGAATGAATGGTATGGAGTTATAACCAACACACATATAGGGCCGACAAGGCCACCAACTGAGAATATATGACGCCATCTGGATATCTCAATGAGAAGGGTAGACAACCCAAAACATCTATGTACGTACATATACAAGACTGGCAAGGTCATTGTACAGATCAACTGATCAACATCCAGGACAACAAGGCCATAACAAAATAACTAACCAAGACATATAAATATACAAGCCTCTAAGAAGTACAACTGTCATATGGTTGGGACAAGGCCCCGACCTACTCATAATTGTATATATGTATGTCTCAACTCATAACCTTTGAATCGATAGCTCTGGAAAAAGAGAAGCTTACCAATCAATAGTTGAACTCAATAGGCCCCTACTGGGGAGGTCTATCTGCACCTCTACCTGAATTTGCAGTATCAAATGCAGCGCCCCCGACAAAAAAGATGTCAGTACGAATGAAATGTACCGGTATCTAAAATATTAATAGCAATATGAAAGCATAAGCTGTAAAATAGGACATAAGAAGCAACATGATACTCTGATAACTTGTGTGCCACTCAGTGCGAACAATGAAACTCTGAAACTGTACTAAAACTTCTATACATGTGTTTTATTATATATCCTACCCTCGGCTTATATCCCGAGGTGTTTACATCAGGTACTTCCCTCAGATAATAGCCTGAGGTATATGTATGGATGCATATATAAATGAATGCCCTCCAGTTATAGCTCAGGGTGTGTATGCGCATAAATAACTGCCCTTCGATCATTGCCTGAGGTGTTTATGTACATATTTAATTGCCTACTCATCAACAGACCGGTGATGTTCATAATATACTGCAGTAGTAATGACATTTTTGACCCCTTTGAAACTTATAAACTCTTTTGACTTTCCTTTGGAAAAACTCTTGGTCGACTCGATATTTAACCCTTTGGAATGCTCCTTTTGGAAGTCTATGTAGTTCAGATAACCAACTGACTATCAAGATATAAGAAATGCAATAATAAGAAAAGAAAATACTCCTAATGAGGGACAAATAACATGTGAATAGAACTCTTCTTTTGACATTTCATTTAGAAATCATTATACGTTGGAATTATTGCCTTTGAAAGGAAGGGATAGCCTTACATACCTTTTATCGATCTATTCGTTGACCCAATGTGTACAAGCTATATGGCTCCTCAATCTACAACAAACAAAAATAACACTATCATCACGTAATGGAGAGCTAGTATATATTACCTTGAGCGACAAGCTTGATTTAAACAACAACTTAATGTCCTTCTTTATTCCTTCTCCTCCTCTATTCATATAGCAATATTAATACATAGATAATCACTATCCCATAATTTTCCAGCCACAACAGCAAGAAGACATTCCAAACAGTCCACAACTTGTTACAATCCAAATACGACTTTTCGATTGTTTATTCGTATGTTCTAGCTCATAGAACTTAGTTACGATAGCCCCCATGGATTCCATCCCGCATTAAGGAAGATAATCTACCTTTTATGAATAACGTGGATCATAATCGGATCAATAAACCAAGAATCGAATTAGTACGATATTTCTTCGAACACTTAGAGTGCATAAAGCTTCATATCTTTCTTCAATGGTCGTTTAACCATTATACAACACAACTAGTTATTCTTCACCTTCTTCTCTACTCACATAATAACCAACATACTCAACAACTATACTTTATAATTCCGTAAGAAATTCACCCATATGTTGGTCCACAAGGATGAAAACACAATCTTTTATTAACATAAGGAACATTACAATAGACGATGAGCGGGAAACTTTCTTATGCAAAATTGGGCAGCATCTCCCCTTAATTTCTTTACTTTAACAAGTCTAAACAACAACATACACAAGAGATTACCATGTATTCTTAGAATTATAACAAGATTAAACAATCAACAAAACAACACCTTAACTTTCAATATTCAGTTTCCGACTTCTAGTCAATTTTTAACATGATTCTCACCCATTAAATCCTTCCATGGACTTAAACCACTCTTATGCATGAGTGAGAACAAGAATCATACCTTGAACCACATGAGCATCCGCTATCTTGATCTTACTTCACCTTGAAGCAGTCTCCAACTCAATCCAAAACAAAGAGGAGGTAGGATATGTACTTGTCCCGAGCTTTCCGAGGGTAAAACCACCTTGGAACCTTATGAAATCACTCTTAGGTGATAGAGAGACTTATGGAGAGTGTTCTATAATGTTAGGGTTAGGTTTGGATGAAAAATGAAGTGAAAAAGGGGTTTCACTATTTTAAATACAAAAGGATAAGTGTCCACCGCCTATGTGGGTCCCTTAGGGAGCTACTTGCAGTGTTTTCTTAAAATATACATAACTTTTTGTACGGAACTTCGATTTACAAATGGTTTGTTGCATTAGAAAGTAGGCTCGCTGAACGTAAATTCATATAGATTATGAGCCCCATAATCCTTATACACTAGAAAATATACATCCAAAAAGTTGGGCCAAAATCCTGTCTAGAATTCTGCCTACTTTTTCCTAAATTTCGACGAACTTAATTTCTTTAATTCATTTTGCCCGAATTCTTAAGAGAATTACTTTACACTTGTTTTAAAACCTTACTTAACCTTGTAGAGGTATCTTAACCTCTGAGAGTCACATTCACCTTAACTCATTTATAATTTGAAAGATGATCTCATTTCCGAGCTTACATCAAGTAACTCATGACACAACTTAGTGTGTAAAATTACGGGATGTAACATTTTGGTCATATTCAAGTAAGCATATAAAGAGCTCGGTCTATAAAACAATGAGGTCCTGAAATGATTTACGACTTAAAAATATGAGGACGAAGATTTGGTGTGTGGCAAATGGGGCTATGGACTAGTGTCATATCACATGGTCATGATAATGAGTATATAAAGTATGTTAAAAATGATTATTATTTAAGTAAATTGAGATCAAAAAATTAATTATGTGGACAATTGATTAAATGTTGGGATAAAGTGGGAGTAAAGAATTAATTATGGTACTAATTGACTTGCATGTGTAAGTGTAATTTATGTTGATCCACATGGAATCATGGGGTAAGTGGCTTATGTCTATGCACCTTTACGAGGTAGAGGTGACAATTATATGAGCAAATGTATTAAACAGATATGAAAGCAAGTCATCAATGAAGGGAATGCCAAACACGTGTACTAGCATGGCGGCTAATAATAGTGTACTCTCAAAGTGTGTTAAATAGTATTTAGTGTGACGATGAGGATTGGAAATAGTATTTAGTGTGACGATGAGGATTGGAAATAGTATTTAGTGTGACGATGAGGATTGAAAATAGTATTTAGTGTCTGGCAAATGAGATATGAACTAGTGACATACCACATGATCATGATAATGAGTATATAAAGTGTGTTAAAAATGATTACTATTTAAGTGAATTGAGATCAAGAAATTAATTATGTGGATAATTAATTAAATGTTGGGATAAAATGGGAGAGCAAGATCAATTATGGTACTAATTGAATTGAATGGGTAAGTGTAATTTATGTTGGTCCACGTGGAATCATGGGGTAAGGGGCTTATGACTATGCACCTTTACAATGTAAAGGTGACAATTATATGAGCTAATGTATTAAAGAGATACGAAAGCAAGTTACCAATGAAGGGAATGTTAAACATGTGTACTAGCATGGTGACTAATGATAGTGTACTCTCAGACCATTTGTGTACTATAGGATGGTACTTACTATAATGGTTCCATTTCATAATCAACTTGGGGGACCCTCTTTGTTAGAAGTACATACATTGAACTAACATTTTATAACCCAAATGAATATAGAAACCTACCTATCCACTTCAAAGATCTCTTTAGAAATTATTAAAGCATTAGCAAAAGTGTTCATGATAAAGTTGCTTGTAGGTTAACCTTTGTTTTCTGGTTATAGTAGTTAGAACCCATCTTTCTTTGTTCCAATTTGGATTATACAAGTTAGGTGAAGCAGCAACGTGGTTTATGGTTAACATAGAGAGACAACATTTTATTTTTATAGAATAGCAATCACAAGTTTGCTACTTAACCGGAATGATGGTTACTTCATAGTGAAGTAAGCTGACGGGAAGCTCTAAAGAAGGCAACCAAGATTAACTTGTGAAGGAGGTTGATTTCGTCATCTCCGTTGAAAGGTCATATTAGAGGTATGTAAAGGCTATTCCCTTTCTTTTTTTGGTATGAATCCTCAATCGAGCGAGTCCCGAATAAGAGCACAACAATGTGCCTTCATAAAGATCTCATCTTTGTATTGTTCTTGATAGATTCGTAGTAGTTTCCCCTTGTCGGGAGTTTATTTTTAGTCTAGCATTGTTGCTTATATAGTTAATAGATAAAAAGGATAATTGTAGAGTTCATAAAAGTATGCACTTGCCTATGGGGCTATCTATTCACATGTTTCCTTCGGGGCTATTGACTATACAGTTGCCTTCGGGGCTATACAAATGTGTGCTTGCTTTCAGGGATATACATATATAAATTGCCTTCGGGGCTATATAGAATGCCTTCGGGGCTATGCACTTTCCTTCAAGGCTATTTATACATGTCTAGATGCCTTGTATGAGATTAGGTAGTTTGATATCATGTTGGTTAGTTGTTAGATGACAACGACAAGTAAGTATAGTTGATTCATTTATTGACTCTTCAGTTTACTTTCAGGTTATCTTATATTTCAGTTCAGTATTAGTTTCATGTCACACCCCAACCTTGGGGGTGTGGCCGACACACGGTACCCTAAGGAACGAGCATACCGATTCTGATACCTTAGAGATATAAAACCACTCATGTGCTGACGAGGCTTCTGACACAGACTCAACTGAATAAGGACCTAGTCACCTGCACTTAGAAAAGGCCCAAATCATACTTATATATAACAAAGCCGACAAGGGCGATATAAATATAATAAATCTACTAGAGAAGCCGACAAAGCCATATAAGACCATCATAGACAACATGACTATCTACAAGCCTCTAAAGAGTATACTGACAATAACTAGTTAGGACAGGGCCCCGCCATACCCAACTATACACATATGCATATCCATCATACCTATCAGCTTACTATACAACTCTAAAAGAATGGAGCCTGACAACCTCCCGCTGAGTTGGATCCTACTATGAGCGAATTATCTACATCTCTATCTGTACCTATGGGCATGAACGAAAAAGTCCTCAGAAAGGGACATCAGTAAGAAAGATGTACTGAATATGTAAGGCAGATAACTAATGTAGACAGAAGACATATCATAAGAGATAAGGGTACAAAATTCAACCTGAAACTCATAATAAGCCTCTGAGGGCTTACCTGTCACAATTATGAAGAAATATGCATGTCTTTAAAATTAAGCTACTCAGTGGGGCCATATAATATAATTCTAGCATCACTGTAGGGAAATTCATATCATAATACATATATATCATATCCGGCCTCGATGAGAACTCGGTCGTACCTGGCCTCGATGAGAACTCGGTCGTACCTGGCTTAGATGTGGGATTCGGTATTATCAAAACCAACTGTAGTGGTGGTGTGCACAAATAGGTGTCGCACCTAGTTGACTATAGCAAGGCTCGGTAAAAAAATAACTACATATATATATAAGTGCAATGCAAGACATACTATGAATGGCCTTATGAAACCAATCGTAGTGACTCAATGTCGTTATCCTCCGATTATCATTATGTAATTGTGTTTGTATCAATTATCTGAGAGCCGACAAGAATCATAAGAAAAATATAAGCTTGAAAGGAAAATAAGATGAGAAGTGTCCTTGACAAGGATTAGTAATAAAAGCCAGGAATTATACATCAACATGAAATAATGAGGTTCGCAAGCCTTCATTCTCAAGAATAGAATTCCTTTTTAATGTGACGTCGTTATGATTACGTTATCCGTAGATCATGCCAAAAGAATGAATGGATGATTCTTAACATACTTGGTCCTCGTCACCACAATTGTTCTACAAGTCCTTGCTCCCTTATGGACGATAATCTATATCACGTAAAAGTTGATATCAATATTGAATCCAAATCCCATAGAAAAGTTCATGTAGGTATCTTATCGACAACTTTGAACACCTCGGGTTCTTAGATAATTTTACAAAGGATGCTTATTTAATTTGATCCTGTGATTCTCCAAACATAATTTTTACAGAAAACTCATTTAGGTGTTCTTCGATAACTTTAAGCATAAATGACTCTTTACTCTTTTCTTATACGGAAAGTATTATGTGATTAAATTTCACAATCCTTCAAACCATATTCTTCTTAATTCATAACGTACCCAATCAATCCAGATATCCAATTCCATTCATACATAGAGTAAAATAGCCCAACAACTTCTACTATGAAGAATTCATAAGTTTACGAAGTTTTGATCATGATACTCCTTTCATAACATCCTCTAAATCATCAATTAAGCGTAAACATAAGTAGAGGAGGATAAAATTTACCTTTACGTCTTCTAATCTCCTCAAAATAGCACTCTTATTCCTCTTCCAAGGTTTTCCAAGATCGACCTAATCCAGAGAAGATGGGTTCTATGAAAATTATGGAATTTACCACATTATCCTTGCGTAAATTGGTTTTTATTATGACTTAGGGTTCTAGGGTATGTTATATAGGGTCTAGGAGAGTGTTAGGGTTTGGTGTTGAGGAAAAATGAGCTGTAAATTGAGAATACTCAATATAAACCCGTCAAAAATTCTGCACCGTCCTAAATTGACAGCCAGTTTGACGGTCTATCAATCTGGACCGTCAATCCGGCCCTGCAGATCCCAAAATCTCAGTCAAATTTGATGGTTCCATCCTGTATTTTGACGGTCCGTTAAAAGACACAGTTTCCCAATTTTATCAAAACGTACTTTCTTCGATCCGTTTAACTTCCAAATACCTTAGTACTTCTATAATCAAGTTATAAACCTCCATTACCCCTCCGTAAGGTCGTTCCTCTTCCTAGAACTTCCGTATCCATTGATGGCACGATGGGATGCAAAACTACAAAGTGTAACATTTCAGTTGCCTTACATACTCGGTACATTATTTCATACTGAAGTCCCTTTATTGGGGCGTTGCATTTCATGCTTGCAGCTTTTGATAGACAACAAGAAGGACCTCCTCAGTAGATTTGATGAGTACCAGCTTGTGTGGTAAGATCCAGGTAATTCAAAGTTAACAAGTCTAGATTTTTGTGATATATATATACTATAGGTTGGATGGGGTCCTGTCCCGACTATGATACAATTATCACTCTTTAGAGGCTTGTAGATGTTACCTATGGTTGTAGTAGTGTCAGCATCGCGGCCTTGTCGGCCCTTATATATATATATATATATATATATTGTTTTGGATTCTGTTGTTTGCAGATACTTTAGTGTATGGCCTTGTCGACCTAAGTTATGATGTTAAGCTTAAATATCAGCCTTTTTGGCTTAATTGTTCTTTGAGACATAGATTATTCAAGTTGCATGGGCTAGCAATGTACCAAGTGCCGGCCACACCTCCCTAGGTTAGGGTGTAACAAACTTAGTATAAGAGTCGATCTATCCTAGAGAGTCTACAAGCCCGGTCTAGTAGAGTCTTATTTATAAGTGTGTTGTGCACCATATTAAATAAACAGGAAGATATAAGGCATTGTTAGGATTGATTACCCTTCTTTCTTATCCAACTCATGCAATAAAGTTGAGTTGTAAGAGTTCAGTCCCTAATCCTCGCTTGTTTTACAGTTACAGAGATGTCTGCCACGACTCGAAAGCAGACATTGAGTTAGATATTGTCTACTAAAGCAGGAGAGGACACTAGTCATAACCCACCGGTCAGTGAGGGCCATTCTGAGGCCGAAGGAGAGACACATTCCGGGATATCTCTGACTCCTCCACCATCTGAGGAGCTCCATAAGTTACAGTACCACCAGAGAAGCCCTTAGTACCACCTCTAGTTCCTCTTCATGTTCCTTCCGATCAGGATTTGATGAGTGCAATACATTTACTAGCTCAGATAGTGGCTTCTCAGTGCCAATCAATACCACCAATGAGTGCGGGACCTTTTGAGGGGCCTAGGAGCTCAAGGGTTCGAGCATTTCTTGCTTTGAGTCCTCTAGAGTTTACAGGGATAAACTAATATAAAGATTATGAAGACTATATTAACTAGCTTCATAGGGTCTTTCGAATTATGCATGCCTCAGAGACAGAGGCAGTTGAGTTAGTAGCTTTCAAATTACGAGGCAAAATCTGTTATTTGGTATGAAGGTTGGGAGCGATCTCGAGTGAAGGAGGCACCTCCAGCAGTTTGAGAGGAGTTTTCAGATGCATTTGTAGATCATTACCTTCCTCTAGATATTCGAGAGGCCTGAGTTGATAAATTCTCAACTCTTGAGCAAGGTAGTATGAGTGTCAGAGAGTACAGTCTCAGATTCCATTCCTTAGTAAGGTATGCCCTGTCCATTATTGATTTGATGCGGGTAAGGATTCAACGGTTTATAGCGGGTCTTGATACAAAATATATTGAGGCTTGTACTACAGTGGCGGTGAATGATAATATGGATATCTCCCGGATATAGGCCTTTGCTCATAACATGGAGGAGCATTGATGTCAACAGTTTCTTACTGGGCGTATTGAGAGACAACATCATAAGAGGGTGAGGTCTGTGGGTTATCAAGAAGACTTTCAGGGAGGCTCCAGGACACGATAGTGCAGCCACGCACCTAGATCCCCATCAGCTAGGTCCCAGAGCTATAGATCAGGCCAGTATATTCCATCAGGACCTGGCGAGAGTTCACGAGCATTACAGTCAAAACAACAATCGGGTTCAGGTCATATGAGATTGGGTCAATCGCAATGTGATACTTGCGGCAAAGGGCATTATGAAAGATGCATACTCGGTTCGACCTCTTGTTACACATGTCGTCATGAGGGGCATATGATAAGAGACAGCCCGATGAACGGGCAAGATGACATGGCACATCCAACTGTTTCAGTAGTTAGGTCATCTTCTTCGGTACGTCCCTTGTGACGTGCATCCCTGTCTTTTGCTGGCAGAGGTCGAGATAGAAATAGAGTATCCAGTTCGAGTAGTGGCCAGAACTGCATTTATGCCTAAAGGGGTCATCAGGACCTGGGGTTTTCACAAAACGATGGGACATATACAATGACTATTTGTTCTTATAGTTTATATATTTTTATTAAACCTTTGACCTAGCCCGTTCATTGCGGGTAATATAGGGATAAACTAGTATTGTGTCTGAGTTGTCGAGGAAATGCTCTATGCTACATTGAAAGAAAATTAGGGACCCAAAAGTAGGAGAAACGAGATGACCTATCATTAAGAAATTAAAATTCTGACATCTTTCACCTTCCGGGTAAGTAGTTCTATATTTATGCCCCTAGTTGTGGACCTACGGATAGCTTAGAAGATCTTGGAAAGTTGGAGAAAGAGAACCCGTAAGAAAGTTATAGAAGGATAGATAGTTAGAAATCTGGTTACTAGGCTTAAGACCAGTAGATGCTTTTGTCTAAAACATAGGTTGGTAGGCTCGCAAGTGAAGGAGAGATTAGGAGGTGACCTTAGAATAGAAGTATGTTCTAGTCCACGAGGTAACATTTAGCAGTTACTAGCTCGTGAAGGCCCGATAGCTGGTTTTATGGTGATTATGTCCCTAGGATGCATATATATAGTTTCTTGACTGTGTGGCAGGTTTAGACTGGTTCCATTTACAGAGAAGATTGTGTCGAAGCATTCTTAAGGTCTATGGAAGTTTTACATTCGAGGATGAATGTTCCTATGGGAGGGAGGATGTTACATTCCGTACTTTCGGGATATGGTTTGAACTGATTGACATATGTAAGTAGACCCGAGTCTCGGAGAAATTTAGTCATATTCATGTAGGCGGATCAAGAGCTCAATGTTGATGAAAGAAAGGGTCCGGACTTAGCTTCTCAATTTGATTATTGACCAAAGGATCGAGGGGGTTAAAGACTGGACATCAACCCACAGTTGAAGGCGGAGAATGGCATGGATTGTGGGGAGGATTAGCAGTCATAACTTAATGGCCTTATAGTGACAAGTTTTATTCGGCCTTATGTGTTGGCCTTGGCCGAGGCCTTGCATTTTATTTTGTTGTCTTCAATTTCTAGCCTAGCTATTAGTCATCCTAGGACATATTAAAATCATGTAGTAGTTCTTAGCTTGCCTTGGGACACATTCAATGCTTGTAAGGAAATGGTTAAGCCGAGAAGGTGACAAGGCCAAGAATGCCAAGATGGCACGGACAAGAGGTGACTTGGCTTATGAAGTGGCAGAGACAAGAATCTTTCCAAGAAGATCATTCAAGAGCCAAATAAGGAAGGTCAAGCTCGGCCTAGGGAAGTGGAGGTGTTGGCCAAGAACCACTCTATGGTGCAAGGAATGGAAGCTTCTAAAATAATCCCAAGAAGATGAAGTCTAGTGAAGCCAAGATTCATTCCCTCTTCTACTCGGTTACTACAATGGAAGTGTGAAGAAGATTGAGTTTACCCTTCCAAACTCGTTCACACCATGCTCACAATGGCCGAAGGGCGACATAGTTCCCAAGCCAACCCATCCCCTTCCCTTGTTCCTATTTTGGTCAAATAGCCTTTGTCTTTGTGTCTGTTTGCTTTCCTTCTAGAATGGTCTATATGGTACTATAAATATGGCCTTAGGATATTGTAAATAATCAGTTTGAGTTTAAGATTAAATCTAAAGTGTGTTTTCAACTTGTGTGTTTAAGCATATCGATCATGTGTGGGTCACCCCTCCCTTTAGTATAAGTCTTGGTTAGGACTGTGTGACCTAGTCAATACCCAAGATCGAGGAACCCCCTAGCGGTAAGTGAACATTAGAGTTGTGTGGACCAACCTAGCCTAAGCTTCGGGTTACCAAGAGGGCTTTCGATCACCCTCACTTGGCTAGTTCACGGGCATTGCACTTAATAACCCCGGTCTTGACCTTGTGGCATTGATCACCTTATCCTTGGTGTCGACTCGGGCAGTAAAACCCCCGTATATATATCTTTGGGCTCATCGACCGTACTTACTACAACCACAACCACTAAACACTTAAACCATATCAACCAACAAACATTTAACCAAATCAACTATCCTTCACCCGAACTTACAACTCGTGTTCAATATTCACCCAACCTACTATATACCAACTACCCTTACCTCCCACAACACTTCATATACATCCCCACCAAAGGTCACCATCCGAAACAGTCCACAAATACCCGTCCAATCCCGATAACACCAACCAGTCCGCATAACACATTTTACCGAAAACATTACTGTCCCAGTACTGGGAACATCCTGCCTTCATCCAACCACCAAATCCCAAACATCAAAACATCCCTCAACGTGTCCACAATAATCCCATAAAATTCCTTGACCCAACTCCCTTTAAATCTACCCGAAATAGCCATCAAACACCCACTATCAAGCCAAACTGAGAACCCCAAACCCCCATTTTGACATCCATTTTCGGGTCAACCCGTATATCATTTTCGGGTCAACCCGTATATCACCAACACCCGACCCACTTACACAACATCACCCCTCCTTACTTGCATCAAATGTATTAATAAATGATGTCCCGAAATAATTTACAACTTAAAAATGTGACGATGAGGATTGGAAATAGTATTTAGTGTTTGGAAAATGGGCTATGAACTAGTGACATACCACATGATCATGATAATGAGTATATAAAGTGTGTTAAAAATGACTACTATTTAAGTGAATTGAGATCAAGAAATTAATTATGTGGATAATTAATTAAATGTTGGGATAAAATGGGAGAGCAAGATTAATTATGGTACTAATTGAATTGAATGGGTAAGTGTAATTTATGTTGGTCCACGTGGAATCATGGGGTAAGGGGCTTATGACTATGCACCTTTACAATGTAGAGGTGGCAATTATATGAGCTAATGTATTAAAGAGATACGAAAGCAAGTTACCAATGAAGGGAATGTCAAACACGTGTACTAGCATGGTGACTAATGATAAGTACTCTCAGGCCATTTGTGTACTATAGGATGGTACTTACTATAATGGTTCCATTTCATAATCAACTTGGGGGACCCTCTTCGTTAGAAGTACATACATTGAACTAACATTTTATATCCCAAAAGAAAATAGAAACCTACCTATCCACTTCAAAGATCTCTTTAGAAGTTATTAAAGCATTAACAAAAGTGTTCATGATAAAGTCATTTGTATGTTAACCTTTGTTTTCTTGTTGTAGTAGCTAGAACCCATCTTCCTTTGTTCCAATTTGGATGATACGAGTTAGGTGAAGCAGCAACGTGATTTATGGTTATTTCAATAGAATAGCAATCACAATGTTGCTATTTAAGCGGAACGAACGTTATTCCATAGTGAAGTAAGGTGACAGAAAGTTCTAAAGAAGGCAACCAATATTAAATTGTGAAGGAGGTTGATTATGTCATCTCCATTGAAAGATCAGCTTAGAGGTATGTAAAGAATATTTTATTTCATTGTTTTGGCATGAATCCTCAACCGAGCGAGTCCCGAATAAGAGCACAAAGAAGTTCCTCCATAAAGATCCCATGTCTATATAGTTCTTGATAGATTCGTAGTAGTTTTCCTTTGTCGGGAGTTTGTTTTTAATCTAGCATTGTTGCTTATATAGTTAATAGATAAAAAGGAAGATTGTAGAGTTTATAGAAGTATGCATTTGCCTACGGGGGCTATCTATTCACATGTTTCCTTCTGGGTTATTGACTATACAGTTGCCTTTGGGGCTATACAGATGTGCGCTTGCCTTCAGGGCTATGTGTTACGGTTCACTTTTACGTGGAGGCATAAAAGCTACTGAAAAACTTATGGACTCTTGGAATTTATTTTATTTAGAGTCACCACCTAATTTATATGGAAAACTAGAAAAACCATATTAAAAATGGGTTTTCAAAAATGAAAGAAAAATCTTAAATTAACCTGAGTTCGGGTAAGGGTTCAAATGATCCCCTGGGGAAGGTGTTAGGCACCCCGGTATTAAGGATCCGTAAGATACGGTTGACCTCGGGTCTTATATAATAGAAAGTTGCTTTAAATTGCTTAATGTGTTTAAGAAATTGTAAATATTTTGTCAATCAAATCATTTTCCATCAAAATAGTTTTTTCACACAAAACACTTTTAAAAGTAAACAATTCTATTGAAATATCTTCCTTTTGATGCGAAAAATCTTTCTTTTTTCATAAAGAGGTAGTAAAATAGTTTATTTCTTTCCAAATATTGAAATAGAGAGTTCAAAAGTGTATCTTTTATCTATCTATATCTATATCTATCTTCTATACTATATTAAAAATATGAACTCCTTAACTTGAAAGTTAAATTACATAAATATCATTTTTATTAACCGAAATTCCACATTTCTGGGCTATTTTGAAGAGTTGCCACCGGTCGTAATGTTACTCCCGCAAAAGTTACCACAGTTTAATAGACATAAACATATACCCTTTTGTGGTTGTTCAAAATTGGTAAGAGAAATAAACTTATACCCTTATTCTTCGCATGTCTCCTCAAACTTGAAATTTAATCTGACAAGGAATGCCGAATGCGAAGGTACGTGAAATCAGCGTATAGAAGTAGGCCATTAACGAATTTGAATCTCATTAGATACTCTAATTTATTGAGATGAATATGCTGCTCATTTATGTAATACAATGGAACATATGAAAATTATAATTCTTATTACACAATTTAGGATAAGTGTTCAACCCAAAAGGATGTGTCTCATATAGTATATTTATTTAAGTCACGTTCTGCAATTGCAGAATCTTCTTTAGTTTTTTTTAAAAAAAATAAAATATTGGTTGACCCAAGTTGCATGTGATCGCTAAATTCATTTTTGATATGTATTAAATATGAATAATTTGAATTCTGAAATATATGTTTTCGTAATTATCAAGTTGAGAGGGATGGTTTAATCAGTTTAATTAATATAGATTTTGAAAGTAATTCAAAGGTTTAGAGAGATATAAAAAAATGAAATTGAATTTTCTATCCCAAATATACAATATCTGATTCATGTGTTAAATTATTACCTCTAAAAAAATTCTCACAACAAAAAACAATTCTCTCTCTATATATATTTACTCATTGTATTCTTTATCATATATTAACACGTTGGGTGTTTATATTATCACAATTTTGTTGGTTTGGTATCTTCCTTTTTTTCTCTTTACCGAATTAATCTTTTTGTGTTGCACCGAGCTGATATTTTGTCTCAGTACTACTATTATCGTTGTTCTATTTTTTTTTTAATCACTTGATATTTTGAAAAGAATATTCTTAGCGGATGGTCGGCCAAGGCAATTCTCACGAATGCCTTCATTTGGATTGGTCTTTAGTTTTAGCCCCTTATATCGCTAGTCTTTAATTTTTGTCATTTAGCATTTTAAATAACAAAAAAGTTGCAGAAAATACTCTAACATCGAAAAAATAAAAAAATAAAATTGAATTTATGACCTAATTTCACAAGACAAGTGTTTCATAAAAAATATGTCTATTCGAGCAAAGTTACATCGAAACTATGCCTTGTCCGACATAGTTTTGTAGAAGTTAACTTGTCATGCATAACTTTATTTCTAAAGAATTTATGCCGGACAAGGCATAATTTTGGGCAAAGTTACACTGAAACTATGCCTTCTCCGGCATAGTTCTGTAGAAATCAAGTCATCCGACATAACTTTATTTTCCTGCAGAACTTACGCCAGACAAGGCATAGTTTTTACGTAAACTTTGTCGAAATTAATTACTACACAACTTATGCCGGATAACTTAATTTCTACATAACTATGCCGGATAAGACATACTTTCTATGTAACTTTGCCCGAATAGACATAATTTCTATAAAACCTAGCTTTGCGAAATTATTTTTTTAAACTCTCTTGGGGATCGAACCCATAATCTCTTGTTTCTTAGATCAGCGAACAAAGGTGCTTTGACCCACAAATTTTCATTAAATGAGAAGTAGGGGTAAAAATTAAAGACCTGCAATTTGAGGGGGAAATTAAAGATCAGTCCAAATGAAGGACAATTCGCTTAATTTTTTGTAAGGGTGACAGTAAAAAATAAGGTATAATTTTATAATACTCATTGACATCAAATTTTAATATATTGTTTGATTTTTCTTATTTTACTAAATTTTTGCACTTTCACTAATACACTAGAAAAGAGATAGTGAAATAACATATGAATTCATGATAATGTCAACGAATTTGTGCTGATTGCTTACTTATCTTACAAATGATTTTTAAGTCGATCTACAAATTCAAGCGTCAGTTTATTCTGGTAATTGTACCGGGAATGTCCCAATTTCTTTAATCGATATTCACTTTGTCCCATATTAGTTGTTCACATTATTAAAACTATTCGTCTCAGAATACTTGTTCATTTACAAGATCAAGATAGGATTAATTAAATTTTTCCTATTTTGTCTTTAGCGTTAATTGGCTTTTAAAATAACGAATATTGATTAGAGAGTAATTTTTTAGAGAGAAACAAGAGTAATATAATAAAATACACTTTCATTTATGATTTCTTAAAGAACGTGTAAAGGGGAAAATGAACGAGTAATATAAGAGGGAAGGAGTACATAAGATTGTACCAAGACTTGTATAAATACTGCATATATAATCATGTCTGAAAGTGAATGGACTTCTTTGTATCAAATGAGAGATAATATATTCTTAATACTTCATTAAGTCGTAGTAATTTCAATTACTCTTCAATGCACAAAGAGGTTGAATTGATTTTTGTTAACAATGCTATTACAATGGTTTTGTACCCCTGGAAGAGGCGTGAAAATTTAGTGACCACACTATCTTTGAAATTGAAGGGATGAGAGTAACATATAGTAGGAACATCGTCTATTATAAAGTATTATGTAAAATATATTTCATTACATTCTTCGTACCTCATGAAATAAAAATAATTAAAAATGAGAACATATGGATCTGATAACACTTTGATTGTTAATCTTCGTAGGTTTAGACGATATATGAACAGTTTTACCTTGACAAATAAGTCTCGATATGCCAATTTACATTGATCATTCACATAAACTTGTACTCTCTCCGTCCAAAAAAAATTGATCTAGTTTGACTTGACACAGTTTAAGAAAAATAAAGTAAGACTTTTAAAATGTGGTCTAAAATAAATCTTAAATATTTTTATGGTTGTAAATAATTTTATAAAATTAAATTATTTACAAATATAGAAATGTGCGAATATTTTTGGGACAAACTAATAAGAAAAATATGTCAATCTTTTTTAGACGAAGAGAGTACTTTATTATTCTATGTATAATTATTTACTCAAAATTTTATTTTACTAATATTAATATTATTTTACATTATCACATATTATATGACTCAGCGTACACGTGCCGAGAAACTAGTTTTTTTTTTAAAAGAGGTCAACCATTTATTGTGTGTTCCCTTTAGCCCAAACTCCAATTTATAAAGGATTTTCGAGTGATTAAAGGACAATTAACCTAAGTTAAAAATATTAATTATTCAAGACATGACATTTTAAGGACTTAAACCAATTTCATGTTTTCAAAATGTTTCATCAAAACTTGATTTAAAGAGATTTGATTTAAAAACATATATAATGAAAATGACCGAAACACCTTTTGTTATTTAATCGGATTAAAAATATAAAGTAGCTCTATTTAAAAAGATGGCAACTACATAATATTAATTAAATTTTATCCTATGAGTTTCAATAATAATAAAGATTTTTACAAACAAATATAATAATCGAATAAAATAAAGCAAACGGGCTGGTGGGTATACCAGCCCACCAGTTCCCGTATAAAAGGAGATTCTAATTTTTCTAGGCCATTTTTATCCATTGTTGTGCCTTCTGGCCATTTTTATCTATGGTTGGACCTTCTTGCAAATACATGTGCCATTTTTACCCATGGTTGGACCTTCAAACCTTTGGACTCGATGAAGGAAATTGAAATTGAGAATTTCCGCCCAACAGGCTCAAATGAACGCGAAATCAACAAGGTGTGGGCCCACAGGACCACGAGACATGCAAAGAAAAGGGAAAAATACATGTGGGAGTTAGAAAATAACCAAAATTATCATAAAAGAAAAAAAGAAAAAAAGCAAATGAGATGAGTTATGCACATGTGTTGGCAGATTTAAACAAAGAGAATTGAGAGGCCCAGAATCGAAACAGAGGCCGGTACACAAAGATATCTTGCTATATCAAATTCAATGGACCTCAAGCAATAAACAAGGATGGACGAGAAACAGACAGACCCAATCGAATCTATACTCAGATTTTAACAATAAATTCACTCATCCCATACTTATTCAAAACTAAACATTTGTGGTATACAATGGTATATATGATATATTTAGGAATATACAAGGGCATACAATCTTGACATACTGAGTATATACCTAAATTTTATACCTGATATATTCTGAAGTATATCATTGTATACTTAACAGATCATCACTCAAAGAGAAACCCTTATGACCCATTTCAGGTAGCAGGCAAGGACAAAAGCCGTTCAGAGAGGTATTTCAACATAGAATAGTGAGCAATTTGGATATAGAATGGAGAAGATTAAATGGTAAGCAAAGAGGGAAGGTCACAACAACTTGATTCAACTTTGGTACAAGGTTAGACATATTTACAGATTTAGTTCTCAGACATCAGGTAATAAAAGCAAGGTATATACGATCAAGGAAGGCAAAGTGCAGATATTGACCCAAAATGTCATGCAATATGGACCTATACTCTCGGATGCACATCTTACAAATAAGATATTAAACATGGATATTCAAACAATAGGAATTAGGATCATATACACACTTTAACACTTTCATATTTAGATATATGCTTAGGCAAGCAAGGAGAGGACTTAGGATGATATAACACTTTAAAAACCACATTGGTCAGTAGCAACATGCCAAGGGAATGGGAAGGGGTTTTCTATCATATAGGCGTAACTGATAGAGCATAGACACACTTAAAAGGAAATAACACAGGCTTGCGCCACACTTTTTGACAGAAAGCAAGATATTAATCCATATAAGGGCTTATACATATCATTTCTAGCCAAACTTAAGCACTTACAATACTCAATTAACCTACACATGCCACTACGTAGTCATGATCACACACCAGAGTGGGATACAGTAAGGCTTGTGTCTTAACATGACTCAAACTAGCTCAGCTACAACAAAATGTCATGTACAGATAACTGTTCAATAATTTAGCAGACAAGGTATGCCACTTGGTTAACTTAAAAGGTTTTAGATGCTGATATGAGTACAATGTAGTATTTAGACAGACAAATACAGGTAAGCAATCAATTCAAGAGGTATAGGGGTGGCCACGTTTTAAATAAAACTACAAAAGCATAAACATACACAACCATGGCTCAAGTTACCTGATAACACCCTTTGAGCAAATATGACATTATATGGCCAGTTTGAATAATCATGCTAGACACCAGAGCGAACTAACAACCAAACAACAGAACACTACTTAAGAAGACAGGACCACTAGACACAAATACACTCAAACTCCATATTGAGCATGATGACATTTCAAGGTACAGGAACCCTTCAGTACAGAACAAACGCGCAAGACCCCAATCATACTGTGTGTTAAGTAAAGTGGGCATACAGATAGATGAACCAGAGCATCTCATAAATGAAGATTAATCAAACACTTTGGAATCAAACTAAAATCAAAACAAAGTAGGAGTAGATACATGCACAGATCATGATGAACATGGTTTTGTCACAAATAATAATTTAAAGATTACATACTATGTATTCTATGTTGTACACCTCAAGGAAAAATGTGTATGATCCTAATTCAAGCCTAACTGGTCATTCTAATCCCTTAGAAATGACATGATACTTACAAAAACTTAAAACTAACCTCCACATACTGAACACACTTAGCACATGATAAATTAGGTATAAACTCTTAACATAGGTAGACAAGTTTTTATACAATTTTGATGTATTTCATAAGCAAAAGAGCAATCACAGTACCAATTTGAAACAACAGGGGACACAAGCAGACAAGTGATAAACCAGAGGTATTTCCTAGATGCATTACTCTGGATACCTTTTAAGAAGGTTAAACAAAAAGAATGTGCTGTAATGAGACCTAGGTGAGACTTTATACTTACTCTGGATATCTTTTAAGAAGGTTAAACAAAAAGAATGTGTTGTAATGAGACCTAGGTGAGACTTTATACATTAACATGAAGATTATCTTACGTCTAAATATATGAGGACAGATGTGTAATCAATTCAATAATCATGAAGGACAAGTAGGGTGTATGATGTGTCCATTTAAGGATGAGATTTCTCATATACCGGATTAATGATACCAAGTGCAGGTGCACATAAACATACTCAGGACAAGATATGGCTCACATGGCTGCTAGAATATTTTTGAATCAGCAGATCAACTACAAGTCACAACCAGAACACAACTGGGATCTAACAGGGACGAGCTAGGCACACTAAGGTCAAATGCAAGCAAACTATATCAAAACATAACTTCTAAATAATCAGAGCATCTTCTCATATGATTTTTGTGGGTAAACAGAAACAGAACCATGCCTAGCAGCTTTTAATCACACTAAGGACTCGATAAATGCTCAACAGAAAAAATCAAATCATATTTGGATCAAGTTCAGATTTCAAAATTTAACTAAACATATGTGTTCAATTGTATAACCAATTTAAGGCTATAGAAATCATATAACAGGCCAGTGAATAGACTAATGGGGGATTCTTAAGTTCGTTACATGGCCACATGAATAAATGATGATATACCAACTAAACTGACTTAAGGTAAACTAAAATCAAACCAAACTAGCATAAAAACACTAATACTGATAGATTCGTATATTAGTCACACAAATCAAAACTAATCTAGGCAACTCAGGCATGAAGTCCTATTGATATCATAATAGTTTAAACTTTAACAAATCTAATCCAACACTGCAGCATGCTAATATATACTTCTGAATTAATTCCCAAACAAACAAACAAATATCTGCTCATATCTAGACTATATTAAAACAGTAATAACAAATATATAACTTCATACTTGATCTAAACAATAGTAAACACATGCTAATATCTAAATTAATCTAACCAATAACAACAAATATGTGATCATATGCTAACATTTAAACTAAGATACACAAGCACATTAATAAGCTCATATCTAACTAGACAAGACATAACTAAACAAAAATCACATAAACACCTAAGTAATTAAATTATGAAGGATAAGAAATTACCTTTTTCAAGTGCAGTCGTTAGTAAAGATCTGGAGTGGAAAGGTTCTTATCCCAATCCCCATGAACTTAGCCACACGAGAAAAGAGTAAAGGAAAATTTTAGACTGATGAAACCTTTGAAAAGCAGAAAGAGCTATCAGGGTTACCGATCCCAGGTCGCAAAATCCGTATCGAGGGTTTCAAAATAAGACTTGTGTTGCTTTGAAAAGTTAGAAATTCTCACTCAACAACTCTTGGTTTGCAAGAAGGATGGGTTCCTTTTATAGGACCCCAAAAGCCCCAATACTTCATACACCACTAATGTGGGATAAGGAATTTCAAGGATTTTGATTTAATTTTAAGAGGGAAACGATTCCAACCAATAGAGAAGCTTGCTTTTCATCCCAAGTGTGACAAACTTCAATAAATGCTAGCTCAGAAAAGAGATGAGGGGGTTACCTTTGTTGGAGGGTTACAGACGGTGGGGGGTGGCGAGCTGGCGGAGATAGACGAAAGAGACAAGGTTCGTATTATTATTGAATTATTATTTAATTATTTATAATTATTCATTAATGTGCATCCTTCAACTTACATTGTCATTAATAGAGTGAGATATTCATGATAGAGCATAACTCTTAAAATAGTCTCGACTAATGATCATTGAGAATGAGATATCGATGATATGTGATAAGTCGACATGTGATCTGCATCACATCCTTAGAGGATGTAGTATGTATCACCTACTACGAGTAATGACTACTCGTGATGGACACATGAATACTTTGGAAGTATTGGTATACCATGTTGATATACTGTTTGTTATACTTGTCTAAAGTATAATCAGTGTGTGGTAGATAGAAGTTATTAAACTTGAGGTCAATATGTGCCTTATCTACAAAGTAATGTACTTTGATCCTGTCCTAAGCTCAAATGCCTTATTGGTTGAGATACGGCTTATATTGGGTACGTTACGATGTGGATTGAAGGTGGTAGTTGAGCAAAGATTAGGATTCATTCCTCGAATGTATATTCGAGATAACACTCGAATTCTCAGTGATATTAGGTTGACTAAGTCGTTGGCCAACGCAATAGACATATTTAGAATATGGTCTAGTCGTCAATTGATATAGATGAGATACAATGATTAAGCCATTTGGATAAACACTTGACAAATCCTAAGCTTGATCGGGTGTGTCGTGAATGAAAGAATTTTATCTTACCACATAAAGGTTAAGTTTACTGGATTCGCGTAAACATACTTTACATATTGAGTTCGTCTTCCGGCGCCGTCTAGGAGTTCCGTGTAGACCTTAATTTGATTAATGTCGATATGAGAAGTCATGTAGGGTCACACTATGTCGATTGTCCGTTTCGATCTAAGGATGTATTGAGAGAGTAAATTAAATGTTCGATTTGGAATCAAGATATTTAAATGAATAATGATTATTTTAATCAAATCAAAATTGGATTTTGAATTTAATTAAGAATGCACGGAAAAATAAATTGACACAGTGCAGAAGCACGTCGAGCGTCGCGGCGCCCATACCCTAGGGCCGTGGCGCAGTGCAAGCGCATGTCGAGCGCCCATACATTAGGGCTGCGGCGCCTCTACCTCGAATTTTGGGTCAGGCCCAAGGTCAAATCTTAATCCGATTTTGACATATTTTTTAACTATAAATAGTGGCATTCATTTCATTATTCACACACCAATTTTCTGAAAATTATTCTAAGCCTTAGAAACTTAGAATCAAATACTCTCTCGAACCTCTGCCGGATTTCCTAGCTTTCCGAAAGAGAAATACATTGAAGCTTGGAGCTTGCAATCGGAAGGGCAACCGCGTGTGCACCTCACAGTTGATAAAGATTCCAAATAATTCTAACTTGTAAGTATATGCTTTATGTTACAAGTTTAATTGTTGTATAGTCATACCAGAAATGTTGTTGGGGTAAGTAAGAAACAAAACTTTTAAACTCCGATGTGCCTTACTTATGTGCTTTGTACCCAACAAAATCGTACAGTGGTATCAGAACTCAAGCTGGTTCAATGGTTATATAACAATTTAATAGAATAATAATATGGGTAAAATTGGATTAAAACGAGGTTTCTTGAAATCCTACATGTCTTGAACAAATGTTGACCTTTTGATATCACCCTAAATTATCTCCTACGCTAACTCGAGGAAGTTATTCCACTCTAACTCGAACTAAGCCAAAGTGCGTTGTCCGGCTCATTGCACGGTGCACAGTTAAGAACGAGTAAGAACAGATGATGGTCGATATGGGCGTTATTAATAATGATGGGTGATGATAAAGGACCTGTGAATTGATCCCTAAATTGGATTTAGGGGTTGAATGATTTTATGAAAATCAACACAGAAATGTTTGTCAGGACGTCAGCGCTGCGACTCTATGGTAGGGCGCCGCGGCGCTAATGCCTCGTTTCAAAACTTGGACTCACTAGACAATAGGCGCTGCGACGCTAATGCATTTGCAGAAGCAGAAATGTTTCTGCCTCTGCAGCACCGCGGCTCCATGGTGGAGCACCGCGACGCTAATACATTTTTCCAGAAGCCGAAATGCTTCTGCCTCAGTGGCGCCGCGGCCCCACCTGTCCAGAAACAAAAAAAAATTCGGAGTTTAGAATGTTTAACTCAAGATTATTATTACACAGTATATTATTTGATATATACTGTTTATGTGTTAAATGTCAAAATGTTTGTCATTTACATTTCTAGAATAGCGTCCGCTATAACTGTCTGGGCAGGTGGCGCCCAGTGTTTGATTAAACCATCTTATATCATGCATATTGGGTTGACGGTTCCCAAACTAAATATGTCATTAGTTTTACATGATGTTAAGATGTCATATTGGATATGGCGTAAAAGAGTTGATCTTGGTTAAAACCCTGAATTAAAATATTCCCTAAAGTTTTAATACAAGTCTCATTTGAAATGAACGCGTCGTCCGTTATAATTGATTGTAGTGCAAAATCTTTTTCGGCGAGATGAGTATTTATGCCACAACATTTGCTCTAAGTCTACGAGGACTCAGACTCTTTCATAGATGCATGTTAAATGTAGAACTGGGTGATAAACCTTCATGAGTATTTACACCACAGTGTTTGTTCTATAAGGCAAAACTCACTTAGATACATAATTGCAGTCGCATAACGGGATTGACTTGCTAGGCTGCCTTGGCACCACAGTGTCGGACAAGCCGAGGGACGCAGATCGATTGTTTAGAATATTCGATCAAACATGAGTTACAAATTGTTTGTAATTGGTTTAGAGGCATACCAGGTTGTGTTGTTGAAGTTATAAGCCACATCAAATGCGGAGATAGCATGAACCTGGATCATGGCCCATTATGATCATATTTGATATGAGTATGTATTCTTCGGGTCGAAGAGTATGTTAAAATAGTGGGAGCTAATTAAACTAAAGGCCATGTTAATTAGTTAACGAATATGTTCAATAGAAATTATATTAGAGTTTAATTTCAAGTCTATTTGTTTCTTCAGTCGTATAAAATGTCGAATCTATCACTGAAAATGTTGATCGAGACAAATAAGTTGACTGGATCAAATTCTCCTGACCGGTTAAGAAATCTGCGATTGGTGTTAAGAATAGAAAGAATTGAGTATGTGTTAGACATAGTATTCCCCAAAGTCCCTGCTGAAAACTCTGATGAGTATGCCTTTTTTAACAAGGTAGCTTATCAGAAATGTTTGAACAATGCTACCTTGGCAAAATGTATAATGTTGTCTTCCATGACTATGGAGTTACAGAGGCAACATGAAAACATGGGCTCTAACGAAATGCTAGAACACTTGAAGAGTCTCTATGAAAAACAGTCTCAAACAATGGAGTATGAACTGTTGAGAGACCCTCTCATTTAAGTTGAACGAAAGAGGACAAGTGCCATCGCATGTTCTAAAGGACTACACAGCTCCAAGATGAGGCAAAGCACTAGGTGCTTCTACCTCTACTGGACAAGGTATGTTTGTAATTGAAATAAATATGTCTACAAGTAAATCCCACTGCTGGGTATTGGATACCGCTTGTGGCTCGCAAATTTGTAGTAATGTGCAGGGCCTAATTAACAGTAGAAAGGTTGGACCTTGGGAGGTAGACCTGCGCGTTGGAAATGGAGCACGAGTAGATGTTGAACGCGTGGAAACTTATAGACTAGATTTGCCTTCAGGCTTTTGTTTAGAACTAAATAATTGTTATTTTGTTCCCTCATTAACGAGGAATATCATTTCTATCCCAATGTTAGACATTGAGGGGTTTCCCTCATTCATTGCCAATGGCAGTTATGTACTGTCTTTTAATGGGTTTGTTTGTGGAAATGATCCGCTTGTGGATGGATTGTATATTTTAAAATGTAGTCATGAATTTTTCAGTGTGCAAAATAAACGAGCTAAGATAAATAATTCAAGAAACTCTACCTACTTATGACACTGCAGACTTGGTCATATCAACAAATCAAGGATAGCAAGATTGAGAAAGTTAGACTACCTCGAACCATTTGACTTGGAGTCTTATGGTAACTGTGAATCTTGCTTGAGAGGAAAGATGACCAACCAATGTGGTGATGATTCAGAGAGAAGTAAGATCAAGTTTGACTTGATCTTGGATATTAAGGTAAGATTTAACTACTTCTCTATCACTCGGAGGTTGTCTACATCACATCTAGTAGGTTGAAAGCTAAACTTGTTAGGTTGAGTTTGAAAACTCATAAGTTGAAGTGTTATAGTTTGTTGGGATATTTCTAATGTTTTTAAACAAAATTTTCTCTAACATGCATGTTAAAGCCCATTAGTGGTTTTCTTTATTAATAAATGCAGAAAAGTGACATAATATCATTACATGATGATTTCTAAAATAAGAACTAGCTAAAATAAGTAAATCAAACTATGAAAAAATAGTTTCACTATAATAATCTATGCTAGTTTGAGATATGAACTGCACTTCCATCTTTGACGATTTCTCCAGATTTTGGCATCTGTAGCAAAACTGTAGCATGAATATGAATATCTCTATCTGCATGCCTGATTTATCTTCCTTGTTCTGATCCTCAGATGAGGAATCTGTGACTTATCCATATTAATGGTCCTTCTTCCTTCTACTAGCATGTGTATGAAGTTATCTATCTCAACATTTGCATTGTCTAGTGCATGATTTGCAAGAAAATATACAAGTTTGTTCCCTTCTCGGAAAGTAAGCGTGATTTGATCCTATAATGTTCTCATGTCCTCCTTAATGTCTTCAACTATGTCCTTCAATTCCCATGGAATAATCCATGATCCCTGCAAGATGTTTGGGAGAGCAAGTGAATCAGTCTCTAACGGTATATATTGTATGTTATGCTCTCTATAATACTTTAGATCCTGTCTAATGGCCTCTGCTTCAGCTTCTGCGTTTGTGTTAATTCCAATGTCCTTAGCTTGTACATATACCAGATCACCTATGTTATTTCTGATGCAATATCCATATGAACTCCTCTCATGATTGCCTCTACTTGCACCATCTGTATTACATTTCAACCTACCTGATGATGGCATTCTCCCCAACACCTTAGCATAATAGAGTTTAGGTCTATAGTTGTTGAGCTACTGATACATTGTTTCCCAATCATATGCTAATTGCATTCATGGAAACCTCATCTTCCTTAGGTGATATATATTCTGTTGAACCTGCTGTATCATCTTGTGTATTGTGACTGAACCTCGATGCTTGATGGAGTTTCTTCTTTTCCATAATTCCCACATGATCACTACTGGCATAGCTTTGAAAATTGGTTTCAAGTTTGGCTTAACATCAGCAGTCCACTAAGCTAAAACTAGTTGCTGAAAATTGACTCCTTCTATGTTAATACCTGCACAAGAAGCAAAGTACCTCTAAAGTTTTATAGATGTGGAGGATGTTAGAAATAAATAAGATATAGTTTCCTTTATGTGCTCCTCACAACACCAGCATATAGAACGTAGATTAATCTACATCCTTTTCAGGATATCATCTATTGAGATTCTAGCTTTCCCCACTCTCCACATAAAAAAACTAATCTTAATAGGCACTCGTTTCTCCTACATGTTGATATAGTTAGATAATTTTCCCTCCATTTTCCTTATGAATTCCCATGCAGACTTAACTGTGAACTTACCAGTAGGTTCTAACATTCAACATAGTTTATCATCCTCCCATTCAATTGGTACTTATATTGTATCTTGAATATGCTGAGCCAACTACTGATTGAGAGTTTCTTGTAACAGTTCTATATTCCACTTTCCTTCGTGCACAAATTGTCTAACTTCTATTTCCTCCTCCTCTGCAGCCTCTAGAATGATATAATATAAAGCTCTCATTCTAGTTTAGTTTTCCTACCAGAAGCTAGATGTACCATTCTTTATGTGCCAAAAATTTGTGGCTCAACTGACTCCCTTATGCTCACCATTTTCTTCCATTAATGAGATCCTCCTCTGTCAAAAGCCATAGTAGGATGCCATTTTTGTAGTACTTGTTCAACATGTAGCTACTCCGTAAACTCTTTTCACATCTGAAGTTCCACCATAACTTGGCAAATAAAGTATTAGAAATATCATATAAGGATCTAAAACCTATGCCTCCTTCATCTTTTGGTAAACACAACTTATTCCATGCCACCCAATGTTTTCTTTTTAACCCCACATTGTTTCTCCAAAAGAATTTAGCAAATATCTTATGTAGTTGTTTGATCACACCAGAACAAAATAGTATTATATCAGCAACATAGGATAAATAATTTATCTGAGGACTCCACTTTGGCATACCATAGCTTATAAACTTTGGTTTCTCGTGCAATTTATGCAAACTTCTTGCTAACACTTCTGTAGCTATAATAAATAGTGTAGGTGACAAAAAATCACATTGTTTCACTCCTCTGCTAGATCTGAAAAAACATGACTTTATCCATTGATCAACACTGAGTACAAGTTATTTGATATCAATCTCCACACCATATCAATGATAATTTCTCTAAAACCAAAATGTCTCAAAACTTTAGTAAAAAAGATCCAAGATAATATGTCATATGCCTTTGCCATCTAACTTGATCACCATATCTGTGTGTTTTGCCATCAAATTAATATCCCTGATGATCTCCTGTGCCAATAGTACATTCTCAACTATACTCCTTCCCTTCACAAAGCCTGTCTGAGTAGGTGAAATGATCATCGGAAGAACCTCAACCATTCTGTTATGAAGTACATTTGACAAAATCTTGTTAGCAAATAAACTAAGACTGATTGGTCTCATATCACTATAAGTATTTATCACCTATTTCTTGGGAAACAACACTAGATTAGTGTATGTGATAGAATATGGGATCTCATATCCACAGAAAAAATTCTAACCATCATGAGCACATCATTCTTAATAATGTCCCAACACTTGTGATAAAAGTGTCATGTAACTCCATCAGGACCACTAACATTTTCACCTTTAAGAGAATACAACTTCTTTTACTTCTTCATTTGTTGGTAACTCTTCCATGTTCTCTTGTTGTGCTTATGTGGTCAATTTTGGGATATTCTTCAGCAATGTAATATCTATATCTGACTAATCATCTCTGAACTGTGCATAAAAAATGTAATTGCCTCATTTACCATTTCTTCTTCTGTTTCTAACCATGTACCATTAGGATCTTGTATTCGTTTTACATCCAATTCACTTCTTCTACCCCTCACATATGAATGAAATAATTTTGTATTTCTATCATCATCATTAAACCAAACCATTCGTGCTTTCTGTTTCCAGTATTTTTCTTCCAAGTGAAGGTATCTTGTTAATTCTGCCTCCTGTTGTAACATACTTATATTCTTCCTTGTTTGATTATTTTTAAACTGCAATTCCTTCACCTTAATAGTATCATCAATTGTAGCAATTTGCTGAAAGATATTGCCATAAGTATTTCTGCTCCAGTGTACCAAAGCCTTTTCAACTTATGATGAAATACATAAAATGGATTCCCACAAATGTCTACCTCCTAATATTCTTTCACCACATCCATAAAAGATTGATGTTTTGTCCAGAAGTTAAGAAACTTAAAAGAGTTCCTAATTGGTATATCATTGCTATTACACTCCAAATGTAAAAAAACATGATCTGATCCATGTCTAATCAAATGAGACACTGGAGTGGATGGCTAGATATCTAATAGTTGTTGATTCACTAGTATCCTATCCAACCTTTTGAATATACAATCTTTCCCAGTTCTTTCATTCCACCAGGTGAATTTACTCTCTGAATATCCCACATCTATCAAACCACAAGTTTGAATACAACTTGTAAAGTCTAGTACTTCATTTGTTGAGACTGGTTGTCCACCTTGTTTCTCCTCCTACAATTCACGATAAATTAAATTGATTAATTATATCTACCTTGGAGTCCCATAACTCTTCCCACTCTCATCTATCATATTTCGCATACATAACAGTAATCAACCTAGTCTGATTAACAACATAGTGGATGAGTTGTAGAGTAACTTGTTGACTTAATTTTGATATAACTGTTACATGCCATTCATCTATCCAAAAGATCCAAATCTTTCTTGAACAATTCACTTTGCAAATTAGAATATCCTAGTTTTCTTCTATATTCCTCTATTTCTGTAGGATCTTGAAATGGTTCCATTAAACCAATGAATGAATAGTTATGCCTCCTCTTTAGTTCAATTAACCTCTCACAAGATTTTTGAGTATTAACTGACCTAATATTCCAAAATATAGTTTTTTCTATCATTAGTGAGTGTTGGCTTTGTTCTTTCCCCTCATTGTTGTTACTTCTGCAGGTGGAATACTGTTAGTTCTGGCAGGCTTCTGTTTACTTGCTGGTTGTTTCAACATTTAAACACTTCTAGGAGATAGGTATGCTTCCTTAGATATGTCATCAATGTTCTGATTCAAATCTTCATCTCTTGTGCTTCTTGAACTATTTGTTAATCCCTTATAAATTGTTCTGACTGTTGCTCCACCGAATCCTCAACAACTAATTGCAAATTAAGATGCTCTATATCTGATGGCTAGTAACTTCCTCTTTCCTAATATCTGCACCCTCCAATACTTTGTAAGTTATTGGCACACCAGTATCCACTTCAATGTCTTCCCTACTTGTTGATTCCACTTCAACACCTCCATTATGTATCACAATATCTTCTCTGCTAGCAGATTCCACTTCAACAACTCCATTATCATCTTTATTACTAATGTTATTTTCCTATGTTGTTTCTTCTCCTTGTTTCTGATCATTATCATATGGCTTTGCCTTATTATTCTTATTCTTAATCAACTCCATTTTCTCATTAAGTTACTTTCCAAAACTAGCTTCAATCCATTATTTAGCAGATTTCTTTTTCACTGACTTTACACCTTATGATTCATTATGCTTGTCCTTCCCTAGTACAATATTATTCTCCTCAGAAATTGTTCCATGTGCATCATCTACTACCTCCTTAGAACTACCAGTTTTGGTCAAGTCGACTACCTCTTCTTCAATTTTTTTCAAAGCAGCATATTGATTTGTTTGATGAGGTTGAGTAACCTTTCTTTTCCAATCATGTTCATTCCTTTCTCTTTGATATTTCCATTTGTTTTTTTTCTTGTTCCTTTTCTCTATGAATCCTGAATCATCATCAACCTTTGCCTCTTTATCAACTACATGCCCTTCTTTCTCTATCGTTCTTCTTTTGTTCCATTGCTTCTGCTCTAATTATTTGCCTTGATTTAGGCTACGACTTGCCCAATTCTTTCCATCCTAATTTCACATTTGATGCCTTCTTCTCATGATTTTCCGCCTGAGTCTTACCAGTTTCATCATCTTCGTCCATTGTATACAACTCATGATGAATAAATAGCCATCATGTTCATCATATCCTTGAATCTTGGAACTTTTACAATATTTAGGTACATAATCATAATTAATCTTAATCAATTTATCAATAATCTCACCATTCTACATTTTCATTCCAACGTTGACTCTTTGAGGAAATTCACTAATTAAATCAACGTCCATCTTCACTCTCGCGCAACTTGGCCTGTTTCTATTGATAGTAGCCATATCTACTTGTAAAGGTTTTACAACTGCCGATGCTAATGAAAATACTGCTTCTTTCACAAAGTAGTTCAGAGGTATGTATGGAAAAGATATCCATGCAATTGATATTGAAGTTTCTTCTTCGGGATCAAAGCATGGATCCTATTTAAGAGTACGCATAGGATATGACCAATTCTTATACGTGATATAGAATGCTAGCTTTGATAAAAGAGTTACATAATCTTCCAAGAACAACACTGTAATAAGTACGTATCTATTACTCAATAATCCGATAATGCATTCTCCTTTAAGATCATATTGTTTAGGAATTAGGGTTTTCAACAATTTGATATCAGGCCATCCATAGAACTTTCCAATGACTGCATATTGAAATTTCTCCCTAATAGTCATCTGCTAAATCTCTTATTTATCACATATAAACATGGCTTTCCATATAGACACGTGACTTTTTTCATGGGTAAGGGTGGAAATTGTGGAGTTCTAGGTGTAGGCTTTAAGGTTGTCGCATAGGTTTGATTTGGTATTAGGTGATTTGTGTGTGGTATTGACGTTGTAGCAGACTGGAAAACCTCTATAGGAGGCTGTCCAATCGCCGGAATGTCCATTGTCACCGGCGAGTTACAAAAATAAATTAGGGTTAGGTTAGTTTAGGGTTTTTACGTAGAGAGCAATTTTTTTTACTAAAAACTATAGTATTTTTTAAAATCACATGGGCCTATATTGTCTTTTCTAATGGGTTTTAAGTGAATTGGTGATTATAAATCATGAATAATGGGTTGATTATGTTTCTAATGATGTGTTAGACGTGTTGGGGAAGAAGGAGAAGAGATAATTGAGTGTTAATTGTTGTTATAAGGAAAGATTGATGCTCAATATAGCGTAGCTGAGGTTCCCCATAGTTGACAATGGTTTCATTATCATTTTGTTATAGATAAAAGTGTTATGCCCCATGAATACATTGTAGATTATTTCGGCTTAAAGTCGAGAGGTATGTTTAAGGCTATCATTTTCTTATTTTGGCATGATCCTAGTAAAAACAACATGTAACGAAACGTCTCACAAAACGATTCTACTCTAGAATGTTTGAAATGTACTTCTTCCTTAGTTTTGAATATTTTTTGTCCCTTGTCGGGAGTAATTTCCGCATCTTATATTATCTCTCACTATGTGGTATTCTGTGTTCCTTATTGGTTTCATGACATTTGATGATATGTTGTTACAAAAATGATAATCGGAGGTTAACGACCTTATGTCACTCCGATAAAGTTCAAAATGTCCTCTCTATGTATCTCATGCATTATATATATATACACACATATATAGGTATCTATTTTATGAACATTGTACCATGCTATAGTAAGTCGGGTACAACACCTACTGTTCACACACATATATAGGTATCTGTCATGTTATGCTACTCATAAAGGCTTGTAGACTTCGATCTTATATACAACTGTTTTGTATGGCCTTGTCGTCCTTCATGTTGGTCAGTTTATATACATACGGTGGCCTTGTCGGCCTTATATATATGCATATATGATTTTGTTATTATATGAGCATCATTCTGATGCATGTTCAGCCCAGACACTTATATGTTCGGGTTATGTTTCATAGATGGTACGCTCGGGCCGTTAAGGCACCAGGTGCCGGTCACACCCCAAGGTGGGGGTGTGACAAACTTGGTATCAGAGAAAATCTATCCTAGGGAGTCTACAAACTATGTCTAGTAGGTTCTTGATTATGGATGTGTTATGAATCACATTTATAAGCAGCAGGCTACAGGGAATTTATGATAGTTGCCTTTCTTCCTATATTAGATCATGTGTTAGAGCTGAGTCATAATAATTCGATTCCTGATCCTTATTTTGTTTGTGAATTCGGCGATGCCAATGCCTAGTATGAGGTTGGACATGGATGTGGGAGAGTGTACCAGTCAGGTGCCATCCGCTAGTGTGGGATATCATGTGATGTAAGTAAGGAGGGGTATTGGATGGTAAGTGGGATGGAGTTTGGTTGTAATCGGGTCGATCAGAAAATGGGACTCAAAGTTGGGTTCTCGGGTGGGGTGTTTCTGCCGGATAGTGTGGTGCTGTGGGGCATTTTCGGGTAGTTTAGGGTAGAGTTGGACTTAGGCATTTTATGGGGGTATTTCGGGTGTGTTTAGGGTTGTTTTGATGATCAGGATGTGGTGGTTTGATGGTGGCAAGGCAAAGGAACAAAACTGAAACAATGAGGTCTCGGTAAGGGTTGTTTTGTGGACTGTTTGTGGTTGTCGGGTTTAGATGGTTGCATATATGGGGTTTCGGTTAGTGGCCTTTGTGGTGGACATTAGGGAAGTATTTTGGGATATGGTGGTGGAAATAAGATAGTGGTTTGGACAAGGAATGAACGCGGGATGCTAGGTGCAAACCCGAGTGCAATCCAAGTGTAAGATGGTCGATATAGCAAGGATAATGACACGAGGGTTTTAATGCTCGAGTCGATACCAAGATGAGTTTGACCAATTAGAAAAGGTCTTGACCGAGGTTGCTAAGTACAAGCTCGTGAACAAGCCAAGTGAGAGTGGCCGGTAACCTTATGATAAACCCTAGGCTTAGGTTTGGTTGGATCACACAAGTTCTAACGTCCACTCGCACCAAGGGGGTTCCTTAGGCATGGGTTTGATTAGATCACTCAAGTTCTAACCAAAACTTACACCGAAGGGACCTTAGCTTGGGTTTAACTAGGTCATACAAGTCCTAGCTTCAACTTACACTAAGGGGTTGGTTCACACAAGAACCGAAGGCCCACATAAGGACCAACTAAGGTAGACAACACACAAGTTGAATAACTTAGCAATTGAGTAAAACTCAAGTTTTTCTATTCATCAAGTTTTACAACATCCTAAGGGTCCTATTTATAGTAGTACATGGACTATTCTAGAAGGATAACAAAAGGACACAAACTACTTGGCAATCTCGGCCAAGTGGGAACAAATGGGAAGGGGTTCAGGTTAACTTGGGGAACAAGGAGTAGACCAACTCTTCCAAGTTCTCTAGACCACTCTTTTATGTCTTCTATGTAAAGCAATGAATGAACTAGTTAGTTCATGAATCATTTTCTTTGTGGAAGTTTCTTGCCCTTGAAGTACCTTGGCCAAAATGGGAAATAGGGGGGGGAATGAATCCCAATCTTCCATGCATTCTAGATCATTCCTTGGTACCCTTCACATATGAACTAGTTATATCATCAATTGTATTCTTGGGTAGTGTTGATAACCATTCCCTCTTGGTATGAACCTTGGGCTGAGTGACCATGTGAATTACTCGGCTAACTCTTCAACTTTTGGGTTTCCTTCTTGGTGTCTTCAAATGCATGAATGAGATAACCTCTTTGGAGCCGCATGTTATAGATGATTCATTTCCCTCATTGTTCATTCTCGGTAAAATCATCTTTGGATGAAGCTCTCAGCCTAGTCATCATTTCTCTTACATCCTTGTCCTAGTCACCTTATCTTATTACACGATACATTAACTATGTCCTAAGAATAACAAAAAGTTAAGCTAAACTAAAAGAAAAACAAACATGGTCTTTGGCCAAGACCTACATACAAAGCCAAAATAAAATGTTATTTTCTTAAACCTTCACGTGATGTTCTGAACTCCACTCCATAAACCATGCCATTTTTGGCAACTAGCCGTGGATTGATGGTTCATTGTTGGCATCTTCGACAACTCACTTATGAACTCAAGTTGGGAGTTCAAGTCCGCGGTCTTTCTTGCATCAGCATGAGCCTCAAAATAAGGCATTATCAAAGACTTCTAAGACACCACCACCTCCAGAAAAGCTTAGAGGAGCTGTTGTACCTCCTTTTCCTCTATAGGGTATCCTTGAACAGGATCTTGATATGCGGAGTGTGGTTTAGTTATTGACTAAGTTGGTAGCTGCTTAGGACCAATGTCAAGGTGTTGGCCATTCTGAAAGGGAAGTTAGTGCAAGAGTTTGGGATTTCATTAACCTAGACACTCTAGTATTCACGAGATCTGACCCGAATGAGGACCTTTAGAACTTTCTAGACCAGATACAGGACATTGTGGGTGATAAATGCCACTAATACTGAGGCATTGGAATTGGCTTCTTATAGGTTAGGTGATATTGCTATTTTGTGGTATAAGGAATGAGAGTGGTCCAGGGGACCACGTGTACCACCAGTAGTATGGAAGGAGTTCCTTGAAGCCTTCTTGTATCATTATTTGCTAGTAGTGTTACGACGGGCCAGGCTTGATAAGTTTCGAAATCTAAAAAATGGGCAGCCTGATGCACTAAGCTCCCGCTATGCGCCTGGTCCGGGGAAGGTCTGGACCACAAGGGTGTATTGTACGCAGTCTTACCTTGCATTTCTGCAAGAGGCTGTTTCCACGGCTTGAACCCATGACCTCCTGTCACATAGCAACAACATTACCACTTATTCCAAGGCTCCTCTTCATATTTTTGAGTCTCCAACAGGGAAATATGAGTATGCGAGAGTATAGTCCTCAGTTTGATTCATTGGCCAGGTATGCTCCTAGGATCGTAGCTGAGATGAGTGCTCAGGTACATCGGTTCGTGAATGGCTTGGGACCGCATTTGATTAATGAGTGTACCACATCTTCCTTGAGTCCGGGTATGGATATTTCTCATGTTTAGGCAGATGCTTAGAATATAAAGGATCGTAAGTAGAAAAAATAGGTTGACCGAGATCGGGATAGAGGTTAGCATAAGATGGCCAGATCTGTAGGTTATTTTAGTGATTTTCGAGCTATATTCAGACCACAGTTTCCTAAGCATACCTCTTATTCTTTGGCCAATGCACCCCATAGTTTCAAGGACCGTGCCATGATCGATTTTCTTATTCTAGATCGGGTCAGTGTTCAAGGGCATCAGGTCCGTAACGTAGGGGGATCCTAGTCAGGCGAAGCTAACTTTGCCTCATTTCGATCATTGTGGTATAGCCCATTTCGGGAAGTGTCATCAAGGCTTAGATTTGTGGTATTCTTATGGGCAGCCCGATCATGTTATGCGGAACTGTTCATCTAGATATAGGAGTGGCATGGCTCAGCCGACTAGATCTGTGGCTGATTCTTAATCTTCAGTATGCCCTTCTGGGAAAGGCTCGCAACCGTTAGTTGGTCGAGGTAGATGTCGAGGTAAATCATCTAGTTAGGGTGGTAACCAGAATCACATTTATGCATTGGTTAGTCGATATGATCTAGAGTTATCTCCTGATGTTGTCATAGGTATATTATCCATATTTTCTCATGACATATATGCATTGATAGTGTTAGACCCCATACTTTGGACGTCGTTTTCATCGTCGTTAACTAAGGTAAGCTTAGTCAGGTTGAGATCCCATCACAAAGTTTAAAAAGGTTTAGATGAGTGTTAAGTATGTTTCGTAAGAGTTCGAGGCTAAACGAATCAATGAAAGTAAGTTCATTGAAATTCTGGGAAAAACAGGGTAGAATTTCCGGAACTGATTTTGTCCCAACTTGTCGAGGGTATATCTCTTAGTATACAAGGAATTACAGAGTAAGGTTCATAAATCTGAGAAATACAGTGGAAAATATGGACCATAAAAAATGTAAGGTCTATCAAACTTGGAAAACAGACTCGACGGTCCAAATTGATGGACCGTACAAAATGGACCATCCTTTTGGTGGTGCATAATTATTTTTGGGTATATATCATTTTGGTCGACATTCAGACCCTATTTTCATCAAATATATACCCTAAATCAATTCCCAAATCCTCTCTAAGGTACCATAACATCCTAAGATCAAATCCAAGCCAAAAACACGCAAGATCAACGCGATAAACCCCACGGTTATCGTGAAAATTGTCTTCTCCTTGTGAAATCAATTTTTGTAAACCCTTATAGGTGAAGCAATCTACAATTTTGAGGATATTATTGTGTGTAAAGGTAAGTTTATTCCTCCTCTACCTATTCTTATGATTAATTGATGTTTTGGAGAAAGTTGTGAAAGGATTTTCATAATAAAAACTTGTAAACCTGTGATATCATAGTTCTAGAGCTTGTTGAGCTGTTTTACTTGAAGTATGAGGTGAAATTGATAATCGAACGAGTTGTATGTGTTGTGGTGTTAAGGAAAGTATGAGTTTGAGAATTATGGAATCAAATGGCATAAGTTTTCCTTGTAAAAGAAGCCGAAGGATCCTATGTACTTAAGTTGTTCAATGAAATGCCTAAGTGAGCTTTTCTATAGGATATGGATTCAATATTGATATCAATCCCTTATATGATGTTGATAATCATCCATAACGCGTACCAGGCTTCACGAGAGATAACTAGTTTCTTCGAAAAGGTATGTAGGGCTTACTTCCTTTCTTCTTTTGGCATGATCTATACAAATGGAACGTAAACATAACGTTACTCTATAACAATTCCACTCTTAGGATCTAGAAGTCACCATGTTGATTCATGATAAGATAATATGGCTTCCAGAAAGTTTATTCATGATTTGTGAGTTCGATAGCGTCATGTAATAATAATGATGTCAGTCTCATGTAACGTACTTCAGTCAGTCTTCATACATAAATACTATGCATTTATATTGCCCACATAGGCCTACGTCGTTATACACGCGGCTATACAAATATGATATTGATTATATTGCCCACAGAGGCCTATGGAGTTATATGCGCAACTTATACGTACATGACATTAATGATATTTCCCTCAAAGGCCTACGATATTATATACACAATTATTATACACATCTATACAATTTGATGCATTGTGACAATATGAGTTCCAGGTGGTATCTCTCTTTTTCTTGGTTATTATTGGCCTATTTACGGTTGATTATGCCCTACATATTCAGTACATTTTTCGTACTGATGTCCCTTTCTGGAGATGCTGTGTTTCATTTCTGCAGATACAAGTAGGATTGCAGATGATTCCTCACAGTAGGTGACTCGACTCATCTGAATGTTGTCATGCTCCTTTCATCCGGAATTGTCTAGTGAGGTGATAGGTATGATGGATGTATATATGTATTTAGTGGGATATGGCGGGGCCCTGTCCCGACTAGATGTTATCATTATACACTTTAGAGGCTTGTAGACAATTGTGTTGGGTATTTATGGTCTTGTGTAGCCTTGTGGCATATTTAGTAAACTTGTTATGTTTATGTCTGTCCTGTCGGCCATATAGTATATATATGTATAGGTTAGGCCTTTTCTGCGTGTAAGTGGTTGTGTCCTGGTTCAGATAATCATTTATCAAAGGTCTTGACAGTCTATGAATTGTTGTATGTGTCATAGGTATCATGATCGGTATGCTCGGGCCTCAAGGCACCGGGTGCCAGCCACACCCCCAAGGTTGGGGTGTGACAAACTTGGTATCAGAGCAGGTTAGTCTTAGGGAGTCTACAAGCCGTGTCTAGTAGAGTCTTGTTTATGGGTATATTGTGCACCACTCTTATAAGCAAGAGGTTGTCGGGCATTTAGGGATGATTTCTATTCATTCATCTCATACATCGTGCTGTAAAGCTGATTGGTGAAAATTCAAGTCTAACTCATGTTTTACACAGTTTCAGTTCTGACAATAACTAGAAAGACCTCGGATAATTCATATTCACAGCCAACTCATGAAATATTCTGACCAAGATTATTGAGACGTCGGAGGTGCGAGTGTGATATTAAAATTTCAGAATATGAACGACTGCCTCCTCCTTATGTACGAAGAAAGTGATGTAAGTTCAAAAAAAAGATGAAGTATCGACTTCAGAAATATGGAAAGAGTAAGGTAGTGGAGATACTCAATGTCTAAAATGTGGAAGATTGTAACAAGATTGGAATTCAGATAGAATAACGAAAGCTTTGTGGTCCCATCTTCAGCAGTGATAGAATCACTGTGAGAAGTGCCTATCTCTATTAAACAACACTTCAAGCACCTACATACAACAAGAACAATCCCACTTACCACACAATACTATTAGCAATTCAACTATATCAATTCACTCTTCAACTTACTAACTAGTAATAAACAAGTGCTTCTAAAACATCAACTAGCTCATATACAACACTTATATTTCCATAACCTAAATCATTATAAAGAAGCCTTACAACACCATATAGCACCCAACAATTCAGCAAATGGCAAGCTCATTTTATACTTAATCGGGCATTATCTCCCCCGTTTCTTTTACATTCCTCAAGATAAAAAAAATAGAACAACAAAAACATCCAACAACTACATATCCAACAACTTTATACAATCAAATCAGCCATAACATATTGCATATAACACCACTAGTAATTCAACTAAATCATCTATTCCTTCAACTTACAACTTGTAGCAACTAGCACATTTTAATTATCAAACTAATTCATATCCCTCATGCTCATACTTCCAGCATCTCAATCATAATAAGAACAACCCCAAAACACACCACAATATGCTCACAACTCTACTTCAACATCTAAGCATGTCTAAAGCTCAATTTAGCTTACACACATGGAAATTGAGAAGATTCTTACCTCTTATATCAAGAACAGGATCTATCTTCACTTCAATTTAACTCAAGGGAAACTCTAATCCTAGCAACCAAATAGAAGATAGGAGTAGAACCAACACCATGGGACTTTCCCTTTTTTGCCTTAGTTAATAAAGAGAACACTTAGAACCCTAGATAGAATCAAGTAGAGGCTGCCTTGTTGAGAGCAATTTCATTTGGGAGAGATATAAGAGAGGATTAGATCTTTGGGCTGCCCATCTCTATCATATTTCTTTCCCTTTTAACTTGGGCACATTTTAAGTAGGTGCATCACCTGCTTGTTACCTACTTAAGCAAGTAGCTTGCTAACTATCTCTAAATATGTGTGTCATCCTCATTTAATAAGAAGGACATAAAACAAGTAGGACGGGAAATAAGTAGGTCAAGAAAGTAGGACGTGTAAGCATGTAAGACATATAAGCAAGTAGGACATGTAAGCAAGTACGTGAAACTAATAGGTCGTCTATCTTTATCCGATGCCTCATTTGTTTATGAATCTCGTTCACCTTAACTATACTTAACATTTACATACACTTGGACCCTTAGGTAGCAACTAGAACCTTATTCTTCCACATTCAAGTAACCTTGTCGACCTCAACTTAGTCGTACACACGTTGAGAAGTACGAGTTGTTATGGGGGCCTCCAGTTCCAATGCCGTTGAGGTGATATAATGGTTGCAGATATGTTATTGACTATTTTTTTTGTTAATATATTTTTCCCTTGTAAACTTAGTATTGGCCTATTTCGTGTTCTAGAATGTTGACACCTCATTTTAGGGATCAGTTTTATAGTATTACTCGTGGGATAAGATATTCCAATAGAGATTGGTGTGGTTATAAATGTAGAAACCAAAATGGAACTTTTGGCCCAAATGATAGTTAGGACCATGTTTATACGCTAGCGGATTGATAAGATTTGGAGCCCTCACCCGATATGGTGATAAGTATGCAATCGTTTTTCTCCTCTCAAGCAATTATTCTAGATAGTTCCTAGACCCACAATATCACGTTACCCTGAAGGGTGTAAGAAAGACCAGATTTTGCTAGAAAATCATAAGATGAAGATAAGTTGTAAGGATGGAATGCGAAAAGGATCATTACAATATTTAACAATTCATAAAAATCTACCCGTTTCATGTTGGGCTTCATCTATTAGAATGGGAGAATATGCCACATATGTGTGACCTAAATTGTGTCATCTTGCCTAGAATAGATTGGGGTCACCACATGATATCATTAATGAGGATAGGTTACCACAACCGAATCAAGTAAATCTCGATTATTGATATGTTTAAGAAAATCATGTGATGTGACGTACCCAGAATAGTGACCCCATGCCAATTACAAGGATCAAATTGTACATGGAGATACAAGGTGACGTAAGCCTCTTGTCCGCTCGTAAAGGAGTCATACCGCTTATCATTGGAAGTTACATGTATTAATGTTAATAAGTTAAAGTATCCTATAGGCATTGAACTGACATGACATTCGAACTTACTGTGCAACATGTTATAATTTTAGATATCTCTGGATAAGAATAGCTTATTAGGGGACAAATGACGATGTGAAATGTGAAAACAGTTAGTGAGTGCAAATAGAAGGGTATGATAGAGTATCGAGATAGAAATGTGTTTCACCGAATGACGGACAGGCTGAAGGACCACGATCAAGAAGGATAAGATTAAATGAGATTGTAATTATGCCAGTTTAGTAAAGGTGTTATTACACCAGAAGTGCAAAAAAGCAATAGTAAAGAAGGGACAATAAGGACTATTCGGCTAAAGGAACTAGACCTTCGGTATTCAGGAAATTAGTATGAGAGGCACGTTGAGATAAGAGACACCCCAAGGTAACTAGAAGCGGAAATGTAAATGGGAGACGATTAGAAATCATTACAACTATACTCAGACAAGTCATCAGACAATGTAAAACTATGAATTCGACTCAAATGTGTGAAGCATCGATTCTGCGACGTGAACATCCATGACACTTAAAAAGTACATAAAGAGAAACAATGGTGAGTAAATCTCTATATAAGCGTACAAGGGAGTGAGAAGGGCCAAAAAGCCTAAGGATACAAGATAAATATTAAAAAATGTGATATGAGGTAATGATATGAGAAAAAACATAAGCTGACGGGAAAATAGAGATGATATAGACATTTTGAATCTAATAAAGGTTTGACGAGATAAATAAAGTAAATGGCTTGAAACTTAAAGAGGAAAGTCTTAGCCATGAGGCAAGTAAAAAGGTATTGGTCTAACAAGAACAATCAGATCCAGAAATCTTGAAACGACACGTGATAATGTCATGTTCTTTGGAATTTTATACATTGAATTTTATACATACCCACCAAGGGAATCGACGACTTATCATCTAAAGGATGTTTATATGAAAACTTGGAATCGAAAGCAATGTTCAGAATTTTCTATGTACCAAAATGTTTCAGAATGAATAAGAACACAACAAATTAGTATGTGCATGGTGCAAGCACCAGAAAGAAGAAAAGCATGAAATTGCTTACAATCACAGTAACAAGAAAGTATACAGGAGTATTTTTAAACCAAGAATTAGAGTTAACCGCAAGACGCTTCTTGGAAAAATGGAGCTAAGTGGAAATAGGGGTGATGGCTTAAGTATTTCAAAAGACCTCAATATAGATAATCCTATATCATTTGGATAAGGTAAACATTGCATCCAGTGCCACTAGAAATGTATCCTCAAGCGGCCAGACCGATTTGGAGACTAAGGATATGAGTTGACCTTAGAAAATACACCAGCTATCTAAGTGGGAGTTTAATTGATTAAATCAGATAACGATAACATTATGATTAAAATCACAACAAAATTATCCTTTATATGGGAAAATAAGGAACATCATAATGAAGATCCAATTTTTAGGAACAATAAAAGAGGGTATTCAGTAAAAGAAAACCACCGCCTTTGAGCTTATTAGAAATGGGATCCTTAGGTACCAGGGCCATATGTGTGTTCCCAAAGAAGCGGGGCTATTGGGACAATATTATGATAGAGGTCCATTGTTCATAATAATCTATCCATCCAGAATCTACTAAGATATATCATGACGATAAAGAGATGTATTGATGGAATGATATGAAGACGAACCGTACAGTGATTGTAACCAGTGTAATAATTGTTATCAGCTACAGATGAACACCAAAAATGGTGGTTTGAATCAAAACATTAAGAACCCGATGTGAAATGGGAAAATGGCTAAGATGGACTTCATTAATGATTTATCACGCTCTTATCCTAGGTTTTATTTAATTTGAGTGGTTGTTGATAGGCTGATTATCCAGCTCACTTTTCGATGGTCAAAACTACCTACACAGCCAAGGACCTATGCAATATTGTATAATAGGAATATGGTTCGCCTTCACGATGTCTCTGGTTCTATGAAATTTGACAAAGGTTCTCAATTTATAGCTAATTTTTAGAGGTCATTTCGAAAGGATTTGAGCATTTAGGTTAGTACGACCCTCATATAGAAGGATAGATCTAACATGTGATCCAGACACACAAGGACATATTATGAATTTGCATGTTGGTTCCTGTAAAAAAAATTAGGATAATCGTTTATCACTTATTGTGTTTGAATATAATGACAAACTGGCATATTAAGAATAAAAATGAATACATATAAGACTTTATATGAACGGAGATATAGAACTCCTATTGGACGGTTCAAGGTAAGAAAATCAGAGTTAATAGGAATTGACTTAATGCACCAAGTCGTAGAGAAGGTGAAGTTATTCAGGAACAAATGTTGACCACTTAGAGTCGTCGAAACTTGTATTCAGACGTGTGATGATGGGATATAGAGTTCTAAGTTAATGGTTGGACGTCCTTAAGGATTTCACCTACGAAGAATAGTGTGATGAGATTTGAGAGGAAGATACCACTTTAGATTGATGAATACACCAAATGGATTAGAAATAAGATATGCCTCTAAAATCAGAATACGTCTATCTAGTTTTCCATTTTTTAATGTAAGGAAGTATATTGGGAATCCTTCTCGAAATCATACCCGTTGATGATGTACGCGTTACAAAAAACTTATCATATGAAGGAGTTTCTACCGTTATTTTAATATCAACAAGTCCGCAAGTTAAGTACCAAAGATGATAGCCATCGAAAATAGTTTTATGGTAAATAATAAAGACACAAAAGAATGATATAGGAATCGAAAGAAGTAATGATGTATAAGTACCTTCAAATTTGTTGATTTTCTTGGAATACTCCTTGTTAGAATGTGAGACTTGATGCCTAACCCTTCATATTATGTGTAGCTGACACTCCGAGTAAAGAATAATGTGACCAAGAGCTAGTGTATTGATTCATGAGATGATTTCCTATCCCGGGATGTTAAACTTGATGGTTGATGACCGTGTGAGGTCTAATGTTATGTATATTATGTTGTATGGCCTTACAAAGTAAGTATGAATATCTTCTGCATGTTTACAACGGTTCGAATAATAGCAATTATAAGGGAGACTCTGTCAAAAAATTTAGAAACCCTTAAGGTTCAATTGCCTCCCCACGCACACCTCTACATTCGAGGATAAATGTTTTTAAGGGGGGAAGGATGTAACACCCCATATTTAAGTAAAATATTCCGGAAATAATTCAAGAAAATGCCAAACGTTATGATTTCATGGATGACGTAATTCTACACTTGGATAGTGTCATGAATGATGAAATTATTTTTGCATTTACAAAAATGCTATGTAAGATTCCTATAAAAGCAGACCCTCTCTCCTTCATTTAGGACAAACTTTTTAGATGAAAAGTTTCAGTTTTAGAAAGAGAAAGTCTCTCTCTAAACTAAATTCCCTCATCTTAAATTCCCCTTAGAAATTCTAGAGAAAATTCCCCTCATTCGAAATTCCCAAAGCCATCTCCTTGAAAATATTCAACTCTAAATCTTTGTAAGTTTTAAATACTTTTAATATATATGATTATGGATGATAATATCATCTAATCTTTTTAAATTCTTGCATTATGTTTAAATTCTTGGCTGGTTCTACTGTCTTAAATTCTTGCATTATTATGTTGGCCGGTTCTACCGCCTACTTCATTTAAATTCTTGCAGATCCTTTAAATTATGGATTCCTTATTAGGAACCTTAATTTGTAAGTTAATTTTACTTTACTTTCTGCATATCTTCTTTATCTTTTAATTTTTAAATTCCTTATATATCAATTCATTCCTTGTCTGTTATCCATTTTAGATCTTTCACTTTTACTATTTCCTTTTTTGAAAGTGGCATTTTCTTTTGTCGATATTTTGTCAGAATTTTATTGTTGGTATTTTGTCTTCTTTTGAAAATATATTCATAATCCACTATTGTCAAAAGCTGCATCATCTTCCAAGTCAATTCTTGGTTCTTCTTCCTCTGATGAAGAGCCTTGTTTTGATGAAGATGGCGTGAACTTCAGAACTATCGCTTGCATTTCTTCTAGATTTTTGGTCACTGCAAGCATTGAGGTCACTTGGGATTTCTAGGTAAGAAATTGTGTGTGCTCCGTCGTTTGCAGTGGTACATGTTCATGAATCGTTTTTCAAGTATTTAACCATTCCTAGACTTTTGATGGGGTTAGACTTGCTGGTATTTTATAGTTGTCCCACCATCTTATTTTAAACCTTCTCTGGACTGTTGGAATTTTATTTTCAGAATAATCTACAAACCATATGAATACCCACGACAGATGGAATCTAGTGTGAAATGGGTGTAGGGGCACAAATCTTTTTTCCTCATCAAGATATTGTATGAAAATATGATTTTTTCGATTCTCCTTTGAGAAAAGGAGGATTTTTGCTGAAAAACGTGAGCAACTTCAGTTAGAAGTTCCGGAATACACATTGAATGCTGAGATTACTTTCTAGTCTCATTTGGTTTCGAGAGCCTCCCTCTCCCCGTCCCTTACTCGTCTTTTGAAGCTTCCTATCTTTCCATTCCTTCCTAAGCCTTCTGATTCAATTGTTCGAGGAGCAGGGGTAGGTTTATAAATGGATTTAAAGAGGTTAAAAGATTGAATGATTTGGAGTTTTAATATGTTTAAGGTGGATCCAAATTGTTCCCACCATGAATTCCACCATGTTGGGAATTGAGATGGAATACATGATGTATCAAAATGGAAAAGCTAGGTATGACTTCATTTGGTATTTTGAACAAAAAAGGAATTGAACCAAGCTTGTTGGTAATCCTACTAATTAAATGGAATATCAAAAAATGAGGTATTTCTATAGGTATCAGGAAAATTAAGGAGTTGAGATAGATCATTTTCCCAATCACTTGGAGAAATTACTCTAAATATTTTGCAAATAGAGTAAGAAGGATCTTTCTTACTTTTATAAAAATATTTTTTTATTGTGACTGATCATGATATTTCTAGGATAGTCTGGTAAAAATATAGGGTTTTTAAGATATAACATGATTTGTAAAACCATCCTTGTCCAAAATATTTTTGGATTGCTAAAATGGGTCTTTATAAAAAAGTCCTTTTTCAATAGTCACAATATTTTGAAAAAGGGGTTGTATAAAAAAATAGAAATAGGTTTTTTGGGGACTTGTGGTACCAGAATTTGGGAATTTGAAAATTATTTTTGAGAAAGGATTTTTGAATATTCTCCTTTCTCTAGTTTACTAAAACTTTGAAAGGGTTTAACCTCTCCTGAGCTCTAGATGATTTCCTGTTTAGGAATTTGTAACTGCATCAACGCCTTTTGTACTTTCGGGGATTTGACAAGGAGTTGTAGAAGGTTTTCAGCAGTTGTTTCTTGTGCGGGATCTTCTGGTGTTTTAGGCACTGACTGTGCGGTGTTTTTGTTTTCATTTTTTTCTTTCATGACTGCATCATATCATGTCATGAGTTTTTCGGTAGGAGTTTTGGAAAGGAATTTGTCTTTTTCTTCCTTGGATGGGTTTGTACGTTTGGAAGTGGTGGAGTTTGTGGGTTGCTTGGTGGCAACGAGATTTGTTTGTTGTTGTGGTACAACAACTAAAGATTTTTTTACTGGTGGAATGACTTCTTCCTTTTCTGAATTAAGGCTCCACACATTACATGGTTACAGTACTGTCCAAATTCTCGCATGTCCTTTCATGATACCTTGTCCTTGTAGCCCAAGCAGTTGGGCATGGGACAATGATAAGACATTTCTGCGTCGTGATCAGTATCAGGGATATGAAGGTTTTTTCTCCTATTTTGGAGGAATTCCCGGGTTAAGAAATTTTTTTGTCCTTTAATATATTTAATATCAAAGTAAAAAATGCTAAGAATCAATTGCCAGAAAATCTATTTTAATGCAAGGTTTTGAAATTTTTTTTGATCTGGTAAATCATTTTGGAATTTCTATATGCATAAAATAATGCTAAAAATGTATCAATTAAAAAGACCAAATGAGCTAAAGTGATGTAAGTACGGAGGGGTGAGTGAGGGTAAGTGGGGCTGAGTTCAGTAGGAAATTAGTTGACGCGACAATGGATGTGACATAGGGGTTCTCGGGTTGGGTGTTACTGCCAGGTAGGTGATGTTTTGGGACTGTTTCGGCCTTTCAGGTCGTTTGGTGAGGAGTCGGGCTTAGAAGCTTTATAGGGTCGTTGATGGTGTGTTGAGGGTTATTGTGGTGGTCGGGGTTCAGTGAGTAGATGGTGTCAAGGCCACAGAATAGAACCTAAAATAGTGAGGTTCTCAATTTCTCGGATGGGGCGGACAGTGTGGAGTTGTTGAGATTGAATGGGTAGTTATTGATGGCTTCGGCTCAAGGCATTTTGTGGGAGTGTTTCGGGGAGGTTGAGGGTGGTGTTGGTGGTCGGGACTTGGCGGTTGGATGGTGTCAAGGCCACGGAAGAAGGCTGAAACAGTGAGTTTCGATGAAGGATATTTAGTGGACTGTTTCGTGTTGTCGGGTTAGGATGCAAAGTTATGGGTGGTTCCGGGGCTTGGTCTTTGTGTGGCTATTTGTAAGGTATTGTGGGATGGGATGGTGAAATGAATGAGATGGTTTAGACGAGGGATGGAAATGGGATGCTAAGTGCAAACCCGAGTACAAACCTAGCACAACCGGTTGATAAGTTAAGGATAATGACAAGGGGTTTTTAATGCCCAGGTAGACACCTTGATAGGGTGACCAATTTAACAAGGTCTGGTCCGAGGTCGCTAAGTGCAATGCTCATGAACAAGCCATGTGACGGTGGTCGGAAAACCTTATGATAGACCCTTGGTTTGGGTTTGGCTGGACCACACAGTTCCAACATCTACCTACGCCGAGGGGGTTCCTTAAGCTTAGGCTTAGTTAAGTCACAAAGTCTTAACCAAACTTACACAAAAGGGAAACCTTAGTTTGGGTTCTACTAAGTCACACAGTCTTAGTTAAACTTACACCAAGGGGTTTGGCTCACACAAGAACCAAAGGCCCACACAAGGACCAACTAAGATAAACAACACACAAGTTGGATAACTTAGAAAATGAGTAAAATTCACTAATTTTCATTCAATCTCTAACTTAATTTTACAATGGCCTAAGGCTTCTATTTATAGTACAAAATGGATTATTCTAGAAGAAGACTAAAGGACACAAATTGCTTGGGAGTTTGGCCAAGTGTGAACGTATTTGGAGTGGCTTGGAGACCAAGGTGTTTCAACCACATCTTCCTCTTCTCTAGGCCGAGATTGAGGTATTTCATGTAACCATATCTATGATTTTGTTAGCTCATAAATTCCTCCAACAACCTTATCTTCTTGAAATGTGTTGGAAGCTTCTATTCTTGGTATTTGTTTTGATGATCATATCGACCACCTCTTGGTCTTCTCTTGTCTTCCGAATTTGGAGCCTTAAATGTAGTCAAATATGTGGTTGAGATGTCCACTTGGAATCCATTTGTTCTAGATGGTTGTTGTCCTTGCCCTCTTGTCGGCCAACTCATTATTTGTCCTTGCCGTGGTGTACTCTCGACCTAGTCACCTTTGTGACTTATTAATTATTTCCTAATGTTAGTTGTTACATAGAACACTATGTCCTAAGCTAGCAACTAAGCTAAGAATAAAAGACAAGCTAAAAGAATATACATGGTCTCGGTCAAGACCAAACAAGAAGGCCGAATAAAAATACAAGGCTTCTTAAATATTCACGTCACAACTCCAATGCCATTCCATTTTCCATGCCATGTTAGGCATCCAAGTTTGGAACGACGTGCCATTATTGACACTCTTGGTAAAGCTCTTCTCGGCTTTGTATAGCCTTAATAAATTCAGATTTATTTTGTTGAATGTTTTTACGCTATCTTTAGATACCTGAAAGGGTCTAAAGATTGGGCTTTTTAATTCAATTCTGTGGTTTTTCTGGGGAATCTATAGTGACTAAAGGTTGGGTTTTTATGTGTTTTTCCACTATATCTAATTGTTTTCCTATGGAATTTAAATTAATATTTGTAAAATTATTTTGTGAGAGAATGGATTTTATATTAGTTTTTCCATCCTCTGCTGGATTTTTAAAAGGAATTGCTTCTACATGGCGATCATGTATGGTAAGCTTAATGTCTTGTAGAGGAGGGTGGTTAGATTGGATTTTCCTAGTAGCAGCTATGGTCTCCCATTCTAGTGTTTTGTTCCTAGTTGTAATAGGATTTACTGTTTTTTAAAATGGATAATCTATGGAATATATTTCAAACCAATTGAAAAATATAATGTTTATTCTATTTTCATTTACAAACTCATAGAATTTTTCTTGTATTTGTTTCCTAGTATTTAAGAAGTTTTGAAAGAACCAAGTTCTTTTTTCTAAGTTATGTTTTTCATAAAAATCTTTTTGTTGGAATTTCTTATCTAGTTGGAATTCTTTTTCTAAAACTCCAATATCATTTACTATATTTTCCGTTATTGAGGAAAATGTTGGACTAGTAGGTTCTTGGTCGTCCATTTTCTCTCTAGCGGTGGAATTTTCATACACGGGTCTAGGTATTTCATTGGTGTAGTCTACGTTTCTTAGATTGAGGAAAATCTGACGTATAATGTCTAGGTTTTGTTTTATAAGGCGTATTTATTACTGAAGAAATTTGTGAGACTCTTCCTAAATCTAGGGTCTCTACAGAGCATGTATCATCATATCTACTACTTGTAGATTTTCTGTGGAATGATAGACTAACTCTACCATCCTCGTATTGGGTTATTTCCTTAAGATGGGTATTTGGTTGGAAAGTTTCTATGGGTTCATGTTTAACTACTCCTTCCAAGATCCATTCTTTTGGTAAGGTAATATCCTTCCATTTAATAGGTCTTGGTATTACAGTGTTAGATCTGGAAAGATCTGTCTGTAATAGCAGTGTTTCACCTTTTTTTGCTATGGTGTCTAACTTTTGTAGCAAAAGTAGAAGTCATAGCTTTATAATGGACTCTAAATATTATTGCTACTGAAATTGATCCTTCAAGTATTTTGTAATTATGGGTTTTTATTTGTAAGACAAGGAATTTTAGGATATTTTTATCACTAAGGGATATTAAAAAGTTTGGGTAACAATCAAAAGCGATTGGCCCCGTGCAGAGGCTAGATTCGACAAAACTTAATAAGGAGTCTTCAAAGTCAGTGAACCTGACATCTCTTAATATCACACGAATTGAAGTATTTAATCCTTCCTTAGTTGAGGATTTTATCCCTACTTGAACTAAGTCAATACGAATGTATTTATAATTTCTTTCCTTATGTGTTTTCAATGAATTTTGAGAAAGCAATTGGATTGTTTCAAACGGTTTTGATAATTGAATATCTCTTTCCTCTGTTTTAATTGTAAAATCAGTTTTGAAAAAATGGTATTTGGAATTTTCATAAATTTGATCTCTATTTACATTCGGTATTTCTCAATTATCAATCGATTTTTCAAAATCTTGTATAGCTATTTCTTCCAAATTTATTATCTTCTTTGAATCCATGGAGGATGTTGAACCAAAGTTCGAAGAAGTAGATCTATCAAAAAACGTATCCATTTTTATAAAATCTTATTTTGAAATTTAATGTTCTTCCTACAATCTCAAACTATTCACAGGACTAACTGCCTTCCCTTGAGGACTTACTATCCGGACCTTCCTAGGCAAGAAAACTTAGAAGAGCCTAAAGCTCTAGACAAGAATACGAGTGTAGGAAACTAAAATAGGGAGTTTACGTTGGAAAACCAGGTTCAACACTGCAGAGAAAATTCGACGGCAAGAAGTACGGATATTTTACGGTCCGTCAAACAAACCGTCCATCTTCACCGTAGATAATGACGGTCAAACTTTGAATTCGACGGTCTGTCGAACTGTTGATGGCCCGTCAATCTTCTCCATCTCTTAATTCTAGATTTTCACCTCTCTGAAAATGTTCAAAAAATGATGGTACCGTCAAAATATTGATGGCCTAGACTCAGACCATCAAACATTCGACGGACCGTCGAATGGACTGTTAAAATCCCTCGAGAGCAAATAATATAAATATAACACTTGATTCTAAAAATCAATTTTTCTTATTCTTCAAGCCTTAGCATGGAGGTTTCTTCTTCAATCATCCCCCATTACTCAAGGTAAGCCCTTTTCATGCGATTCCACGTGATTTTAATCAAGCATAATCAATTCCTAAATAGAATTCATTATTCCTAACCTAGGATTTTCAAGTTAAACCCAATTCAAGGTTCAAGGTGCAATCTTTGGGGTTCTTCTTCAAAGTTCGGATTTTTATTACAAGTCTGGGAGTGATTAAAGGTATGTATAGATTCTACCCACGTGCGGAAATATTCATGTTCTTCCCAACACCACGTTTCCATAAAACCATGAAAATCCCATAACATCGGGGTTTTGTTCTAATACTATGATATCCCTAACTATATGAATATCATGTCATGTTTATATTACTATTCATCAATTGTATTCATAATTAGTTGTTATGATTGTCATGAACCTTTACGTAATCCATGAACTCATGCCTTACTTTTCATGAGTTCTTAAATTTAAGTAATGATTATATTTACTCAGTTTCATGAAGTTATATATGTTTTCATGATTTATACAAGTTATATTATGTATTTCATTACATGTTAAATTTATGAAATTACAAGTCATGATTTCAAGATGTTCCATGAAAGTCATTGGCTTATAATTCAACTATTTTCAAGTACATGTTTTGGGAGTCGCATAGATTACCGAGAAGGCTCAGATAGACTGAAACTACGTACGCCAACGTAGGATAAGGGTCGCTCTACCAGAGGACGTTACCTTCTTATTTCTCCTTGTGGGATTATTGGATCCATCATTTCATGTTCATATCTCGTACTCCAGCAAAGTATGAGATGGCTTAGTTGATTAGGTAGAGATCAAACTACACGTTTATGCGTAGTGGTTCATGTCGGTTTGATTGTTTCTCTCCCCACAGATATACAAATATAGGGGTGGCCAACGGGCCGGGACGAGTCAGGGGGGGTTTGGTGGGATCGGGTCGGGTCGGGCCGGGATCGGGGTCGGGCCGGGATCGGGTCGGGCCGGGATCGGGTCGGGGCGGGATTCGCTGAAGTCCTGTCCCGATCCCGGTCCCATTGGAATTGGGTCGGGGCGGGTTTTTTTTTTTTTTGCACTTAATTTTAAAAATAACATATATAAACAACTCAATAATTGAACAAGATAGTGTAATAAAAACATCCCAAAGCTATTTTTGTGCCTATTATATTATTTAATAGACATATGATTTATTTTGTAATACAAATACAATTGTCAAAATTGCAACTTTGTGGTGTTGTTCAAAAGTTGCAAATTACATAGTAAAATTGCAATTAAAAAATTACATTTTGAAAAAAAAACATGTTCTAGTTTCTTGATAATTTCCTGTAGTTCTTCGGTTGGAATTGGTATTTGTTGGTCAAATTGCTCCACATCGCTTCCACCACCTTCAGATAAGATTTTGTTGTAGTTTTTGTCTTCTTCTTCGTTGATCTCCGGTTGACCGCACCTTCTCCGCTCGTATCCAATCTCTAAATAATACTGCAATCTCCAAATTGTCTCAGGCTAATGAGTGTTTGTGCTCTCCTATTTGATATATGCCAGCAGAAAAAGCACTTTCAGACGCCATTGATGACACTTGAATGTTCAAAACATCTTGGGCCATCGTTGAAAGTGTCGGAAAGCTCTTCTCATTCCCCCTCCAGTATTTCAGCAAGTCTTCACGTCCTTCTTCATTGAGAACTGCTTGGTACGGTACAGAACCCTGCAAAACAAAAATATCAAACTCGTTAATTTGGTTAGTAGCGTTACGGCCGCACATTCTATTTCTGAGGCTTTCAATACTAGCCGCATAAACAACATGTCTTTTGTGAGGTTGTGTTGAAGAAGAAGAAGATGGTATGGAAGCCGGTAAGTTGCTAGCACTTTCTTATTGGTAAAAACCTATATATTCTTTTTTGCATTCGTCTTCTACGCTAGACAACACTTCTTCTTTAGTTTGTTCAATAGGTGGTGGGTGATTTGGATTTTTGGGACTTGGAGGTGGTAGTACTGCTATACAATCATAAATAGTTTCAATAAGTGATTTAGTACCATCTATTTTAATAGTCGGATTTAATACAACACCAAAAATATAAATAGTGGGAATAGGAATAAAATATTTTTTTGTTTTGATAAATATTTTTTTGTTTAGCTGCCTTATAAGCTGGTTTATTCATATATTCATTAAGTAGTAAAAATATTAGAGCTATATAAAATAACATAGTTGAAATAGTAGGATAATATATACCGAAAAATTCTTTTGTTGCTTGAAAAAATTTCTCTAGAAATACAATAAGTTCAAAATTTTTCCCCAATCGCTATCTACAACCATATCAGCTGGATTTTGATTATGAGAGTTAAAAAATAAAGTTATAGGTTTTCTATAGTCATAAGAAACAAGTAGTTGCTCGTATAAAGAATTTCACTTAATGAGTACTTCTGGATTTTTCTATAAGATAGTTGGCAATCGTGACAAATTTTTTTATATTCTTTTTTCGTTGTATTCTATTATTTTTAAAATAAAGTTTATAGCAAATTGTATTTTACTGAGAATGTCTTCAAAAAATGATAGACCATCCTTTACAACTAAGTTATATATATGACACACACATTTTATATGAAAATGATTTGGAAAAGATGGAGTTAAACTATTTTTAAAAATTGTAATAGCATAATTGTTAGAAGAAGTGTTATCTAATGTAATAGTCATAATTTTATCAGTTATTCTGTAATAATCGCACGCTTGATAAATATTTTCTGCAATAAAAGTACCAGTGTGCTGATCATCTATATATCTATACGCTAAGATACGTTTTTGCATAGACCATTTATAATCTATCCAATGACAGGTTACCATTAAATAATCATGGCCGTTAGTACTACTGCATATATCAGAAGTGATAGTCATTTTGCCATTAAAATGATATAATGACTAACGTAAATAGTGTTGATATTTATGTGCAAATTTAAATACATCTCTCTTAACAGTTGATCTAGGAAAATCGTTAAAAGCATGATTATACATTTCTCTAATATAATTAATAAAACCAGGAGATGAAGGAAATGAAAAAGACAAACCCTCCACAACAACTAATCTTGATATTGCTTCTCTATCTCTATGTTTATTGTAATTAGGGCCTACAATTCCCCCAGTTGTGGGGTTAATTTGACCTTGTACTTGTTTCGGGACAGTATGTGAACCTTGTCCCGATGGAGCGGGCGTTTGCGCACCCAATTTTGAAGTCTCGTATTGGGCATACCTAGCTGGATGAGCCCTTGCTATGTGTCTCATTAAACCCCTTATCCCACCGTGACCTTTTCCAGTTTTAAATTTTAAAACATCTTTACAAATTTTACATCTAGCTACTTGATTCTCTACGTCCCTATAAAAATGTCCATGCATCTGATTTTAATGGTCGTTTTGTTGGACCTAGTCTCATACTAGGGAGAAGATGAGGCATTTCAGTTGAAGGTGCACTAGTAGGTGTGTTTTCATCTACATTAGTGGGCGTATCATCTAGATCATCGTCTAAATTAAAGTCTTGTTGAGTTCTAGAAAATAGCTCCTCGTCTAAATCTAATGATATTGTAGGAAAATGTTCAGTATCAACAAAATCATCCTGTGTAGGAATAGGATTCTGTCTAGAAATAGGATGACTAGAAGAAGTACCCTTACCCTTGTTGTCCCTACTAGAAGAAGCCTGACCCTTACCCGTAAGCATACGTTTAAATCCTTTCATTATAATTATACTAATAAATAATTAAAGTAAATGAAATTAAGTGCGCTAAATAAAATAAACAGACAATAATAATTTAATGAAGGAACGAATGTACCAAATGCCGACGTAACGTCGACGTGTAATCGAGAGGTTGAAAATTGAAACTTTGCTAGATGGAAGATTCTCAAGCTAGTTGCCAACTTCACTCCCAAATGAATAAATAAAATTCAATATTTAGTAGACAGTGTAGACTTGTAGAGAGATAGATTGAGAGATTACAGAGATTGTAGGAAGATTTGTGAGAAAGATGAAGAGAAAATAAGGTATTTATAGTTGGAAAATTGGCTTAAAGTGTAAATATAATAACTTATGGGTTAAAATAACTATTAAGGAGGTAGGGGGATGGGGGAGGCAAAAAATGGCCGTTGCACAACGGCCAAAATATAAAATGGTCGTTGGTGCAACAGTTATTCGTGCAAAGAGGGGGTTTAGGGTGGGATCGGGGGCGGGACCGGAGCGAGACCAGGATCGGGTCGGGCCTGGCGAGACTGGGGCGGGCCGGGACGAGACCATGTCCCGTCCCGGTTCATGTCCCGATACCGTAATTTTTTTTAAATGTAGGGGTCGGGGCAGGATCGGGTCGGGCCTGGCGGGACTGGGGCGGGTCGGGCCCACTGGCCAGCCTAACAGATATATACATATACATTTTACAGATTTAACACATGTTATATTATACTCATGTTCATGTTCATGTTCATGTTTCAGTTTCAGTTTTAGTTCATGTCCCTATTATTTCTTGTGCCTACTAATTTCTTTCAGTTGCTTTACATATAGTACAATTCAAATAGACTAACGTCCATTTGCATGAGGTTTGCACTTTGCGGTGCAGGTGCTGAGTTTTAGGAGTCACATCTGCTCAGTAGGATTGCTTCAAACTCAGCTGTTTGGTGAGCCCCATCACATTTGAGTTGTCAGTCTAGTATTTTATGATTATGCGTTATTAGTAGAGGTATGCCATGGTCTTGTCCTAGTAGAAAGGTTTACAGACTCATGTCAAGGTTTCATAGACTAGTCCAATATCATGTTATGTCAGTCATGTTAACATTATGTTCAGACTCAGCATGTTATTTTTAGATATTTTCGCTTATTATAGTTTAGATTATGTTTTTATTAAATGTTTTACATGTCTTCAAATCATTATTATTAGCATGTTTGATGCCCATGTTGATAAGCAAGACATATAGTTTACTTGGTCACATGCAGTCAGACACTGAGTGTCTTGTTTCGCTCGGGCCATGGTTCGGGGCGTGACAATTTCAAACATGTTTTTCAAAGTTAAAGGATTTTTTGCATGATTAAATATTCTAATTTCCAATTAATGTCAAATTTAGGCTTAAATGAAGCTTTTGACGTAATTAGGCTATAATTAAAATTATTTGGTGATCTTTTAATTTAAAAATGGCCACATTTGTAATATGTGACTATTATTGCTTAAGCTTGTTTAAAATCATTTAGGCCCCTTGTTTATTTTTTATAAATTGGCCGAGCCTAGGACAAAAGGCCCATACCCGACCCACCATCATGTCTTAAATGATGAAGGCACTATATACCGTCTTATTTCATGCTTTGGGTCCGTCCTCGTTGTCTCTCTCTTCGTTGTCAAAAATGGCGAGGTCACAGTGTACATTGCCTTTTTACATTGCTTGCCCATCCAAATGGGGCAAAGGCATTAATGGCCTTCGCCCTCATTTCACAGAGACGCCAGCATACCCCAACCCCCCAAGGTAAGGTCGCCCCTCTCCCCTTCGATCCTAGGCTGCCTCCACACAAGGTAATTTCATTTCCATTTTAGTTTTCTTGTTCAAATTATGCTTCATGATCTATTATATTGTGTATTATGTCATTAATTAACATGCTTAGTTGATTTTTTACTTTGTGTGTGGCCTACTACAACTTAATTAAGCCTGATTTAACTCATGATATGGTTATGGTTGTCTCTTAGATAACTGTTAGTAACTAAATGATGCTTTGCGCCTGATGTGCATTATGAATATGTTTGAATAGATCATAGTATGCTTTTCAATGAATTCATGACCATATGTGGTTTATTTGAGGCTGAAATTGCTTTAAGGTTGTCCTATATGATTCTGTGAGCAGTAAATGACTTCTCTAGGATCAGTTTATGTAAAGAATGATATTATTTTAGCTCTAATCCTACATTCAAATGAATCTAAGTGATTTGTGACATGTAATAGGATATATAAGACTGTTTTAGTACCTAGAGTACCTCCTACATGTTTTCATCCAGTTTGAATCCACCTTGGTATGATATTTACTAGAATGATCCCTTTTTTGTGTGAATATTTTCTAATCCAGACAATACAACTTAGACATAGACTTGCAAATTTTAGCTTTAATATACAGTTATGAAATGGCTTTGTTCATTGTTGAATCTTTACACATTTAAATATACATAGGTGTTGTATGAATGACTAAAATAGGAATAATATGAACTAAAAATGACTATTTTATGAAGGAATTTCAGGGTAAAGAATTTGTTTAGGCCTAAACTACACCATGCCCTAGTCTAACCCTAAAAATGGAACTAAGGATCTGTTTACCTCGCTATTCCGACATCTGCATTGTTTTCAGCTTTAAATGGATTTAGTAGATGTGGGATGCTCTGTTTGTGTACTTGGAGGCCAAGTACAATCCCTATACTATTAGGAACACCTTTGTTTGGTTGTATGTGTATTGATCTGTATTAACTTGTTTACCCATATTGATCTCATTCCTGTTGAGTTTGAGTCTAATCCAGGTCTGATATGTTCTTTTGGGGTCAGTCTATCCTTGTTACATGAATTATGTGGCCTATGTGCATTTACTTGACACTCTTGTTAGGTTTAGAACCTATATTTTGTTCATTGTAAATCATGAAATACTGGCATAATAAGTTTGTCCATCTTAGAGTCTTTAAGTTATAGGTTAAGCCAAGTGACCATATGTATGCTATGATGAACCTTGTTTGTGTGTACTTTGTTTTCATATATTCTAGCCTAGTGTCACATATAATCATGCCATGGTTTCATTCATATTGACCTAAGCTTTGTTAAGTGACTTTATTTGCATTTTAACCTAAGATAACACATGTGAAGCCTCTCTAAAGCTTGTATGAGTACATGTCTGCCTATCTTGGGACTCCTAGTTGTTGATCTTGAACGGAATACCCCTGCATTCCATTGTAAGACCTTGTCTTGCCTATAAGAATCATGTTTTATTTTCTGAATCACATGGTTAGATATTAGTACTCACAGTTACGCCGTGTCTTTATTCATGTGAATTTGAGATCTGATGAGTAGTTTATCCATGCCCTGATTTGAATTTAAATGAGTCTAAGAACTTAAATAATATGGTGCTTATGTGAATGCTAATCCATCTTGTTACATACTCATGCTGGATTTGTAGAGGCTAGACCACTTAGTGGAACATCTATCTAAAAATGAAGTCTTGAATCTGATGTTGTGTGCATGTGGTGACTGATGTCTGCCTTTAAACTAACACATGTCTAGATTACTTTCATGCTAATTTAAGGTTAACATGTCATTTGCTGATATCTATGCTGATATCTATGCTGAATGTTTACTTGTCTGATTCGGAATGGAATGTCATCACATATGTCTGGTTTAAGGAAATGGATCAAGAATCAATTTGTTTAATTGCCCTAATTAAGTGAAGTGGAATCGGGTTCTAGTTAAGATTATGCATGGCTTGCTGTGACAATCTCCAAAACCATGTCTTGTGTTGCTGCTAAAGTTTGTGATCATTAATAACCTCTAATGCCCATGTGTGATCTTCGCTTAAGTAAAGCTTTAGTCTTGGTATTGTCCACCTGCTACCAATCTTGAATGTTAGTGATAGCTTGACTGTGGTTTAAGTTGAATTGATCTTGTTTATGTTGCCTGAGTCTAAGTCTATGTGACATGGGGATTGTAATTTAGATAACCTAGCATAATAGGACATGAAATTGACTAAGTTGTAACACCTCGTAACTTCAGGCTATGGTTTGAACCGTACGATGGGAAAATGATGAAACCAAGATGAGTGTAGGAAGTATTTTTAAAACTAATCAAGGCATTAGAAGAATCTTAGGAAAAATTAGAGTCGGAATCTACTATACAGAGCATGTTTTAAAGTGAGTTTGTAGAAGACCTCACTTAAACTGAGTTTATGGATAAATATATAAGGAATTTTGGAATACTTATGCATTAAATTTGTAGCCCATTGAAATACCTTTCCATCCATAAAAGTCTCACATCAAACGGAGTTGTGTACAAAAAGTTATGGTTGATTTACTAAGGATGTAAAAAATGAAAATCCTTTATGATAACCTATAAATACAACCCTAAAATATTTTATGCAATTATTTTCGACCAGACCTGCTACCAAACATCTAAAGTGAGTTCTTATTCAAATCCCTATGTCAAATATATTAAGGTAACACAAGATTAACACCGAATCATTAATTGGAATCGCTAGATTTTGGAAAAATCCATTCAAGGTCGAATTTGGAATGATGCTTTGGGATTTCTTCAAAAGGGTAAGTCCCACAATCATAAATGGATTATATGGAGTTATTATTATGTTTTAGACATTTAATGGTTGTTATAATCATGAAATAGGAATGATTTAGATGCACTCCATCAAACACAAAACCCTAGTTATTTTGCTGTAGATTTTCCCTCCGACCAGCCTGCTTCTTTTGGCGTTTACCGATAATTTAACCGTTGGATTGCGCCCAAATTATAATTGGGTGATCACAATATATAGGTCATAAATTTGAACTGTACCGATTGGATTTGGAGGTCCGTAGAAGTGTGTTTGCGCTATGCACAGTAGCTACAAAAATTAGTGAAAACTCTTCTCATGGTTTCAAGTTCAAAGCTTTGGGTTTCTTCTTCAAATGTTCATACCTTTTCTTCAAGTTTTGGAGCGAATAAGGTAAGTATATCTTCTATCTACGTGTGGGAACGTCTTTAATCATCTCCACGCTTCGTTCATTGAGATTTCTACGAATTACTTCAGAATTTGAGATTTATGCCTTTGTTCATAGAAAGACTAGAATGTCTATCCTCAAGATTATAAATTCATACTTGTTCATAATTATCGCTTTGATTGTTGTGAACTCAACGCGTAATCAATATATACTTGTGTTTGATATCCACGAGTCTCAGTTTGAAATATTTAGCTTGTTGTAAATTAGTTAAAGCTTCAGTACTCATAATCAGTTCATGAATTCAAACATGTGACTTTACATTTCAGTACATGAAGTATTCTTATCATTTGCTTCCTTGTTCAGTTATTATTTTAATTAAACAGGTGACTTTACATTTCAGTACATGAAGTATTCTTATTGTTATTATCATTTATTATTTTAATTAAACAGGTGACTTTACATTTCAGTACATGAAGTATTCTTATCAAGGCCACAAATTTGTGCACACATATTGGGCCTAAGGCCAAAGTTATTATTGTTATTATCATTTATTATTTTAATTAAACAGGTGACTTTACATTTCAGTACATGAAGTATTCTTATCATTTGCTTCCTTGTTCAGTTATCAGTTTTAATTTCAGTTTCAGATTCAGTACAGTATATGTTTATTGATTTGGGTTGCCCTTTTACCGAGTGCCCCATACCTATTTATTCTTTAAGTTGCTTTACATATAGTACAATTCAAATGACCTAACGTCCCTTTTGCATGGGGCCTGCACTTCACGATGCAATGCCGAATTTCAGGATGACGGATCTGCTCAATAGGATTGTGTCAGTATCAGCTGCTTGGTGAGCCCCGTCTCATTCGGGTGTCAGTCTATTATTTCATTAATATGGTTTATGATAGAGGTATGTTAGGGTCTGGTCATGGTAGACCATTTTCAGTCAGACTCATGTTAGAGGTTTCATAGACTAGACTAGTTCAGCATGTCAAACATGCTATTATTACTGTTTTCAGAGTTATGATATTTTCAGACTATTTTCGCAATATACTTTCAGATTATAAATTCAGCAGTTTGTATTACATGTTTTTTTTTAAATCATTACTATAGTATGTTTTGATGCCTGTTGATTCAACATACAGGTGGTTCGTTCAGTCACATGCAGTCAGACACCGAGTGTCGTGTTTCTCCCAAGTCATGGTTCGGGGTGTGACATGAGTAATCTCATTATTTTGGTTATTATGTTGACTAGTGTTCAGCATATTAAAATACATAATTGGTATTGTGTAAGTCTGAAACTATGAAGGTATGAAGTAGCTTAGGGATATGGATGTCGTGTATAACTCTCTCTGTATGCTTTCTTCTTAATATTCTTGGGATCTGCTTGTGTTATATGTTGATATACACCATGGTATACAACCTGCATCAAATATACTTAGTACATGTGGTATACGGGTTAGGTATATCATCTGGTATACCAAATAAGAAAGACCTCATTTAAATGCCTTGGGCCTGGCCCAACCTTCTTTCTTTCTGAATAGGCCTCATTTAGGACTGCTTAGCATTTAAATTTGGTCCTAACCCATTTGCCTCCACTCTCTTTAGGTTTGCTCTTCTGGATTAACTGAATTGGGCTCAGCCCACATGTGCAATTCTCTTATATATGTTTGCCTGAAATTGGGCTCTGCCCGTATGTTATGAATATGTTGAATAGTTCTCTTAAATCTGTTCTGTTAACATTGCTGGCCCGTGAGTGGCATTTCTTTGCATGTTTATTTTATCTTAACAATATATCGATTGGCTTTACATTAAACTTAGATAAGTTCAAGATACCTTCTAACTCCCTTCTTTCTTTTCCTCTCTTTCTCCACCACATTCATGGGACATGGGCCGCTCTGGTCACTGCATTATCATCCAGTTGGGCCAAAGGCCCAACCATTTTTTGTTTGATTGAGTCTGGCGAGGGTAGTTGCACATGAAGGCCCAGCTATGGGTGAAAATAGCCAACAGGTGGGTTTCGGTAGGCCCACCAGCCTAAACTCCCTCATTTCCATTTCATTTAAAATATATGTATTATATGTGTACTACTTGTATAAAAAATACTTGATATACATATTGGAACCCCTTATGATTATTACTTGGGATAGGCAACATCGTTTAGTCAGAATCATATGAAAACAGATTCCAAAACAAATTAACTTTATTTGTACATTTTGAGAAATAGATTTAAAAATCGGACATTATTTTGGACGTAACCAAATGGATCATTTTAGGTTGAATTTAAAGGAAAACAGAACTGTTTTTTAACGGGCTGAAGAAATTCGAACAAAGCTTGATTTTTAAAGAAATTGACAAAAACTTGTTGAGTTTATAAAAACACTTTTGTGGACTATTTTGGGACAAGCCCAGCTAAAGTAATTTTAAAAGTAAATTAAACCCTGATGACTTGAATTGAGGTGATTGGATTTGGGAAATGGAACATGAGTTGACCTTCGAAAAAATAACATTGAAATGAGGAAAAAACTTGTATTTTCTCTAAACTTTAAGCATGTTAAAGGAATTATACTCCTTTGATTTTAAAAGATTTTCTCGAAGAAAGGTATAAGGAACATTTGGATAACCATTGGATTAAGAATAGTAGAGTTCTACTCAAACTTAACTTTTAGTCTGAAATGGATTGACAAATTATCCCCTATACGAACTATTTTAGGCGAAATTCAAGTCTTGGTTTTTCAAAACCCCCTTATAATTTGAAATAAATGACATGTTAATAATTTTTGCAGGAAATAAATATTTTAGGCAATTTGTAACAATAAACATGCTATAGAATCCGAAGGTCAATCGTATTCTACGGATCCCTAATATCGGGGTTTTTAACACCTTCCTTGGGGGATCACCAGAACCCTTACCTCGACTCTGGTTTTGAAATGGCTTTTTACAGTTTTTTTTTTGAAATAAACCCTTTTAACATGGTTTTCCTAATTTACCTATGATTTAGGTGGCGACTCTAAAAACAAAGTATCTGACTTAGAACACCAACAACCTCCTAGTAGCTTTTATTCCTCTGCATAAAAGTGAATCGTGACATTCATGTCTCCTTTTCCCATTAAAATAACTCATGGTTCTTGGTTATCCTTTATCAGGAGAACTTCCCTCATCCTATATGTCTTTTGGTGATTGGTTAAAAGATGGTGAATGTAGTGCCAATAACGATAGTTGTAGGATAACGACTATACATCACTCCAATTATGTTTATGGTGTCCCTTGAGGTCTATCTTTCATTGCATATATATGTATATATATATGTATGTATATATGTATATATATGTATGTGTATATATGTATATATATATGTATCTATATATGTATATATATATATGTATGTATGTATCTATTTTCTTATCGAGCCGCGCTATAGTCGGTCGGGTACGACACTTATACGTGCACACCACTGCAGTTGGGTACGACATTACCATGTCCTATATGGACTGGTACATTATGATAAGATTTGCCCAAAAAAGAGGCTTCATACTATATTATATGGACCCATAGAGTGGCCCGGGTTTACTTTCATACATATATTCGTGATTATGTCAGTTATATGTCTTTAGCATATTTTTCTGATTTTCAGGTTGATTTATGTACCCTTATCTTGCTTTACATTCCTTATTTACATATTTTACCTTCCTTACATATTCAGTACATTCTTTAATACTGACACCCTTGTTGGGGCGCTTGTTTCATGCCACAGGTACGGATAGACAGACCAACTTACCTCCATAGTAGGGTACCAACTCTCAGTTGTTGATTGTGGCACTCCACTTCTCCAGAGTTGCTGTACAGAGTCGGTAGGCACTGTTGTATATATGTATGGTTATTTTAGGTATGGCGGGACCCTATGCCGACCATTCGATATGGTGTAGTACTCCTAGAGGCTTGCAGACTAGTGGTTAGTATATATTCATTTTTTTGTCCTTGTCGGCTTTCTTCTCAGTTGTTGATACGGTTCTTACAGCCTTGTCGGCCTCAGTTATATATATATATATGTGTGTGTGTGTGTGTGTGTGTGTGTGTGTGTGTGTGTGTGTGTGTGTGTGTGTGTGTGTGTGTGTGTGTGTTGGGCTTCTTCTGCGTGAAGAATATTATTGCATTATATCTTGTTATTGTTAGTTGGAGGCCTTGTCGACCCAAATTTCGTATTGTGTGGTTTAGATATTACAGTTGGTACTCTTGGGCCTTGGGGTGCCGGGTGTCAGCCATACCCCTCAAGGTTAGAGTGTGACAGCTCAGTTGGATGAGAAATCTGAGTCCTCGAGCGAGTTTATAGCGTCGTTTACCCTTGTGTAGCATGTCTTGTTTGTATCCGGGAGGTCTCGAGAATGTTTTGGGTGTTTGGTAGAAAAATTGTTAAGTTCTTGAGCTACTGGTTGCTGGTGCGTCACACCAGTGGACTAGTGGCCGCTTTTGCGGAGCCGCCTCTGCGGAGGTTGGTCCACAGATACAGGCCTTAGTGGGATTAATGTTGTTCGCTCCTGCAGACCTTGTTGCGCAAAGGTGATCCACCTCTTTGGTGAATTCTCCACTTCTGCGTCCTATCGGTACATTATGTTAGGCCGCTTCAGCGGTGGTTTTTTCTGAAGAAGCGACCCAATTTGATGAGGTCGATTCTGCCAAAGTGGAATCACTATTTTCCAGACCTAGAATTTAATGCCTTTTTGAAATCATTTTCCCATAACCACATCTTGGAACTTAAGCTCAGCAGAGAGGGGAATTTGGGAGATTTCATCAATATCATCTTTTGGGTTAAAGTTTCCATCCCATTTTACTTACTTATTATGACTATGTCTTCTAATCTAGGTTAAATTCCATATTTGGGGTAGAACTAACCTAGGGTTAATGACATATATTAAGAGGCTTAAAATCATGAATTGGAGACTTATTAATGATCTCCTTGCTTTAATATTGTAACCTAGAGTTGGTTAATGATAGTAGAAGGTTTTGTAATGTTCAATTTGGTAATTGGAATCCATTTGGGATTGGGGGGAAATCTAGGATTTCAAATTGGGGGGGGGGGGGGGTTGCCTAATTAACCAAATTAGAAGCCCATATATGTTTAGGGATATAAGTCAATAGAGTATTCTCATGATTTTAGAATAATAAAGTTTCAGTTTTTACCTTCATGGGCCTGGGGTCAATTTAGGGGTTGGACTTTTGGTTGTTTCTAAAGGCTAAGCCTTTGTGCATGTATTAGATTACTTTATTAACGTAGAATCGATGTGTTAGACTACAATTATTTAGAGGCGCTTCAAAAGGGAAAGGCCTTTGGTGAGGGGTAGTGTTTGTGGCACATGCTCAGCTCTGAGGTAAGCTACAATTTATTATTTCTAGACTCTAATAGAAGTACATAGTTGTTATAAATATTGAGGGGTATTTGGAGTGTTTGGGTGTCCCACCTAAGTGGTTGTGATGAGCACTTGGGTGGGTAATGGTGTTGAATAGTTTTGATGGGTGATTGGGGAATCAACCTTAGGGTTGGTTTCGACTGCTATTATGTTGGCTTGTCGCCATTGATTGATAAATTGTTGTGTTTACTCATCACATATACTTCTGAGATGAAGAACTGATTACGTGGAATTACGTGTTATTGAATTCTGAAATGTGTAATATTCATCTCCTATATTTGATTGCATCTTATACACTATGATTACTTGCCTTATTATTATTGCATCCATACACTCATGGTTATTGTGATATTGAAAGTGGAATGGTATGCAAATGTTGTGGGTCCAATGAGACCGGAAAGTTAATGATACTCTTATGAGATGGTTGGAAATAATTGAGATGGTGATAATAATTTGATATGGCCCGACAAATGAGTCTTGGGCTCCAGTCAGATTTGTGTGTTGAATTTCAACTGGCTAGGAGTGGTATATGGAATATGTAGTTCCCCCATGAGTCATATCTATAGGGAAAAGCCTATAGAATGTATATACCAGTTGTTGGAAAGGTACCTTGCATTTGCATTCATACCATACATTCATATACATTGATTACCTGATAATTTATACGCGATTTGAATTGATTATCATGACAATGTGGATTCTGTTGGTTACATTTCCATAATTTCTGAGTTGTTGGGTATCGAACTCTCTATGTGATTAAGGTGACTTAACTGATTTACTGAACTATGTAGAATAGGATTATGTGAGAGTGAACTTGGTACTTATGTCAGTTACATATCTTCCGTCGTTGTCAACCTATGATGCCTACGGGGTATGTTTTATACTCATACTACACTTGTTGTATTCTTTTTGGATACAAATATAGCGCTATCTATCAGTTCCAGAATATGTGTCTGAGTCCATATTTGGAGATTGAGTGTTCGGGATGAGCCTGCATTCTTTTCAACATGCCTTGGACACATTCCTTTACTAATGTTCTTATTTATGTTAATGAGACAGATTCGGACTTTCAAGCTTCTTTATTCTTGTATTAGTGCTCTTGTATTACAAACTAGATCATGGGGTTTAATAACTAGATTATCGAATTTGGTTCCTTTTATTATGTTATGACAAGATAAATTTATAACTACTTCTTTTATGTTCCTCTTATTCTTATCTTTTATGCTCTTAATTGGGATGTGATTCGCCTACCGATAGGAAAAGCGTAGGTGCCAACATGATGCCTGAAAGGGGTCATGACACCAATATCATGTAATTCATTTCAATTGAAGGTCCAGTTGGACTAAATTGATTTTAAAACCTTTTAATTGAACCAGAAAATGTAGGATCTTTTCAATTAAACTAAAAATAACATGAAATTGGTATGTAATTTGGTACTCTATTTAATTAAGCAAATTTTTTTACTTTGATGGAGTAAAATATTGATTAATTCAACTGTGAATAGTTTTGACCAATGAATTACATAATTGTTTTCTTTACTATTTTAATTTCAAAATTGATAATCATCTTTTAAAATCTATAAAATATAAGGCATGATATATAGTAACATACTGGACGATATTTTGCTAAATAAAATGGAAAAATATTTCTGAGATAATTTTGTAAAATTCTTTTTGCCTTGAAAATAGTATATTTCACTCCTTCCATAATTCAAGAACCTTTAATAATACATAAATTATTGGAGGAAAAAATTAGGTGTCAATAACTGCCCCTTTATTGTTCGGAGATGGCGGGACCATCCATGAGAATCAAAAATTGACAAACCTAATTTTTAGTCATCTGAATTAAAATACTTCTCATTCTTTATGCAATGTTTTCAAAATTATGGTCGGACCTTGGTCTCTCAGTTTCCTACATATCTATGGTTGTATGAGAACTCAGGCCATTTGTAGTTCGACTCAATAGACTTCTAAATGTAATTAAATAAAGCAAATTCTGGATCTTTTAGTGTCAAAACTAAAAAGTCTCGGAACGATCTCATTGGAATGTCACCGATCTTCTGGTATTGAGTTCGCCTACATATTCCCTGTTTTTTAGAATCAGGTCACTTATAGTTTCACTCAATAGGTTGAAAAGAGTATCCCTAATGCGGGAATGCCTTTGCCGGTTTTGAAAAACTTTCTGGTATATGTCAGACCGGTCGTGAGGTTTTAAAAAGCTAAAAATTTCCTTTATTGCTTGTTATTGAGTGTGGTGTGGAGTGATGTTCAAGCCCATGTCCAGAGAGCTTAACTCTCGTTGGTACATTATTTTGACCGGCTTCCTAAGAAAACGTTACACGTTTGCTCTGCTTGTTTTTGGATCTGGTCTGCTTGCTTTCCTCTTTTAGTAGCTTCTGACATGTTTCCATTTACTTGGAAAGTGATGTGTTTGATTGTTTTATTCTGCCAGACCTGCGTGGCTTTGTCGTTGTGCCCTCCTAGACAAACATTCTAAGCGGGTAGCTCTTCAGGCACAGTCTGGATCATTTGACTTTCTCAGTTGAATTTATTTGAGTGGGTGACTCACTTGGCACCATCTAGATCGTATGACTTTCTATGTTGAATTCATATGATCGGGTGATTTTCTTGGCACTGTCTGGCTCGTATGTTTTTTTAGAAATTTATATGTGTGCATGAATGGCCCTTGCGACAGTTTGATATGAATGGCCTTTCTGAAAGCATTTGTGTTTGAATGATTCGATATGCATGAGTCTGTATGAATGACTCTTTCGGCATGCATGGGTTTGTATGAATGGCCATCTCGATATGCGTGTTGGTATGAATGGCCCTCTCGGCATGTATGTTTGTATGAGTGGTCGTCTCGGCATATATGTTTGTATGAATGGCCCTCTAAGCATGTATGTTTGTATGAGTCGTTCTCTCGGCATGCGTGTTTGTAAGAATGACCCTCTCAGCATACATGTTGTATGAATGGCCCTCTCGGCATACGCATTTGTATGAATGGCCCTTTCGGCTTGCATGTTTGTATGAATGGTCCTCTCGGCATGCATGTTTGTATGAGTGGTCCTCTCGACATGTGTTTTTATATGAATAGCCCTTTCGGCTTGCGTATTTTTATGAATGGCCCTCTCAGCATGTGTGTTTGTATGACAGGTATGGCTCTTGAGGCTGGATTGACTTAATTTCATCCATTTGTCGGTTGTGACCCTCCTGGTTAGATGGTCATTTTGTCTTTTATATAACCCTTATGGCTGAATGATGTCGCCCTTGTGGCACTTTGCCCTCTATATAGCCCCTATGGTTGGATTGTGCTGCCCTTGTGGCGCTTTGTCCTTTATGAAGCCCTTATGGCTGGATTGTGCCGCTTTGTGGCGCTATGGCCTTTATACATCCCTTATGGCTGGATTTTGCCACCCTTGTGGCTCTTTGTCCTTTATGTAGACGTTATGGCTGGGTTGATTCATTCCTCGGCATCGGGGTTCCCTAATTATGTTTCACCTATTTTCATCATGAAAAACGAGTTAGTAAAATAAGTTGTCATCCACTTGACGGCATTTTGGAACACGCAACTATAGAAAAATCATTATTTTTATTAGGTCAACCCATGTCGTCGACTCCTTCTATGTCGTTCCTATGTTTCCCTGCGCCGACCCTCTTGGGCTTGGTAATGCGAGAGATGAATTTAAACAAAATAATGAAAACATTTTTTGAAAAAGTTGATCATAATTTTTTTAAAACGCATTTGATTAAAAAGATGTTTTTGTTATGAAAATTATTATTATCTCATTGTCATGACATGTACACTCCGAGCGAGATTCTTTGATCGTCCTTGCCACTTCGGGGTGCGTTCCCTGCTTGTCTAGTGAAATTTTTAAGACCCCCTCAAAAAGTTTGCACCAGTTGCAGGATGATTGCAGAGAACTCTCGTGCCGAATTGTGGTGAATGAATTTTTGAGGGGGTCTCAAATATTCTACTCATGTTGAAGATTTTAGGGCCGACTAACTCTTGTCCTCTCAAATATTTTATCCCAGTTGCAAGCTTTGGATTCAGGGACTCTGCGAGGAGATTTTGAAATCTTTATATTTTATGTGCCTTCCTAGGAGTTTCTTTGGTTTTTCATTTCATGCGACCGAGCTCAAAGAGTGCCTACGTATCCTATCGTAGCAGGAATCAGGTCGAACGTAGTTTGGAACAAAATGATTGATTTTTATTATAATGTGACTGAGTCCTACGTGGACTCCCTACTTATCCCACCTTGGGAAATCAGGTCATCACCTAGTTCATGTTACAAGGCATGTCATTTGGTTTTTCTATTACAACATGAGAAGACCAAATCTGATGAGTATGTTTTTACTTTTCTCTACCATAAGAGATATGTCTACTGTAGTGATTACAAGAAAAAGTGTGATTACAAGTAAAAGTGTGCCTTCACGCGTAGTATCTCTTGATTGCGTCTGATTTGATTGCTTTGGGCCATTCTTGACCATCCATTCCTGCTAAGACCACAGCCCCTCCGGATAATACCTTACGAATAATGTAGGGAACTTTCTAGTTGGGTGTGAACTTGGCATGCCCCGAACCATGGCCTGAACGTAACACAACACTCGGTGTCTGGTTGTATGTGACCAAGTGAACCAACTGACTTATTAAATCAACATGTGATATCAAAACATACAGAAAGCGGAATATAAATTAAAACATAAAAAGTTTGGGTAAAGCATGAGTCTTGATAATAATAATGATAATAATAATGAAAATATTGTTTAGTCATAAATGCAGAAATAGTCTGAAAACATAGTAGTGTAGCCCACAAGACTAAACCCATCAGAATACTAAAAACTGACATATTTACTAGTTTATGAAACCTCTGACATAAATCTGAAAATACTGGACTATAACTGGGACAAGGCCCCCAACATACTTAACTGTTTAACATGACATGACTGCTGAAAGTAAAGGCAATGCCCCGAAGTAAATGGAGCTCACCACGCAGCTGATACGATTAAGTCCTAACGATATCCTGGAAATTAGCGGATGCATCGTGAAATGCAGGCCCCGAGCAATTGGGACGTCAGTACATTTGAATTGTACTGGCATGTAAAATAATTGAATGAAAGAACTGTAAATGGGGTGCTCGGGAAAAGATAACCCCATCTATAAACAGACAATAATACTGAAACTGAAATTGAACATGTTGATACATGAACTGAACTAGAGAAGTAAAAGTCATAAATACTTCCTCTTCTGAATTGGTAGAGCTTTGATCAGAGATTATGTAAGAGTCTTTAGGCAAACATGTTGACGTGTAGCCAATTTGGCTCAATAAAAAGGATATGTACTGAAAAAGAATCCAGACATTGGTAGAGCTTTGATAATACTCTCCATCCGTCGGCGAGATTTTCATAAAAAGTGGTAAGGGTGGAAGGATTGTTCTAGGATGAAAAACATTCATGTACCTTTGACATCGCTTTCAAAATTGCCCCAGTGCCGAGCTATGAGACGCTGGGAGGGTATAAGGTTGTATACCTACTGGGGAAAAATGACACTTGCCCGATGTAACCGAACTATGCATAGAGCTTCCTATATATCTCGTCCATCACTAGAATCAGGTCGACGTAGTTCGAAAAGTGATAACTACTGGATGTTGTGGCAAATTTTGATCGTCCGATCAATAAATTTCCCCAGTGTTGTTATTAAGATAGAGTGGACCTTGCAAGAGTAGGACGAATGTCGGTCGTGCTCGAAAATCTTATTGTGGAGTAGAATGATTTATTGTTGTAGGGGCGATCGAACTCAGAACCATGGATTGAAATGGACTATGGAGTTGTGTGCCGAGATCCTGATAAAAACTTTGGGTCATGCGCTGAAGCCTTTGAATGGAGTGGGGTCTTGCATTGTGTGCTAGGACCATGATGCATACTCCGGTTTGTGTGCTATATTCTTGAAATGGTATGGAATCTCGAATTGTGTGCTGAGTCCTTGAAGCAAACTCTGATTTGTGTGTCAGAGTTTTGAATTAAAGAAAAAATGGAATCTCGAGTTGTGTGCCAAGTCCATGATGCAAACTCTGGTTTGTGTGCCAGATCTTTGAAATTGAATGGAATCTTGAATTATGTGTTGAAGTCTTGAATTACAAAAAAAATAGAATCTTAGGTTGTGTGCCGAGTCCCTGATGCAAACTCTAGTTTGTGTGCCAGAGCTTAAAAATGGAATACTATATTTCAAGGTGGGTGCCTAACCGAAAAAAAATACTCGCATTAGAAGGTGGGCGCCTGACTGAAATTAAAAAACCCGCATTAGAGGGTGGGCGCCTGATTGAAATTAAAATATACACATTAGAAGGTTGGCGCCTGAACTGAAAGTAAAATACATGCATTAAAAGGTGGGCGTCTTGACTGAAATTAAAATACTCACATTAAGAGGTGGGAGCCTGACTGAAAGTAAAATACTCGCATTAGAAGGTGGACGCTTGACTGAAATTAAAATACCCGCATTAGAAGGTGGGTGCCTGACAAGAAATAAGATACCCACTTTAGAAGGTGGGCGCCTGACTGAAATTTAAAAACCCGCATTAGAAGGTGGGCGTCTGACTGAAATTAAAATACCCGCATTAGAAGGTTGGCGCCTGAACTGAAAGTAAATACCCGCATTAGAAGGTGGACGTCTTAACTGAAATTAAAATACCTGCATTAAAAGGTAAGCGCCTAATTGAAAATAAAATACCCGCATTAGATGGTGGGTTCCTGACTGAAAGTAAAATACATGTATTTGAAGGTGGGCGCCTGACTGAAAGTAAAATACCCGCATTAGGTCGTCGGAAAGTTATTGGGATTCATAGTCAGTCGCAGAGGCATAAAATTAGATCCCTCAAAGATCAAATCCATCAAAGAATTGCCACTACTAGAGACTAAGAAATATGTCATGAGTTTTCTCGGAAGGTTAAATTAAATTGGACGCTTTATAGCATAGTCCATATTAATTGTGGAATCTATCCTCAAGTTGATGAAAAAGGACGCACCCACTAAATGAACATATGAGTGTCAGAAAGCCTTGGACACTATCAAGAAATATATCTCCAATCCGCCGATCTTGATCCCTCCTTGGCCAGGAAGTCCATTATTTATATATATGTCGGTATCAGATAATACTTTCGAATGCATATTGGCGCAACATGATGAAACTAGGAAGAAAGAGAGAGTCATTTACTATCTTAGTTAGAAATTCACCACCTGCGAGTCGAGGTACACCTTGGTGGAGAAAATATGTTGTGCTCTGACATGGGTAGGCCAGAAGCTGAGATACTACTTGTCGTCTTACACTACCCACCTCATCTACAAAATGGATCTTTTAAAGTACATCTTTCATCAACCCATGCCCATAGGAAATTGGCGAAATGGCAGATGCTTCCGAGCGAATTTGACATCACATATGTGGTTCGAAAAGCTGTCAAATGACAAGCACTAGCCAATTTGCTCGCAAAGTGTTCGATCGATGAGGATTTTGAGCCACTTAGAACATATTTCCCGAACGAGGAAGTGTTGACAATAAAGAGAGACACAGTTGAAACCTACTTAGGCTGGAGAATGTTCTTTGAGTGTGCAGTCAATTACAAAGGTTCAGGAATTGGAGCAGTTCTAGTCTAAAAAATGGGTCAACATTACCCAATAGCTGCAAATCTTAAGTTCCAATGTACTAACAACATGGCAGAGTACGAAGCCTGCATTCTATGTCTTTGTATGGCTCTTGACATGGATAGTCTAATGTTATTGGTAATAGGAGACTTAGATCTATTAATTCATCAAGTCCTAGGAGAATGGGCCACAAAGAATTAAAAGATCATGCCATATGTAAACCTCGCACGAGGGTTATGCAAAAGTTTCAGAAAGATCGACTTCAGGCACACACCAAAAGTCCAGAATGAATTCATCGATGCTCTTGCAACCATAGCATCCACGAAACAACATCTTTAAAGCAGTCAGATTGATCATCTAGAGATCAGCATCAAAGAAGAACATGTTTACTATTCCCATGTGGAAGCAGAACCAGACGGTAAATCTTAGTATACCGACGTAAGCACATATCTAGAGAAATGAGAATATCACAAGCATCCAGAAAAAAATCATCAGGAGAATGGCCAACAATGTTTTTTTAACAAAGGAGTGCTTTACAAGAGAACGCCCGATCTAGGTGAGGTACACGCCTGGACTTATGGTCCTTATATGAATGAGCTCATCTTAGCCAAGAAGATCTTGAGGGCAGGCTATTATTGGATGACCATGAAAACCGATTGCAGTAGATTTGTGCAAAGATGCCATTAGTGTCGGATCCATGGATATCTAATTAGAGTCCTGCCGATTGAACTCAATGTTATGAGCTCATTGTGGCCATTTGTAGCCTGGGGCATGGACGTCATTAGGCCCATAGAGCCAGCCGCATCCAACGAACATTGTTTCATCTTGGTCTCCATAGACTACTTAACCAAGTAGGGTTGAAGCTACTTCTCACAAGCCAATAATGAAGAAAGTGGTAGCTAACTTTGTACAAAACAACATCATATGCCTATTTGGCATTCCTGAGTCAATCATAATTGACAATGGAACAAATCTGAATAGTCATCTGATAAAGGATATTTGTGAACAATTCAGTATAACCCATCAGAATTATACTGCCTACAGGCCACAAATGAATGGAGCCATAAATGAAGCCAATAAAAACATAAAGAGGATGTTGAGGAAAATGACAGACAACTACAAATGTTGGCATGAAAAATTGCCCTACGCATTGCTAGGATATCGAATGAAAACTCGGACCTCAACAGGAGTAACCCCATACTTACATATATACGGTATTGAAGCAGTGATACCAGCTGAGGTAGAAATATTGTCACTCAAAATCATACAAGAAGAAGAGTTGGACAACGCAGAGTGGGTTTGTAAAATATATGAGCAACTGACTCTATTCGGTGAGAAAATGATTGTCATCGTGTGCCATGCTCAACTGTACCAACAAAGAATGGCATGCGCCTTCAACAAGCGAGTCAGAGCCTGAGTTTTCAGATAGGACAACTAGTACTCAAGTGCATGTTTCCACACCAAGACGGGTATAAAGAAAAGTTCACACACAACTGGAAAGAGCCCTACATGGTTCGCAAGGTATTATCGGGAGAAGATGTAATCCTAGCAGAGATGGACGGCCAAGAATAGCTCAAAGCAATCAACTCAGATTCAATCAAGAGATACTACGGTGAAGTCACACTCTTTCAATTTGTAATCATATTTCTTTCACTTGTAATCACTACGCAAGACCTATCTCTTACGGCAGAGATACGTAGAAAAATCCTCATCGAATTTGGTCTTCTTCTTCTGTAATAGAAAACCAAATGGCATTTTCTTGTAATATGAACTACGAGATGACTTGATTTCCCAAGGTGGGATACGTAGGAAGTCCATTTAGGATTCGGTCACATTATTATAAAAATCAACCATCTTGTTTCGAACTAAGTTCGACCTGATTCATGTATGACAGGTTACTTAGGCGCTCTTTGAGCTCGGTCTCACCAAACAAAAAACCAAAAAAAACCTAGGAAGCCTCTGGGATACAAAAGTTTCAAAATTTCCTTGTAGAATCCTTGGACTCCAAACTTGCAACTGGGGCAGCATTTTTTAGAGGGTCTCAAAAATTTCACTAACAAATCTGGCATAAGAGTCAGCCGATCTTAGACTTTCAACTAAGGCAGAATTTTTTAGAGGACCTCAAAAATTCCTTCATCGCGATTTAGCACAAGAGTTCATTGCAAGACAACCTTTAACTGGGCAAAATTTTGAGAGGGTCTCAAAAACGTTTACTAGGAAAACAAGGAATGTACCCTGGAGCGCCAAGGATGGTCGAAGAACCTCGCTCAAGGCGTGTATGTCATGACAATGAGATAATAATTTTTAATAAAAAAATATCTTTTAGTCAAATATTGTTTAAATTTATGATCAACATTTTTGAAAATATTTTTCATATCATAAGTTAAATTCATCTCTCATAATACCGAGCCCAAGAGGGTCGGCACCAGAAAGTAGAGGAATGACATAGCAGGGGTCGAAGGCAAGGGTCGACCTTATGAAAATTAACAACTTTTCTGTGATTGTCGATTTCCAAAATGTCGTCAGGAGGAAGGCGGTTTATTTACTAACTTGTTTGTTCATGATGAAACAGGTAAAGGAAAAGAGAAACTCTAACACCTGGAGATGACACAATCTATCCATGAGAGCTACAAAAAGGACAAAGTGCCACAAGGGCTGCACAATCTGGCCATGAGAGCCACAAAAGGACAGCACCATAAGGACGGCACAATCCGACCATAAAAGACATAAAAAGACAATTTGTCCATGAGAGCCATGTAAAGGCAAAGCGCCACAAGGGCGGCAAAATTCGGCCCTGAGAACTATAAAAAGGGAAAAGTGGCACAATCTAGCCATGAGAACAACAAAAGGACAAAGCGCCACAAGGGCAGCGCAATCTAGTTATGAGAGTCATAAAGAGACAATTCGGCCATGAGAGCCACATAAATAACAAAGCACCTTAAGGGCGGCACGATTCGGCCATGAGAGCCATAAAAAGGACAAAGCAGTCGTCTGACCAAGAGGGTCATAGTCGACGAAATGACAAAAGAAATATGATCTAGCCTTAAAGAGTCATATCTATCATAAACTGCATGCCAAATGGGTAATTTATTCAAGCATGTCGAGAGGGTCATTCAGATAAACTTCAAGCTAAGAGGGTCATTCATACAAATGACATGCCGAGAGGGCCATTCATTCAAGCCTGCCGAGATGGTCATTCATACAAACAAGCATATCGAGAGGGACATTCATACGAACGGCATGCCGAGAGGTCCATTCATACAAACTGTATACTAAGAGGGCTATTCATCCAAAAAAGCATGTCGAGAGGGCCATTCATACAAACTGCATATTGGGAGGGTCATTCATACAAATTGACTGCCGAGAAGGTCATTCATTCAGACATAAGCATTACCATAAAGGCCACTTATTCATATAAAATTATCACAAGGACCATCTATACATTCATACAAATAAACAAAGTCATGCGATCCAGATGGTGCCAGAGGAGGCATCCGCTCAAACAAAATCAACCAGAGAAACTACACGAGCCATACAGTGTCAAATGAGGCATCTTCTCAAACTAAAATAACCACAAAAATCACACGATCCAGATAGTGTCAGAGTAGGCATCCACTCAAATAATATTTAACCAAATGAGTCTTATGAGCCAGACGGTGTCGGAGGTGTCACCCGCTCAAAATAGTCGTGCAAGAGGGAACATCAAGCAAAGCCACACATGTGTGGTAGAACAAACAAACAAACAAACATGTCAATATCGCAGAAAAAACAAAATAGGTCAAAAGCTACCGGATGAGAGAAGTAAGCAGACCAGATCCAGACGCATGCAGGCAAACGTGGAACTTTTTCTTAGACATTCGGTCAAAATAGTGTGACAACGAGAGTCAAGCTCTATGGACTTAGTCTTGAATATCACTCCACACCATACTAGATGACAAATAGGAAGAGAATATTTTAGTTTTTAAAACCCCGCGACCAATTGGACATCTACCGAAAATATTTTTCAAAACTAGTAATGGCACTCTCTCAAAAGGGATACCCTTTTCAATCTATTGAGTCAAACTACAAGTGACTTGATTCCCAAAAATTGGGAATATGTAGGCGAACTCAATACCCGAGAATCAGTCACATTCCAATGAAATGTTCTAAAACCTTTGAGTTTCGGAGTTTGTCTTGTTTTATTGCTTTATAAAAGTTTAATTGAGTTGAACTACAAGTGGCCTGAATTTTCATACAACCTGAGATATGTAGGAAACTCAGACACCAGAAAACCCTAAGCCATAATTTTCAAAACATTGCATAAAAATGAGAAGTACTTTTTAATTGGTCGGCTAAAAACTAGGTTTGTAAAATTTCGTTGCTCAGGGATGGCAGGAGCGGTAGTTGTTGACACTTGATTTTTATTCTCCTACGGTTTTATTAATTATTCAGGATTTTCGAGTCATAGACCAAGTAAAAATATACTTTTTGCATGACAAAAATAATTTACAAATTTATTCTGGAAAACTTTTGTCATTTCATTTGACAAAATGTCACCCAGTATACTTATTGTATATCATGTTTTATTTTACAATATTTTGATCATCAAATTGCAGTTTTCAAAATTAAAGCAACAATAATTTTAAAATAATTGCTTAAACTCTCAATTTAAAAGTGATCAATATTTTATTATGTCAAAATTGAGAAAATATTTTATTAAATAGGATAATTAAGTTACATCTCAATTTTAAACCATTTTATTTTTAAATTAAAATGATTTAGCTTGATTTATAGATTTCAATTTTCGATTAATGTCAGATTTAGGCTCAATTTAAAGCTTTTGATTTAATTTGGTTAAAATTAAAATTAATTTAATCATTTTTTTAAATTTAAAAATGGTCACATTTGCAAAATGTGTCCAATGCTATTTAATTTTAAAAAATCGGCATTTGGGCCATTGGTCTTTTTTAAAATGGTCGGGTCCGACCCAGATGGATTGTGACTCATCCCAACCCATAGTTTTAGGCATAAAAAAACAAACAAACCCATCCCATTCTTTTTTTTTCCTTTTCGCGATTAGAACCCTAGTCGTCCTTCAACTTCTTCTCCAAAGCACCAAAAATGGGAAGGAGACAGTACGCAATGATTTTCATCAGAGTTGCTCGTCCATTTTGGGCAAAAGTTGCTTTTTCCCCCTATTTCACCAGCACACCACAAATCCACCACCACCCCACACCAAAGTGAGGTTTGCCCTCTACGTTTCTTTATCTATTATGATTTTATGGTTTTTGTCTCATTTGTTTTTGAATCATTGTATTTTGATTGGTTGAGACCCTTTTGGGAGGTAGTTTTTCCCTAAAATTTATTCTCCCACACCAATTCAATCTCTAAAACCTAGGGTTTTGATGGTTCTATAAATTGAACCCCAACCTTTCATTCTTAGGGTCGTCGATTGAAATTCTGAGCTTTTATATATTTTAGGAGCTTAATTTTCTATCAAAATTGGATCAAGTTCGAGTGAATTGTATTCTAAGCCCTTTGGTGGAATCTTAAGTCTTGAATTTAGTCCATCAATTTTAAAACATTTTTCTTTTCTTTGTGTGTGAGTGTTTGATCGAGTGGTGGAGTGAAGAACAAGCCCCAACCTCGACCAAGGCTGCCACTAAAAGAGATATTTCCCTTTCTTTTTTAAATTCAGGTTATTTCATCAAGCTTTAGTTAAGTTATGTGATTTATAGTTTGTTTGTATGTTGATAAGCTTGTTTAAGTAATGTAAGGTTTGTTGAGTTTGGTAACAGTTTAGAAGAATCATGTTACGTTTTAACATTTTAAACAGATTCTAGCCCATGCTTGTCTAAACAACCCTAAAGGATATTTCTAGGTTCCAGTAGTTCAATATTAGATTGGACAAATCATTTAGTTATCATTAATGCCTATATATATTGCTCCGATCCCAAGAGGATCGGCACCAGAAAGTAGAGGAACGACATAGCAGGGATTGGCGGCAAGGGTCGACCTTATGAAAATTAATAACTTTTCTGTGATTGTCGATTTCCAAAATATCGTCAGGAGGAAGGCTGTTTATTCACTAACTTGTTTGTTCATGATGAAATAGGTAAAGCAAAAGAGAAACTCTAACACCTGGAGATGACACAATCTATCCATCAGAGCCACAAAAAGGACAAAGCGCCATAAGGGCTGCACAATCTGGCTATGAGAGCCACAAAAAGACAAAGCACCATAAGGGCGGCACAATCTGACCATAAGAGACATAAAAAGATAATTTGGCCATGAGAGTCACGTAAAGGCCAAGCGCCACAAGGGCGGCATAATTCGGTCCTGAGAACTATAAAAAGGAAAAAGTGGCATAATTTAGCCATGAGAGCCACAAAAGGACAAAGTGCCACAAGGGCAGCGCAATCTAGCTATGAGAGTCATAAAGAGACAATTCGGCCATGAGAGCCACATAAATAACAAAGCACCTTAATGGCGGCAGGATTAGGCCATGAGAGCCATAAAAAGGACAAAGCTGTCATCTGACCATGAGGGTCACAGTCGACGAAAGGACGAAAGAAATATGATCCAGCCTCAAGAGTCATATCTATCATAAAATGCACGCCAAATGGGCAATTTATTCAAGCATGCCGAGACGGCCATTCAGACAAACTGTATGCTAAGAGGGTCATTCATACAAACGACATGCCAAGAGGGCCATTCATTTAAGCATGCCGATATGGTCATTCATACAAACAATCATATCGAGAGGGTCATTCATACAAACGGCATGTCGAGAGGTCCATTCATACAAACTGTATACTGAGAGGGCTATTCATCCAAAAAAGCATGTCGAGATGGTTATTCATACAAACTGCATGTCGGGAGGGTCATTCATACAAACTGCATGTCGAGAAGGCCATTCATTCAGACATAAGCATTACCATGAAGGTCACTTATTCATATTAAATTATCACAAGGACCAACTATGCATTCATACAAATAAACAAAGTCATGCGATCCAGATGGTGCTAGAGGAGGCATCCGCTCAAACAAAATCAACCAGAGAAACCACACGAGTCATACAGTGTCAAATGAGGCATCTGCTCAAACTAAACTAACCATAAAAATCATACGATCCAGATAGTGTCAGAGTAGGCATCCGCTCAAACAATATTCAACCAAATGAGTCATACGAGCCAGACGGTGTCGGAGGTGTCACCCGCTCAAAATAGTCGTGTAAGAGGGAACATCAAACAAAGCCGCACAGGTGTGGCAAAACAACCAAATAAACATGTCAATATCGCAGCAAATGAAAATAGGTCAAAAGCTACCGGAGGGGGGAAGCAAGCAGACCAGATCAAAACGCATGCAGGGCAAACGTGGAACTTTTTCTTAGACATTCGATCGAAATAGTGTGACAACGAGAATCAAGCTCTCTGGACTTGGGCTTGAATATCACTCCATGCCACACTAGATGACAAATAGGAAGAGAATATTTTAGTTTTTAAAACCTCGCGACCAATTGGACATATACCAAAAATATTTTTCAAAACTAGTGAAGGCACTCTCTCAAAAGGGATACCATTTTCAACCTATTGAGTCAAACTACAAGTGACTTGATTCCCAAAAATTGGGAATATGTAGGCGAACTCAATACCCGAGAATCAGTCACATTCCAATGAAATTGTTCTAAAACCTTTGAGTTTCGGAGTTTGTGTTGTTTTATTGCTTTATAAAAGTTTAATTGAGTCGAACTACAAGTGGCCTGAATTCTCATACAACCTGAGATATGTAGGAAATCCAGAGACCAGAAAACCCTAAACCCTAAGCCATAATTTTCAAAACATTGCATAAAAATGAGAAGTACTTTTAATTGGTCGGCTAAAAACTAGGTTCTCCCACACCAATTCAATCTCTAAAACCTAGGGTTTTGAGGGCTCTATAAATTGAACTCCACCCTTTCATTCTTAGGGTCGTCAATTAATTCATTTACAAACCCTAGTCATGCTCCTACCCCATGAACAAATTGGAAAGCTTGACAAAGGAAATATTAATCAATTACTAATCATTATTAATGGGTTTAGAAATTATCCAAAAGTGTAGGAGGATTGGACCACTCAAATTGAGGTCTCTAGAAAGCTTTTAGCTCATGTAGCTCACTTGCGAAATGGGGGCTTCGAAATGGGGAAGAATGTTTTTTTAAAAAATTGAAATTGTCGTCGCCGCCACTATAGTCCATCTTTCGCCAGAGCGGCCTCACCATGGCAGAAAGATATCTACTAGTTTAGCTTCATTAAACCCTACAACTATGTGCTGGTGCGAATGGAAGGCCACAGGCACAACTCCGCACGTGCGTGAAACCTCCGCTGAAGCTGACCTACTCGATTTCCTATACAACCGCATTTGCAAACTGAAATCACCGAGGCATCCTTGCAGGTGTGAATGATCACTCGCCAAGGCAGATTTTCCCAAACCCAAAACTTACTCTCCTAACATCCTAAACGTAAATTATAGCAATATTATGACTCGTTGAACCATCTTATTTACCATTTAGCACATAAATACAGTCAAGAATTTGTCCTATTCAATAGTCGTAGAACAAAATGACACTTACGGTGCGGTACTTGGATGTTTCGTCCAACCTAACACATTTCCAATGGTGAACTTAGAGTTCATAGCAGCCGGAAATTGCTCAGAACAAGGTGGAAATGCAAAACGATCAAATGGGTCATTACTTCAGATATCAATTAAACAAATGTTCGTCCTCAAACGGTTTGAAGGCGAAAGGGAAAACAAGAGGGTTGGCCAAGACATATGACATCAGTCTTCCATAAAGCCAGAGAAATAAAATTAGGAAGAATCATTTAACTAGACAGGGAATAATGGCACTAGACGAATATCATCGAGACTAGATATTACTGAACATTCGTAAGCATACTTCATCATTTGTAACATAACTCATCCAGTACTCTGGTGGAAATTTACGTAATACTATGCTAAGAAAACTTATTTGAAAGACTGGGATAGTTCACTCTAACCCATAAGATTGTACACATAAACGGTGATGTTGGTTCTACTTATGCAATTACAAATTTTACACTTTACTCCATTCCAAATAAGTACAGCACATTTGCGGACTAACTTGTAGATGTAGGATTGCCAACTTCCCCCATGACTGGTAACCCCCTCAACTCCTCACAAACCCCCAAACTTCATACCACTCCTCAAATCAGTCGCTCTTATTCCCATCACCCGCTACTCATTTAAAGAACACGAAGGCACCAAAATCCTCTCCACGGCCAAATAGTCAATAAGTTCTCCCACTATCTTGCAAAGTTTTCATAATGTTGGGGTGGCAAGAGTGTGGTTGATGTCGGTTAACAAGTAGAGAATGAAATTTTTGGGTTTTAAACTTTGTTTATGCTTCTTAACTAGTTGGGGTTTGGGAATTTTGGGTTTGTTGTTGTAATATCTTTGTAGATCAAACATAAAACACTTGAATGATAGATTCTAGGAATAAATAGAGGGGTTTAGATATGATTCCAACCTCACACTTAAACAATAATGGTGGATTTCAACTTGGTTGGGTTTTGGCGGACGATGGTGCATCTTCTCGCACTTGTGCAGAAGTCCCATAGAAGAAATCCTACAACTATGCTAAGTAAAGCACAGGTACACAACCTTCAATTTCTCCAGGCCTTTGCATAGGCGACCTCACCTCTGTGACAACTCTACCACAGAGGCGGACCCTACAAAAATTTCAGTAGACATTAGCTTCGCAAATAATCCTTTACGCACTCGTTCTTCAATTTTTCTTCTTTGGTGACTAGGTAATGATCTGCATAGTGGTTACAATTCCAAGTTTAACTCCTTCAATTCTCTTTTAGGCATTTCAAGAATCAATAGCTCATCTTGAGAACGAAATTGTGGAACAGAACCAAGGAAGTGGGGATGATGCATCGGATGAGGACTATGACAACTATAAGTTTATGTCAGTTGATTGCGAACATCGATTTTTATCGGGACATGGTAAACAAGAAGTTGTTTCCCGAAAGGAGTGTCGGTTTGAGGAGGGTGCCCGAGTTGCTTCCAATATTTTTTATGAGCGGCTGGAGTCCACCAAATGGATGTGCTTCACTCCCACTCCCTGCCAGGCTAATGAACAAGTGGTTCACGAATTTTATGAAAACTTGAAATGGGTCGATTTCAACAATCCACAACTAAAAATTAGGGGCAGGCTGGTATGGTTTTGGGCTGAGAAGATAAACACACTTTATGTGTTGGAGAATCATTCTTTAGAGCTGATGCGGGCCAAAGATACATGCTTGGATGACTGGTTGATTTCTCAGGTGTGTCCCCACGCGCAAAGGTTTCCTGGGCAAAGAAAAAGAATGGGGTGCAATCGACGGATTTTATGGTGAAGACCAAGATGTGGCAATACATTATCAACTCACGAGTGTCCCCTTTTAGAAATAGGACTGATTGTACTCAGCATCGAGCGTTGATGGTTGCTTGTCTGATGAGTGGCATTCCAGTGAATATAGGTTATCATATTTCGCGGGAGATGCAGGAGTACATAGCCTAGGACAGCCAGAGCTTGATCTTTCCTTCCATGATTACTAGGTTGTCCCAGTGGGATAGAGTGGTGGAGGACCCTACTGATTACATGCTCAATCCTATCATACTGATTCATCCTCTAAGAGTCATCGGGGTTGTCGGTGCCATAAAGTCTATGTCTAAGAAGAGAAAGGTGAATACTAGTGCCGGGGAGTCTTTTTCGTAGCCAGAGGGTCTTTAGGGTGCTATGAATTCGTAGTTGCAGTCTATCCGAGATTTGGTGTCCCAACTCCCTACAGGCTCTTAGGATGTTGGTGGTTCGATTAGGCTTCCCAGGGATGAGGTGGCCAGACGTATGGAGGCCAGACTGAGTTATCCCAGACTAACATGAAGTTTTCCAAGTCAGTGGGTGAATTGGAGGTGTCTTATCGTGATATGGCTAAGGCACATGCTGAGCTTCGGGAGAAGTTTGATCAATAGCAAAAAAATAACAAGTCAGCTCAGCTCGCAAGCTTCTGATGAAGGTCTGGAGAGAGGTCAACGTTATTTACTCATGTGTTAACCCGAAGAAGAAGATTCCTGTCAAGGCTGCGAATGACAACAAGAGATACTCCTTCCTGTCTGTTGATAATGAGGTTGACTCTGATGACTCTAGCGACGAGGATGAGGCGCACAATTTGTCCTATGCTTGATCTTCTTTAGCTCTTTTGATGTTTAACACAATTAATTTTCCTTTCTTCTGGTCTGTAATATTTGGATGTTGCTACTATTTCCTTCATTTGCTTGTTTTGGATTCTTGACTTTTTGATGCCCTTGTCGGGGTCTGTTATGCTAGGATTTTGCCCTGGTTAGGCTTTATGTTTAAGCACGATTTATGTTTGAACAAGTTGTGGATAATTGATAGTGTGCTGAAAACAAAGGAAACTGGTCACTAGTTCTACCCAGTTGCTTCGCAGAGGCGGCCCACCTATCGTAGGTGCGGATCCGCTTCTTACTTTTCCGGTCTCTTGGACCCACAACATTTTCATACCACTCTCATTTTAATATCCTCAGAACCATGAGTGTATGAATGCAAACTTAACATGATTCTTGAGATAATAAAGTAGGTTGATGCTGGCTTGATCTGTTATATGTCAATAGGACAAGTGATTAAAATAAGGTAGTTATAAATTCAGAATGTCATTACATACTAATGAATTTGTTTTGGCTTGAGTTTTGGTAATTCATATGCATATGGAAGGGTTTGGGTTTGGAATCTGATGTAATATGGTTCAAATGCTCACTTAGGTTTATTTTGTGTTGCACTTGCTTATTACTTGTGGAGTCTAACTTGGCTTAGGTTAAGATGACCCTTTAGAACTCCTTAATCCAGTTTTTGTGTCTTACAAGCTTGCATTTTTGTATCTATGTCCCTTTGTTTAGGCTTAACTATGTATCCATCAGTCTAAATCTTTAAATGATAGCATATTAATCTTGTGTGGGTTATTGAAAGTCTGTCTTAGTACCCCTATGAACATTTATTCCAGGTAACCCTCTGTATGCCTTGATATGACCTTGTTCTGTCCATATGTTCTTATTTTAAGTCATTTCACATGTCTTAGTTTCAAATGGCATGCATAACTATACCTACTTTCACACAGGTTTAGTTTGAATGAATGTTAAATCTTCAAGAGCTTCAAAATGGTTAGGATTGTGTCACAGTATCATGTTAAGTAACAGTTTGCATATACTTGTGTATCTATGCCAAAATATCTAACTAAAAATGTAAATCACTTAGTATGGCATCTGATTAGGTAAAAACCTGAAATCCTATGTTGCCATGCTAACATTTGGTCTTGTCTTCTTTAAGAAATGAAACTAAGTTGAACCGTGTTTGCTCATCTAGGAAGACTAGTTATGTATATTTGAATTGACTGCCTTCATCTTTTATGTGGAGCTGAGGCTCAGACCTTGAGTGAAAATTTGAACTTGATCATCATTGTTGTGCTAAGCATGTTTCTTTTTTAGCTTTGTGCTTTCCTTTTAGCCTTGTGATACATGATACAGGGACTGTCACTATGAATATGAAATAGATTAAAAGGTGTTTGGTTTGAGTCTGATAGTCTGCTTCCCATCCTACACATTGCATGAATAAGTTTATTTAACTTGATTGAGGCTTAGAGGTTGTTTGAAAATTGTTGTGTGATTGTATGCTACAATGTTATGTGATGAGTCATGAACCGGATTAAAGGACACAATCAGAATGGTCTGATAGGTTTGTCAAGGGGACTGGACATTGTCCTAAGGTTTGATTCTAGAAAGCACGTGGTTAACCCATCTTAAAATTAGCTTGTTTCTCTTTGAATGTGACCATGTGATTGAATGAGTTGTTTTCTCTGTGTGCTGGGTGGATTTTGAAGGTTAAGATCTATGCAAACACCATTGTCACGATCTAAATCACGGGTGTCGTGGTGGAACCTACACTATCCGCTCAGTAGGCGAACCAATCCCAAAAACATTTACAAATAGCATAGTGAATAATACGAAAGAGGAAGTAAGTATAAAACATAACGACTCTTTTATTAAAACGTTATTCATCAATTAATCCTTACAAAATATCCCTTTTCCCAAAATGTGTTCTGAATCGTACAAGGACTAAGAAATAATAGGATGACTGAAAAATAAAATAGTCCGCCTGAATGAATAAGGCAGTCTATCTGATATGGAAACCAAGGATACCATAATGAGTGGTCTACGTAAATCTTCCTGTGCTCCAAACTGCAACCTGAATAGACCGAGTACCTACATCCACGTAAAATATACAACAAGCGTAGAATAAGTACACAACGTACCCCCATAGGCATTATAGGCCGACAACAATAGAAGTTACATAACAATCATAAACATCTAGTTGACTCTCACATAATGTCCTATTCTAGGTAGTTCAAGTAGACACATAGGTCACATATTTACATAAGAATCCATGAAATCATATAATTCACACAAAACACATAAAGGTTTATCAATCATAAGCTATGTCCTCATTCAGGTAGCATACATGGTTCCTAAATGTAGATATCCATTAATCGCCAAACTATGATCAACACATATTCTCAAATGACCCCACATACCAGATTAACCCATTATATGACATGTATTACCTACTTTCATTAATAAGGCATCCCAAGAACAATACAATTAAGTTGGACCTTACAACATTGACTCTTTCATTATCTCATGCCCTTACACCTCAAATACGACTCCATACAATTACATGCATTGAACATATTTATTCATTAAGTCTCCTCATTATACTCTAAGTGGTTACACTCACCATACAACTTTTTACTAAGGAAGAAATCCTACACATATAAGGCATACAAGTCAACGATTACACAACACCTTAACTATCACTTACTAGACACTTTATCAAGTAAGCTACTAACCGCCAAACAACACATAGACACACTTAGCTCCCTTTTAACCTACAGGGTACTTATGACACTAGGTGATATCGGCCACAAGCAACAATTAAGCATCAGTTTAAAATGACTCATGAATTATAATAACATAACCACATACTACGGGAATCAAGCTAAACATGGCAACCGATCCGGTCCAATAGAATCAATCTAATCATTCAATTCCACTTAATCACATTAATCAGTCAAATTTCAATAATTATTCCAAATCACGCCACTATACCATAAGTAACCAAAGTATGAATGAATATATGAATGATATGAACGCAATGCAATTGGGGACCCGCGAAGTCCAAAGTATGAATGAATATACAGGGGTTCAAATTCTATGAACTTCACACCCATGGGGGACCCGCGAAGTCCATATACCTATCCAGAATTTCTCAATGGATCCTAGCTCTTGGATGTGATAATATCTGTTGCAGGCGTATTGTCATCATCTTAGTATTTCCAATCATCTCATAAAGTATTCTTACTTTTCCGGTCTCTTAGACCCACAACATTTTCATACCACTCTCATTTTAATATCCTCATAACCATGAGTGTATGAATGCAAATGACAATACAAGGCAAGTAATCAGGATGTATGAGATGCAACCAAGTATAAGAGATGAAGATCACATACTTTCAGGAAGTCAATAACACGTAATCCACGTACAATTAGGATATCATATCAAAAGCAATGTGATGAATAAACTAAGGCTGGCCAGTGGGCCGGGTCGGCCCGGTCCCGGTCCCGGCCTGACACCGCCCCGGTCCCGCCCCGGTCCCGCCCCGACTCCGCCCCGAACCCGAATAGTTAAAAAACAAATTACGGTATCGGGACTCAAACCGGGACGGGACAATGTCTCATCCCGACCCGGCCCGCCTGTCCCGACACGATCCCGACCGAAATCCCCCTTTTTGCAAAAATAACCGTTGCACCAACGATCATTTTACATTTTGGCCATTGTGCAACGGCCATTTTTGGCCTCCCCCAACCCCCTACCCCCATAATATTTATTTTTAACCCATAAGTTATTATATTTACACTTTAACCTAATTTTCCAACTATAAATACCTCATTTTCTCTTCATCTTTCTCACAAATCTTCCTACAATCTTTCTCACAACTATTAATAGTCGGATTTAATACAATAACTTATGAAGATTTAAGACACGTAGTAAGGGCTCATCCAGCTAGGTATGCCCAATACGAGGCTTCAAAACCGGGTGCGCAAACGCCCGCTCCATCGGAACAAGGTTCACATACTGATACTGTTCCGGACCAAGTACATGGTCAAATTAACCCTATGACGGGGGGAATTATAGGCCCTAAATACAATAAACATAGATATATGGAAGCAATAGCAAAATTAGTTATTGTGGAGGGTTTGCCTTTTTCATTTCCTTCATCTCCCGGTTTTATTCATTACATTAGAGATTTGTATAATCCAGCTTTTAACAGTTTTCCTAGATCAATTATTAAGAGAGATGTATTTAATTTTGTACATGAATATCAACAGTATTTACATTATTCATTATATCATTTTAATGGCAAAGTGACTATCACTTCAGATATAGGCCGTAGTACTAACGGCCATGATTATTTAACGATAACTTGTCATTGGATATATTATAAATGGTCTATGCAAAAATGTATCTTAGCGTATAGATATATAGATGATAGGCACACTGGTAATTTTATTGCAGAAAATATTTATCAAGTGTGCGATTATTACGGAATAACCGATAAAATTATGACTATTACATTAGATAACGCTTCTTCTAATAATTACGCTATTACAATTTTAAAAAATAGTTTAACTCCATCTTTTCCAGATCTTTTTCATATAAAATGCGCGTGCCATATATATAACTTAATTGTAAATGATGGTCTATCTCTTTTTAAAGACATTCTTAGTAAAATACAATTTGCTATAAACTTTATTTTTAAAAATAATAGAATACAACGAAGAAAAGAATATAAAAAAAACTTATCACGATTGCCAACTACCTTATAGAGAAATTTCAGAAGAAGTACCTACTAGGTGGAATTCTTTATACGAGCAACTACGAGTTACTTATGACTATAGAAAACCTATAACTTTATTTTTTAACTCTCATAATCAAAATCCAGCTTATATGGTTGTAGATAGCAATTGGGTAAAAATTTCCGAACTTATTGTATTTTTAGAGAAATTTTTTCAAGCAACAAAAGATTTTTTCGGTATATATTATCTTGCTATTTCAACTATGTTGTTTTATATAGCTCTAATATTTTTATTACTTAGTGAATATATGGAAAAACTAGCTTATATGACAGTTATTAAAAATGTATATCAAAATTAAAAAATATTTATTTCCTATTCCCACTATTTATATTTTTGATGTTGTATTAAATCCGACTATTAAAATAGACGGTACTAAATCACTTATTGAAACTATATACGATTGTATAGAAGTACTACCACCTCCAAGTCCCAAAAATCCAAATCACCCACCACCTATTGAACAAACTAAAGAAGAAGTGTTGTCTTAGCATAGAAGACCAATGCAAAAAAGTATATAGGTTTTACCAACAAGAAAGTGCTAGTAACCTACCGGCTTCCATACCGTCTTCTTCTTCTTCTTTAACACAACCTCACAAAAGACATGTTGTTTCTGCGGCTAGTATTGAAAGCCTCAGAAATAGAATGTACGGCCGTACCGCTACTAACCAAATTAGCGAGTTTGATATTTTTATTTTGCAGGGTTCTGTACCGTACCAAGCAGTTCTCAATGAAGAAGGACGTGAAGACTTGTTGAAATACTGGAGGGGGAATGAGAAGACCTTTCCGACACTTTCAATGATGGCCCGAGATGTTTTGAACATTCAAGCGTCATCAACTGCGTCTGAAATCATTTTTTCTGCCGGCAGATATCAAAATAGGAGAGCACAAACACTCATTAGTCGGAGACAGCTTGAAGATTGTAGTATTATTCAGAGATTGGATACGAGCGGAGCGGAGAAGGTGCGGTCAACCAAAGATCAACGAAGAAGACAAAAACTATAACGAAATCTTATCCGAAGGTGGTGGAAGCGGCGTGGATCAATTTGACCAACAAATACCAATTCCAACTGAAGAACCACATGAAGTTATCAAGAAACTAGAACAGGGTTTTTTAAGAATGTAATTTTTTTAATTGCAATTTTATTATGTAATTTGCAACTTTTGGACAACACCACAAAGTTGCAATTTCGACAATTGTATTTGTACTACAAAAAAATCATATGTCTATTAAATAATATAAGAGGCACAAAAACAGCATTGGAATATTTTTATTACACTATCTTGTCTTGTTTAATTATTGAGTTTTTTATACATGTGTTATTAAAAAAAGAGGAAAAACCATCGGGATCCCGATCCCGATCCCGCCCAACCCGATTTCGACGAGATCGGGATCGGGATGGGACTTCGACAAATCCCGCCAGCCCCGATCCCGCCTCCTTCACCCGTCCCGCCCCGGCTCGACCCCGCCAAACCCGGCATGCCAGTCCCGAGCCTGACCCACTGGCCAGCTATAGAATAAACACAACAATATCAATAATGGCATTGAGCCCACATAATGGTGACAAGCCCAAACAACAGCAATCGGAATCAACTTAAGGTTGATTCCCCAAATCACATATCATCACAGATCAACACCCGTACCCACCCAAGCATTCATCACAACCTCTTAGGTGGGACCCCCAAATATGCTCAATACCCCTCAATATTTATAACTAATATTTACTTCTATCGAATTCTACAAAAGAGAAATTACAGCCTACCTCATTGCCGAGCGGGTGCCACGAACTCCTAATCCGTGAAGTTTTTTCGATCGGTATCGAAAGGTTGTAACTCAAACAAGCGCATAAATTTCCTAACTTACCATTCATACAATCAACACATAAAGAATATTTCCATGGACATAATTGCTACCCGACCCCGGGCCTACAAGGGTGAAAAAAGAATATAGTTAGGAAATCGCTCCACCAAATCTAAAGGTATTCAATTTAAGAACGTTGGAGACTTATTGTCGTGGTCTCTAGTTTGATAATTTACATGCAAAAAGGGCATCTATACCATAACAATTTTCATTCTTCAATCAATGGATAGTGATGTAATAGAGGGTTCATCCTTCGAATTATAGTTTTACTAGATGTAACTCATTAACAAGTCATACATATCAATAAGGTCTCCATTTTGGTAAGTTATTATACAAGAATTTTATATTGATTCATTTACAAAACCCTAGTCATGCTCCTACCCCATGAACAAATTGGAAAGCTTGACAAATACTAATCACTATTAATGGGTTTAGAAATTATCCAAAGGTGTAGGAGTATTGGACCACTCAAAATGAGGTCTCTAGACAGCTCTTAGCTAACATAGCTCACTTGCCAAATAGGAGCTTCGAAATGAGGAATAATGGTTTTAAAAGAATTTAAAATTGTCGTCGTCGCCATTGCGGGCCATCTTTCGCCTGAGTGACCTCACCATGCTGGAAAGATGTATGCTAGTGCAGCATCACTATACCCTACAACCGCGCCTAGGTGTGAAGGGAAGGCCATAGGTGCAACTTCGCACATGCGTGAAACCACTGCCAAAGCGGACCTACTCGATTTCCTGTACAACCGTATCTGCGGACTGACTTCACCGAGGTGGCCCCGTAGGTGCAGTTAATCACTCACCCAGGCGGATTTTCCTAGACTTGAAACATACCCTCCCAACATCCTAGACATAAATTATAGCAATATTATTACTCGTTGAACCATCTTATTTACCATTTAACACATAATTACAATCAAGAATTTGCCCGATGTAATAGTCATAGAACGAAATGACACATATGGTGTGGTACCATGATGTTTCATCCATCCTAACACGTTTCTAATTGTGAACTTAGAGTTGATAGCATCCAAAACTTGTTCGGAACAAGGGGAGAGGTAAAACGACCAAACGGGTCGTTACAACCATATTTACCTCCTAAATACTAGATTAAAATAGGAAACATGATAGCCCTGCCTAAGATGCTTTCAACATGCTTAACTTATCCTTTTCTTTCATGTTTTGTTTAGCTGCTAAACTATACAAGAGGATAGCTATGCATGAGTGTATTCAAAATAGGAAATGTCTCTTTATGTGTATGTTGTTTATATGTGTTGATTCTCGTCCATATAGCATGAATTTGAAATCTGTGAGATATCATGAGTGTGTCTATCATCTTGTGTGCATAACATAGTTGTTGTCTTTTTGTTAAATTGATTTGAACCTTCAGTCGGTAACTGGTAATCATGTTGGGTTTAGCTATCTTAAAAATGCTAGAAAAGGGATGTTAAGAACATGTTTGTGTTATGTTTATATGCCCTTTCTACTACATTTTCCTTTCTTTGCTATGTGTTGAGCCTTTATGTGATATACACAAGGATATATCGACTGTATACTAGGTATATTTGGTATACCAGGTATACAAGTTGAATATATTCCCTGTATATCACTCAGAACTCCCTAAGAATGTGTATGTTGGGCTTTGGCCCAATACTTTGTATATTAAGTCCTTTTCCCTGATTATTTAGTCCATACACTGGGCTTGGCCCATTTCTCTTTGATTTCCTCGCTTTATTTCTCTATGACTGTTAGCCGATTAGTTGGGCTAGGCCCATGTCCCTTGTATTTATTAAGTGTTCTCTTCTACTTGTTTTTAAGTTAGGCTCATCCTATTTTGGTTATCTTACACTACTGTATATGAATATTGGGTTTTCTTTGCTATTTTTTATTTAGGCCATGATTATTATTGGATTGCTTTTTTTGTTAAATTATTTATATGGTATGTGATAATTTTGGGTACGTTCTAACTTGTACTTTCCTTTTCCCCTCTCCTCCTCTACATGCACTGGGACGGGCCATTTGGGCCGCTGCATTTCTCAAGCCGGTTGAGCCAAAGGCCCAACTAATTCATTTTTATCGAGTCCGAATAAAGGCCAAATTATGGGTGAAAATAGTTAGCTAGTGGGCTCGATATGTCCACATGTCTAAGTCCTTTCATTTATTTTGAATTGTATTTACATAATTTTACTTGTAAAAAATATGTGAATTAATATTGGAATCCTTATGCTTATGACCTAGGATTTAGGAAAAATGATATTTACGTCGTTTAGAAGGATAGAGTCCCAAAACATTATTTTCAAATCTGGCCCAAATGATATATAATGTATGTTTTGTATAGTAAAATGAAGTGATTTTAAAGGCTTAATTTGGACTAAATTTGACTTGAAAACCGGACTGTTTTGGCATAAAAATGGACCCTTTTTACTTCAATAAATCTAGACTTTTGACATCGAAACTCATGAATTGAACATAAGGAAAGCCGGACTATTTTGAGGAGGCTAAAAATGGTTGAAAATTGAGTTTCCAAAACTGATTTTTTAAATGGAAATTTGGTTAAGTTTTACTACTTTAAGGATTATTTTTGGGTCAAGCCCAACTAAATTGATTTATAAAAAAGAAAGAGAAACCTTTAACAAACTGAGTTGAAGTATTGGTTTGGGAAGTAGAATATGAGTTTACATTCAATAATAACAAAAGAAAAAAGACTTGTATTTCATGTTTATTTAAAAATCACGGCATGTCATTTCAAATGGACTATACTCTTTTTCTTCAAGAGATTTCAAAGAACGTATAAGGGCATTAGATAAACCATTGGACTAAATTAGTGGGGTTCTACTCAAATTAAATTCTCAGTCTGAAAATGGATTGACTAAATTACTCCTATACAAACTTTTCAAGCGGAATTCAACTCTTTTGTTTTAAAAACCCCTTTCAAACTTGAAATGAAAAAATGAGATGACATGTTATGATTTTGCGAAAAGTAAACACTCTTAAAGTATTTTTTTAACAATTAAACATGCTATAGAACCCGAAGGTCTACGGATCCTTAATATCAGGGTGTATAACACCTTTCCCGGAGGATCACCAAAACCCTTACCTAGAGCTTTGGTTTAAAAAGGATTTGTCATAGATTTTTGAATAAACCAGTTTACTCGATTTTACTAATTTTCCTATAAATTAGGTGGCGACTCTAAAACATAAATATCTGAATAGATTTCCAACAACCTTCTAGTAGCTTTTATGCCTCCGCGTAAAAGTGAATCGTAACACCAGTATGCAAGCCTCGTACTCTGCCATGTTGTTAGTGGATCGAAATTTGAGCTTCGCGGCCATTGGGTAATGTTGTCTTTTTTCTGAACCTTTGTAATTTACTACACTATCGAAAAACATCCTCCAGTCTGAGTAGGTTTCGGCTACGTCTCCCTCTATCGTCAACATTTCCTCATCCGAAAAATATATCTTGAGTGGCTCGAAACCTTTGTTGACCAGACTTCCTATGAGAAAATCGGCTAGTGCTTATCCCTTGACAACTTTCTGAACCACATATGTGATGTTGAACTCACTCAAAAGCATTCACCACTTGGTCAACTTCCCTATGGGAATGGGCTGGCGAAAGATGTACTTTAAAGAATCTATTTTAGATATGAGGTAGGTAGTGTAGGATGACAAGTAATGTCTTAGCTTCTGGGCTACTCACATTAAATACCCATATGTCTTCTCCACCAAGGTGTATCTCGACTCACAAGCAGTGAATTTGTTATTGATGTAGTAGATGGCTTGTTTGTTCTTGCCAATTTCATCGGGTTGTCCTAACATGCAAGTATTGTCTGATACAGGTAGATACAACAACAATGGGCTTCCAGATCTAGGAGGGACCAAGACTGACGGATTGGAGAGATATTTCTTGATAGTATCAAAGGCTTTCTGACACTCATCTATCCATTTAGTGGATGTGTCCTTCTTCAACAACTTAAGGATAGGCTCTACGATTATCGTGGATTGTGCTATGAAGCGTCCAATGTAGTTTAGCCTTCCCAGAAAACTCATGACTTCCTTATTAGTCTTTGGCAGTGGTAATTCTTAGAGGGCTTTGATCTTCGAGGAATCCATTTCTATGCCCCTGCGGCTGACTATGAATCCTAGCAGCTTTCCGGCGAGTACTCCAAATGTGTATGGAAATGGCTATGGTGATAGACCCTAAAGAAGATACCCTTGCTCACACCTTAGCCGGATTCAAAACCAAAAGCCATTGCGCCTTTAGCCGACTGGGAGGACTTTCTAGAAATTTCTTATTTAGAGAAAGTTGTACAATCAATGAAAAGAGCGGACAATACGATTATTGATGGTGGTGGATACCTCTTTAAATGGGCTTCTTGACCGGGTTTAATTGCAAATTGAACTTTCAAATCCTGTCAAAGAACTTCTGCAAGTGTGTGATATGATCTGACGTGATATGATCTGAAATCTCTCTTGACTTGATTATGATGTCATCCATGTAAACTTCTATTTTTTTGTGTATCATGTCATGGAAGATAGTGGTTATTGTCCTCACATAAGTGGCGCCGACATTCTTGAGGCCGAATGGAATTACACAATAATGGTATACTTCCCATAGAGTGATGGAGGTTGTCTTCTATGCGTCTTCTTTGCTCATCAGGATTTGATGGTAACTAGTGAAGCAATCCACGAATGATTGTAACTCATGATTTGCATAGTTATCGATGAGTATGTGAATGTTTGGGAGTGGAATATTGTCTTTGGTACTATCTCTCTTGAGGTCACAATACTCCACAAAAATCTAAATCTTTTCATCCTTATTTGTCATAGGCACAATGTTAGCTAACCATGTTAGATACGGAGTGACTTCCACTACGCCTAACTTAATATGTTTTTTGACTTTGTCTTAGTTCCGGATACTCAAGTCTGGGTTAAACTGTCAGATTTTCTGTTTGACCGAGGTGAAACCTTCATTGATGGGTAGCATGTGCGCCACTATGTCTTAGCCCGGGCATGTTTGTGTACGACCACGAGAAGATGTTGACATATTCTCTCGACTAATTTATCAGTTCTTCTTTTTGGGGTGCTTCCAATGCGCGCTTATCCTAGTTTCTTTGACTATTTATTCATCCCCAAGGTTGATTACTTCGGTCTCATCCAGGTTGGGTTTCTGCTCATTTTCAAATTGCACCACCTCTTCGACAAGACCCTCAGCTAACATGGTTTCTTCATCGTATTCCTCATATTCCCCTTCTTCTCTGTCACTTGACTCACTCATTTCGTGACACGTCATGACATTATGATTTGTTTTATTATTATTACTGAAAATCAAGAAAAAACATGCTTACCATATAAAAACATATGCATAAGACAGAAAATGATTTTCCATATAAACCGAGGCTTCATTAATTTGATAAAAATAAGTACAAACTGTGGTCCTGACTCAGATCAACATCAAGTCATTTCAATTTTTTGAAACATCACAAGGAAAATAAAATATGCAAATGGTGAACATTTAGGACTCAACCAACTTTCATCGATTCTTCATTAAAAGCAATCTAAATGTATTATCTCTATCTTAGAGCCAAGAGCGGGTAGAGTTCCAGTTGGACAGTTGCTCGCCCGAATTAGCATCATGAATGGTGGGCACTTCGTTGCACTCTTCCAGTATCACAGTGCAATCTTCCTCTTAGAACACATCCCAAACCCTTCTTTTGTGTCCTTGTCATTGTGCATCAACATTCAGCCTGGAAATGACTAGTTTGCATAACTTTGGAGGACCTCTTTTCTTTTTATCCTCTTCGGAGGCTTCTTCAGGGTCGGTAACATACTCGACAACAAAATGTAAACCATTTTCCAAAATAGATATCGGCTCTGTGATACCTTGAGGAATTTTGCCCAAACCTTTGTCAGGTTCGAACTCCCTCTGGAGCATGGTAGATGTAATCATTTTGTATGGCGGCATAGAAGTTTGCTCATCATCTCGATTACTAATTGTTAGGATAGTTGTGGATGCTACTTTCTCTGTAAATTACAATCTCATAATTCTACCATATAAACTTCAAAGACTGGTGTGGGAAGATGGTACTGCTCTGGCGAAATGGATCTAAGGTCTTCTTAATAGCAAATTATAGTTGGTAATGATCGCCGTGACTTGAAATTTTATAGTGAACTCAGTAGGCCCCATTTGGATATTGAGGTCTACTTCTCCAATAATGTCATGTTGAGCTCCATCAAAAGCTCTCACATTTGTATGACTCTGGCATATCTTTTCGATGTCGTAACCCAATTGTTTGAGTGTAGACTCAGGACAGGTGTTGAGACCGGCTCCATTGTCCACTAGTACTCGGGATACAACCTTGTCTTTGCATTTGACCGTGATATACAGGGCTTTGTTGTGTTTCATTCCTTCTCTTGGAAACTTAGCTTGAGTGAAGGAAATCTGATGGGCCCCAATGACATGGGCGACTATGTCAGCCAGATTTTCACTACTCGTGCTCGCAGGGACATGTGCTTTATTCAATACTCTCATTAATGCATGTCGGTGTTGTGAAGAACTCAGTAGCAATGCTATCACCGATATCTGATCTGGCATTTTCTTTAAATGCTCAATAATGGAGTATTCTTATTGTTGTATCTTTGGCCAAAAGTTCTCGGCCTCTCCTTCTGTAATAGGCCTATCTATTTTCCTTCCTTTTGTGGTGCTCCCTGTGGAAATTCTTCAGGAGTGTAGCATTTCTCATACCATATCATTCTATGAGCTACCGCTGCCTGGACAATAAATTTATTTCTTGGGGCTCGAACTATTTCTTGCGACACTTGGGCTACAATCAGTGCCGAAATTAGAACTTTGAGATCATTCTAGGAGGGTGAGAAAGGCCACTGTTTACTCTAAGCTATCAAAATATCCTTGGATTAGTGTCTTGCAGATGGCCTAATCTTTCTCTCACTAAATCATAAGGATGTGATTATTGCTATGGTTGGGTAGAGGATTGGTGTTCAATTCGGCGTTGCTGTCTATAATGTCATCTTGTTTTTGTCAATCAACTCTTGTATCTTGTATTTTAAATTAATACAGTTTTCCATATTGTGTCCATTCCCACTAGAGTGGTATGCATATGTATGGTCGACTCGGTAGAAGCGAGTCTCGATATTGGCGGGTTTGGATGGAATAGTTTAGATGAGTCCATGAGCGCTCATCCATTCGAACAACTTGGTTTGAGTTTCAAGTAATGGGGTAAATATATGTGGCATTTTCTTCTCAAAATTTAGACGTGGCAAATCCCAGAGACGGCTGATTCATATGGTTTTGTAGGGCTCGATAGATGGGTGCGGGCGTTTGCTAATTTGGTTGTAGAGCTTGGTAAGTGGGGACTGGTGTTTGGTAGTTTGGTTGTGGAGCTTGGTAAGTGGTGATTGGTGTTTGGTAGTTTGGTTGTGCATAGAAGATAGGCATAAGGTTGTATGGTGTGGATACTGCTTGGAGGTAGCGATTGGTATATGTCGAGAGGAGAGTGTAGTCCCTCTCTCTTTTGGTTTTTGGACTAGGTGCGTGGGAAATGTTTGTTATGTCTTATTTATTCTTCGTAGTCCCAACGGTGCTCTGTAGACTAGCTTTGTTGATTATGCTAATAATTCTGCCTGATTTGAGACCATCTTCTATAACCTCTCTCATTTTAACTAGCTTGTAAAACGGTATCTCAGCCATAGACAGCATGTGATGTTAGAAATCTGACTCTTATGATTGGATGTATACTGAGACCAGTTCCTCTTCACTCATCAACGGTTGCACTTAGGTAACCTTGGCCCTCCATCTACTTGCGTATTCACGGTACTTTCCTGTGGATTTTTGTTTGACCTTTTCCAAATAGTATCAGTCTATGACAATTTCCACATTAAATCAGAATCTCTCTATAAAGGCTTCCGCTATGTCTACCCAGGTAGCCCAACGACGTAGCGCAGTAAATAATTCGGAAGTTTCTCTAGTTAGGCTTTGGCTAAATAACCTCAGAATGAGAGCCTGATTTTTCTCACTCCAACCAGCTAGTCGCAATATGATCTCAAGTGAGCTTTGGGATTTCCTGTCCCATTGAATATCTTGAACTTAGGTTCTTTAAAGCCTTCAGGTAGGTCCAGGTCTGGATGCATACAGATATCATCATAACTCATTCATGTTGCTTTTTGTGTATCCATGTTAGACTTCTCAAGTAAGTCTGCCATTTTATACTTTATCTCCTTGTCTCGCCTGTCCTGTTCGAATCTCTAGGCCCTTTCCATCTCCTCGTAATGGTAAAGTTCTGGTGAGGAGTCAATTGGAGTGATGGGGGTATGGCAAGACACTATAGGATGTGTGTAGCGGTTTTTAGAAGTATTAGTGGTTCGGGAGGTAGGATGAGTAGTGGCATTTGGATGCATGATAGGACCTGTATGGGTAAGTGGCGACGCTTGGTACGAAGGCGCCAAGTGGAAAGTTCCATCCATTTGGGTGGCATTGGCTGGCGGTGGGGTATGTTAAGAAATACCAATGCGGGGAGTTTTGTTATGGAGTGGAACTTGGGTAGGTGGTATAGTTCCAGCTGGACAAGATGGAAAGTGATCGGGTAGTGGAAAACTCAGACATGGAAATGCCAGAGGAGGACTCCTTATTTCGACAGCTGTTTCTCTGGTGGCATTGGCCATTTCAGCTCTCACGACCTATTCCTGAAGGTCTGTGACACGTTGAAATAGCACATTGATCACATACTCGTGATGTGATTCTTCTTTGGGGTCTAGAGGTGTAGGTTCCTCCACAACGAGTGCGTCTTTGTTACGCTCGTTATCTGAAGTACTAGCCATGTTTTCTTTATTCTGCTCAGGAAGGGATGTTGTTGCAGCTTTGGACCTTGTGAATTATGCTAGCATAACACAACACGGATCGATCCCTTTTTAAGATAAGAAAAAAAACAAAGGCAGATGACGTCAGTATGTTAGTGACAAAATAAATAATACAAGATATCGCAGATAAATTTACACATCAAAAGCACATAGACTCATGCATTTGATCTGAATAGTTGATTGATCCTTCATTCCGAGGGTTTTAGGTATTTTAGTCATTTTGGTTTTGGGGGTTTCAGTTTGGGAGTCTATGGTTAATTTGGTACCCTTACGCTGTCGGCACCGACCCTTTTGAACATTCTTGATAGGAAAGAGGGGAATTATAATTTATATAATATAGGGATCGAGCCTTACATAGACTACCTACGTATCCCTCCGCGGGAAATCAGGTTATTTCGTAGTTTGATTTACATGAATGGTATCCCTAATTTCGTTCTACCTGAATGGAATCCTACAACATGCCTAATAAGGGCTTCCTACGTATCTTTCTTGGGATATCAGGTCAGACGTAGTTTCTTTTACAATGAAAAGGGAGGGATAACATTTGATTGAAAAGATAAAGGACGCCTAAATCTACCCAAAATATGGATTCTCCGTGAAACCATAGCGGGTTATCATCCTTAAAACCACGCATTCACCCGGCGTCTTTGCTTTAGTAGCGGCGGGGTAGAACTACCCAGATTTGTCTGATGTTAACCAAATGCTCCAATTCAAACATGAAAGCTTTTCACCCCTCGATGTCAAGCTCGGGTGCTCCTAAATTGTATAAACATATCTTCCTTCTCTGGGGTGCCCAACTAGGGTTTCCAAGCCATTTTGACTGGACAGACCTTCCCGGTACTAGCCAGTGTAGAGAAAATGCTTGCATACGAATCTTCAAAGACAGTGAAGTTGTAGCGCCAGACTTCTGTATCCATGCTGATTCATTCACCAGGGATGATTGGGTCATGAACCGATAGAGAATATGGGCCCCATAGGTTGTGAATTGTTTTGTCATCGATCAGCCTTATGATCCTTTTCTTGAGGGCCAAGTACTCGTCAGTGGTGTGGCCGGGTTGATTTTTGTGGAAATGGTACCTCATATGATAATAGATGGGTGCGCATATTGGGAGGACTTTGTGGTTGAAACACGATGCTCTGACTGCTCTTAATTCTTCACAGACCTTCGGGCTTTGACAAAAATTGCCCACCATGTAGGGGACGAAGCACGGGTTGGCCCTTGAGGCATCCTGTAGCAGTTAGCAGCATCATAGGCATTGGGGATGGCCTTCTCAGATGGTCCACTTGATTCTCCAGCATAAGTCTTAGGATATTCCTCAGCCACCTCAATCTCCCGCGCGGGTGTCTTAAAGAGCGGTATGTAGTCTCTTACCATTCCTTTGACCTCGTCCGAGCGATTTTCATGGTAGTGTTCCTGTTCAGTGGTCCCTTCCGGAGGGCTTCCTACTAGGTCCAAAATTTGGTCGGCCTCTTTCATCTTGTCCTTGACCAAATCGATCTTCTTTTCTAATTTGCAGATCTTTTCTCGAAGTGAGCCTTCAGTCTCTTCTTCACTGATCAAATCAACAACTGGTGTAGTGGCACTTTGTCTATGTTGAGCGTCCATTGGTAGCAAATCAACCTTTTAAGAGGTGCAATTTTAGTTAGGCTTTGGTATTTTGGTGTGTATTTCTATGGGTTGGTGTCTGGAATGTTGGACCGATCAAGAGTTTGGACGGAACACATCAGAGCACATAAGCAATAATATCACATAATCATATAATTAGCAATTGTATTATTCGTGCTCCTAAAACCTTTTTACACCAAGGTTTTTCTAATCATTTTGAAACATAATTGTGCCAAATATTTATTTAAACCATTGCCCCCATAATCATAATTTAATTAATATTAATGTTTCCCCAAAGGGGTAACAAAATATGATAAAGCCGATAAAGGGTTATAAAGCAAATAAAGTGAAATCCGCAGAAATGGCCTACAGTGGCAGATGATGAAGCTCTATCTGTCCGAGCTCTCTTGGCCCTTCAAAGGGCGGTCTGAATTCGGAGGTGAGTCGACATCATCAACGAATCTACCCGAAACCATTTCTTTGTGAAAGTCATAGGAGTAGTCTCGTTCATCGCTCTCCTCATCCAAGCATTAAGATCCTCCAAGCACTCGTGAGTGAACTCTAAGTCCTCAGTCAGGCTAGCTATGATGGACTTGTCATGTTCTATATTCTCCAAATATTTGACATCCTGTCATCAGCTTGCCTTTGGGTTAGACGCGCCTTGATCTCATTTTTTGAATCCTTGTCTTGGACACAATGATAGTGGTTGGGTCCCGGGGTGAGGGTGCCTTGCAAATGTGTCCTCAACCAATCTGTATAATTTTTTTCACATCACGGATGAAATCTATCTACGGCTAAAGTCTCTGGACCCTATCTCACTCGACCATTCCATTCTCAAATGATGTCCACGACCCCCATGATACTAACTTCTTTGTAGTCAACCACATACTCCCCCATGTTTCCTATTTGGGGTTTCACTCGTCTTCAACCAAACTATCTTAGGGCCCTAATAGATGCATATGGATAGATTCATCGGATTCCCATGAGTGGCAAGAAAGGGAATTTTCTACCTCTAACCACAATGTTATCGGATATGAATTCGGGGAACATCCACTTATGTTATCCTCTCGGAGTCTCAAAAATATGAAGGCACATCCCTCTTTGGTTTGATTCCTGAAATTTGGATAGTGGGATTGGAGGTTATCCTTCCTATTTTGTTTGTTTAGGTATGAAGGACCCTCAAATTTGTTTAGGTGTTTGATAATTCACCATTGCAACAGTAGGTTACACCCTTGGAAGTACCTATGCAAGTTTCACCATTGACCTAAGGCTCGGTACATGTCTGCTAGGATGACGGGGACCAGCTCAAAGTATTTGATTTCTCCATTTGTGGTTATGACATAAAATATAGCATATGTGACATAAATGACACGGGTATCTATGGCAAGGAGTCGGTCCATGGGAAAAACCATGAGTCCTAGTAGATAAATGACGAAGGCTAGGGGTCAGGTGACCTCCTAATCGGTGTAAGTTCAAAACTCGATTGAATGCTCTATGTACCCCCTCTTAGACCCAAAATAGTTGTACAAATCCCTGAAGGCTATGGTTGGAACCGAGGATCCAATTGGCACTACCTAAGGAAAACAACTTCATTATCTCACCGAAAATGGGCCTATGTGGGACCAAAAAGTTGTGGTCGGGTATCTTTCTCTTCTCATACAAGTCTCGTTGCTATCTTGCAATCCCGTAGCTCCTATAAAGTTGGGGTCATCTCTAAATCTCCGAACCTAAACATTGTTCTATCACAGTCCCAATACCCCGTGAGGACTTCTATCAGTTCCCTACAACCTTTTATGGTCATCAATGAGAGTAGTGTCCTAGACAGTTCGTAACTTCTCTTTGTTGTGGGGCATCTAACCACGACCACCAAATTCTCAGCAACTCGGGTGCTTCGAGGATCATGTGGAACTTGAGGTTGGTATGCATCTACAAAACAGAGCACATTTAATTTTTCCCCCAAGGACAATGGTTTATCACATAAGGCATAATCATATTTCCAAATAGCAAGTTATTGGATGAAGTGTCGTCGGGTCATAGGCCGTCAAGACACAAGCTTGTCACCTAATGGGTCCAGATACGTCTAAAATATCTGAACCCGTCTAGGTAAGCATGCGCTAGTTCATAGGGATTTGTCTTTCGCTCTATTCTATGTAAACTAGACTAGTTTTTTGAATGATTGGGAACTCGAGTGGACTACTCGAGGTAAACTATTGTCGACTGTTGAACGACCGCGAACCAACTCCGTCTTCAACGTGTTCCAAAGAAGTAATTTGGTTTTTTACTGGAGGCCGATTGTGAAACCGCATAACCGTCTTTATGCACCAATGCAAGTGTGTGTGCGCGTGCCATTTGGCGAAATTATGAAATGCATGAGATGACAGTTATATTTGCGGAATATTAAAACGCATAAGCAATTATTTTCAATTAAAACATGTTGTATTGGAACGCTTATGGTTACAACCTAGGATTATCCCCACCAGAGTCGCCATCTATTATAGTTCACTTTTACGTGAGACATAAAAGTTACTAGGAGGTTGTTGGACTCTATTCGGATATTAATTTTTAGAGTCACCACCTAATTTATAAAAAATTAGGAAAACCAAGTAAAAAGAATTTATTCAAAAACAATGAAATTCCTTTAAAAACAGAGTTCGAGGTAAGGGTTCTAGTGATCCCTCGGGAAAGGTGTTAGACACCCCGATATTAACGAAGTAGAATACGGTTGATCTTCGGGTTCTATAGCATGTTTATTTATAAATAATTAATTTAAAGGGTGTTTGATTTTCGGCAAAAGATAAAATTCATAGCATATTATCTCATTTTTTGTTTCTAGTTTGAAAGAAAGGTTTTGAAAAAACAAAGAGTTGAATTATGTTTAAAAAGAATCTATATAGGGATAGTTTTGTCAATCCACTTTCGGACTAAGATACACTCAAACGTTAATTTGAGTAAAATCTCACTAGATTTAGTCCAATGTCTTGTCTAATATCCTTATATGCTTTAAAAATCTTTTTGGAAAAGAAGTATAGTCCCTTCAGATTGATATGCTATGATTTTTTTAAAGAAATATAAAGTTTGTCCTCTTCATTTATTCGCAAAGGTCAACCGATATTCTACTTCAAACCACTTACTTCAAATTAGGTCTTTAAATTATTTTCCTTTTTTAAGTCGTTAATGTTGGGCCAGGCCCAAGACAGTCTTTTAAGAAAGAAAAGAGTTTTGCAAATTTACCAAAATGAACCTATTTCCAAATACTAATAGTCCGATTTTCCTTACTTTAAATTTAAAACAGTCCGGTTTATATCAATACAGTCAAATTATTATCTCAAGTTTTGGTCCAAGTTTATCCGAATTTATAGAAAATCAGTTCATTCAATATTTATTTGTTGAAGTACAAAATCATTTATCTCCTAAAAGGACTGATTTTGAAAATGTTTTTGGGACCCTATCCATGCTAAACGATGTATGTATCGTTTTGCCTAATCCTATGTTATAACCAATATTGGGTTCCAATAATATCAAGCATTCTTTACAATTATAATATAAATACAAAATATAATAATTTAAAAGATGAGTTAGGCTGGTGGGCCAACCAAGTCCACCAGTTAACCATTTTCACCATAGTTGAGCCTTCAATACGCTGCAACGAAGTCTGGACTCGATCAAGTTATTGGGTCTTTGGCCCAACTAGGTATTTTGGCCCAATTGGCCCGTCCCATGCGTGCAAGAGGAGGAAAGAGGGGAAAGAAAAGGAAAGGGTTAGAATATATCTAAACCTATATAAACTAAATGCAAATAAATTATAACTAGTTTAGCATATATAGCACACACAATTAATCAAGGAATAAAACACATAAGAAACAGTGCCACTTATGGGCCAGAAATATAATTTAAGACAAAACAGCCCAACATTGGACTTATATCATGAACAACAATATATTTGGGTTGAGCCCAGTTTAGGTACTAGCAATGCGCGTAATCATAAAGACACAGCAGGTATGGGCCTAGTCCAACCAACAGGCAGTAATTAGAGGAGTGATTTAAAGAAGACGAAAAGAAACGTAGGCCAGGCCTAGAACAAACATTAAGCAGTTCAGTCTAAATGGTATACACAAATGATATACTTAGGTGAATGAGATGGAACCACACACAGGTATATCACAAGAAGTCCTAAACCTATTTATATACTTCATGATTCGAACATCAAGTCCAACCAAACAAGTAAACACAATGCATGAACTTTAACAGGTTCAACTTTGACACACAACATGAGTAGTAACCACAGATGCACAAAAAAGATAAATACCTTCATGGCACTTCATAGATTTCAGGTCATGGGGACTTCATTTGTCAAATAAGAAAAAGGGTAGAACATCATTTAGTTAGACATGTATACTTGACAATTTTAAGACAAAACAACCTTAAATAGATCAATCACACACTTTGGTATTCAAAATACAAGGTAGGTAGCACAATGACCAAAGCAATTATATCAACTAGGTAAGTTCATGTATCCTATTAGGCTATGTTATTAAGTCCATGACCTCATATCACACAGACATAACCTCAAACAGCAGGGACAAGTGTCAATTTGGTTCAAATAGCAGTCATGTTGACGCCAGCAAACTTAGGCAATGTACAGGACTGATAGCAAGTTAACAGGCCCAAACTAAGGACTTTTCTTAAGTTATTTTCTAGACACAGTTATACTTGGGACATCATAGAATCACAGGGTTAGGGAGGAAAACACAGAATCTTGAAAAACAAACATGCTTTGCACTTAATTACAACAAGGATGGACAGGATTTCCAACTCAAACTAAGGACCTGGTCATTGTTTTCACTTAGGCAGATGTAAACAACCAAAATAATCTCTTTACCTAACCTTCTAGGTTAACTAATTATGATTCAGGTTAACTTCAAATTTCAATTTTAACCTAGACCATCCTTTAACTAAGTGTGAGTTGTTTCAAACCTAAACAAATTCACTATCCCCCAAGATTATCAAACAAACAGATGTACTGAACTATTCATTTACCTATACATGCTTTAAACAGACCACAGATGGCATTTAAGTTCAACAAGCTCAACATTCAAGATTTTATAGGTCAGTTATTACCTTAGGTGCCCCCAGGGGCACAGGCGAGTTGGTAAGTGGCAAGGTGATTGGGGTACAACCACTCTGACGTCGCGGGTTCGAATCCGTGTGGTGATAGTCTTTGCTGAAATATTGCAAGGGATGTTGCTGGGTTCGTGTCCCATTGGTCCTCTCCCTTGCAGGGCTGCCACTCGCACATATCCCTCGATTTACATTTCACCTGGCCAAGGGACCTCTGGTACAGGTGGGGGGGTTCGCCTTCGGGACTTTCCCCTTCACAAAGTTATTACCTTAGGTATATTTGTTACTCCTAAGGCTACTTTGAAAAAGGTTCATAGTCATATCAAACACATCACTTCAACTTCATTTTTAGAATAATCTTAAAAGCAGATAAGAGAACACATGTTTTATATAAACTAACAACTATGTATCATAAATAAGAAGTCATTTTTATGTTTATCCCAGCATTAAGTCATCCATAAAAACTCCTTCGAATCGGTTGCGGGACATTTTTCAAGACAATAAAAACTCATGCGTCGTTACTTTAGAACAAGAATTCTCCACCATTGATATGACGGATTTTCCAAATGCATCGGCATATTGTCAACACCTTAAAATATTATCGGATCAACTTAAAAATGTTGGTTCGCCGGTTACCAACAATCGCTTGGTTTTACAAATGGTTTACGGTCTTACCGACGCCTATAGCGGTGTGGGGACACTCATCCGACAAAGCAATCATCTTCCTTTGCTTTATCGAGCACGTTCGATGCTTATACTTGAAGAGGCATGATTTTCCAAAAAGGCCGCCACCGTCTCTAATTCCGCCATGATGGCTACCCCCTCGAATGACGGTACTATCCATTTTGAACCCACACAACAAAATCGGGGACAAAAAGGAAAGAATGGTAATAAAAATCGGGATAGAAATTGCGGAAATAATAAAAATGGAGGCCACTGGAATTCCGGTAGCGGCGGCGGCCACTCTGGCAGAAACACCACCGGCGGACAACAACAGTGGCAGCATCACGATGGACAAGCCCAGTGGTCCTAGCAGTGGTCGTGGGTTGTGCCACCGTGCCCCTACCCAACGGGGAACTGGGCCAGGCCCAATTACCGCCCAACTGTTTCAAGTACTGCCGGTCCAAACAATGTTGGGCCTGGCAGTTTTGGGCCCAGACAGTCTTTAGGCAACAACGGTAACGGCCCAAGCAATGTTGGGCCACTGACAAACCAACGGTAGGAGGCCTATTCCACTATGACGAGCCCAACCGATAGTGAGTATGCCATGCACACTCTCATACTTAATCCACCCGATGCAAATTGGTATATGGACACTGGAGCAACGTCTCACATGACATCCTCCCAAGGTAATCTCTCGTCCTATTTTAATTTGAGCAAAAATAATGGTATAATTGTCGGAAATGGTCATTTTATTCCAATTTGGGGTTATGGTTCTACTAATTTGTCACCACCAAACCCAACACTATCCTTAAAAAATGTCCTTCATGCTCCACAATTAATTAAAAACTTGGTATCTGTTATAAAGTTTACTACTGACAATTGGGTATCTGTTGTTTTTTACCCTTTTGGATTTTCCGTGAAAGATTTTCAGACGGGGAAGCTTATCATGAGATGTGATAGCCAAGGCGAGCTCTGCCCAATAACATCACATATCCAACAGTCCAAGTTACCATTTTCTTTTGCAGGATTAACCTCTTCAGTCTGGCATGAAAGGTTGGGTCTTCCGGGGGCACCTATTTTAGCCTCCCTAAAGCAAAATAAATTTATTTCCTGTACTCAACAGTTAAATAAATGTCATTCATGTCCGCTTGGTAAATAAGTTAAATTGTCATTTATTTCCTCTAATTCATGCACATTTATGCCATTTGATATTATCCACTGTGATATCTGGACTTCCCATGTTTTGAGCTCTTCAGGCCATAGATATTATTTGCTTCTGTTAGATGACTACTATAATTTTTTTCTGGACATATCCCTTATCTCAAAAATCACAAGTGTTTTCCACTTTTCTAAAATTTAGAACTTTCATAAAAAATCAATTTGAACGGGAAATCAAGAATATTCAGTGTGATAATGGTAGGGAGTTTGATAATCGACAATTTTGGAATTTTTGCAATACTAATGGTTTAAATTTCCGTCTTTCATGTCCACACGCATCCTCTCAGAATGGGAAGGCGGAACGCAAAATACGAACCATCAACAATATTGTTCGAACATCCCTTGTTCATGCCACCCTACCCCAAAGGACTTCCGCTAATATTATTTAATGATTTTCAGGACAGTCTCAGCATCCGTTTGCCTCCCGCTTCAACTGCGGGGGAGTGATATATTAATAATTATTTTTATTGTAATTAATTAATAACTTGTATTTATGGTAGCATGTAAAATATTTATTAGGAAGATTAGAAATCTTATCACTATCATTAGGGAGATATTTAGGCATGATCTTCTCCCTATCATTATGTTGTATATTTATATATTAACCACATTATTGTGGAGGAATAGGATGAGGAAAATATTATTATTACAGTCTCTTCCATGAGGTTGTTTGAAGAAAAAAACTTGCAGGATCAAAAGAGTCTTTTTGGTGTTTGCTTCGATACCATAAAAAGCAGTTGCAGTGAAAGCTAAAAGCTAATGCTTGCTCATCTGTATTGATAAAATTTAGCATACATATATACATGATAATCTTGGTGACTAAGAAAGGAATCAAGATATAAAAGGTATCTAAATTAATTAGAACCAATTATTTACCCTACAATCTGAAAAGATATAATACAATTAATTTACTATATATATTTGATTGAGAGAAATCAGGGCATGATATTTTTCTAAGAGAAAAAAAAATATATTTTCAAATTCGTTCTCTTGAAAATCACTGCTTCCAGCCACCTAAGGCTAAAGCAAGTTCATCTATCTAATCTCATGGGCTTATGTTACAATGTGAAATATAAAAAAGAGTAGTCATACCTCAAAGATAATTAACTCTAAAAGAAAGAGAAAACTGGCCTTTGTGTTTTTGGAGTAAGAAGAGATATGCTAGCTTTGTTCGGTAAACGAAGAAGAGATAAATTTGTTCAGATTTGATTAGTTATTTTTATCTAATTATTAGACAAGTCACTGAAGAGGTGTGAGAATAATCAAAGTCCATCTACTTTTGTTTCAGAAAAAGTTCCTCTCATCACCCAATTTACCGAATTGTGATGACACTAACCACCAGCATCATTAACCAACCACAACCATTCCAAACATTTACTTAGAGAAATAAAGTGCGGAAATAGTAAAGCAAGTCAATTTAAGTCTTAATAAGAATATAAATAATATAAAAATCCCAAGACTGGTGTCACTTAATACAAGAACTAACTAAAAGGAATACAAGTCTGAGAATACATCTCGAAAATACAAAAGCTGTCCGAATATGGAAAACAACATAAAATAAAATAGAAGGGAAATTCGATGCTACGGATCATCTGGTAGCTCACGTCGGGTCCTCCAAATCAACTTCTCAACGGGCTGGATAATTGTGAGGTGCAATGGAACTAGGAATAGAACCTGCACATAAAAAGGTGCACCAAGTGTAGTGTGAGTACAAAAACAACGGGTACTCAGCAACATTGTCAATCGACCCTAGATAAAACGAAGATCAAAGTTGGCAGTACAAATACCATTTCTACACTAAACCACTATTAGTCTGAAATATCAACAAAGTCAACTAATCCAAGATTCAAACATAAGTAAACCTCTACTGATCATATTTATCTCAAATAGTCAAATAGCATATAAAGTGAGCAATTACATAGCTTGGGCAAGTAAAACAACACGGGATAATAAAATGAATGATATACAAATGCTATTTAATGCAAGGCCTTTTCATCACTGGTACACACACATTCGGCATTAACGAATCGTGACCCGTGGGGGACTCGCGAGGTCCATATACCACCCAAAATTATTTCCCTTCGGGTTCCTTAGCCATTTCTAGGCTCACGAAACCTGTCTCTAGCCACTCGAGCTCATAATCAACACATCACTCCATCCAAAACTATTTTCCCTCGGACCCACATATGTATTCTCAAATATATAATGCATGAGATACCATATGAAGCATGAATATGACATGCACAACAACAAGAAGCTAAGATATGCAATAAAGACTCAATCTTTCGTCAACAAAAACCATAAAGATTCGGTCTTAAATCAGTTTCACAGTAAATATACCATCTTTATCTTCTTTTCACCTTTTAATGAGTATTTAGGAGTGATGAGTAGCACAATATTAGATAAGATTAGCATATACACATAAAGACTGAAGTCCCCCAATCACAGACACATAGGATCATACTGTCTATCAGCTAGTGATCAAAGCATGGCATTCAGTACATAATTTAAAGACACACGTACCCATAACATATCACTGGTACCCGATACAAGTGTTCGTCACCTCACAAGTATCGGGACCTCCATATTATCCCCATTACGCCTTCATATTTAGTTTATTTGACCAACCACGATGTTTTAAATAAGGTCCAAGATCTCAACTTTCTTGGAATAGAAGCCTGACAGTCACAATTTGGATTTCCCTTTTGTAACGCCTCCGAATAATCCCAATCTATTCAAATAAGGAAAGTGCATTAACATACAATTCTAAAGACACCTATATTGCTATATGAAAGTTTCAAACTCAAAAAGGCTCCCAAAATAGGATCCCGAGCCTCAAAGGGAAAAATGAGAAACTAAGACGCAAAATTAGGTTACCCAAGATCTATGGAGTCTAACTACCAAATATCAACTCAGTCCAATAAAAAATCATGATTTATTATAGAAAAACTTCAATTTCAACTTAGGGGTCATTGACTCATAAAATCCTCATCCTAAAATCATGATCTCTATCATGAAATCTCTTAATAATCGAAGATATAATTGTATTAGCATGATAAGAAGTTTACCCAAATGAAGATTCTTGCAAAAACTTCCAAACTCCACATTAGACCGAGCTCTCAAGTCTCAATAATGAAGAATGAAATGTCCAAGTTTGAAATAGGGCTTTTAATGATCTGCCCAGCGACCCTCACACCTGCGATGAAATTCGCGCATCTGCGAGACCACTTCTGCTGCCCAAAGCCTCGGAGATGCGAGGCTCACAGATCTGCCCAACTCCGCAAGTGCAACCCATCTCTCGCAGATGCGGCTTTGCACCTGCAAGCTCCTTCTCGCAACAAGCCCAAGACCACCTCTCCTCACACATGCGTTCCATCTGTCGTAGATGTTAGCCCAATCGCGCAAGTGCGAGACACCAGACAAGAGAATCACAAAACAAAATCCAAACTTCAAATAAATCCCCAAAACTTATTTGAGACCTCCCGGACACAAACCAAATATGCAAATCACTCCTAAGACATGCAACAGACTTGCTCGCTCACTCAAAATACTCATATGAGGTCATATTGACCCGTTGTTGACTATTGTCAACTCCAAATCTCTTAAATTACTATACTTCCAACCAAGTGTCAAAAATATACATGAGTCCCTCGAAAACTGAACCAATGACTCGATAAAGTTATAAATGATATTCTGGACCTAATGGAATCGATGAAACTTCAAAAAATACTCAAATGCCCTCGATGTTGACTTTAGTCAACCAAAACTCATCTTTTAACTTAAGATTTTCTAAAATCCATACTTTTATCTGAATCTTACCCAATTCTCTCGAGGATTGTTCCAACCATTCACCTAAGTCAAAAATGACGTTCCGGAGCTAACAAAACTATCAGCAATCCATTTCAAGTGTGTCTTCCCAAAAGTCAACTCCTAGTAAAACTTTCTGAACTTAAGGCTTCAATTTTCAAAACGTATGATTTTCTTTCGTTATTTTCATATGATTGCCTCAGGAATCATGCCCTCCGACCCCGCAAGTCAAATATATCAAAACATAGCTAAATAAAAGGCCATTTATGAGAAAATAAGAAAAATATTCAAAATGACCTAACGGGTCGTTACAACTCCTCTCTTTACGTATTCCAAGTCATTAAAGGAGGTGGAAACTCTTCGATACCTTCACTTTTAATTATTATACAATTTGAGATTCTATCGTCGCTTATTATTGCATTTCTAAGCCCAAAACTAGAATTCATGATATTTTTCACTTTTGATGGGCATAAGCACACTAATTTTTCTAAAATCCTGCAGACGGTCTCTGATCTCCTTCGTTTCTTAATTATCACGTATCATAGCTTAGAGGGTTCGCCTTATGGGTAATAGCTCGTCATATATTTTGTCGCGGCTTAAGTGTCAAATTGGGTCGTGACATTTAGTCATTAGAGTTATGTAAAACTGATTCTACTTTTGGTTAGAAATTCCATCTTGACTTACTTTCATCATCATCTATCAACATCATCGCTATGATACCGCTATAAGCAGAATGCATGAAGAAATAAATAGTAGGCACGAGTTACGTACGTAAGATACGGGTAGAACTTGCAGACTTTAAACATAAGCATGACACGAGTATGTGGAACATAGGTAGGGTGTGTGTGTGTGTATATATATATATATATATATACTAGTTTCTCTACACGTGCGTTCCACGTGAATGGCGAGTCATATAGTAAAGCAAAGTTTTAAATAAATAATTATACATGAAAGAAACCATAGAAGTTTATATGAATGACCATGGATCAGGGATGGAACCTAACATAAACAATCAAAATTTAATTAGGTACATATAATTTAATTTTTATTTTCATTTTATGATATACAAACATGTAATTGAGTATATATTTTGTTGGGAGATTTTACTCTATGGTACTTTATAAAGCAGTACGGGAAGTATATAACTATTACAAGTATTCGAAAGGATAAACAAAGATTCAATAATTCATCTAGAAATCTGAAAATTACAATAAAACCACAAAACTGAAATTATAATTTTGTTGAAGACGAAAAAATGGAAACTGGTTTTGCTGAGTCGAGTGTGGCACTCTGTCCTTAAGACAATATTGCCCCGTATGTATCCTTTATACGTCCTAGACAATTTGTCTCCCAAGATAAAATAGCAATGGAACACTTGAGCAAAGGAAACTCAAATGCTACCGTGAATAATATTGAGTAACGAAATTATGCTTGGAAGTTGTAGGAAGAAAACTATTTTGGTTGTGTATATTTCTGTATTTTTGTGTATCATATATTTATCTCAACAATGGTGTAAGGGGGTGTTTATATAGGTGAGGGAGGGGACTGAAAAACTGCCTCCATAATAGCCAAATAATGGCCATTATGGAGGTAGTAAAGTCACCAACATAAATGGTGAAAGACCAACGGATTGGCCATTATAGGAGGAGTAATTCAGCCAAAATAAATGGCTGAATTGAGTGCTTGGCGTTTTTGTTCTCTTCTGCCCAATTCTGGAAACTTCAGGGACCAAACTGTACATCTTGAAACTTCAGGGACCAAACTGTACATCTGAAAGAATTTTGGTCCAAACTGTACTTCTGGCAAAGTTTTCTGGCCCAAAAAGATAATATCAGAAGACCCACAGCCCACAGCCCACAGCCCACGACCCACGACCCGTGACCCGTGAACCCGAGAACCCGAAACCCGAAACCCGAAACTCGGAACTCGGAACTCGAAATTGGAACCGGACCGGATGGGCGGGCCGCGGCGGCGCGCGTGTGGTCTTTCCTCGAACCGAAGCACATCTAGGTCCTCCCTCCTTTAAACACATGGGATACCCCTTGGGGTCCCAAACCCCAAACCAATTTCGAGTCTTATATACACAACAATTCTTTCTTCCTCTACCGATGAGGGAGAATTGAACACAACACCACACTTTCCATGCTTCAAACACCTCACTTCGTGGACCAATATCTCTTTCATTTCTCAATGAAATTTGACGATTCTTGGCCCTACGGTTATCTACGTACTTAGTAGATCATGCATGTGTGAAGAACCGAATTCTCCAACATACGTAATACTAGTGTTTAAGCCATTAAAGTTGGTCGGTCGCAACTCCCGCCAAAGGCAAATTTCCAACAATCCCCTCTTGAAAGAGATTTTGACGCACTCACATGGTGCCTTTTCCATTTCCAGCAATATCTCAGCGGACCGATGTTGTACAAGGAGAGGTAGCTTCAGCTTTGAACCTTCCATAGTTGAATACCATCGGACTTACTTACTGCGCGGTGAACGTGATGTCTTGTCCGTTTTGGCCATGGACAACGTCTTGGATTCTTAAGTGCGTTCATTTTAAGGCGGCCCGTCCTCGCACTTAAATAGGTGGTCTCCTACAAGGTATCCTGCTATACCCCACTTCACAAGTGTTAGAAACCATTAAAAGTATCCCGAAAACCTAACCTCAACTGTTGAGGAGCATTACAGGTTTTGAAAACTTAACCTTTACCCACACTGCAGATAGCACTTAACGTCTATCGCGGGAACGGCTTTGGATTTGGTGTTTCTTTTCAGAAATCACTATCCGAAGTGCTCATACTTCCACTGAAGCGATCAACTGAACCTTTACAGCTTAGTTTTCCCATTGAACCAAATTACTGGGATCTCCAGTTAGTAAGGTTGGGTTACCACTGTATTGGTCCATATATTTTGGATTTTAAGCCCATTCCCCTAGACATGCAGAACACTTGATCTCCGGGTAGTCCCTTAGTTAGTAAATTAGGAAGTGAAACTAGTGATGATCAACTACCATACGGTCTTATGTCTCCGACAGATCTTGACAGATATGTCCAGACGCAGTCATCCGTGTCCTTCCTGAAGCCGACCGGCTAGCCACAGTATATAACTGTTGAAGACACTGGTTTCTCCCAATATGGGACGTCCTCTAATGAGTCGTGAAGTTACTCAACTTCTTTCATGCTTTGTATAACGCGATAAACTCCGATACCATCATGAATCGGTCGATCCAAGCTTGCTTAGAGGTTTTTCCAAGATCCACCATACACATTTACTTGTGGCTTTGGTGTTCTTCAGATCTGATGTCCGGTTTGTATCACTGTGTTCTCCCAGAACCGCTGGACATCCAGAATACTATAATCCGAAGATAAGCGAATAATTCAGATATCGTCATATCCGACTTAGCGCCTTCTATTGATCATGTATTAAGATCATCAGTGAAACTTAGTTCAACTAATCTGTTTGTAGGACGATACCAGGTCGGTTGTAGTGTGTACAATACATTGAACTACACATGACCAGTGCATATCGCTCCTTGTCTATGGGTGCACCATGATTCCAATCAGTTCTATGATTCATATCCATTGGTGGCTTCAACGAGACTGTCAACTATCGACCAGTCCGTTAGATGTCTTAGAAATCCAATTCCTAAGATATCATCTGTGATACCCATATCTTTCATATCGAGACTTTGTTTCAATATGACTTTTACTTTCAGACTGTTGATTCTCCAACTGTTGGCTTTCTAACTTCAGGGTCAATGTTTCTGTGGTCAGATTCATTGTTTCTGTTTTATCTGAAACTTTCAGGACCAAAATGTAAACATTTCAGGGACCAAGATGAAAGTTCAGGAAGAAGACCAACAGTACAGAAAACCAACTCTGATTCTCTTCTTCCAACTCTCCGGTTGGGAAGGCTGTTTCAACATTCATGCCACGCAAGACTGTAATGGCCCATGATGTTAAGCTACTCCCAGGGGAGCACATGTACAAGTAGCCAAGGCTTTGAACTCGTCAGTAGATCCATCTACTTTGTACTCACTTTTAAGTAGGGCTGGCCAGTGGGCCAGTACAGCCCGACCCCGACCCGAGCCCGTCCCGAGACCGCCCCGGTCCAGCCCCGACCCCGCCCAAAAAAAAATAATAACGGGGGCGGGACTCGAACTCGGGACGGGACGATGTCTCGTCCAGCGAGACCCGAGCCCGCCCAGTTCATGAGACCCGAGCCCGCCGACCCGACTCCACTTTTCTCCCCTTTGCAAAAATGGTCATTGCACCAACGGCCATTTTAGATTATGGCCATTGGCCAACGGCCATTTTAGGCCCCCCTACCCCTTAATATTTATTTTTAACCCATAAGTTATTATATTTACACTTTAACCCAATTTTCAACTATAAATAACTCATTTTCTCTTCATCTTTGTCACAAATCTTCCTACAATCTCTCTAATTTCTCAATATATCTCTCTACAAGTCTACATTGTTTGCTAAATATTCAATTTTATTTATTCATTTAGGAATTGGTAGTGAAGTTGGCAACTAGCTTGAGGATCTTCCATCGAGCAAAGTTTCAATTTTCAACCTCTCGATTACACGTCGACGTTACGTCGGCGTTTGGTACATTCGTTCCTTCATTAAATTATTATTGTCTATTTATTTAGTTTAGATCACTTAATTTTATTGTCTTTAATTATTTATTTATTTATTATCATAATTAAAATAGAAGGATTAAAAGGTATGTTTAAGGGTAAGGGTAAAGGTGCTTCTTCTAGTAGGGGCAACCAGAGCAAGGGTACTTCTTCTAGTCATCTTATTCCTACACATGATGATTTTGTTGATACTCAACATTTTCCTACAATACCATTAGATTTAGACCAGGAGATATTTTCTGGAACTCAAGAAGACTTTAATTTAGACGATGATCTAGATGATATACCCACTAATGTTGATGACAACACACCCACTAGTGCACCTTCAACTGAAATACCTCCTATTCCCCCTAGTATGAGACGAGGTCCAGCAAAACGACCATTAAAATCAGATGCATGGACATTTTTTTATAGGGACGTAGAGAATCAAGTAGCCATATGTAAAATTTGTAAAAATGTTTTAAAATTTAAAACTGGAAAAGGTCACGGTGGGACGGGGGGTTTAATTAGACACGTAGTAAGTGCTCATCCAGCTAGGTATGTCCAATACCAGGCTTCAAAACTGGGTGCGCAAACGCCCGCTCCATCGGGACAAGGTTCACATACTGATACTGTCCCGGACCAAGTACAGGGTCAAATTAACCCTATGACGGGGGGAATTGTAGGCTCTAAATACAATAAACATAGAGATAGAGAAGCAATATCAAAATTAGTTGTTGAGGAGGGTTTGCCTTTTTCATTTCCTTCATCTCCCGGTTTTATCCATTACATTAGAGATATATATAATCCTGCTTTTAACGGTTTTCCTTGATCAATTATTAAGAGAGATGTATTTAAATTAGCGCATGAATATCAACAATATTTACGTTTTTCATTATATCATTTTAATGGCAAAGTATCCATCACGTCTGATATAGGTCGTAGTACTAACGGCCATAATTATTTAACTGTAACTTGTCATTGGATAGATTATAAATGGTCTATGCAAAAACGTATTTTAGCGTATAGATATATAGATGATATGCACACTGATAATTTTATTGCAGAAAATATTTATCAAGTGTGCGATTATTACGGAATAATCGATAAAATTATGACTATTACATTAGATAACACTTCTTCTAACAATTACGCTATTACAATTTTAAAAAATAGATTAACTCCATCTTTTTCAGATCATTTTCATATAAAATGCGCGTGCCATATATATAACTTAATTGTAAATGATGGTCTATCACTTTTTGAAGACATTCTTAGTAAAATACAATTTGCTATAAATTTTATTTAAAAAAATAATAGAATACAACGAAGAAAAGTATATAAAAAAACTTGTCACAATTGCCAACTACCTTATAGAAAAATTTCAGAAGAAGTACCCACTAGGTGGAATTCTTTATACGAGCAACTACTTGTTGCTTATGACTATAGAAAACCTATAACTTTATTTTGTAACTCTCATAATCAAAATCCAGCTTATATGGTTGTAGATAGCGATTGGGTAAAATTTCCGAACTTATTCTATTTTTAGAGAAATTTTTTCAAGCTACAAAAGAATTTTCCGATATATATTATCTTGTTATTTCAACTATGTTGTTTTATATAGCTCTAATATTTTTATTACTTAGTGAATATATGAAAAAACCAGCTTATATGGCAGCTATTAAAAAATGTATATCAAAATTAAAAAATATTTATTTCCTATTCCCACTATTTATATTTTTGATGTTGTATTAAATCCGACTATTAAAATAGACGGTACTAAATCACTTATTGAAACTATATACGATTGTATAGAAGTACTACCACCTCCAAGTCCCAAAAATCCAAATCACCCACCACCTATTGAACAAACTAAAGAAGAAGTGTTGTCTAGCGTAGAAGACCAATGCAAAAAAGTATATAGGTTTTACCAACAAGAAAATGCTAGTAACCTACCGGCTTCCATACCATCTTCTTCTTCTTCAACACAACCTCACAAAAGACATATTGTTTCTGCGGCTAGTATTGAAAGCCTCAAAAATATAATGTGCGGTCGTACCGCTACTAACCAAATTAGCGAGTTTGATATTTTTGTTTTGCAGGGTTCTGTACTGTACCAAGCAATTCTCAATGAAAAAGGACGTGAAGACTTGCTGAAATACTGGAGGGGAATGAGAAGACCTTTCCGACACTTTCAATGATTGCCCGAGATGTTTTGAACATTCAAGCGTCATCGACTGCGTCTGAAAGCACTTTTTCTGCCTGCAGATATCAAATAGGAGACCACAGACACTCATTAGCCGGAGACAGCTTGGAGATTGTAGTATTATTCAGAGATTGGATACAAGCGGAGCGGAGAAGGTGCGGTCAACCGGAGATCAACGAAGAAGAAAACGAAAACTACAACGAAATCTTATCCGAAGGTGGTGGAAGCGACGTGGATCAATTTGACCAACAAATACCAATTCCAACCGAAGAACCACTGGAAGTTATCAAGAAACTAGAACATGTTTTTTTAAGAATGTAATTTTTTTTAATTGCAATTTCATTATGTAATTTGCAACTTTTGGACAACACCACAAAGTTGCAATTTCGACAATTGTATTTGTATTACAAAAAAATCATGTCTATTAAATAATATAATAGGCACAAAAACAGCTTTGTGATATTTTTATTACACTATCTTGTCTTGTTTAATTATTGAGTTTTAAGTTTTTTATACATATGTTATTATAAAAAATAAAATAAAAACGCCCGGATCCCTATCCCGCCCCGACCCGATTCCGACGGGATAGGGATCGAGATCGGGACGGGACTTCGGCAAATCCCGCCAAACCCGATCCCGCCCCCTTCACCCGTCCCGCCCCGACCCCGCCAAACCCGGCCCGCTAGTCCCGAGCCCGGCCCACTGGTCAGCTCTAGATTAAATATAATCCCTTAAGTATGCACTAAATAGTTTTGATCCTTTAAATTCGCTAAAAATTAACACTTTTATTCTCTGGCAATGTGCATTAGGATCACGTCACAGTATCAAACTCTCCTATACAAAAAAAGGGTATAAAGTGGAAAAGAGTAGAGCGGTGATCCCATTATCATGGAGTTTCGAACTTTGCTAATTAAAGAATGATAGACACTGTCAAATATAAATTCACCAAAAAAGAAAAATTCGAATTCAATTGAAATATAAAGTTTACCTATCCTCCTAATTTTATTTTGCACTAAATGAAACATAGGGTAATTGGTCGTTGGTTTATGTGCAACATAATGTTGGTAGGCTAAACTAAACATAGTTTCTACTAAAGTCATTCACACACATACATTGTTTGAGAATATTTAGTCTGTGTGGTCGCCTGAGCGCTGTCTCTTTGTGCTGTATTCTTGCTTTTCTTTTTTCCTTGGAATGGGAGGTTGCAAGGTTAACCGAAGGTGCAGAAGAAGCGAAGGTTGCAAACACTGGCAACTTTTCAGAATGTTATCCCGATAAAGACTGCATCATATTTCAAGCGTTGTATCATCCCAAGTCGAAACAGTGGCAACTCTTTAAGTTATTTGTAAGATTTTTTTCAATTTAAATTAAATAAGATATTTAGATTAATAAAAAGAGGAGCATTTTACTAATTTAACTTATATATATATATATATATATATATAACAATGTATCTTTATGTACATGAAAGCTAGACTGAGAGAAGTTCAAATTGAAAGGAGAGAAACAATATATACATTGATTGTTTGGGTTTGTCAGTTGTAATGTGACCAAATAGGAAAAATTCAGCGCAATGCTATGACAAAGCGCCGTCAGGAAAAATCTCTTCGTCATTATCGTTTTAATAATCGTATTTGGTTTAAACCCCATATGGTTGTAGATTCACGCATCTTCGTAAAGTAACCACATAAGAACTCAACATTCTTTCTAGACATGAAAAGAAAATTAAAATAGCAGTACTATGCACCTCTCGCAAAGTTCATAACCATATACTTGCATTGTTCAATAACTATCAAATTTATTTAAAAAGGCGGTCACGCGTGGAAATAAAAACTAAAAGTCATCAGACGAAAGAGAAACATTAGGGATAGTAAAGGGGAAAACAACAATGAAAAATGATAGTAGCAGTTATGTCTTTTAAAAATGGGCAATAATGTATTTTTTCAGTAGTTACATTTTTTCTTTAAGGATGTGAGTTTTGGATTGTTAAACATTAAACATATGACTTCAATTTACCAAATAGATAGAAAGCCAAAAATGAGGAAAGAGATAAATAAGAATCCTAACTTTTGAGAGGTGTCATGTCAGTATATAAATATAAAAGCAACACAATATATCAATATGTATATGAAAGCTAGACCGAGAGAAGTTCAAATTGAAGGATGCAAACAATATATAGTTGTTAGAGTTTGCCGATCGTAAAGTGATCAAATAGGAAAACGTTTAGGGCGATGCTCCCAAAAAGCGCTTGATGTCCTCATAGTTATAATAATCAAAATTGAGATTTGGTTTAAAGTTTAAACCACATATGATTGTTGATTCAGGCATCTTGGTAAAGTAACCATACGATAACTCACTAAATTTTTTTAGACATGAAAAGAAAATTAAAATAGTAGCATTGTATGACATGTGATGTTCGGCATAAAATGCATATATTTATTTATTATTTTTTTCATATTTTGGTATTTTTATTGTATTTTGAGTATTGATTATATAACTTTGTGTTTAATAGTATATTTAATATGTGAGAATAAAGCAGTGTGAAGATGAAGAGACTTGAAACAAAATTGAATAAAACGCGGAAGAAAAAGAAAGGAAAAAAAATATAAGACAAATGGAGGACATATCATTACTCCCATGATTGGAGTATGTAAACAAAATTTGGAATTAAAATTAAGCAAAGGAAAAGAAAGGTACCTGGCAACATTGCAGTCCACTGCTAAGCGAAGCAGATAGCGAGAATGTTTCTGGCTTTCAACATCGCCGAGCGAGGCTAAGTTTCAGACGGAAAACATATATTTCCAATTTGTTTTGGACTCTGTTATTTAGTTTGGCCTTTTTCATATACCTATATCCATAACACACATTTTTTACCTAACTTTGGATAACTGAAAACCCTGAGTTCATAACTTGGGATCTAGAGAGAGCTTGTGTTACATCCCGTATTTTTGTACGTTAGAGTGGTGTCGTAAGTAAATCAAAATAAGCTTAAAGAGCAAGATTATCTTTGAGGTTATAAGTATTTATATCATGTTTAACAAGTGTTAAGTGTTACATCTCAGACTCTTACGTTACGGTGCGTCATAGATTAATCAACATGAACTCCGAGGATTTTAAGGTCAAAAGAAATTAAGTAAACTAGGACGAGTATTGTAACAACCCGTTTGGTTGTTATGAACCCTCCACCCGAATTCCTATTATAACTCTCCTCCGGGTATTTCGTCGATGACTTTGCTAGTGGAAATCTCGAGTCAAGTAAACTCCTTCAGGTTTGAAGAAGAGCGATTGAAGTGAAGTGTGGCTGGAAGAGCCATTTTCCGCCCCTGTGAGATCATGTCCGCTCCAACGGACAAGGAGATTTCGCTCCAGCGGAGCCTCGTTCCGCCCCAGCGCTGGGCGAGGTGTCAAGTACCTTCGCCCCAGCGTCCCCTTACTACGTTGTAGCAAGTTCACACCAACGGAATCGTGTCCTCCGCGGTGGAAGCACTGACAGCCTAGTGGAATAAATGCTCTAAAATAACTCACTTTTCCAAGTGTTGTATCTCGAGTTGGGGCTGCCCTAGATAGGTTTTTTTTGCATTTTTGACCCAACCTTCATGGAAGACGTTGAGTACTTGGAGGCTCTCTGAAAGACAAGGTGAATGTGTGATCGTTCATGGATCCCGCTCGGTTACAGGTAGGTTACGACTTACCTTATGGTTAGACTTCTGTTAGCGAAACATATGTAGAGTTAGTGACTATTGGAGAAAGCATGCTACGCCTTTGGGTATGAAGTTGGGATGGAATACTTAGGTTGGTATTGCTGGTTGATTGTGGTTGTTGTCTTATTTAATTGGTGGCTCATAGCCACGTGTATGATACTAGACTTGACCGTGTATAGAGGAAGGATTAATTCTTTCATGGCGTGATGTTATGTGTCCATGTGTGGCACGATTGGCTTGATGTATTCCCATTGGTGTTGATATATTCTCATTGGCATTAATATCATTCATACATTTGGATCGGGTTGCACGCTATAATATATATATATATATATATATATATATATATATATATATATATATATATCATTCATACATTTGGATCGGGTTGCGTGCTGCAACATATATATATACATACCAAATTTCACGTTCCGCAACACATACATATATTGAACCAGGTTGCACATTCCGCAACATATACTTATATTGGAAACATGGACTTCGCAGGTCCCCCATGGGTCATGACTATCGAGGCGTGGAGGTATTCTGCCCTGAGTGTGTGTATCATTGCATTGCATATGCATTCATATTCATATTTATTTGATTCGGACATGGTATTTGTAGTTGTGATGCTATTATTGGATTGTGTTGTGATTATATCTTCTGCAAGCATGCTTATCTTTCAGTCTCTTACTTTATATATGTTATCTAACTATTGTCGGCCTACGATACTTACTGGTACATAGTGTTTGTACTGATACTATCTTGTTGCATTCTTATATGAGTGCAGGGTACGTGATAGGGTCTACGTCCTCTCATCGTCACTAATTTCTGAGGCTTGCTGACGAGCATCTAGGATGACCACATGGATGGATCCGCATGCTGGATGACTCTCTTTATGTACTTATCTTATTTTTCTATTTCGAGACCGTATTCTACTTTTAGACCTTGTATTTACATTCAGACTGTAGTTATGTAGTAGTGGCTCTTGTACGTCCCTAGACCAGATTCCTTTGGATTGATATATCAATTTTGCACTATTCTTTATCTATCTTAGACTTATCATATATATTTGATGGTTGGATTTTACTTATTTATTAATTGGTGATTAAGGGACTGGTTCGCCTATCGGGTGGGAAAAAGGTAGGTACCCGCACGTTTCCCTTATTTGGGATGTGGCAAGTGTAGTAGTAATTCGGACAAAAAGGATGAAGTCTAAAAATAATTCAAGACTTTAAAGTTGGACAATGAGGATTGGAAATAATTTTTTGTGTGCCCCAAAAGGTGCTATGGACTAGTGTCATATCACATGACCATGATAATGAGTATATGAAGTATGCTAAAGTGATTAATATTTGAGTGAATAGATATCAAGAAATTAATTAAGATTATTGGATAAATATTATATGGTCAAAACCCGGTAGATCATTGACAAGTGGCAGCCAATAGACATATCTATACATGCACAAAGAATATGTGATGATAAGATAAGGGGTAGATAAGGATTACACATGCAAATGATGTTTGATGACAAGGCAAATGTGTGCCAAATGTGTGACATGTGTAATGTCACGACCGTTTTTCAGGAATCGTGGTGGCACCTACATAATCCCACCAGTAGGCGAACCACTTCCCAAATCATTCGTAAGATATGACATAAATAAAGCAGAATAATACAAATACTAAAATCTCTGTCTCATAAAAATAACGTGGAAGAAAATGATAGTCTCAATCATCTAAAAACACCCCCAAGTGATCTAGTCTGGGCATACAAGAGCACTAATCAAAATAATACAAGTCTGAGTAAATAGGCACGCAGGCCAAAACCAAATACATAGTCTGAATATGTCTCTCTTATATGAACAAAAGACAATAAGTAGAGGTAGGGTATCCAAGGGCATGCTGGAAGGAGCATCCTCACCCTGTATACTGAGGATCACAGCTCTGACTCATCCACGTGGTCCTGCAGAGGTGGAAGGTACAAAATATGCATCCAAAACTAATGCAGTAAGTGTAGCATGAGTACACAATGTACCCCCATAAACATCATAGGCCGACAATAATGGAAGATACATAATCAGAGATAAATATCAAGTTGACACCAAATAATCCTATGCTAACAGTTTAATAACCTAAGTACGTCACATAGACAACATGTTATTCACAGAGTTCAACAATATATCATGTATCAATAAAAATAATTAACCTTTCAAGTTCATAATCCAACCATGGTGTTCATAATCACTGAATACACAGTTCATCACAATTCATCAATGAAATGGAATAAGTATGTATGATATGAATACAATGCATATGCAATGTACATTTCTCAACTTAGTATACAGTATGTCAAGGTTTAGTTATGATTTGTACACTCATGAAGGACTCGCGAAGTCCATATATCGCTCCTAGCCAACCGGAATTCCATACACAAATTTGACTAGAGCCCATGACTCATTCTCGGGTATCAATCATATTGCAGGCGTGCAACTCCTCTCCCCGCGTATCAATATCATCTCAGTGTTGACATAATCTCAACAATGTTCTTACCATTTCCCAGTCCTTTGGAGCCACACCATAATCATACCACTCAATATCAAATCACCATAACCATGAGTGTATGAATGCATATGACATATATAAGGCAAGAATCATGATATAATGAGATGCAACCAAATAAGAGATGAAATACCATATGTTTTCAAGAATTCATAACACATATAAAATCTAAGTACAATTCCATGTATCAAATCGAAAGCATGTGTGATGAATAGACAAATCAATCAACTATGGCAACAAGCCCACATATAGTGACAAACCCAAATAATCAACAATCAAAACCAGCTTAAGGCTGATTCATCACAGTTCAACACTGGTAACCACTCAGACGTTCATCACAATTTCCTGAGTGTGACCCCCAAACACGCTCAATACCCCTTAATATTTATAACTAATCACGTATTTCTATCGGAGTTTTGAAAAGCTAAACCGTAACCTACCTCAAAGCCGAACATGTGCGCAACAAATCAAGCCCTTGTGATAGCCTTTCCCTTCATTTGTGCCTCGTGATAATCGAACTCTTTTCACGCATATTACATCGTTAATATAAATCTAACACAACAAAACAAGACTTAAATGCTCATCTCAGGCCCACGCTACCAAAACTCGAACTTTAATATACAATAACCGTGATTACATACTAGGTAGTCATATCCTTAAATTAATTGGAAATCTATACACAATTAAACCTCCAATTAATCAATAATCAAAAAGCCCCAATTTGAAACTCTAGATTTTCCCCCTTTTGAAAACAAAATTTTATAATCAGATTAAGCTTAACGACATGGTAATATAACATAATCCAATCCTAATTCATGATATTAACACAATTTATTCCATAAATCTCCTTTAAAATCATCCATATAGCTCTCTTATCCTCACAACATGCATAACTCATTTTCCCAAACTCAAATAATATGATAAACCACTATCAATAAGCTTAGAATCATAAACTTAAATCAAATAATGAAGGAAACTCTTACCCAAGAGTTGAAATTACTCTTAAGGCTCTTGTTATACTCCCAAATGGCGCTGGTATCGAGATAGACTATTTTGGGAAAGAATTTTTTGACCTAAAAATATTTATAAGACACCTGAACAGTATTCCATCCCAGCAGAATCGACTCCATCGTAGCGGACCCGCTGCAGTGAAAAATCCTTCATTGGGGCGAGAGTCACTTGACACCTCACCCCTCGCCACGGCGGACCTGACTCCACTATGGCGGAACTCTCAATCCTCAACTTTCGCTTTGGCGAACCAACCTCACACCGAGGCGGACCCATTGGAGCGGATATTGGTGCCGCCGTGGCGGACACCAAACACCAGCAATGGTAAAACAACCAATTCCTCCATCCAACACCTAAAATACTCCCGGAAACCCCCGAACGCAAACTAGACATGCTCGTCTAAGGTAAACAGTGCTACAAATTCGCTCGCACTATTAGATTTTACAAATAATCGAGCTAAGACATACTTTTCTAAAGAATCATCCAGGAAAGTCAAATATCCAAACTTCACACATAAAGCCACAAGATACATCTGATTGCCTTGGAAAGCGAACCAATGACTCGACTAAATCATAAATGACCCTCTGGAACTACCGAAAGTAATGTAACCTGAAAACGAACTCATCTAGCCAAAGTCAACTTTAATATGTAGGAATAAAACAGTGTAAAGATATAGAAACTTGAAACGAATTGAATAAATCAGAGAAGAAAAAGAAAGGAAAAAAAATAAGACAAATGGAGGACATCATCATTACTCCAATGATTGAAGTATGTAAACAAAATTTGGAATTGAAATCAAGCAAAGGAAAAGAAAGGTACCTGGCATCATTGTAGTCCACTGCTAGCAGCATTGTAGTCCACTGCTAAGCGAAGCAGATAGCGAGAACGTTTCTCACTTTCAACATCGCCGAGCGAGGTTAAGTTTCAGACGAAAAACATGTATTCTCAATTTTTTTGGACTTTGTTATTATTTTTTGAGATTTTTATATACCTATAAATATAACACACATTATTTACATAACTTTGGATAACTGGAAACCCTGAATTTATAACTTGGGATCTAGAGAGAGCTTGAATCCGTCGTGGAGGTCGGAGATTATTGGGTTTTACCTTTTCTTCTCCATACTACTCATTTTTATATTTTCTTTGGATGATTTGTTGTATTTTCTCCATGTCTATGTGGAGCTAAACTTCTCGTTCTAGGGTTATGGTTCTTTCATGAACGTTGTTATTCGAATATTGATTTCAATTAATTAGCTTATCGTATTAGTTTATTTATTTAATCATGAGCTTAATTATTTGGTTGCTTGATCACCAATTGAATACTATCTTTGATTCTTAGATTGAACTCGAGAGAGGTATACTAGGATAGCAATAGGGTTAAATAGAGCATGATCTTAACCCTGGACATCGGGGAACATATTTGCGTCTAGGATAGAGATATATCTAGTTTGCCATGTTTGATTGATATACATGAAATATAAATGCATTAGTGTTAGGGTTCATGGCCATGGAGATATAGGCGTGAAAGTAATACGAATAGGCGTCTAGAGGACTCGAGAGATTCGTAGTTGTAATATCAACCCTGTCAATCAGTAAACTAGATAAATTAAGAAGTTGAATCACTTGAAGATTACAACGTGATTGTTAGATAGACCATAGCCTTAGATTGATTTCATCTCATTGATAATATAAAAACTCACTCTTTCTTGGTTGAAGTTCATTGTTGTTTTCTTTGCATTTTAGTTAGTTTATAATTACAACCTACGAATCTTCTCTCTTATATAGATAATTCTGATCATTTAATTTAGATAACAATTAATCATAAGTCTCTTTGAGTTCGACATCTAATTTCTAAAATCACTATATTACTTGTACGACCGCGTCATCTGAGCCTATGGAGGAGTCAAAGGGTGAGGATGAGAGTGCCTATATTCTTGAATTTATTGTGCCAAAATGCAAAAATTACATTCCTCATCTAAAGGTCGAGAAGTACAAAGTGAATTTTTTTATTACTTAGCCTGGTTATTTTTGTACCCCCACCAAATGAGCATAGTTGTACCCCCACCAAATGAGCATAGATGCAGACTGGATGCCCCTGTTAGGGGTACAATTTATAAGTTTGAGATGGATGAAAAATTTGATTCACGTCCTGCCGCGACGTTAAATCAAGCGTTTGTTAGGAGGCAACTCAACTTGTATTTTTTTTATATAGTGTTACATTTTGTGTTGTTTTTATTTTACAGATTAGGGGAAGTATGAGTACCCGAAGTTGAAGCTGGGGAGCATGTTTGAGCTTAAGTGTTGGGTTGTGCCGACCCTTGATGTTGAGAATTATGCTGCTAGCTAGACCCTAGAGGGTCTCAGGGAGTACTTCTCACCCTTTTTTTTAATTTTCTCTTCTATTCATGCATTGAGGACAACACATATTTTTAAGTGTGGGTGGGTACTTCCGATACTTTTGAGGCCGAGGATAATTATATTATAGGATTTTTTTGAGTTCATTAGTTTTTTATAAAATATAAAAAAATCAGAAAATTAAGAAAAAATTCAAAAAGATTTTATTTTGGTCTTTTTTTTCATTTTTCAGTTAGTCTTTTTTAATTATTTTTTTCTCATTAGTCGCATAAATCATCCACCCCGTGGTTTTTCTTATGGCTTCGGTTCTTTTCCAAAGGGGGACCCTTGAACCGGGTGATTTTTTAATTTTTTTAGGAGACGTTTTTTAGGAGTAGTAAGAGAGGGAGAAGAAAGACATTTGTGACTACTAGCATATTTAGGCCTAAGTTCGAATAATACTTTCATGTGAGTGCTTGAGTTAATTTAGAATAGCAGACTTACTGACACCTAGGCTTAGGGTTGTGACTCTGTATATAGCTTACTCTTATTTTGCCGTTCGTTATGACCTTGTATGTCTTAGAGTAGAATTGTTCCATCTTTATTGATACTTGTGTCATGTGTGGTAAGGATTTCTTGCATATATTCCATGTTTTGCATCTTAGTCTAGAACTTGCCATGCATGTTATTAAAGCGAAATAAAAGTGTTGCTCTATTTAGAAGATGATAATAGGCTTTCCTTGATATGTCTTGTGACTTTTAGCCTTTTCATAAATTATACCACAAGTTAGCCCTTAGAGCCTATAGTCTTTTGTTTGGTAGCCGTATTATTGCCTTGATCCTTTTATTTGAATTCCTGGTTCTCGCACTCTGCTTCCTTAAGCACTGTAGCTTAGAGTGAATTGTGAAATCTAAAGAAAGGTATGGTCGAGTGTAAAAGGTGACCAATGATAGTTGCAAAGTGATGAAAATACCCTCTTAGAAAGAATGTGACATGGAAAAAAAAGGCTTGAAAGAATAATGATTGAAATGTTCTTGATATGAGGGAAATACTTGTAAAATAATTGATGAAGAGAGGGCTGAAAAATAAAGTGAAGAGATAAAAATAATGGGTGATAAATCTAAACACGCAAATTGTTTAGGGAAAGTGTAAGTCACTATCATATAGTTGTCCTACCCGTCCCCTAGCCAACATTACAAACCGTTAAAGTTCTATTTGATTTTATTCGAGTCCGCTTAATTAGTAGAGATATACATAATGGGCAAGCCATGGTTCTTTGTACATACATGTGAATTCTTTTGTGAGTGTCAGAGTTGTTCATTGATGCTAAGTCCTTAAATTATATTTCTTTGATTTGAATGTGTGGACTATTTCTTCTTGTGATGGCACTTGTTTCATGATAGATATGTGATGTTATTAGCTTCTTTGACAAATTAGGTGGACGAGCTTAAATTTGATGAGTTAGAGTCTGTCTCTGAAGTTAGGAGGTTAGAAGTTTGTTGTTCGATTTTGTTGATTTTTATATCTTGTATGATGATGAGGAAATGTATATGTGATGATTTGAGTTGCTATGTGGCCTAATTGTTAGTATCAATCAAAGTGGTGGTGTTCCTAGGCTTGATTTATTGAGAGTGATTTTAATTCTTACTCGAGGACGAGCAATAGTTTAAGTGTGTGGTGGTGATGTTCGGCATAAAATGCATATATTTATTTATTATTTACCTCATATTTTAATACTTTTAATTGTCTTTTGAGTATTAATTATATAACTTTGTGCTTAATATATATTTTAATGTGTAGAAATAAAGCGGTGTGAAGATGTAGAAACTTGAAGCAAATTGAATAAAATACGAGGGGAAAAAAAGAGGGGAAAAAATATAAGACAAGTGGAGGACATCATCATTACTCCAATGATTGGAGTATGTAAAGAAATTTTGGAATTGAAATTAAGCAAATGAAAAGAAAGGTACCTAGCAGCATTGCAGTCCACTGCTAAGCGAAGCAGAAAGCGAGAAACATTGCCGAGCGAGGCTAAGTTTCGAATAACAACGTTCATGAAAGAACCATAACCTATTACGAAAAGTTTAGCTCCACATAGACATAGAGAAAATACAAGAAATCATTCATAGAAAATATAAAAATGAATAGTATGGAGAAGAAAAGGTAAAACTCAATCTGGCCTCCACGGCGACTCCAAACTCTCTGTAGATCCCAAGTTTGTGAATGATAATATAAAAACTCACTCTTTCTTCGTTGAAGTTCATTGTTTTTTTTTCTTTTAGTTACTTTATAATTACAACCTACGGATTTTCTCTCTTGTATAGATAATTCGGATCATTTAATTTAGCTAACAGTAAATCACAAGTCTCTGTGGGTTCGACATCCGATTTCTAAAATTACTATATTATTTGTACGACCGCGTATACTTGCGTGTGCGTTTGGGAGCAACAAGTTTTTTGGCGTCGTTGCCGGGGACTTAGAAATTAATTGTTTTTCTATATTAGACTTTTTTTAAAAGAAAAACTACCAAACAACTGTTTGGTAGTGATTTATTAAGAAAATAGTTATGTACAAGCAAAAAAAAAATATACATCCAGTTTATAACAACTGGTGAAAGAGTAAACTGATCCTAAATGTTGCATACAAGCTTGTCTATTTCAAATCCTTTGGACTTGTCTTCACACCATCTCACACACCTACAAGATCTCACGAAGGTGTTATGGCTCAAAAGTCTAGTGAATTTAAATTCAAGCTTCAAGGATGGAATAGTGTTCTTCTAGCAGTTCTTCAAGTTCAGTATATGCCTTCTTGTTCCAAAATTGATCATTGTTGCCATCTTTTCTTATGTTATTTCTAATGAAAATGCCCTTGGATATGTTACAATAGAATGAGCATGTAAATACGCTAATACCACACATTGTAACGTATCCAATCATGCTTTCATTAAAGATTGTATTTATGCTCATGGCTTGTAATGCAGACTGTATTGGTGCTGCATTTCCCTTCTGCTGCTGCTACTAATCTCCAGGTATCTGATGATCTTTAGCTTGTCTAATTCTCATGTATGGTATGTGAGCCTTCTCTATATTCAATATTTGCCTTACTCTATTAGGAAGTGAGTTGAAACTGTCAAAATTAATAGTACCTGCAAAATCAAAAGCATAGTTAGTTAAAAAAAATTGTCAATCCATTGCCTTCTCTCATAACATATTCCACCCTCACTTTCTTATCCCTCATCAGCCTTGTGATGTCATGTATAATCATAAATATATATCATGGAACCTCCCAAACTCTTGTCAATATCATCTTCAGTGTCATGAATTCAGTTTCCAACAATACTGGCAATAAGTTGTGAGAAACACAATATTTCAACCCTTCATGTAATGATACTGCCTCAACTATCATATTTGTTACATCACTGATTCTTTTAGTTGCTGCATATTCCAAGTCACCTGCTTCAATTCCAATACAAAAGGCCATAAAGTTTGGACCTGGATTTCCTCTAGATACCCCATCAGAATTGCATTTGAACCAGCCTGGCATTGGAAATTCCCATTTCACTACCTTACTTACTAATCTTGGCTTGTATGCCTCAAACATTTGCATTATCTGAGGTAAGTGTTTTAGAATGATGTGTTTCCAAGAAACCTTGAGCTTGCACATCTGATAAATGGTCATGTTGATCTCATATATCACCTTATTGATGGTCATCTTCCCTCCATGCAAAACAATTCCATATTTACTACATGGTAATAATTGATAGCTCTAAATACAATTTTGAACTTGGATGGGCACTGAGTATTCCATCAAACATGTATAACTTGTCTCATCTATAAGAATTGAGTTGTAATTCCCACTGCAGCATTGCAATATCTCCAAACCTTAGTGGCAACTTCTCCAGTGACAAATAAATGATTCACAGACTCATGTTGCCTATCATCACAACAATAACATCTTGCCTCTGTGTCTATTCCAATTCTTCTTAAGACCTCCCCTACTGGAATTTTAGCTTTCCATAACCTCCAAACTAAGAAAGAAATCTTGAAAGGCAAACCAACAATTCATATATTCTAAAATACCTTAGACTTGTGTGATTTTCTCATTAGTGGATCCCATGCACTACCTACTATAAATTTTCCTAAGGTAGTTATCATCCCCTATAACTTATCCCATCCTTCTGTAACTTCATGCAACTCCAAGTCCTATGTTATATACTCTATAATATCTTCAGGAAACAGTTGTTGCAGTTTATGTAATTTCTACCATCCATCTATCATAAGCTCTTTTACATCCAAAATTCTCTCATCCACCATAAAATCTGCAAGAACAATATGTCAAACTGGACATTTGCAGTTCCACTCCTTGGCTTCCACCATATCTCATTCTCTATACCATCTCTAGCTTCAAATATCATTTCTCTAGACCTGAGATCCTCATTTTCTTTGTACATTCTGAGAATAATGCCTTTTATAGTATTTGATCCACATATAGTTGGCCCAAAGTGTATTAGTAGTTCTGAATTTTCACCAAAACTTAGCGCATAAGGTTTTAGACACATCAAACAATTATCTAAATTCTACTCCCCCTTCATCTTTGGGCAAACACAAATTCAACCATGAAGACCAATGCCTCATTTTGCCTTCTTCACTATTATTCTAATAACATCTTGCAAAGATTTTATGTAATTCATTAATGATATATTTTAGAGGTCTAATAGCCGATAATAAGTGGATAGGCATACTTAATAATACACTGTTAATCAACACAACTTTCTCTTCAAAAGATAGTAATCTTCCTTTCCATGCTTGCAATTTATTCTTCACCTTCTTTATCAGATCATTGTAATCAGACTTCCTCTTCCTTGCATTAGGTATTAGACATATCAAATATATACATAGGAAAATACCTCTTGAGAATCCAGTAACAACATCCACTTGTTGTACCAGTGCATTAGATACTTTATTATGCATGTAGAATGAAATTTTGCCCTTATTAATCAACTGACATGATACTATTTCATACTCTTGTAAGATTCCCATAATAAGCTATATAGACTTAGGCTCAGCAGATGTAAATATAATTGTATCATCTGCATATGCAAGATGATTCAAACTAGCACTCTATTTTGGCATCCAAAACTTCTAAAATCATTTTTCATAAATAAAGAGTTCAATGATCTAGATAGAACTTCAGCAGACATAATGAATAAAGCAGGACAAATAAGATCTCCTTGCTTGACATCCCTTGTAGAATGAAAGAAACAAAAAAGCATGTCCATTCAGTAGTATAGAATACCAGTTGTTTGCTATTAATCACCACACCATGTCTACAAAACCTTCTGCAAATCCCATTTTCATCAAAATATTAGCTAGAAACATCCATGAGACTCTATCATATGCCTTTGCCATATCTAGTTTAAGAACAACATTAGCTAGTTATCCCTTCAACCTTATATCAGTCAATATCTCCTGTGTTAAGAGAACATTTTCAATAATGCATCTCCTATTTACAAAGCCAGACTGGTTAGGAGATATCAGAAAGAGTAATGCTGCTTCAAGTTTACCCTGTACCACCCTTGAGATTACCTTATTTATGAAGTTACTAAGACTGATAGGTCTCATATCTGCAAAAATCTCTATAGTATTCTTCTTAGGCAACAATACTAGATTAGTGTGTGTTATGGCTTTAGGCAAAGTCTGGCCTTCAAAGAAAGCCTTAACAACATTGTAAACATCAACCCTAACAATATCCCAACCCACATGATAAAAACTTCCAATCATCCCATCCGGTCCACCTGAACTTTCTCTAGATAATTCAAACACTGCAGTTTTAACATCTTCCAAAGTAGGCATACTTGTAATTTTCTCAATAGTCTCCTGATTAACCATACTAGGAATATGTTGTAAGAGTGAAAAATCAGTTGGTGAACCATCCTGAGTGAACTACTGATGATAAAATCTAATTGCCTTTCTGCCAGTAATGCATCCCCTTCAATCCAAAAGCCTTCTTACTTTTGAAATCCTTTTGACCTATAATTATTTCATCCTACCATTTACAATATTGTGAAAGAATTTTGTATTTCTATCACCCTCAGCAAAATAAGTCATGTGGGATTTCTTCGTCCAAAACTCCTCTTCATAATGAACATACTTCTTAAGTTCTTTCTGTGCTTGTTGTAAGACCATCCTATTTATAGGTGAAGGCTCATCTTCAAACAATTATTTTTTTATTCTCACAATGTCCTCTCTAACAGTTAATTACTTGAAAATGTCCCCAAAAGTTTCCTCACTCTATGCTGATAAAGTAGTTTTCACTCTCTTCAATTTTGTCTTAAAAGTTATGTAATCATCTCCTTCAAAATAAGTGCTCCAGTTTTGATTAACAACCTCTAAGAATGAATCATGTTTTGTCCAAAACTTCAAGAACATAAAATGTTTACTCACATGTACTATACTGTCACCACATGTAAGCAATAAAGGGGCATGATCATAGCCAGTTCTTGAAAGATGCTCCACCTCCATTTGGCCAAACCATTCTTGCATATTGGTGTTTGTAAGCATCCTATCTAGCCTCTTAAAAATATAATCAATTCCTTCCCTATAATTCCACCATGTGAATATACTACCCTTAAAGCCAACTTCAAATAATTCACATGAGTTAATACAAAAGGCAATGTCTTTATATTCAGTTGGAAAAATAGGCAGACCTCCTATTTTCTCCTTCTCATTCAAAATAACATTAAAGTCTCCTGTTACTAGCAAAGTCATAGCCATTTGATATGCAAGACCATATAAACTATCCCACAAATTGATTCTTTCAAAAGAATCACATTTTGCATACACCATAATAGTCATCAATAATCTATCCCAATCTTGAAAATACAACTTTACTGTTATTTGTTGCTCAGTATCTTGTAGTACCTCCACATCTATATTATCATTCACAAAGAACCAAATTTGACCATTGCAATTATAATGAGAAAATTTCATCCCCAACCTTCTTCTAAATCTCTGGATGTGTCTAAAGTGTTGAAAAGGTTCCATCAAAGCTATGATGGAAATTTTATGATGTCTATGCAACTTTTGAACTATGTGAAAAGTCTGTTGTGTATTCACAGATCTTATATTCCAAAATAGTGTCTTCATCATCATTTAAAAATTGGTTTGCTTGCTCTCTTTGGTAATACCCTTGTTGGCTGAGAATCAACTACACTTTATTTTTTGACCTTTTTATTCCCTTTCTACATGTATTTTGGAGAAATGCCCGCTTCCGTTACTACATGAGTCAAAACCTGATCTATATCACCCTCCTCATCTACATTCTCCTTGAATTTCACTTTGCCCCCTGACTGTCTAGAACTATGATCACATTCTATAGTAATTTTAATGTTATGTGAAATTGCAATGTAACTCCTGTAAAGAAGTATGTTTTCTTAGGTTGGTAACATGTTGCTATTGTTCCTTTCTTACTTGCATGATTTATCTACCAACAACATTTTCCCTTTCAGGTGGAAAAGAATCAATACCATTCTCATTAGTAGACACATTCAACTGAAATTTAGAAGAATTCTTATCCACACGGCTAACCTCAGTAATAATATTATCCAGTTGTTGTTGATTTTGTGAGAGATCAACAACAATAAGATTCTGCCGCTCTTGACTCATATGCTGCTTCTCACCCTCAATATTCTCCTCTAGATCCTCATGAGGCTTCATCACATTATCCCTAAGCAATTCATCCTCCTGTGAAGCATTATTGTTTGCCTCAGTTATATTTTCTTCAATATCTATTTCAATATTCCCCTCCTGATTCTGCTTCTCTTCTTCATGTAATATATCACATTTTTCACCACTTCACTTTCCTGTAAAGCATCAAAATGCTTTTCAACTACAACCTTGTAGCTACAAAAGTGTTGTCAATCCATTGTTTAGTAGAAACTAATTCTACTGAATTTGTAGCCTCTAATTGTTGCTCCCCATTCTCATCATGATTTGTAACTATCTCTTTGTAATTATCCTCTTTTTTTTGTGTGCATCTGCAGTGTTTATCGTATCAAGCCCTTCCTCTATATATTCTCCAGTATACACTTTATCACATTGTAATTAATTAGTACAACCTTCTTTTTCTACATCCTTGTTGACATTAGCTATTTATTTGAAAACAGAACTCTCAACAGATGTATCATTACCCCCATTAAACTTACTATTCTCCTCTTCTTCTGTAATGTTGTTTAGCATATTAAAATTGTTTTGAATTACTACTCCTTGTGTAGAGGCTACAATCTCCTTACCCTTGCCATCTTCTCTCCTTATTTTCTTCTCATTCTTATGATCACCCCTTCGACCATCACCTATCCTCTTTCCTTTACCATTGTTACCAGGATAAGTAACCACAGTACCACTAGATAGTACCTTAGGTAAACATCTCTGAATTGACTGTCTGCACCCATTATATCTTCTCTGCCTGCCATGATATTGATTGCCCCTATTAGAAGCATTCTCAGTTGGACTCACCAAACTCTCCTCTTCATTTGAATCTTCCTTTGATTCTTCTTTCTTGTTTTCATATAGTTCAGAATGTAGCATCCGACACTCCTCATTTGCATGACCTTGTAACAAGCATTCATTGCAATATTTGGGTAAGTGATCATATTGAATTTTCACCTTCACTACATTAACCTCCTTAGTTTTCTCATCCTCTATTTTCATCATCACAAACTTAGGAAGATTCATAGTAAATCCAACTAAACCTTAATTCTTGCACAATTAGGTCTGGTTTTATTAATCGTGGCCATGTCAAATTGTAAGGGGTTTCCAACTGCAGAAGCTAATATAAATAAAGACTCATTAACAAAATATGTTGGAAGAAGATTAGGAAATGATATCCAAGCCATTGCTATCGAAGTTTCTTCATCAATATTGAATTTTGAATCATATATTTGGGGCCTCATCTGATAAGTGTATCCATCTTTAGATTTCAACCAGTAGGCACTTTTAGAAGATATGTTAATGAAATCTTCCATCAATGTACACCTTATCAGTACATGACGATCCCTAAAGAAGCCAACTTGACATCTCCCATTCACACCACATTGTTGAGGGATAATGTCTCTCAGTTTATCCAACTCAGGCAAACCATATGAAAACTTACCAATGATAACATGTTGTAAGTTCTCTATCTTCTCCATTCTAGACACTTCAGAAAATGTCCATCTAACCATAGGGATTCCATCAACATACATTACATCTTTCATAGGTATTGGATCACATATAGAAATGGACGTAAGGGCATTACCAGCAGAAAGTGATTGAACATAGTTTGGAGGAGGGTTAGTAATGGTAGCTTGATTCGGGACAATTGGCTGAGAAACGTGGGATTGCGGGTTAGTGAAGGGAGGATAATGTGCTAAATCACTAGGAGAATGAGGATGGTCAGCCGACATTGACGACTGACCATATATTGCCAAGTGCATTTAATTTATTACGATTTTCTTCATTTAACATAATTATGACTATCTGATTAAAAATCACATATATGATGAAATGTGGTATATATTTATTGTTTACGCAAATAACAAGAGCAAATTCTGTAGGACTCATTTGATCATGAGTAGTATTCAGTTTTTTTTTTTAATTTTATTTGAAAATCAACGACCATGAAAATAATTTGTAATTTGAAAAACACCTAAAATTCTGTTTTTACTCTTTTTTTATTCACTTTTATATATTCAAACAACTAAATACTCCATATTTTAGCATAACCAAACACGACTCTATCTTCAACTCCAATTTTAATTTTTTTTAAATAAAATGAAAAATATTTGATTTTTATGGCCAATCGCATACTTAGTTTTCTCTCATTATAAAGTAAATGATTACTTTAGACAATGCAATGAAAGGAAGGTACATGAAGTTGGAAAATCATTTAGGAAACCTTGAATTATTGTGGTTAAATTTGTAAATAATTGCAGTGATAAATGGAAGAAGTTTAATTAATTGACGAATTTATACATATGAGCCTAGATTTGGTGATGCAATTTAAGGAAGTTAGTGTGAATATAAGTGGGGTGTAAGTAGTTTCCCATTTATAGACCCACAGAAAAATAGAGGGAAGATTAAAATTTGAAAATTTGACCTAAAATTTCACACCATTTTGTATCGCCAAAACAATCCCGTGTTGATTGGGGAATGGCCACTTCCCCTCTCTCTCTCTCTCTCACTATATAAGATCGCCAATCGTTTCTTTTCATTCTTTACGCCCTATTTCTCTCTCACTCTACTTTCCCTTCCTCAACCACTCCGATGGCGCACCTCCCATGCGACCTTGATGGCGTGTGTATGTTCTGCAAAACGAAGCCATCCGAGAACGAATCCCTCATCTGCAAGACTTGTATCACTCCCTGGCACGTCAACTGCCTCTCTACTCCTCCCGATTCCATGTCTGACGCCGTCAACTGGCGGTGCCCTGACTGCTTTTCGCCCCCCGATGCCCCCGCTAAACAGAATGCCGCTGCTTCCTCCTCCTCTGGCGGCTTGATCGCAGCGGTTCGAGCCATACATTCCGATTCATCGCTAACCGATCAAGAGAAGAACAAGCGACGACAAGAGCTCTTGACCAGAGGCGTCAAACAGGATGTGGCTGACCGTGTCAATCCAAACAACGACGATGTTCTCAACATTCTCGATGGCACGTTGAACTGCTCTATCTGCCTGCAACTCCCAGAGAGACCTGTTACGGTACATCGCCTTTTCATTTTGTTCGGTTTTCCCTTTTTGTCCCTCCCTTTCCTTTTTATAGTACTGCTCTTGCATAGATCTTAGCCCGAAATATTTCCTATTTTCACTCCCTAGGAATTCCAAATGTGTTGCCCTTTAGTTGTACTAGGAGTTTCCCAGAATCGACTTCCGTCTAGGTTCATATATGTCAATTGGAACACAAGGAACCTTATGTATGTCTTATTCTTGTAAATTTTATGCTTGATCAGAAGTATGGGATGAGTCCTTAACCTACACTTCACTTCAACTACTGAACTCCTCCTTGATGTCTCTTATGGTATTGTTTTGCAGTAATCATTGTTATGGGGTGTCTTGTGTTTATGTTTTGATTTAATTTTTGACTTTTTTTGATGTTTGAATACTAAAGTATTGGTTATGTACATGATTTTGAACCGTTCAAGCCCAACAGATTGGGCATTAGGCTTATTTTACCTACTTGTTGATCACTTGCTTACAAGTGATGTTGATCCTTCGTTGGATAAATGTTCATTTTCTTTTCAAGTGATAGTAATTTAACTTGGAAGATTTATGCAGTTCCATCCTAATAATGTTATCTCATCCATGTCAGACACCTTGTGGTCATAACTTTTGCTTGAAGTGCTTCCATAAGTGGATTGGGCAGCGGAAGAGCACCTGTGCTAATTGTCGCACTCCTATTCCGGCTAAAATGGCAAGCCAACCTAGAATTAACTCCGCTCTGGTCATTGCCATAAGAATGGCAAGAATGCTACGGTCTGGTACTTCTAACAGGACCTCAAGAGTTTCACATTTCATTCACAACCAAAATAGACCTGACAAAGCTTTCACCACTGAGCGTGCAAAAAAGACTGGGAAGGCTAATGCTTGCAGTGGGAAGATTTTTGTCACAATCCCCGGTGACCATTTTGGACCAATTTCAGCGGACAATGATCCAGAGCGCAACTTGGGCGTCTTGGTTGGTGAGACTTGGGAGGATCGTTTTGAGTGTCGGCAATGGGGGGCTCATTTCCCTCACGTGGCTGGTATTGCAGGACAGTCAGATTATGGTGCCCAGTCTGTTGCACTTTCTGGCGGATACGAAGACGACGAGGACCATGGTGAATGGTTTCTTTATACTGGAAGGTAAGCTGTCTATATTGTCTTGAATATTTTGTTTGATGCATGTGCATTCTGGCTTCTTTTTAACTCACCCTACCGTTCAATTCACTTACATTTATCTAAGTATGAATTTCCACTTGTGATGTATATTTCTATGTTGAATTTATATTAGTGTGTTTGAGAACCATGCTTTTACTTGTAAAATATCTACCCATTGTAATATCATGCTAGTTACTATTTGAGTACTTAGTCCCGCAATCTGACATTGAATTTGGTCTATAAATGATCTTCTTCATTAAGCTGGTTTTCCCTTTTGGTTTTGACAACTTTGTGTGATTGTTTTTAGTGTCTTTCATTTGCTTAAAAGCGAGTCCAGATTAATGCTTGGTTTTGCATTTGTTTACTTATTTACACTGATAAGTCTTGGTGTAGAATCTGCTGCCGGTTTCTGCTGAGGTACTCTTCTAACTAGTTTTATGTTGATTTGTGTTGGCTAGTGGTGGAAGAGACTTGAGTGGTAACAAGCGAACAAACAAGCTACAATCATTTGACCAGAAATTTGATAAGCTTAATGAAGCTTTACGTGTTAGCTGTCTCAAGGGTTATCCTGTCCGAGTTGTGAGGTAAGTTGGTGCCTTCGGTAGAAAACTGAAACAAGTTCTTACTATTCCTTGTTTTGACTGGAAGTTGTCTGATAAATTGTTGTCTTATGCTCATGTGGGCTGGTCCACAAAATATACGTAGTTTGCTTAGCCAAGTTTGCATGACGTGCTGATGTACTTGTGATCAGTCTTGCCATTCCATGTAATGGTTGTTCCAATTTTTTTGGGTAGTAGCAAGTAGGGAGATACATGTTCTACATTGCAATCAATTTTTTTTTTTGCTTCGGGATGATTACTTTTTGCTATTGAACATAGCTTGTCCTGTGACAACATACTAATTTCTATCAGGATCCACTAGTTGGGTTACTACAAGTCTCTATTTAGTGGGATGTGCCTAGACCAATTTTGTATTTCGATATCCACATCAAGTCTTCGATCTTTCTCATTGCCATTGGGAGTTTATTTCTAATTCACAAGTTTTATCTTTGTCCTTTCTAAAATGTATAGGTCCCATAAAGAGAAGCGCTCTTCGTATGCACCAGACAAAGGAGTACGATATGACGGGGTCTACAGGATTGAAAAATGTTGGCGGAAAGCTGGAAAACAAGTTGAAACTCTTGCTCAAAAGCTTCATGCATCTGTATCTCCAATTATTTGTCACTTGTTTAAATTACCGTGACTTTTGTGCAGGGATTCAAAGTTTGTCGATATCTTTTCGTGCGGTGTGATAATGAACCTGCCCCATGGACCAGGTCTTTATTGTGTCATTTTTACTTCGTTACAATGCCATCCCCTCTTCTATTTGGGCTTTTCTCATGTTCTTGTTCACCTTGTTATATTGGCAGTGATGACCATGGGGATCGTCCTAGGGCCTTGCCTGCCATCAAAGAACTAATAGGTGCCACAGATATAACTGAGAGAAAAGGAGCTCCAGCCTGGGATTATGATGTGAGAAGCTAGATATTTGTCTGATGATATTTAGAATCTCCAGCGGATCCTTTCTTTTTCTGTAATTTAGCACATTAAAATTTAAAAGGATGCTGATCATATTATCTTGTATAACTTTTTGCCAATCTAATTGGTGACTTTACATTTTTTCTGTAAATGCAGTGATGTTTTTCTATTGACTTTTTTGTATGCAAAGCATACAGTTACACGAGTGCTGGTATTGTTTGTTACATTTGTTTTCTGTTTTACAGGAGGAGAAGTGTTCCTGGATGTGGAAAAAGGCTCCTCCTACTAGTAGGAAACCAGTTCAATGTGAAAATGAAGATGGAACAAAAGTGAGGAAAGTTAGACCAAAGAAACTTGCAATGTCTGTTAAGCAGACGCTCTTGAAAGGTATACTTATCATTCACTGCTTGTCATTAAATCTTTTCTTTTCTAATCTGATTTGACTAGGTATTCTGTGTGATTATTAATCATTGCATTATGTCTTCAATTGTATTTCTCAATATAATGAGATGAGGTTCTTGATTGTGCAGAGTTTAGCTGTCTTCTTTGTCGGGAAGTGATGGATCACCCGCTTACCACTCCATGTGCTCATAATTTCTGCAAGGCATGTTTGGAAGGTGCCTTTGCAGGGCAGTCTTTCACAAGACAGAGGACATGTGAAGGCAGACGGACATTACGAGCCACGAAAACTATAATGAAGTGCCCGTCATGCCCAACTGATATATCTGATTTCCTCCGGAACCCCCAGGTAGTTAATTCACAATACGTACGCCTGATGACTTCAGGACTCCAAAGTCTGATCATTACAATCTCAGTAGCTTATGTGTGTCTATTAAGTAAAACTTAATTGTTATGGTGTTTCTTTAAGCACTAGACTTGCTACTTCCGACAATAAATTTTAGTCTTACTCTAAATGGTGTTTTGTTGGCAGATTAATAGAGAGTTGATGAATGTGATAGAATCACTGAAGTGCCAAATTGCGGAAGAAAATGCAGCATTAAGTGATGATGTTGATGATGGTGGCGTGGATGGAAACAATGAGGTTCTAGCTGAAGAATCTGTTGAAACAGATAAAAGTGTGGAGGATGATAAAGAAGGTGCACATCCTGTCAATGAGAGTGAAACCAAGCAGACCCACAAGAGAAAGAGATCCAGTGATATTGACAACGGATCACCTGAAAATTCCCTTGACAATCTTGAGGAAGGTGATTCTGCCATATCAGTTTGAAAGTAGCCACAAACTACTGAACAGGTCATTCTGAACAAGTTGGCTGACATGTTAATTTTGGATAGTTTTTAGTTTATTTTTGGTTGGACCTATAAGAACTTGGTGCATTTGTCAAATTCCAATTGCATTGCATGACAAACTTGCTTTGATGTCGAAGCTTATATCAGCAACCAATTGGTGTTTTATTGTAATCTTTTTGGATAGTAGATTGAAATTATGAACTGCAACTATTAATGATAGGAGATTTGTTTTCTTTATAGATCTCTTGCGTTCTGGCTTCTTTAATTAGCTTATTGTGTATCTACAGTTATATTATCCTGGCTAGTAAGTTCAAAAGAGTAAAGGTTTCCTACAAGTTTGGGAACACTGCTTCTTTGACAGAGCTTCAAGCAAGGAGGAAGGCTCTCTTTTCACCAATGGATCACTTAGTCGGAATAAGCGGGCTTAGGTTGATGCGGAATAAGCCATTTCCCCTCTCTTTCCAGGGAAAGGTGTTGAAGGATGGGACTTGAAGGAATAGAATGCCCCGTTAGAATGGGCAGGGACAGTCGATCATTGGCTTAATTTCTTGGGTTTTGGGACTGACGTATCAAAAATTATCTGACAACTATTCAGCAAGGTGTTGCAACAATGGTTCGTAACTATATAAGCTCGAGATGAGGGTAGAAGGTTGTGAAAGCTGCAGGTGAAAGTGTTTGTAGTAGAATGTCAATTATGTCTCCACTCAACAGTTCATAAGCTCAAGACGAGGTTAGAAGGTTAAATACTGGAGTTGCCTTTTGGAGCTCTCCTACTGCTAAAGTTGCCTCAATTGCAAGTGTAGGAAAAGGAAATGTAAAGCTTGTAGAGCAGACAAATCTATAAGGGAAATAAACTTTATAGTACAGGCACAAATATTACCAGCCCTAGTAGAAGTGATGGATGACACACCAACTTCTAATTTGCCACCTCAGTTTCCAGTTCTGAAGACCGAAAAAACAAAGTCATTTAACTAAGCTCATAAAACTATACTGTATTTAAGATGTGATTAACAGCTATGTTCATTGAATACAGGTCTTGTAAATGCAGCAAACAAACTGTCCGATAAACCAAAAAGATGGTAAAAGGACCCAGCAACCACATAGCTTGAAGAGTGGTTACTTTTGGTTTCATAAATGTGAAATAAGATATGACGACAGGCCAATCCACAAGCTACGATTGCATTAAAGAAATCAAGATTTCTCTCGATCAAGCTGCTCAAAATGGAAGCAAAGGTGTGGAAATTGCAAAACGGGTGTAACTAACCGTGACAATAAATAAAACTAGCTGCAAATTTGAGAAAGTCATTAATATGCCAGTGTATTAATGACCGAGGATAGAAGAAATCTGTTTTGTCTGTTAGATGTGTTGCATGTACAGTGTATAACGTAATATCTATGTAGCCAACATTACAAAAAGGATAATGATCAGGAACATAGGGAAATGAAACCTTTCACACTTACAGACAGCTTTCAGGAAAGAGACGAGCAGAAACCTTTTATAGTGACAATCCAAGCACTCAAAACTAATGAGAGCATATGTATATTGACCACTCCACTCCTTCATGCTAAAATACAGGAAGTTCCGTTGAAATGATCGCCTCTTCAACAATACTTTTCCTTTGCACCTTTCATTTCCCTTGTTTATGCCCTTGGCATTTGCAACTCTATGTGGACCCTCTGCGATATTATATTAAGAGTTCCACTATGCTTTAGATATAGTTTGATTTTGCAATTTAATACTAGATATAGCTTATCTATTAAGGTGTATTATAAATCATTTTCTAACTCTAATAAAATGATTCTTGAAGAAATCGGACCTAAACATTAACCTTTTCCAATTTTATTTTTTATCTACTTGATTTGAGTTTCATTTTTTCGACTATTATGAAGCAAGTTCAATTATGCACGTCAATAACTCAAAATGTATTAAATTCTGGGAATTAGTTTTCCACTGTTGTTGGTGTGGATTTCACTATTTTCGTAATTCTTGTTATCTTCCGAATATCTTTCTCCATTTTAAACCAATTTGTCTTCGGTGTCTTCGTGTTTCTACGTTTTATACATTTTTCTTTGATTATAGCTCCTGTTTGCCTGATTTTATATGTGTATTGTATCTTATTTTTTTATATGCATGGACAATATTTTACGATGTTAGTTATTTTAATTATCTACTATTTCCTATTTTCTATTTTATGCAGATCACCCCAGTTACTATAGTATTGATGCAACCAGTGGCGGAGCCACAATCCAGGAAAGATATTCGGCCGAACATCTTTCGCCGAAAAATTATACTGTATAGACATATCAATTATTACGTATTAAAGATATATATATATATATATATATATATATATATATATTATATTGAACATCCTTAACATATTTATTATATATTACTTCTCCAAAATTTGAACACTCTTGACAAAATTTCTGGTTCATCACTGGATGCAATATGCTTCCTTTTTACTCATTGTTTAGTGGTGCACCCATAAATGGTGATGGTTTAGGTTGGAAAAGAAAACAGATGATAGTTGGGATATAAAACTCGTGAAAAAGTGATAATTAAGATATCTTTTTGAACATTATCTCTAGTTATTATGCATAATAGTTATATGCATAGTAGGAATTTAATATCTTAGCATACCATTAGCTAAAAATATATACTGCTTTGGACCATGTATCAACCAAAATATCATAGTCGAAGACTCAAGATTGCTTCCTTTCATCACAAGGGAAGAGCTAGCTATGGCATTGTAGCAAATAGTCATCAAACGAAGCCTGATTTTCGGCACTGGATAAGAAAATTACTTCCAATTGTTCATTTTTGGCTTTAATCTTCTCAGATGCTTCTTTATGCTTTGGTATAAAAGCACGGAATGGTGGACACCAATGTGCAAAGATGTAAAGCATAATAACTTACATAAATAATTATAGTTTCTAGGCTTCTAACTAATAGTAGCTATCTTTTTTTTAATTACATTTTGTAGCTGTGTTATAGCTATTTCACGTATATTTAAGTGTATGATCAAATACATAGTTTCGCGTGTATTCGAGTGTACTCAAAATACGCAGTTTCAAAATACAATGAGCGAGCCAAATACATATGTATATAGATCATTCAAACAATACATACAGTCAAATACATCTAGTTTGCCCAAAAAATAGAATCAGCCAAATATATATATATATATACCTTATATTTACACTGAAAATTACACTCGGATCTGGAGATACAAGAAGGAGAAGAAGCCATGTATTCCGGCCAGAGATGTAAACGTTCCTCTTGAAATTGAGAAAATACACTCAGATCGACGAATACACTCTGGATAGACGAGAAATGACTTCTTCGTACGACGACGCGGAGTTTCTGGAGCAGGTTGACGGGTACGACGATGCTGATCCTAATGTATGAATCATTATATCTGTCCTTACGTATGGATCAGCAGAGCTGGGGTTGATTTTACTCATCTATATATCAATCGACAGATTTGGGGTTGATTAAGATATAAAGTCACCAACTTTTGCAGAGCTGGAGAAGATTCCACAAAGGGTTTCCCGTTTGCAATTGAAAGTTTAATTTACTTAATTTTGTTTTTGTAAAAAAATGCATTGTATAAAGGAATTAAGGAAACGGACAAAAACTGAGAAAATGGCAAAAATTGCTAAGGACCACCTAAATCCACAACAAAAGTTTCTAAGCACCACCACTTATACGACGACGCTGGAGCTTCTAGGGCAGGTTGTGGTGGATATAGTCGGTGTCGCTGCTAAGGAGTGAGGGAGAAGAGAGGAAGAGATAAGAATACATTGAATTTGGGAATAAAATATACTCCAATATAGTTATGAGTAGGAAATTGAATACACAATATAGCTATGAATTATAATTTATTTAAAGTGTAGTTATTATACGTAAATACCTCTTATAGTTAACTACAACATGTAAAAATTCTAATATTTCCCTACAAGATCAGACACCTGACACTATAAAGAGTATATTTTGGTCACTTGTTGTAGATAAGAAAAAGATTAAAACATTAACATAAAGAGCTGTCAGGCTAGTTATAACATAGTAGTCCAACATTGTGAATAACATGTACAGAAAGTGTCGGATATTTAAAGCAGTACGGGAAATAAATAAATATTACAAGTGTTCGAAAGGATAAACAAATAGGCCAATGTTCAGAACTGCCGCAAGCTTGTTGAGTCTTGAATCTTGATAACCTGAAATCAAGAAACACTAAATCTGGATTGTTATAACTGTGTGCTGAGTCGAGTGATGGTACTCTGTCTTTAAGACAAGATTGCCCCGTATATATGCTTTTACGTTAACGGACAATAGTCTCCCAAGATAAAACAACACTTTAATCAACATTACAAAGCAAATAGGTTGATTCTGACGAAGAAAACAAATACGAAACGACTTGCTGAAGAACGGAAAAGGAAGGAAGAGTATTGAGTTTTCTGTTCACTGTTTGTGGACATAATTTCAGTTATTCTCTTCTGTTTGTCTGTGTATTATATTGTAGTCTCATTTCTGTTCTATGTTACACAATTGAACCAAAATGCATCAATATATAACATAAGGAGAGACCTCTCAACTACCAATACATGAATGTTAATGACCCATTGAATGAGGGAGTAAACATCCATCTGTTTATGGCCATTGAAGGAGGGTGTTATTCAGCCAAGTAATGGCTATTAATGGAGGGAGTTAATCAGCCAAGTAATGGTTGGTTAATGCACAATAACACCCCAAAAATCAACTCCAACGGTAGGCAGAAATTTTCTGCCTTCCATCGTTCCCAAATTCAACATTCCAGAAACTCCAGGGAATAAACTGTAAATATTAAATAATTTGGGGGTCTATCAGAAGAAGCCCAAGACCCAAGACCCGAGACCCGAGACCCGAGACCCGAAGGGCGCGCGACGCGCGTGTGGGCTTAGCCTTGAACCCAAGTACATCTAGGTCATCCCTCCTTTAAACACATGGGATACCCCTTGGGGTCCCAAACCCTTAGCCAATTTAGAGACTTATAAAGAGATAAATTCTTCCTTTTCCCACCGACGTGGTAGATTTATCCCACACCATATTTCCATGCCTCAAACACCTTACTTCGTTGACCAATATCTCTTTCATTTCTCAACGAAATTTGACGATTCTTGGCCCTACGGTCATCTACTCACTTAGTAGATTATGCACGTGTGGAGAGACAAAACCTCCAACATGCGGAATCCTAGTGTTTAATTCATTAAATATGGGTGGACGCACCTCCCCACCAAAGACAAATTTCCAATAGAAAGTACAAAAAATTGACCTAACAACAGATGATTATAGAATTCCGAAGCTCAATATCTCATGTAAGCACAACTTACGTTACATGTACTAGGCTTACAGATATATATAAGTAATTGATACATGTGGAAGTATTAGAGAAGTGCACAAGGGTGCCATGAGGAGGAGTACATATTATTATTATTGTGGTTGAGTTTGTTATATTTGTTAAGATAGTTAGAAGAGTTAGTTAGTTGGTTAAATTGGTTAGTAGATATTTGTGATGAGTTGTATGTGTATATATATAGTTGTGATGTAAAGCATTGGAAGAATATACATAGAAAATATACACAAGAGAAGCTCAACTTTGAGCACCAAAACCTTCATCGTTTTTCTATTCATCTCCTTTGCTCTTCCAATGGAGAATTAGCAATCAACTTACCTGCAATTATAAGAATCAGTACATGAGATTCAACATGGTATCAAAGATATGATGATACAACACAAATCGAAGTGATTCAACACAAATCGAGGGAGTTTTCTTTACATGCAAAGGAAGACTCAAGAGGTCCAGATGTTTTGCGTTACAATCTGAGAATTGCGAAGCATATCGGAGTGTTATAGCAGATAAGATAAATCAATACAGTGTGGATTGAGACAAAATTAGTCACATGCAGTGATAATTTCCAGAGAACTGCAAATCGAGAAATTGAAGTCTGAAGATTCAAAAACTCGATGACAATGGGAGCAATTGCAGAAGACATGATTAACATAGCTGCAACAACAACAATAAACATCGACCATAACCATCCATTGTACCTATTCCTATCAGATGCACCGGGTTCACTATCGGTTGGAGTAACATTGACAGGTATGGATAATTACACTTTATGGAGTAGGGCAATGAAATTAGCCCTATTAGGCAAGAATAAAATTGGATTTATAGATGGAACATTAAGGAGGGAAGCCTTTAATGGTGAATTAGCTAAACTTTGGGATAGATGCAATGCTATTGTAGTGTCGTGGTTAATGGGAAATGTGAGAAAAAATCTGCTCACTGGAATGATGTTCAATTCAGATTCGTATGTGATATGGGAGGATCTGAAGGACATGTTTGACAAGATAAATAGTTCAAGGACCTTTCAGTTACATAAGGAGATAGTTACATTAAGACAGGGAAATTAATCAATTTCCATGTATTATTCCAAACTTAAGGACCTCTAGGATGAGTATGAATCAATTATACCAACACCTTCATTTTGTCCTAGATCTAAAGACTTTGTGGATCATTTACAATATTAGAGAATGCTGCAATTTCTTATGGGACTTAATGATAGTTATGGTCAGGCCAGGAGTCAAGTAATAATGATGCAACAAGTGCCAAACTTAAATCAAGTTTATACAATAATTAATCAGGAAGAAAGTCAGAGAATGATCTAAGATACAATGGAGCCATCAACCATGTTTACAGCCAAACATGGAACTGGGAGACCTAGGCAGAAGAAGCCATACAATCCAAATGCAATATGTGACTTCTGTCATGGTAGGGGACACTTGAGAATAGACCGTTACAAACTAATGAAATGTGACTTCTGTCACAAGACTGATCATGTGCAAGAAGGTTTTTATAAGCTCATTGGATATCCAGAGAATTTTAAAGGAAAAACTGCTTTCAGGAAGGCAAATATTGTGACAGAAGGAAATGTGCAATTTGAAGACACTGGACAAGAAGATGAAACCCAAGAACACCAACATGTGCTGAATTTGCAGTCTGAGAAGGATATGCAGTACTGCTATGGAAGAATACCAACAACACACAACTCGCAGACATACAGTCACCAACAAGGACCACACTTTGTACCTGGATACATCACATATCAGCAGAAACAGGACACACATGTGACTGTTGGCCAATTTACTCCCAGCCAACATCATCAGCTTCTCAATATGCTTAACAACAAGGATACAATTGGAGAAACAAGTGCTAAGGCAAACATGGCAGGTATATCTAACCTTAATATAAAAAGAATGATAAAATGGATTGTGGATACAGGAGCAACCAATCATATGATTGGTAATAAAAAATACTTACAGAACAAAAATGTGATAGAAGATGCAGGAAAGGTACAAATGCCTACAGGGGAATCAATCAAAATCACACACATTGGTGATTTTCATATAGGAAAAGGTGATGTACTTGAAAATGTTCTGTGTGTGCCAACATTTAAGTACAATCTGATGTCAGTTTCTAAAGTGACAAAAGAGCTACATTGCAGTGTTACATTTCCCCAAAATGTTGTGTATTTCAGGATCTCTCATCTGGGAAGGTGAGGGCGATTGGTAATGAGGAAGAAGGACTATACATACTGTGTCTGGACACATTGAATAATGCAGAGGAGATAAATAAGTGCCTGACAGTAACTCAGCATGTTGATACAACCATATGGCATCACAAATTATGTCATGTGCCTATGCATGTATTGGAGAAAATATCATGCTTCAAGGATGCTGATTCTTCTTTCTTTTTAAATAATTGTGAAGTGTGTCCTCTAGCTAGACAAACAAGGAAGCCATTCCCTAGAAGTACTAGTAGGAAAACAAGACCTTTTCAGTTGTTACATATGGATGTATGGGGACCTTACAAAGTTGAGACATATAATGGAATGAGGTATTTTCTGACCATAATGGATAATTATTCTAGATGGACTTGGATTTTTTCATTGAGGCTAAAATCAGATGTAGTCACATTGCTTAAAAAATTCTTTAATGAAGTACATACTCAATTTGTTGAGAAAATTAAAAGGGTAAGGTCAGATAATGGGATAGAGTTTTTTAATCAAAGATGCAGGGAACTGTTTCAGTTGTATGGTATAGTGTATGAAATCTCCTGCGCACATACACCACAACAAAATGGTGTTGTGGAAAGGAAGCACATACATATTCTTGAAACAACATGAGCAATTAAGATTCAGACTAATTTACCAGATAGATTATGGGGCTTCTGTGTGGAAGGTGCTGTATATGTACTGAATATAATTCCTAATTCTGTTATAGGAGACAAATCATCTTATGAACTACTGTATAATAAGGTGCCATCACTTTCTCATCTGAGAGTGATAGGATGTCTATATTTTGCCACTGCTTTGATTAAGAATGACAAGCTTGGCCCTAGAGCTGTGAGAACTATCCTTCTTGGATATGGTTCTGTTCAAAAGGGTTACAAGTTATATGATCTGAAGAATATAATGATTTTCATGAGTAGGGATGTAGTATTCCAGGAGGCTGTTTTTCCTTTCAGGAATGATCTAGATGAAGAATCTGGGCTTATGAAGTCCCATGAGCATTTCAACTTTGATGATCTGATTTATCCACAGAACATAAGGGTTGTATGTTGTAGTCTAGAGGTGTAGAATTCATGTGCAGGCCCAAACTATGACAATTTTCCCATTACAGTTAATAGTCCAAGGCATCAGCCTGAAGAGCAACCTGATGAGCAGCTGATTGGAACAACAATATCATCTGATGTTGATGTTAGAAGGTCTGCCAGAACCAGTAGACCCCCTATATGGCACATAGATTATGTCACTAAGAGTGACTCCAACAAATGCTTGTACTCAATATCTGATGGATTAAGTTACACAGGACTTTCATCCATCTATCAAAACTTTATAGCACAAGTTTCAGTTGACATTGAACCACACAACTATTCAGAGGCTGCAGCAGATCACAGATGGGTTAAAGCAATGAAAGCTACGATTCAAGCACTGAAGGACAACAAAACATGGGAGTTGGTACAACTCCCAAAAGGGAAGAAGACTATTGGATGCAGATGGGTATACAAAATAAAATACAAAGCAACAGGAGAAGTGGAGATATTCAAAGCTAGATTGGTGGCCAAATGATACAACCAAAAGGAAGGTCTTGACTATCATGAAACATTCTCACCAGTAGTCAAGATGACTACTGTGAGATCAGTTATATCTATTGCAGCAGCTAAACATTGGACAGTCCATCAGATGGATGTGTACAATGCATTCTTACAAGGAGACCTATATGAGGAAGTGTATATGACACTGCCTCAGGGCTTCAATACTACTGGAGGTAATAAATAAGTTTGTAGGTTGTTTAAATCCTTATATGGGTTGAAATAGGCCTCAAGGCAATGTAATATCAAACTCACTTCATCATTGGTATTATCTGGTTTTTTCCAGAGTCATAGAGACTATTCTTTGTTTACAAAGCAGCAATGAGATAAACTAGTTGTGGTGCTTGTGTATGTAGATGACATGATTATCAATGGGAATGATCTCACTCTTATTCAAACTGCTAAGGAAAAACTTCAATCAACTTTTAAAATTAAAGATCTAGGAGAGCTCAGGTATTTCCTTGGGATAGAATTTGCAAGGAGTTCCCAGGGCATCCTTATGCATCAAAGAAAGTATGCCTTGGAGCTTATGTATGACATGGGATTAGCAGGTGGTAAGGGTGCTCCCTCCCCTATGAAAGTGAACCTGAGGCTCACAACTGTGACATATGATCAACATGCAGTCTCACAGTCGACTTCAGACACTGCAGCCTCTCCACAGGTGTCTGACTTACCACTAGCAGATCCTAGAATTTACAGGAGACTGATTGGGAGATTACTATATCTCACAAATACAAGGCCTGATATAGCATATGTTGTACAATGCTTAAGTCAGTTTATGCAAGCCCCTAAAAGATCACATCTGGAAGCTGGCATGCGGTTGGTCAGGTATATTAAGCAAGCACCAGGATCATGGATTCTTCTGTCCAGTTCTAGCAATTCTCAGCTCCAGGTATTTTGTGACACAGATTGGGGCTCATGTGTCAATAGCAGAAGATCAATCACTGGGTACCTAGTGATGTTTGGACATTATCCTGTATCTTGGAAGTCCAAGAAACAAGTAACTGTCTCAAGGAGTTCAACAGAGGCTGAATATAGAGCCATGACAGCCTCAGTTGCAGAAGTGGTCTGGCTCACTGGTTTGTACATGGAACTTGGTGTCCAGGTTCAGCTGCCAGTCTCTGTTTTCACTGATAGTAAATCTGTAATTCAGATTGCAGCCAATCTTGTCTTCCATGAAAGAACTAAACACATCGACATAGATTGCCATTTTATAAGGGAATGGATTCAAGGAGGTCTCATTCATGTTGCTTACTTGCCATCTGCTGAGCAACCAGTAGACATACTCACCAAGGCCCTTAGCAGTGTTCGTCATGCCTATTTGCTATCCAAGCTAGGAATGAAGAATATATTCATATCCTAGTTTGAGGGGTGTGTGTGTGTGTGAAAGTATTAGAGAAGTGCACAAGGGTGCCATAAGGAGGAGTACATATTATTATTATTGTGGTTGAGTTTGTTATGTTTGTTAAGATAGTTAGAAGAGTTAGTTAGTTGGTTAAATTGGTTAGTAGATATTTATGATGAGTTGTATGTGTATATATATAGTTGTGATGTAAAGCATTGGAAGAATATACATAGAAAATATACACAAGAGAAGCTCAATTTTGAGCACCAAAACCTTTATCGTTTTTCTCTTCATCTCATTTGCTCTTCCAATGAAGAATTAGCAATCAACATATCTGCAATTCTAAGAATCAGTACATGAGATTCAACAAAGCAGAATGTGCATATTTTGTTAAATTAATCGGGGATTTCGAAGAATCTGAACAAACTACCTAGACAATGTATTATAAAACATAACAATAATAACGAGATATGATGTTTGCATCTTACCTTTTCACCAGATTTTCCAATGACGAAACCACTGTTGGAATATGTAAAGCAACAACCGGAATAGTAAATAACTATTATAGTGATCGAAAGGATAAACAACAATTAGGACAACAATAAATTGTCAATATCTTGATCTTGAATGAAACTTCAAATATAGAACTTGTATTCGAAAATACAAGAACATGAATTGCTACACTTGTGGCTTGTAGATCTGCTGAGAATATGAACGGTTAGAATACTTCATTTGTTACGTTAACACCTGAAACACTTAGCAACCAATTAGATAAACCACAACACCACCGGCTGAGTCGAGAGATGACTTTCTATCTTTAAGACAAGATTGCCCCCGTATATAGGCTTTACGGAAGTGTGGACAATAGTCTCCCAAGATGAAACAACAAACAATCAAGTGTACAAAGCCTATATAAATGATCTCAGCGAAGAACACGAATAATGAAGATTGATAAGAGAAGGATTGATATCAGGAAAATCTGATCTCTTTGTGGCGTTGTGAACTTGTTTTTCTGTTCATATGTGCATATATGTTCTTCTCTTCTTCTATAGAATTGAGCCAAGGCTTCAATTTATAGGTGTGCAAGATGACCTCTTCAAATGCCCCACAATGGCAATCAGTTGCCATATAATGGATGACATTTAACCCCCAAGTAATGCAACAACATAATGGTCCAAGTAATGACAATTATTGGGTGGATTCAATGCCATTGAAACCCCCTCAACAACCAAGACTTTTGGGATTCTGTCGAGCAGTCACTGCCCATGAAGCGCCGTGACTCTGCCACATTAGTGCCACGACGCTAATTCAACCAGAAAACCGACAAAACTTATTGACAGTCACGCGTCGCGGCGCTGCGACCTAGTTCGGGAGGCGCAGCGGCCCTTCTCGGCTCCGCGACCCTTTTCCGACCCGTTCCATCTTACACCTCGCACAATTCTTCCTTCGTTTACCAACGTGGAATACTTGTTATTTAGCAAATAACCATCCATCATTCTATATCTCAAAGATTTCATTTACGTACCAATATCTCTTTCATTAACGAAATTTATGATACTTGGCACTAAGATTGCACGTGTGTGGATATAATATTTCCGACGTGCGGGGACCAATTGTTCGAGTCATAAATAACGGGATAAACTTAATTCCACATTAGTCAATTTCCAACAATCTCCTCTTGAAAGAGATTTTGGCGCACACACAATGTGCCTACTTTTAGCAATCTTTCAGCGAAAAGATATTACATCAGGAGAGGTAGCTTCCGCTTTGAACCTTCCCTAGTTGAATACCATCGGACTTACTTACTGCACGGTGAACGTGATGTCTTGAACCATCAGTGTTTAATGTAAGCCAAGACAACGGTACCAACACAATACCTCCCCTTTATTCGTTTCTTCTTTTGTTCTGTCCGTTGTGGCCGTGGACACACTTGAATTCTTAAGTGCGTTCCTTTGAGGCGGCATGTCCTCGCACTTAAATAGGTGATCTCTTACAAGGTATCCTGCTATACCCATTTCACAAGTGTTAGGAATCATTAAAAGTTTCTCCAACCTTAACCTCAACCGTTTGAGGATCGTTAAAGGTTTGAAAGCTTAACCTTTACCCACCATGCATGTAGCACTTTAATGTCTATCACTGGAACAACTTTGGATTCACGTTTCTTAACAAAAATCATAATCCGAAGTGTTTTTGCTTCCACCGAAGCGCTCAACTGAACCTTTTGCAGCTTAGTTTTTCCATTGAACCAAATTCTTGGGATCTCCAATCAGTATGGTTGGGTTACCACCACAAAAATTTGTATTGTTTGGGTTTTTAACCCATTCCCCTAGACAGGCAGAACTCTTGATCTTCGAGTAGTCCCTTAGTTAAAGGGTCTGCTATATCATTTGATTAGTAATCAAGGAAGTGACACCCATGATGATAAACTGCCATACAGTCTCATTTCTCTGACAGATCCGACAGATATGTCCAGACGCCGTCATCCATGCCCTTTTTGAAGCCGACCAGCTAGCCACAGTGTATAACTGCTGAAGGCACGTGTTTCTCCCAGTAAGGGACGTCCTTTAAGGAGTCATGAAGTTACTCAACTTCTTTCATGCTTTGTATAAAGCGATAACCTCCAATTCCAACATGAATCGGCCGATGCAAGTTTGCTTAGAGGATTTTCCAAGACTCACCATACACATTTACTTGTGGCTTTGGTGTTCTTCATATCTGATGTCCAGTTTGCATCACTGTGTTCTCCTAGAACTGCTGGACATCCAGAATACCATAATTCATAGATTAGCGAATATTTCAGATATCGTTATATCTGACTTAACGCCTTCTATCGATCATTTCTAGAATCATGAGTGAACCTTAGTTCAACTGATCTGCTTTGTACGCCGATACCAGGTCGGTTGTAGTGTGTACAATACATTGAACTACATGTGACCTGCACATATCACTCCTTGTCTATAGGTGCACCATGATTCCAATCAGTTTTATGATTCATATCCATTGGTAGCTTTAACGAGACTGTCAATTTTCTCACAACTGAGTTTGGAGTTAGACCAGTCCGTTAGATGTCTTAGAGATCCAATTCCTAAGATGTCATATGTGATACCCATATCTTTTTTTTAATATAACTTTCACTCTCACATTGTTGGTTTTCCAACTGTTATTTTTCTAACTTCAGAGTCAATGTTTCTGTTGTCAGATTCATTATTTCTATTTTATCTGAAACTTCCAGGACCAAATGTAAATATTTCAGGGACCAAAATGAAAGTACAGGAGGAAGCTCAATAGTCCAGCAAACCAACTCTGATCCCCCCCTTCCAACTCTCCGGTTAGAAATGCCATTTTAGCATCCATGCCACGCAAGACTGTAATGGCCATAGATGTTAAGCTATTCACAGGGGAGCACATGTACAAGTAGCCGAGGCCTTATACTCGTCAGTAGATCCATATACTTTGTACTCACTTTTGAGTATCCTCTTTTACAACCCAAATGTTCTTTTCCCGGATGAGATCAACCATTACACAAGTATAGTTCTATATGATGAAATCTATTTCTCTCTTTGTAGCTTCTTTCCAAAGCAACGCTTCTGGAGATGACAATTCTTTGTTAATTGTCCATGGTTCATTCTCAACCATACAAGCTAGAAGGCCTGGAACAAGTCTTTGTTCCCTATTTGCTCCGTCTCGGTTCAACATCTAGAATCCATGAGTTCTGTAGATCTGGAATATTAAGTTTCGGATAATTAGCAACTTCGAGTCCTGTAGCTCCAGAACGTCTGGTTCCGGACAGTCAGGCACTCACGGGTTCTTGTAAACCTCGAGCAATTAATTCTTTTTCCCTTCTCAAGGAAAGTTATCTTCAAAGAATTCAGCATTTTTGACACCAAGAGGCGATAAGCACTACTGTTATTTGCAGATCCAGTGGATATGCAATTTACAGTCTTAGGTCCAACTAGACCTGTTTCGGTATTCCAACCTCTACCAAGCCACCCCACATCACAACATTTGTATGCGAGATCCTTTCCATGTTTCACATGGAGAGTTATCCTTTTCCTTATGCATAGTTCTATTGAGAATCACATTAGCAGTAAGGAACGCCTTGCCCCACATATTTTGGGCATACGACTTTGCGCTTGGCTAACACCGTTAGACCGATGTGAGTAATAAGCAGTCATTTAATGAACGATGCTTCACATTCTCCCCTCTATCACTATGAATTCCTCAATCCTTAGGCTTAGTTGATCTTCAACGTCTGCTTTATAGCGCTTATCCGCTTCAATAGCTTCATCTTTGCTTTTCAACAAACAAAGGATACAATACGTTGTACCATTATCAATGAAGGTCACAAAGTACTTGTCTCCCCCATCTATTTTGTACAAACTTCAAATCACCCATGTAGGTGTGACTAAGTTCTAGAGGAGCGGTGCTTCCTTCGCTATTTCTTTGATGGGACTTGGAAATGTGATTTTGCCTCTTCGCCTACCTCACATTCATTTTGAGGGTTTATGTTGACAGAAGGCAACAATCTCAACTTTGTTAGATTTTGAATGACTTTCTATTTAATGTGTCTTAATCTATGATGGCATAGATGCACTGATTACAAATATATCATTCATTTAGCTACAGACATACTGTACCATTCTTAGTTATTACAGACCTGTTGTACTAGTCTCAAACCAACTTGACCAACAATGTCCCTTAAACCAAGTTTGGGACATGTATCACCTCATTTTAGAGTGATCCCATTCCCTGAAGTCCTATTGAGGACAACCTCTCCAACCCCTTCTACTTTAGAGGTGGCGTTGCTTCACATGAACAACCTCTTGCCCGTGGTTAGTGCACAACCGGATCATATGTGATCTGGATACTCTGTCCCACTCCAGTTGCATAGGCAGACTGAGTGTCCAATTTCTTTTCTACCTTTCTTTTGGCCTTCAGATCATTTAAGACCTAGAAACTCTGGCCCACCTCACTAGGTGTCCATTACTTTTCTGTCAACTAAATTTTGGCCCACTCTAGTCGCTCGTAGGATTTGTACGACTGAGTGTCCAATATCATCTTATCAAATGTATTTTGTCCCACTCCAGTTGCCCGTAGGCTTTGTACGACCGAGTGTCCAATATCATCTTATCAAATGAAGGATCTTCTGCCAAATTATGTGACAGGTTCAATGTCTTAAGATAAGCCATTATCTTTTAGTATTCTTCTCTTGTGATTGGTGCCCAGGAAAATCCCTGGAGCTTACTTAAGAGTGATAACAGTTTTAGCACAGTCAGTTGATCTCCCTCCTTCGTATGTGCGAATATACTTTACACACTTTTAATAATTACACCCAAAAGAACGGATCTTTTAAGTTTTATTTATAATAGTCCAATCTTTAACCGGGAAGGAATAAGATTCAATATCTGATTTTAAAGTGTAGGGAATATAAGTTTTTAATGAAAAACACTTTCATATTTCCAGCCTCGCTTTACACACTTTTATTCAGACATTAACTAAACATTTTTTTGATAAGGAAGGATTAACTTAGACGAAGCAAGGGCGTAGCAGCTGCGCGAAAGCCCTTTCGAATTCTGGCTCACTTCAGTTAGACTGAGTGTCCAAATCCTCCTTACCATAATTCAGATTCTTTGTCTGGGACATATATATGACTTTTGCTTTATGATAGAACATCATTTTCAGCCTTCTCCTCTTGTCCCAGTTGACATCCTCAGCCTCTCGTGGGCGCTTGTTTCCACCACCCTCGGAAGCGGTGACACCAACTCGTCCTTGATCTTTAGCCGTACTAGCATGACTATCAGCAGTATCTTGAAGCTTAACATCAGATTCAGAGATCCCTCCTTTGACGGAAACAGATTTGTAACTGTCGTCAAAGAGAGAACCATAACTAGGCCCAATCTTGAAAGCACAGTTGTGGTTTGAACTGTTAGCAAAACTCTCAACAGAACTGTTTTCAAGAAGAAAACCACAGCCAGATTTGGTCACACACTTGTCGATCAACATCTTTCGAATCACTAATACAATCTTGTCTTAAAATTATTGGAATATGTAAAGCAACAACGAGAATATTAAATAACTATTACAATGATCGAAAGGATAAACAACAATTAGGACAACAATAAGTTGTCAATATCTTGATTTTGAATGAAATTTCAAATATAGAACTTGTATTCGAAAATACAAGAACATGAACTGCTACACTTGTGGCTTGTAGATCCGCTGAGAATATGAACGGTTAGAGTACTTCATCTGTTAAGTTAACACCTGAAACACTTAGCAACCAATTAGATAAACCACAACACTACCGACTAAGTTGAGAGATGGCTCTCTGTCTTTAAGACAAGATTGCCCCCGTATATAGGCTTTACGGAAGTGTGGACAATAGTCTCCCAAGATGAAACAATAAACTATCAAGTGTGCAAAGCCTACACAAATGATCTCAGCGAAGAACACGAATAATGAAGATTGCTAAGAGAAGGATTGACATCAGGAAAATCTGATCTCTTTGTGGTGTTGTGAACTTATTTTTCTGTTCATATATGTTCTTCTCTTCTTCTATAGAATTGAACCAAGACTTCAATTTATAGGTGTGCAAGATGACCTCTTCAAATGCCCCACAATGGCAATCAATTTCCATGTAATGGATGACATTTAACCCCCCCAAGTAATGCAACAACATAATGGTCCAAGTAATGACCATTATTGGGTGGATTCAATGCCATTGAAACCCCCTCAACAACCAAGACTTTTGGGATTCCGTCGAGCAGTCACTGCCCATGAAACGCCGCGGCTCTGCCACGATAGTGCCGCGACGCTAATTCAGCAGAAAGCCGACGAAACTTACTGCGAGTCACGCGCCGCAGCGCTTCTAGTCATAAATAACGGGATAAACTTAATTTTACATTAGTAAATTTCCAACAACCACAACCTCCAGTGACCAAAATTGACTCAAGCGTCAGTGCTTTTCGCTAAGCTTTCTCAATCTGCTCGAGTTCAAAGAATTCCTAGTTGTAAAAAGAATATTTTAGGATGCCATGCTCCTCTACGACTACATCAACATTAGAATAAAGAGTCTTTCTATCTGTTCTAATGATGACTAAGGTGGGAAAGTTAGAGAGCTTAATGAAACGGGTTTGATACATCTCAATCAGCTTCTGAGTAAACGATACACATTCTTTGAATGAGGTCACTAACAGGCCTACGATCTTGCATTCAAGCTAAGCAACAGGTACCCAATAGTTATCAAGTCATAGTGGAACCTCAGAAAAGGCAGTATTAATTAAAGAACAAGAGTAAATATGCAAAATCTTGATAAGAAACGACATTTTGAATCACCCTTCGTTTCATCAGTGCAATTAAATAAAGTTATTAAAGGTTTGATGCTTTCCGAGAATCATAAAACTTCCTAGCTATTTGAAAAGGTTGCAAAACAGATTCCAAAGCCTAATTATGAACAAAGATGTGATTTTTCCTGAAAGGTCCACGGAAAAAAAGAACTGCAAGAAAATTTCAGACACAAGAACATCATCTTCATGTGACACAAACAAAGGCATGCAGAGCCAAGCATCCTGAAAGAAATAATCCCTTGATTATTTTCATTAATTGAAATAGTATATATACAATTTACATATTTCCATAATAGGAGAATCCTATTCATATTCTACTTCTAAAACCTTATTCTATTTGGATACTAACTATACAATTATGGTAATACAATTATGGTAAGTATACAAGATTAATTACACCCATATATTACCTAAACTAAATATACACTATATATCGCAAACCTGAGACTATGTACCATATGATATACATATGATATATGGTATATCATATGTATATCTAACACACCCCCGCAGTCATAGCGGGTGGTATTCGAATGCTGAGACTGTCCCTAAAATCTTTAAAAAAGACCTAGGGAAGATCCTTTATAAAGTTATCAGCTATTTGATACCGGGACAGGACATGGCAGACGCATACCTGACCACGAGCAACCTTTTCTCGAACAAAGTGAATGTCTATCTCGATATGTTTAGTGCGCTGGTGCTGAACCGATTACCCGACAGATAGATGACACTAATATTATCACAATAAACCAAGGTCGCTTTCTTGATAAGACAATGAAGATCGAACAACAAAATACGTAACCAACATGATTCAGAGACCACATTAGCTATCCCTCGATACTCAGCCTCGGCACTGGAGCGGGACAAAGTCGATTGACATTTCGCATACCAGGAGACCAAGTTATTACCAAGAAACATGCAATAGCCAGACCTGGTTTATACGAGACAAGTGTGGACGTCGAGGAAGGATATAAATGCAAACCATAGTCAAGGGTACCCTGAATATACCTAATGATGCGTTTGAGTGCATTCATGTGCTCAACCCTGGGATCATGCATAAACAAATACACCTGCTGTACGACATATATAATATATGGTCTCATGAATATAAGATACTGAAGGGCCCCTGCAAGACTGCGATAGCGAGTTGGATTCTCGTATGGTGCGCTGGCTGCAACACCTAATTCAGGTTTAGTATCAACTGGAGTGGAAGTGGACTTACAGGATGACATCCCAGCCCTCTCAATGATTTCGGCTGCATACTTCCTTTGTGATAAGAACAACCCACCTACATGATGAGTGACAATAATCCCCAAAAAATAACTCAAGGCCCCCAAGTATTTCATAGCAAACTCAGAACTGAGCAATGTCTTGATTGACTGGCGTAATGCATCGGAAGAGGCAGTCAAGATAATATCATCCACATATAATAGGATATAAGCCAAAGACAAACCACGACGATATATGAACAAGAAATTATCCGACCTACTGTGAGTGAACCCAATAGTCGAGACATAGTCGACAAACCTCTTATACTAGGCCCATGGAGACTGCTTAAGCCCATATAAGGACTTTTTCAACCAACAAACATGATTAGGATATTTGGGATCCCTGAACTCCAAGGGCTGATGCATATAAACTGTTTTCTTGAGATCCCCATGTAAGAAATCATTCTTGACCACCAGACTAAACGTCTCCCCACAATCTACACCAACCTGCTGAGTCTTACTATCACCCACAAGCCGAGCCTTATGCCTTGCAAACGAACCGTCTGAATTGTTCTTATAAGCAGAAATCCACATAGATCGAATAATATTAACACCGGATGGATGGGGAACCAATTCCCACGTCTTATTATTAATAAGAGCAGTATATTCATCGGTCATAGCAATTTTCCAATTCGGGTCATTTAAAGCAGACAGGATTATGAGGTAAGGGTGATTTAAGAACATTAGAATTTAAATTAAAATGTCTTTTTGGTGTAAAAATACTCTGTTGACTATGAGTGACTGACCTATGACTCGAGGAAGCATTGGGCAGATTTTGGGAAATATCGGGCCACGTGACAGACTGACCAACAGGCAGTGGGCCTGCTGGCCCAACATGGAGACCGGCCGAACGAGATCGAACAGTGGATCGCCGTAATCGAAGCACGACTTGGGCCGATCGGGCGAGAATAGTTGGCCCGATTCTTTGGACTCGTAATCGAGGTGATGTTGTGGCTGGAGGACCAGCGAGCGGTGGGCCTGCTAGCGGATTTGGGGTGCGGGATAAGTTCGAAAAATAGTGAATAATGTACGGGGATATATCATCATTCAAAAAACTATATGAACTAGGCACGGGATTACCAACCTTAGCAAATGGAAATTGGGATTCATAAAAAATTACATGGCGACTAATGATGATTTTATTAGAAGACAAATCAAAACATTTGTAACCACGATGGTTTGACGGGTAACCCAAGAACACACACGGGGTAGAACGGGCCTGAAGTTTGTTAATTATGGTGGACGGAAAGAGTGGATAACACAAGCACCCAAAGACCCTAAGATGAGAATACAAAGGTGTTTTATTATATAAAATTTGTAGGGGGGAAGAATACGTCAAACCTTTGAAAGAAAGAATGTTAAAAAGATATGTAGCCATTTGTAGAGCATGATGCCAAAAAAATGGGAGTACGGAAGCATGAATCAATAAAATGCGGACAATGTTATTGATGGTACAAATTTTTCGTTCGGCTTTCCCATTTTGTGAAGATGTGTGAGGGCAAGAAAAATGAAAATTGATCCCATTATTTGCACAAAATTCCTGAAACCCCCCTTGTCATATTCTTTGCCATTGTCACATTGGATATTTTTTATTTCTCGTTCAAATTGTGTTCTAATGAAAGCTTTAAATTTTAAGAAAATGGAAAAAACTTGAGATTTTTCGCTATCAGAAAAGTCCTTAAAAATTTAGAATAATCATCCAAAAAGAGAACATAATACCGATGATCTAAAGAACTAAGAATAGGAGATGTCCATAGGTCGCTATCAATAATATCAAATAGTATTAAAGTATGAGAATTAGAGTCTACAAACAACAACCTAACAATTTTTCCTAAAGAAAAAGAATGACAATTAGGAGTACTACGCGTACCCTTACATGAAATAAAATTATTTTTATCTAAGGAAGACAAAATAGACGACCCCGGATGATCAAGACGAGCATGCCACAAGAAAGGAGCAAGGGCTGCAAACGCTGACGGCAAGGCTTGACTCGATGGACTGGAACTGGGTGTGATAGGATAAAGATCTCCCCTACTATCACACCTCATGAGAGGACTCCCCGTCTTGAAATCCTTCACAGAGAAACCAAATGGATCAAATTCAATAGACACGTAATTGTCAGTGGTGAATTTACGGACATACACTAAATTTTTAATCAATTTGGGGGCTTGAATGGTATTTTTCAAGATAAGGGGTGGATGGGGGGGGGAGACAAAGTTTTATGACCATAACCACAAATTGGAACAAAATTACCATTACCAATAATTATGCCACGAGGGTTGCTCAAATTGGAACAAGACGAGAGAGTACCTGAATCGGATGTCATGTGGGTAGTGGCACCGGTGTCCATATACCAATTTGGGTCCGGAGGATTTAATCCAAGCATGTGCATTGCGGCTTCGATGTCTGTAGAAGTAGGGGACACTGCGTGATGGGCCTGTGGGGGCTAAGGCCCAAGTACCCCTGCTTTCTGCCTTGGCCCAGATAGATTACCAAAAATGGGCCACTACATGTTGGGTCGCTGCCGCCGCCGCCACCACCGCCGGAGGTCAGACGCCGATCGCCATCGCTTGGCCCAAACCATGGGGCCCACTGCCACTGCATAGGGGCCCAAAACTGCTGCTGCTGCTGACTACCCCGAGGGGCACCACCGCCACCATCACTATTCCGGCTGCAGCCATTGTTGTCGCATCGATTCTTGCTATTATTTTTCTTATTTCCCCCTTTTGCCGCCACCGTTGTTGTGGTTTTGGCCCGAGTTATTGGAACTGGTAGGATGAACAGTGGACTCGGTCATCATGACCATGGGACTAGAACCAGTAGCTGCCTTTTTAGCCATGCCCGCTTCTTCGAGTGTAAGCATAGAACGAGCTTGATAAAACTGCGGAAGAGGATTGTTTTGACGAAGAAGCGTGCCAACACCGCTATAGGCCTCAGAGAGGCCTAAAACCATTTGGAGGACCAAACAATCATTCAAAACCGACGCGCCCACGTGCGGAGTTGGTCCGCCAATTCCTTCAATCTGTTGCAATAAGCCGAAATGTTAGGGAAATCTTTCATATTGACGAGGGAGAAATCCTGCTCAAGAGTAACAACTCTTGAATTTTGATTGTCTTGGAATATATCACGCAGTCTATCCCAAGTCGCCTGTGCCGTAGCGTCAGGCTCAATAATCATTTATAAAAGGTCGGTAGAAATTGTGGAATATATCCACTGAAGGACAGTGGCATCAAGAGACATCCACAACTTAGGATCATCCTCGTATTTTGGTACCTCCGTATCCTCAGGAGCCGCGGGGATTATGTGATGGATGACTTGATGCGAGCGTGCCTGAATTTTGAACAGTTTGGCCCACGTCGTATATTGGACGTTTTCTATTTCACGAACAAGAGGGATGCTATTCTTGATGTTAGAAACTGCAAGGGCAGGATGAAATGTGTTCTTTGATGTAGACATACTGATAGAAAAATATGTGATTGATGGATTTGAAAGAAAAAATTGGGAGAAAGATGAATCGCCGGCACAAAAACTGAGACAGAGGGCTCAGTTTTTGAGGTTTAGGATAAGAAGGAGGAATAATTTTTGGAGAGGATTTTAAGACCTAGACTTCTGATACCATGAAAGAAATAATCACTTGATTATTTTCATTAATTGAAAGAGTATATATACAATTTACATATTTTCATAATAGGAGAATCCTATTCCTATTCTACTTCTAAAACTTTATTCTATTTGGACACTAACTATACAATTATGGAAATATAATTATGGTAAGTATACAATACTAATTACATCCAAATATTACCTAAACTAAGTATACACTATGTATCGCAAACCCGAGACTATGTACCGTATATCATATACATATGATATATGGTATATCATATGTATATCTAACACATCCATAACATGTGGCTGTTAGCATAATGGACATATTGTAGAATATCTATATTATGATATTCTCGATATGGTGAATATGTAAGAGATACTCTGGATATATGAAATATTATTAGGGATATTCTATATTTAGTATAGAATATTTTGTATAATTAGTTGTAGAATATTATGAAGAATATTTTGTAGGATTTATATTTAAAGTAGGATATTTTACTTCCTCTCATCTCTTATTTCTCTTGTGTATAAATACCAATGTATTATGATGTATTTGAATCAAGTAATTGAGATAGTCATTATTCATTTTCACTTGTGCTTTCTTGTACTTGACATGGTATTAGAGCCTTCTTTTGATTCTTACTGTCTTTCATCTGTGGTTCCTTTAAAAGTTTAGTTCTTTTGGTTCTCGACTGTTCGTCAACAATCAATCCTAAGCATCTATGGCTATTGGTCTTGGTTATTCTAACTATTTTTTTTGTATTATTGTGTTTTTGATTTTCTTTATTCAAAAATATGACTTCATATCAGTTTAAGTCCTTCAGTGTTCGTTTCACTGGAAAAATTATTCTGTTTGGGAATTTCAGTTTCAACTATTTATCATGGGAAAAGAATTATGGGGTCATATAGATGGAAGTGATCCTGCTCCTAATAATCTTACAAAGTTAGGCCAGTGAAAGATCAAAGATGCTCGGGTGATGACATGGATTTTAGATCAATTGATCCTCTTATTGTTCTTAATCTCAGGCCGTACAAGACTGCAAAGGTCATATCAGATTATTTACAAAAGGTTTACCACCAAGACAATAGTGTACGGCGATTTCAACTAGAGCATGAAATTGCTAATCACTCTCAAGGAAGTCTCTCTATTCAGGATTATTTTTCTTGATTTCAAAACTTATGAGCTGAATTTACTGATATTGTTTATGCTAAAATACCTGCTGAATATCTCTCTATAATTCAAGCAGTTCATGAGCAAAACAAGCGAGACCATTTTTTATGAAGTTACGATTTGATTTTGAGAGTATTCACTCTAACTTGATGAATCGTAACTCGTCTCCCTCCTTAGATGTTTGTTTTAGGGAATCACTTCGTGAAGAGCAACGTCTTCTCACCCAAAATGCTTTCAAGCAGGAAAATGTTCCTACTGTTGCATTTGCTACTCAAGGAAAAGGAAAGTACATGGATATGAGCAAAACTCAATGCTACAGTTGCAAGGGATATGGTCATATTGCTAGCAATTGTAGTAAGAAGTTTTGAAATTATTGTAAACAACACAAACATATTATCAAAGAGTGTCCTACACGTCCTCAAAACCATAGGATCAATGGTTTTCAAGCTGAAATAAATGGTTCCACGTAGGGGTGGCCAGTGGGCCGGGATCGAGACATTCGGGCCGGGTTTGGCGGGATCGGGTCGGGGCAGGAAGGGGGAAGGGGCGGGATTTGGAAATGTCTCGCACCGATCCCGATCCCGTCGGAATCGGGTCAGGATCCCGGACGGTTTTTTTTTTGCACTTAATTTTAAAAATAACATATATATAAAAACTCAATAATTAAACAAGACAAGATAGTGTAATAAAAATATCCCAATGTTGTTTTTGTGCCTCTTATATTATTTAATAGACATATAATTTTTTTTGTAATACAAATACAATTGTCAAAATTGGAACTTTGTGGTGTTGTTCAATAGTTGAAAATTACATAGTAAAATTGCAATTAAAAAAATTACATTCTGAAAAAAAACTGTTCTAGTTTCTTGGTAATTTCCTGTGGTTTTCGGTTGGAATTGGTATTTGTTGGTCAAATTGCTCCACGTCGCTTCCACCACCTTCGGATAAGATTTCGTTGTAGTTTTCATCTTCTTCTTCGTTGATCTCTAGTTGACCGCACCTTCTCCGCTCCGCTTGTATCCAATCTCTGAATAATACTACAATCTCCAAGCTGTCTCCGGCTAATGAGTGTCTATGATCTCCTATTTGATATCTGCCGGCAGAAAAAATGCTTTCTGACGCAGTTGATGACACTTGAATGTTCAAAACATCTCGGTCCATCATTGAAAGTGTCGGAAAGGTCTTCTCATTCCCCCTCCAGTATTTCAGCAAGTCTTCATGTCCATCTTCATTGATAACTTCTTGGTACGGTACAGAACCCTGCAAAACAAAAATATCAAACTCGCTAATTTGGTTAGTAGCGGTACGTCCACACATTCTATTTCTGAGGCTTTCAATGCTAGCCGCAGAAACATCATGTCTTTTGTGAGGTTGTGTTGAAGATGAAGAAGATGGTATGGAAGCCGGTAGGTTACTAGCACTTTCTTGTTGGTAAAACCTATATATTTTTTTGCATTGGTCTTCTACACTAGACAACACTTCTTCTTTAGTTTGTTCACTAGGTGGTGGGTGATTTAGATTTTTTTGGACTTGAAGGTGGTAGTACTTCTATACAATCGTAAATAGTTTCAATAAGTGATTTAGTACCGTCTATTTTAATAGTCGGATTTAATACAGTACCAATAATATAAATAGTTGGAATAGGAATAAAATATTTTTTTATTTTGATAAACATTTTTTTAATGGCTGCCATATAAGCTGATTTTTCCATATATTCACTAAGTAATAAAAATATTAGAGTTATATAAAACAACATAGTTGAAATAGTAGGATAATATATACCGGAAAATTCTTTTGTTACTTGAAAAAATTTCTCTAAAAATACAATAAGTTCGGAAATTTTTACCCAATCGCTATCTACAACCATATCAATCGGATTTTGATTATTAGAGTTATAAAATAAAGTTATAGGTTTTCTATAGTCATAAGCAACAAGTAGTTGCTCGTATAAAGAATTCCACCTAGTGAGTACTTCTTCTGGAATTTTTCTATAAGGTAGTTGGCAATCGTGACAAGTTTTTTTATATTCTTTTCTTCGTTGTATTCTATTATTTTTAAAAATAAAGTCTATAGCAAATTGTATTTTACTAAGAATGTCTTCAAAAAGTGATAGACCATCCTTTATAATTAAGTTATATATATGGCACACACATTTTATATGAAAATGATTTGAAAAAGATGGAGTTAAACTATTTTTTAAAATTATAATATCGTAATTGTTAGAAGAAGCGTTATCTAATGTAATAGTCATAATTTTATCAGTTATTCTGTAATAATCGCACACTTGATAAATATTTCCTGCATTAAAATTACCAGTGTGCCTATCATCTATATATCTATACGCTAAGATACATTTTTGCATAGACCATTTATAATCTATCCAATGACAAGTTACCGTTAAAAAATCATGGTCGTTATTACTACGGCCTATATCAGAAGTGATAGCCACTTTGCCATTAAAATGATATAATGAATAAAGTAAATACTGTTTATATTCATGTGCAAATTTAAATACATCTCTCTTAGCAGTTGATCTAGGAAAACCGTTAAAAGCAGGATTATACATATCTCTAATGTAATGAATAAAACCGGGAGATGAAGGAAATGAAAAAGGCAAACCCTCCACATCAACTAATTTTGCTAGTGCTTCCCTATCTCTATGTTTATCATATTTAGGGCCTACAATTCCCCCGTCATAGGGTTAATTTGACCCTGTACTTGTTCCGGGACAGTATGTGAACCTTGTCCCGATGGAGCGGACGTTTGTGCACCCGGTTTTGAAGCCTCGTATTGGGCATACCTAGCAGGATGAGACCTTGATACGTGTCTCATTAATCCCCCATCCCACCTTGACCTTTTCCAGTTTTAAATTTTAAAACATCTTTACAGATTTTACATCTAGCTACTTGATTCTCTACGTCCCTATCAAAAAATGTCCATGCATCTGATTTTAATGTTTGTTTTGCTGGACCTCGTCTCATACTAGGGGCAATAGGAGGCATTTCAGTTGAAGGTGCACTAGTGGGTGTGTTGTCATCTACATTAGTGGGTGTATCATCCAAATCATCGTCTAAGTTAAAGTCTTCTTGAGTTTCAGAAAATAGCTCATCGTCTAAATCCAAGGGTATTGTAGGAAAATGTTCAGTATCAACAAAATCATCCTGTGTAGGAATAGGATTCTGTCTAGAAATAGGACCCTTGCCCTTGTTTCCCCTACTAGAAGAAGCATGACCCCTACCTGTAAGCATACGTTTAAATCCTTCCATTATAAATTTATAATTATACTAATAAATAATTAAAGTAACTGAAATTAAGTGCGCTAAATAAAATAAACAGACAATAATAATTTAATGAAGGAACAAATGTACCAAACGCCGACGTGTAATCGAGAGGTTGAAAATTGAAACTTTGCTTGATGGAAGATCCTCAAGCTAGTTGCCAACTTCACTCCCAAATGAATAAATAAAATTGAATATTTAGTAGACAATATAGACTTGTAGAGAGATAGATTGAGAGATTAGAGAGATTGTAGGAAGATTTGTGAGAAAAATGAAGAGAAAATGAGGTATTTATAGTTGGAAAATTGGGTTAAAGTATAAATATAATAACTTATGGGTTAAAAATAAATATTAAGGGGGTAGTGGGGGTTGGGGGAGGCCAAATATGGCTGTTGCACAACGGCCAAAATGTAAAATGGCCATTGGTGCAACGACTATTTTTGCAAAAGGGGGATTTCGGGCGGGATAGGGGCGGGACCGGGATCGGGATCGGGATCGGGATCGGGTCGGGACTGGCGAGCCTGGGGCAGTCCAGGATGGGTGGGGACGAGACCATGTCCAGTCCCGATTCGAATCCCGATACCGATATTTTTTTTTAAAATGTCGGGTTCGGGGCGGGACCGGGGCGGTGTCGGGGTGGGACCGGGCCAACCCGGCCCACTGGCCAGCCTTAGTTCCACAAATGATAACTCATCTTCAATCGAAACTAGCAACCAATTTTCTACTCCAGAAGCTGGACAATTCTTACTCCTGAAATGGTACAACAAATGATCGTGTCAGCCTTTTCTGCTTTGGAGCTACAAGATAACAATATTACATCTAATTTTTAACTTGTTGATTATGATGTTTCCAATTATAGACCAACTCAACTAGTATGATAAAAATATCCATGACTATCACGGTCCATCATAATTTCAGATTGTGAATGTAGTAATTTACCCATTACCAAGGTTGGGGATATTACTCAAACTTTCAAGAATATTTTTGTATCACCAAAGCTCTCAACTAGTCTTATTTCAGTTGGCCAATGGATAGATAACAATTGTGATGTGAACTTTTCTCGTAATGGTTGCATTTTGTAGGATCAGGTGTCGGGACGATAATGGCGAAGGGGCTTAAAGTTGGAAGACTGTTTTCTATACGCTTTTCCATTCCCCGTGTTCTATCTTTTGCTTGTACTTCTACAACTAGTAAAACTGAGGTTTGGCATAAGCGTCTAGGACATTCAAATTCTACCGTGTTGTCTCATTTATCAAATTCTGGTTTATTGAGAATAAAAATCAGTTTTCAGCTGCTTCATTTGGTTGCTCTACTTGTAAATTGGGCAAAAGTATAACTCTTCCTTTTCTTAATTTCGGTAGTTTTGCTAAAAAGGGTTTTGATGTCATTCATAGTGTTTGGGGCTTTTCACCAATTATTTCCCATGCTCATTTCAAGTACTTTGTGACATTCATACATGATTATAGTTGATTTACATGGGTGTATTTTCTCCGTTACAAATATGAGGTATTTTTCATATTCAAGACATTTTTGGCTTATATTGAGACTCAATTTTCTACATGCATCAAAATATTAAGATCTGATCCTGGTGGAGAATATATGTCACAGTAAAATGGGGTTGCTGAGCGTAAAAATCGTTACCTTTTAGATATAACTCGTACTTTATTGATTGAGTCCTCTGTCCCATCTAAATACTGAGTGGAAGTTTTGTCTACTGCTGTCTATTTAATTAATAGATTGTCATCTAAATTTTTAAATTTTGAGTCTTTGTATTATCGTATTTATCACCATAATCCTACCTATCATAATTTTCATACATTTGGTTGTGTTTGTTTTGTGCATCTGCCTCCTTCTCAACGCAATAAACTTTCTGCTCAGTCTACTAAATGTGCTTTTATCGGTTATAGTACTTTCCTAGAAAGGTTTTATTTGCTATGATCCAAGTTCTAACAAATTTCATGTTTCTAAAAAAATTGTTTTCTTTGAGAATCGGTATTTCTTTCCTACTCATGTTGAGTCATCTTCTGTTTCTCCTATTCTTCCTACTTTTGAGGATTTTTCATTTTTTTCTAAGCGGTTCAAACCTAGATTTGTGTATAGAAAGAAATGGTACACACTTAAATATGCAATACAAAGCAAGGAATTGAAGAAATGAGTAAAAGTTTGAGAATTTTTTCATCAAAAATTTCAAAGTTTCAATCCCCAAGTGTGGTGTAAGAATCATAGCCTTCTAAAATCTTGTGTTGTGCCAAAGATGTCTTCTAAAATGAGCTTGGTCGAGTTTTATGTGGTTTGAAATAACAAAAATGTGAATTTTTGAAACTACCCAAAAGTCCGCCCAAAAACCTTCTTCGCGTTCGCATTCAGAGCGTCGCGTTCCCGAGGGGTTGTTGAATGGTTGAACCTCGCATTCGCGAAGGGTTTTTCCTGGCAGTTTTCCTTTTTCTTCGTTTGAGCTCCCTTTTGCCTCATTTTCACTTGGTTTAATCTCAATCCTTTTAATAACTCATTGCACCTAAAATAATAGCAATATACACCATAAAATAACCTCATATTATCAAAAAAAGGACGTGAAAATCAAAGTAACGAGAGTAGAATAAGTGGTAAAATCACCACTTATCACTCAAGAAAAAATATTTTACAAAACATGTTTAAAAATTAATAAGTACAAGGTAAGAGTATTCCACCTTGTGACTCCTTAATAACTTTTGAGCCTCAAGGTAGGAAATAAGCCAACTTGAGGGTGTCCCAATCCTACCCCTTATAAAAACTTCTGGTTCCCCGGGAAAAGATAATTTTACAACCTTTTGCCGACAATCGAACGTGGCATAACATGCTGACAGCCATTCCATACCCAAAATAATGTCAAAATCTTCCATATCAAGTAATACTAAGTCTGCTATTGTTCCTCTACCATTTACCTCTAACGGGAAATTTTTAATTACCCGAGAGGCCCAAACTGAGGCCCTTATTAGTGTCATGACTTCAAAGGGTTCACTCAAATAAGAAGGTTCTACATGTAGACTCTTAGAAAAACCCATCGACACATACAAAAATGTAGAACCGGGATCATATAATATAAGTGAAGGAATACTCGAGACCAACAAAATACTTGTGACCACCGCATTGGATGCCTCCGCCTCATTTCTCTAGGGCAAAGCATAGAGCCTGTTAGGATTGTTGGACTGTTGACCTCCCTGACTCTGTCGGGACTGGTTTCCCTGATTTCCTTTGTGGGCAGCTGTGGTTGTTTCTGACCTCCTATGAGAAAACTGAGTTTGGGTTCTCTTCTTGCAATCCCTGGCATAGTGATCTGGTTCTCTATAGTTGTAACATCCTTTCGGTGAGAATCAACATTCTCCAACATATTTCTTTTGACAAACCTTACAGATCGGTTTGTCACCTCATGTGTTAGGGTTGGTGGCCTTGACCTTGCCACCTTGATGATTGACACATCTATGCCCCTGGGGCCTGAAATGAGACTGGCCTACTGACTGGCTCGGTTTTGAAGAACCCTTACTGCCCTCTTGCCTCTTGTTCTGATTTTGATTAAAGGATTCTGACGATCGAAGCCTCTTGTGCGAATACTCTTTTTTGCTTTAGCAAAACTGTCTACCCTCATAGCCATGTCGACGATCTGAAGGTAAGTCCGATCATTGGCTAATGCCACTACCTTCTCCGCCAGGTTCGGGTTTAAACCCTCAACAAATCTTTTGACTTTCTCCCTTTCCATAGGAACAATGTGTGCGTTGTATGCAGACAATCTCATGAATTGGGTATCATATTCCTGCATACTACGGTCCCCTTGTTTCAACTGTTCAAACTCATGTCTGAGCGCATCTTTTCAGGTGTTAAGCATATATTTTTCAATGAATGCTGCTTTGAACTCCCCCCACTTCATTGGTGGTGACATCGGGGAATAATTTTTTCTAAAATTCCTACACCACACCCCTGCGTCGTCCACTAAACGTGCGCTTACCAAATTGACGCCAAACGTCTCCACACATCCTAGGGTAAACATTAGGTCTTCTACCTCATCGAGGAACACAATCGGGTCAGACTTTGAGTCCTTCCCTGAGTAGATAGGTTCCCTTCTTCTCATAAAATTCGCCCATAGCCTATCCGGTACTACTTGAGCTCTCACATTTTTGGCTAGTGGTGCAGTCACAACTGGTTCTTGGGCCGGCGAGTTCTGGGTCGGGTCAATGACTGAGACACTAGTTGTAGGCTGAACCATGTGTGAGACTGCAGATGTCATTAACTCTATGAATCTATCTAATTTTTGTCCCACCGTTTCCTGGGCCATTTGACTCTCATTTTCTTCAACATTTTCCACGCTATCTTCAGACACCGCTCCCTCAACTGGAGGTATAGGAGCTTCGTGGTGAACCTCCTCTTGAACCCTCAGTTCTTGTGCTGGAACTCTTGGGGGTTGACATTGTCCCCTTGCTCTTCCCCGGGTAGTTCTGATCGACCTTCACACCATCAGTACTTGTGAGTCTACCATTTTCTATAAAGACAAGCACGCCCATATTTTAGAAGACATGACATCTATTTTAACTCCCCAAAATTTTCTTATACTTCTTAAGCATGCAACACCACAATAAAAATAGAAAAATGATATTATTTCATTCTTGCATTCATAACACTTCATTCCATCATAACATAATCATTATACTAAATCTTATTAGATAATTCTCCGTCACTCATTGTAGATCTCCAACTCAAACTTGCATTTACTACAACCCGTGTTAAAGGGCTTAACCGCTTGACTCGTCTATTCCGCAGGTTGTCATTCAGCTCCTTATGAACCTTGTTCCTTGCCTCCATTTCCCTATCGTCCATTCTTTCCTTTATCTTCCAGACTTTCTTCACTAAATATAGGAATTTACGCAAGAAGCCTTCTTTACTATCTCCACATAGCATCTTTGCTCTTCTAAACAAGGAGTGGAAATCTCCCGGAATGGAGTTGACTATTATCTATAGTATGACTCCAATCGGATAGTCGAAAAAGGTCGGGTCAAATGAATGTCTCTTCCATCTAGCCCTAAGCAAATCCATACAACGTGTGATTGTGTCATCCATATACGTGCCAAAATCGTCTCCTGGGTCCATCCTACGGTCCATCAACTCCTCCTGAGCTCGCATTATCTTTTTCATTTCTATGAGCACTTCCCTCTTTGTTGGAACTCGTATTGTAACCATATCTACAAAAACACTTGTTAGTTAGTTTATCGTTGTATAGTCTCCTTTCCTAATCCGTTTGAAGGAGGTAATACGAGAATGAAGTCTTTGAAAAGACTCAAGATAGGCACGAGGAGAGTATGAAGAAAGTGAAACTGTTTAGGAATAAGACTAAGGTGGCGTGCACACCGTCACAATAAGTAACCGGTCAAGCACCCAACTCAAAGAAATTTCCTAGAATTCCTAACCTGGTTTAGTTCTGATACCAACTTGTCACGCCCCGATTTTTCTCAAGTCTTCCCTTAGGGCATTATGGCACCTGGACAACCTTCTCTTTTCCTCCAGGTGAACTATTTTAATACACTTCTTTCCAAATTAAACATGTATTTAAGTACGGAAGTAGTAATAACGATAAAAGTAAAAAAATGTCCTATACTAAATTAATAAGATCGCGAGCCCATGCTCGTACAACCATAACTTCTACCTAGACTCAATGGAAATTCCACATTTGGAAATAGAAAGTTCGAAGTTTGAAAGGAAACCATCTCACATGGGGCATCCCCCAAGATAATGAGACTAACTTCTTCCACCTACTTATTTAAGAACGAAAGTCACCAAGTCCGAAGCAATGGTTTGATGGAACAAATGGGTCTGTGAGACGATCACTAGCCCTGTTGCAGAACTTTCCCCTTATCGCGCTTTCCTGAAACATGTTAGTTAAAATAGTCAGCCCTACCATCCGAGGCTGAGTGAGAACCTCGCCTTACAATCCAAAGTAACCTCACAATATTTTAATTACAATCATATTATAAACATAATAAGCATGTTGTGAAAAAAAACAGTCTACAATACTTCCATTATATAAGCCAATAAATATTTACGTGCAAGATCTCCTCCCCACTCGTCCTAGGAAAATACTTAGTTTAACCAGTACCCCTACTTTATCCCATATAACATATTATATACTTATTGCGGTACGTGCAACCCGATCCAATGCATTTATATTATATATTTGTTGCGGTACGTGCAACCCGATCCAATGCATTTATATTATATATTTGTTGCGGTACGTGCAATCCTATCCAATGCATTTATATATTTGTTGCGGTACGTGTAACCCGATCCAATGCATTTATATATTTGTATATATATGTTATATGTTCAAAAGACTCAAATAATATTTCCTTCTTTCAACTTTTCATCCTTCCCACTTGTAAGGGTTATAACTCTCAAACGATAACTTCAGATAAGGTGTTTCTTATGACGAGTCGAATGTAACACGGGGATATATCACTATTCCAAGTTTCCTCTGAAAATGCTTAGTATTACTAGTACCAATTCACGCAAGAAACAACCTTATAAAAACTGTCTCGCCAGATTTGTTTTTTAAAGAAACACAATCTTAAAACAGTCATAACTTTTTATCTATAAGTCGGATTTATCTTTGTAAAGTCTCAAACTGTAGAGAACAGATAAATCTAAAACTTTTATTCAGCATAATGGTTCAGATTCCTCACTGAAACATTCAGTTCTTTTATTTTAACAACTCTCAGAAAATAATTTTGCCAGATTTTGGTAAAACAAAACACAATCTTAAAACAATCATAACGTTTTATCCGTAAGTCGTATTAATCTCTGTAAAGTCTCAAACTGTCGAGAACAGAGAAATCTAGAACTTTTATGCAGCACAACTTTTCAGATTCCTCACCGATATGTACAGTTGTTCCGTTATACGTTCTACCTTCCGGATTTCATTCTATCCGAGACAGAAACTTTGAACTGTGATAACTCTCAAACCGTATGTCAGTTTTAGCCCATCTTGGGCTCAATCTGATCGTGACGGAGAGGTTTACAACCCTATAAAATTTCAACCAAATTCTACTAGATATAACTCAGCGAAACAGATTGTAATTTCATGACCCAAGCTTGTTATCAAATAACCTACTAACAAAAATTTCATGATCATTCTTTCAACATCCGGATCACATTATAATATGTATTGTAACTTAAAAACAAGGGATTATACTAAGAATTATGTGAGTGAGAGAAACTCACTTTTATCTTCTGCTTCATGACCGCGAAAGAACTGTCAAACTTGATTGCTAAAGGTAATATTTGTTCTCTTCTATTTTTCTGATTTTTTTGCTCTTAGGTACTTTTCTGAACTTCTATTCTTGGTGCTAAATGTTTTTCTTTTGTGCTATGTAGAATATATAGTGAGTTGTGTGTGTGTAACTTGTGGGAGGTTGAAGGAGAAGCGGTTGAGGGAGATGGGGGGGGGGGGGACGTGCAGATCATGGTCTTAATGCCACACACACACACACACACACACACACATATATATTTTAAAATTTGTTTAAATTTGGGACTTTACATTTCCTCGATGAACTGAAGGTGTCCCATGTCTAGTCTAATTACCTCTTCCCAATTCTTCCTCTGTCTACCTCTACATTCGAACAATACCAGAAGCACCTTATAAAATCAATAAACATCTAATCTCTTTTGATAATCTTTTAAAATTTATTAAGACACTAATTTATGGCTAACTGAAATCATATTCATACCTATAAAAATTAGCAGAAATTTAATAAAATAAGATGTCATAAAATATGGAAAACGGCCCAACAAGTCATACGAGACTTCAACAATCTACCCACAACACAACGTCTAACTATGGAGTTTCTATGAAACATAAACAGAGTCTAACACATCGGGACGCAACTCAAAAACTAAAATAATAAAGCTATATAGATAGGAGTGGTCCACGAACAAGGGTGTGAGCTCACCAATAAGTCTGGAAAACAGCAAGTTATCCTACTCCATATGCATATCACGAACTTGCTCTTCTTTGTTACTTGACATACCATAAAAAATAATGGTATGCTGAGTACTGGATACTCAGTGAGTGTCTCCGGAACAATAGTTGATAATTAAAATAATATAGTAAAATCAGTAAAATAATATCAACAAAAAATAGTTCAAAATCTAAAGATAGAGTAAGTAAGTAACCTTAATAAAATCACTAGTAAAAGCCAATAACACATGAATATATCAATTTCAACTTATTATACCATTTATCACATTAAGTATTCTCACTTGTGAACTCAAGATCATCAACAAGTCACTCACATGCAACCAAAGTATAACACATGCCAATACATGCCCCAATCAATATAACATTGGCATGACCAGTTAAGGTTCCCTAAACTGTATAGAAGTACCACATCAGGACTGTTAACGTAACCTACGACGATTAGCCTTCCTCCCGAATAGCTAGGCATGAGACCACACTTGTGTTATTAACCCTCGACCACTCTTCCTTCCGAATGACTAGGCATGAACCACACCTATGCTATCGACCCTCAACGGTCACTCATCTTCCCGAATGGCTAGGCAAACCCCACTAATATTCATAGTGATTACCCTTTCTCCCGAGTAGCTAGGTCAAACACAACAATAGAAATCACGACGCATCAACCGAATCACAAATCATGACATGAAAGTCGAATCTCAAATCATGGCATGGAAGTCGAATCACAAGTCCCAAAATAATAGTCAAATTGTTCATTATGAATTATGTTCATCATTGTGCATCGAGTCATTAATCGGTTTATAAATCATATTCAATCATTAATAAATTTTTATAGGGTAAAACACATTAAAGATTAAGATTTTGAAATCAAGTTTAAACCATCCCTTATAAGGGCAAAACATATTCAACGATTAAATCATAACTTAGTTTTAATCATCCCTTGATAGTAAAATCATGCATACATATAGATAATATATACACATAAATTTTAATGCGGGCTTGTCGCTCACGGCACATGACCCATTGTCAAAGAAATTATTTTCAAGGTTGAAAATTATGTCCGAAAAGACACATACTTCAAAAGAAGGTTTTCAAAAGTAGACATACTTCAAAAGAAGATTTTAAAAATATAGACATACTTCAAAAAAAGATTCTAAAAACATAGACATACTTCAAAAGAGGATTCCAAAATGTAGACATACCTCAAATCCCGTTAAAATATTCCAAACGTAAGCTCTACGCTTCAAAGAATCACTCTACATCCAATTTGAAGATTGCATAATTAATATTTATAAGATTTTACCAATTTTTATAGCTACTGTCTGTAGCTCTAAGAGCATTGTTCCGGAATTCCTAATCAAATCTCCACCATTCAGTTTTAAGACCTATATGTTATGAATACTCAATTAAAATTTGGGCTTGATCCAACGATTAGATTACTGGAAAACGCCAATTGATTATGACTAGTCGGAGTGAAAGTCTACACAAAATACTAGGATTTTCTCTAACTCTTCACCGCTCTTGATTTTATAGGGTTCTGGGGTGGATAAATTTATTCTAGTGTTTAAAAATAATATAATCTTGTAGAATTCAAAGGTTCTTGATTGAAAAACTTACCTTAGAGGAAACTCAGGAAACTAGATCCCCAAACCAAACTCTTGTTGGTTTCTTGATTTTTTTTTATTGCAAAAATGATGCTCTTGCGGTTCTTGAATGATTGGAGTGCCTGGGTTCTTTAGGGATAGAGGTAGAGAGAGTATAAATAGTTTCATAGGGTTTAGAATAGTGTTAGAGACATTTTTACTTTAGAAAATAATAAAATAAGGAATTTCAATTTGGGTAGGAAAATGTTAAAAAATGCATCCCTAAAATCTGAAAATTCTGCTCCGACCAGCGTTAGTAAAACAGACATAACTCTTATCACAGAGCTTCGATTGATTTTTTCTTTATATGGTTGTGAAGTTATTTTAAAGGGATACAACTTTCATGTTTTAAGTTTTCCCAATTTCCTAACGGATTTTTACATATGCCTGAAAGTCAGACCTATCGTAAACTAAGTCGATTATATCGAATCTTATGCACCTCACTATTCCTCTTGATATTAAAACAACTATTTTCACCGAAAATCATCAGGATAGGACTTCATATAGATAAAATGTCACATTAGTACTTATTTAACACATTCACACCTAACTCGGATTCATGAAGTGTTACATTATACCCTCTTAGGATAATTCATACTTGAATGAGTGTTCTGACCTTGCTTTCCGCATCTTATCTACTACAGAGGCTACTCCCACCTTGTCCATATATCCTCGTTCCCAGTCTTGTCTCCTAGTATGCCCATACGTGTATTTAAGCATTATCATTTTCTCTATTTTCATCTTCTGGACAGTAAGTTTTATCTTTAAATTTTATATTTATTCATTGTAGATAAACGATGTTGCAAGGCTTTTGTCTTTGGGATTTTTAATATTATTTCCCTTCTCAACATTAAGAAAGAGAGAAATTTGAGAAGTGCTCCAATATTGCAAACACGAAGAATTATTAGGGATTGTTTGGTACACAAGATAAGTTGGAAAATCCTAGGATTAAGCTTGAAATAAAATTTATATTATGTTCGGTTGATGATATAAAATTTATTCCAAACTTAATTCTGAATATTTCACTTTATCCCATTAAACTTGAGATTATTTGTGGGATAAATTAATTCTAGCATTACAATCTCTTCTAGCATTACAATCTCAGGACTATAAACCCAGGACCATGATTTCAGAATAATTTAGTTCGCGAACCAAACAACCCCATAGTGCACCATATGAAAGAATAAGGATGACTTTAAGGGGTTGTTTGAAAGGTTGCACTAGAGAAAATGATACATGCATTAATTTGTGTATTACTAATACCTTGTTTGTTATTCTTTTTCAATCTATGTATAACTACCACAAGCATAAATTATACATTATATTTGATATTATCTTATGCATAATTAATATATATAACAAATCATGATATTAGTAATACAAGAGTTCCTAATACATGCATTGACATGATTAAAGACACAATTGCCCTTGAAGCCCCTCACAAAGTATAGTATATGATATTTTTATAAACAACCAATTTTTTAATAAACATTATGCAATGCATGATATTTTTAATAGACCAAACCAAACAGTTTTTACATAACTAATCTCAGCATTACTAATACCAATTAATAATACACTCTGATCAATATTAGTCTCATACACTTTAGTAAATGATCCCTGAGTCTAAGCCCAAAAATAAATGACTATTTTGGTTTTTTATTTTTCCTGACTAAAAAGAATATAAAAATATAAAATGGAGAAAAAGGAAAAGGTTTTCAGAAAGAGTGACCGGGTCGCCGACCTTTTAGGAAGAGAATTGGAAAATAGAAATAGGAAAAGGGAGAGCTGTTAATCTTGGCCCGGGTCTCAAAAAGCATCATCCCTGTGTGGCAGTAACCCTAGGCTGAGAACGAAAGAGAAGATGCTGAGAATAGCTGGGAGAAGGGCTTCGTCTCTCTCGCGATGGCCCGTGCGCTCCGCTGCTCCATCTACGTCCGCCTTCATCTCTGCATACCCTGATGACGATTCCATTTCTCCTTCCCTCGCCTCTATTTTTCTCCACCATACCAGAGGTCTGTTTCCTTCTTTATTTTCTTTTAATTCAATGATTTCATTTGATCCCGCAATACGTTTATTTGGAAAACTTAGGTTTACTTGCGAAAGGTTCCATCTTTGAACTAATTTATTCCTACAAGAAGTAATAGCTTAGTTTCTGATACAATTCTGCTACCAATGTTTTTTTTTCCACTTCTAAATTGCAGTTGTCTCCAGTGGGTGAATCTGGTTTCACTGTGGTTCATTTGATGTTTTCATTTAGGTACCAAGGAATTTCCAATTTTTCCATGTTTGGTTAAACTAAATATTTAGTAAAACATTTTCCAGGTCCAAAACATAGTTTTAAAAAACCCATGAATGTTCTATATTATAAGCTATAAGCTATATTACAATAGCTTATAATAAAAATATTTAAGTTCATCATCAGTATAAATTTATCACTGACTCACTGATAAGCCATTGAGTTCTTGCAAAATCTTCCTTTGCTCAATGAAATGGAAAAAAATCAATAAACAACAAGCAAGAATAAAAACAGAAACAGAAACAGAAACAGAAACAGAAGAAGCATACTTTTGGTGATTCTTGTGGAATAACAGGCTAAAGTATTACTCCTTCCGTCTCAATTTATGAGACATCATTTGACTTGGCACAAAGTTTAAGAAAGAAGGGAAGACTTTTGAAATTTGTGGTCCAAAATAAGTCTTAGATATTTGTGTGGCATAAATCATCCAATAAAGTTAAATTATTTCTAAATATAGAAATGTGACATTCTTTTAGGGACAGACTAAAAAGAAAATGGTGCCACATAAATTGGGACAAAGGGAGTACTAAAGTTTCTGTTTTTGTGATTATTTTATCATTCTTAACTGGCCGCTGCAGTTATAGCTATTAGTCTTTTTACAATGTGTTTGAACATATTTGTTTCAGCCCAGGGTTTATCGGAAACCACCTCTCTGCCCCACAAAGGTAGAGGTAAGGTATGCATACATCCTACCCTTCCCAGAGCCCCACTTTGTGGGATTACATTGGGTATGTTGTTGTTTGAACGCGTTTGTTTCATTTTGTCTTCTGCAATCATTTCTGCTTGTTTAGTTTGGGTAGTATAGGCTGAATTTATTGGTTGCACTACCCTAGACCTCACCATAGATTATACTGTGGTAAGGTGGAGGCAAAGTCTCATAATTTGAGTTTACTAACGAGATACTTCTAGTTTATCCAACCAGAGGAAATATGTTGGCAAAGCTTCAACTGCTTTGGAGGTTCTATCTCACAATTTGTCAGCTCATTGGATGCCTAAAGTAAACTGTAACTATCCTGCATCTAAATGCTTAAAAAATTATGAACAAGAGAGTTTTAATTCCTCTACCACTGCAACAACAAGCATTTCATTTTAAATGTTGGCTTATCGGGGTGGGGTTGATGAGTTGCACATTGTCCTTTGCGTCCAAGTCAGAGAGGATCTTGTGAATAATAAAGCCTGGTAAGATTATTGGAAGAAAACTTTCATGTCATTTATTGCACATGCAAACGTTCCAGATATTTCATCCATGGAAGGGGAACTAGTTGTCTGAGATAGTTAGCTAGTAGTGTGTGAATGGTCAGCTTTTTTTCCCCTTGTGATGTTGGATTCCTGTAATTTTTCTGATTTGGCTTTATCTGTGATAAGTTTTGGAAGTTACCAGGGTTGGCATCTATTACTTCTAACAGCTCTTCAATTGTTTCAGGGTTTTCATCAAATTCAGTTTCTCCTGCACATGAGATGGGTTTAGTCCCAGATCTCCCACCCACAGTGGCTGCTATTAAGAATCCCACATCAAAAATTGTTTATGATGAGCACAACCATGAGCGCTATCCACCTGGCGATCCAAGCAAACGTGCATTTGCTTACTTTGTCTTGACAGGAGGCAGGTTTGTCTATGCCTCATTGATACGTCTCTTGATTCTTAAGTTTGTACTAAGCATGTCTGCCAGTAAGGATGTTCTTGCCCTTGCTTCCCTTGAAGTGGATCTTTCCAGCATTGATCCTGGTACAACTGTTACAGTGAAGTGGCGTGGAAAACCTGTTTTCATCCGGCGCCGAACTGAGGATGACATCAGTTTGGCAAACAGTGTTGATCTTGGCTCCCTTCGCGATCCACAACAAGATGCAGAGAGGGTTAAGAATCCAGAATGGCTTGTGGTTGTTGGGGTATGCACCCATCTTGGGTGCATTCCTTTGCCAAATGCTGGTGATTTTGGTGGTTGGTTTTGCCCCTGCCATGGCTCCCATTATGACATCTCTGGTAGGATACGCAAGGGACCTGCACCATATAATCTGGAGGTGCCTACTTATAGTTTCCTGGAGGAGAACAAGTTACTTATTGGTTAATGGAGTAGGTATGAAGTTGTACTTGTAGCTGCTGGAGGGAAATTCTAGCTGCTGGAACCAAATTATGATCTTGACGAAAACCATATACACCTTTTCTTTTTTTCAAAGTCCTTGTGTTTAACTTTGTGAGTTATGATTTTGGATTGTACTTGCCCACCAGTGTCGGGTAGATGGTGAATTTTTGTGCAAATAATTTTGTTGGCGGCGTACAATAGATCCTTGTGATCCGGCCCTTACCCGGACCCTGCGCATAGCGGGAGACTAGTGCAGCCCGGCCTTTTTTTAAAATTTTGCTGGCGGCTTGATAAGCATTTTCCAGATTTGCTGGAAATTTGTTTTCAATATTTTTCTATCAATTCTTTTGGCATGAGTCCTATATGTGATTTATTAGGTTTATTTTTGTTTTTGGAGAGGTCTTGTTTTGTGCACTCTGGTTAGCCTCTCATATGTGAATTGTTCTCCATAATGGGATCCATAAGTGCAAACTGGACAGACGTGCTGCATATTCAGACCTACAGGATGCTGCTAAGTGAGATGAGGTGCAAATTTGAAAAAAAAAAAGCATTACGTGAGATCTTCTCCTAAACAATTTCATGAAGCTAGATGCACCTTGGAGAGGTGCCTTCTTTTTTCCAATTTTCCTTTTCCGTGTGTTAAAATTAGAAAATGGGAACCTCTCCGGGAGTGGCTGTATCCAGTACCACATTGAAAGAAAAATCACTCACACAAGACGTCGAGCAATTACTACTGTTATCAGATTTCAAGAGTTCATGTAAAATCAAAAGATTCGAGGGGTCAAGACAACGAGCTTCTTTTATTCCACAGGCCTTTTGTTCCTGGAGTTTTGAAGGGATACAAAGCTGTCTATAAGAAAGTGGCTTCCTATCAGCCTTAGTTTCAATATGTCTGTGTCAGAGCTTGATATTTATCATTTACTTCTCTCGGTCACACCAAACAGTAGATGTAATGGAGACGACAGCTTATACTCATGAAGCTGGCTATCATTCCTGAACAGTTTGCATTTAACATTTCTTCGTGCACCAATCAAAGACAATAATCATACTAGATAGTAATGCATGAATCATTTAGTAATGAATGGCCCCTAGTGAATTAAAATCATAACTAAACCGTAGCAATTATAACTTCCTGAATAAGTGAAATTACCTTGGCAGTTTAGTCATGCCCAAGCTAAAGGGAATAAGGATGACAGTTTGGCATTCCATTTAGCAGTCTTGGATAGGAACTAATTGTAATTTGCCACCATATATGTCAGGGAGTTGTTCATCGTCAATGTCTTGCTGAAGGGTTGACCTCAATTTTTTGTTCTCAACAAAGATAATCTGCACAAATATTTCAAAGAGAAGAAAAACGATAAAATGGATCAGCTCATATACCAATCTCTGTCTATAGACTATACATGGTTTTATAATTATGTTTACATTAGGAGAAGTTACAATGCTAGTTTCCCGACAGACTTGTTCCCAGAAAGAAGACTTACAAAACTATTCATTAAATTCTAAGATCTAAGTCCATGACCACCAACCCCACCATAAAAGGGAAAAATGGATATGAAGATGAATAGAATCAATTCAAGTGCCACAATCCCCAATCTGTTGCTATTAACAACAGTGGTATTAATAATCCTTTCTCAACCACAGAGCTTTGGAAGATTGAGCAAACTCCTGTGAGTTCTTCGGTAGTTTTATTTCTTCAAAATTTAATGAAAGGAGAAATATAGGGCTTTTGCTACCGAATATTGTTTTTTACAAAGCACCGATAATATCTTCAAGAAGATACTGACTACACCTTTTTTTTGCTATCAATAAAAGGGTCAATTACCTTTCATGCAGTCATACTAATTACCTTTTTCTCTGTTTTGCTGTCAATAAAAGGGTAAATAGCCTTCCATGCAGTCATAAATATGTAGGGGACATGGACTATAAATAACTTGCCTAGCCTCTCAGGGTAGCAGTCCTGAAGTTGACACAGAGAGAAAGAAACATGAGGTTCCGAATTATGATTACATAGGAATTGTGTCTTGAATGACATGGAGGGGACAAACCTGCAATATTGAAAGAGCTGCTACGTATAGCATATCCCCATCCTTCCAGGTCTCCAATAGCAGCAAACTTCTCTTGCTCATTTGGCATTCTAAAAACGTATGCCAAAAACCCAACTACCGAATGTCATAAGATAAAACTTAGAAAAAGAAAAAGAATATGAACAAACGAGTAGACATGCAAACACAACCCGATAGATAAAAGAAACAAAGAAAGGTAGACTTGCAGAGAGAGAGCTATCAGATAGACAATCTGATTGCTATCTGATTATAATTACAAGGCTAGAAGGGACAACTTGAAACCTGATTATGATGAGATTGATTATATGAGAAGAAATGAGTCCATGCCATAATGCTTCAGTATATTATTAATTGATTGAAACATGAGAACGAAGTATATATCATATTAGGTCCAACTTATACACCAGTTCATTCTACGTTTGACTAAGGACTTCAAGCTCGAGTTTTTCTACTTAAGGCAGAAAGGGTGTATGCATGGAGGGAGGTGGGATGAAATAGAGAAAGATCATATGTTTTCTGAATTACCTAGAACATATTTTGTCAAGGGTGTACGTGACCAAACCTGTAGTGAGAGACGAAAATGTTAGTACAATGTCAGTTTTATTTTCCAAAAGAGAAAGTCGTTCTAGCCAAGGTTATTGAGCACATGGAGCATAAGATTCAGATAGATGAAATCAGTATTTTTTGAATGCATACGCTTGAACTCCTCTACATTCACTTGCTTATGTCGTCCACCGAATGCAACAACAATAGGGGGCCATATCTTGTCATGTCCTTGCATAAACAACTTATTGTGTGAGAGCTCATTTGGTATTTCAGAAGGAGATATGGAGCCATTAGGTACAAAGTCCTTTCTCCAGCTCAGGTACTCGAGGAACATAGTGGAAGCCTTTTCAATATCTAGATCTCGAGCTCGTAAAAACCTGTGAATCATCTGATCATCCACACCCTGCATTTTCACAAGCCGAGAACACCTGTCAGACTATTGATACTAACCGAACACCACAGAAAACAATATTGTCAAAAAGTTGAGTAATAGATATAAGTGGGTTTAACCAGGAATAACTCCATCACTGGTTAGTGTAACACCAAAGTCAGATAGGTTCTGATCAGGCCCGGCTCCATCACTGGCTAGTTTAACTATCATGAAAATAGTAGAATAAAAAAGCTGGACAACTCATTTCAGACTGATTAAAGTAGTTTTAGTATCCTCATATGTATAAGCAGCAGCATCTTTTGTATCTAAGCTGAAGAAACCTACTCCTTCCCATCCACAGGCAAATAAAGAAGGAAAAGTCGAAGAAAAGAAGAGTGCATGTAAGAAATCTGTAAGATTTGGCTGTGGTAGATGTTATCTCAAAGAGAGATTTACAGAAACTTGAATGCTGAGGATTAATACTTTAGTTCCCCTATTTTCTGAACTATGACCCAGGGCCAAAATATATTTTGTACTGTTGGAGAGAGACAGAGAGCATACATTTATATAATTAATTATGTCTTTAACACGCTCCTCACGCACAAACTTGATATCTTTTTTATAAGAGTTGCGATGAGACTCAAACCGAAGACATCTGTCTTCTCTAATATCAGTTGTTGGACTAAGATTACCCAAGGATGCTCTTAATATAGGTGATAATTGTCCGCTTTGGGCCAAGTTCACAAGATTTTTCCCAAAAGCCTCACACAATTAAGAGTATCCCTAGAATTTATATGTAACTTCTTTTTTCTTCTCAACTATCAATGTAAGACTCTGCTCACACACCTCAATAATCTCTCCTCGAACTATGTCCTACATGGCCCATCACGAATACTCATGTGCTTATCTGGAGAGTTTTGTGTGCCACCCACACTATCCTAGCATTTATGGCCACCAAAATCCATGCACAGCCAGGCTTCTTTTTTTGTTTTGCGTCTCCAAGCTACGAGCAAAGTTATAATAAACTGGCTTGTAGATGACAGATAAAGGCAATAAGTCGAACCACATACCAATGCTCTAGCATCTCCTGAACTGTTGGTTTTGATACCATATAGAATTGTGCAACCATTATATTTATAAAACTTAAACTGTTAAAGAGAACATACTTTTATTTACTTAATTATGTCTTCAACACGGCCCTTTAAGTGCATGCTTGATATTATTTCTTGAGCCAAGAATCTGAAAATTCTTTTTGATAATAGGTGACGATGAGACTCAAACCTAACACCTCTGCCTACTCTACTACCAGTCGTTGGGCTTAGACAACCCAAAGACACTTTTGACATGGTATGATAATTGTCCGCTTTGGGATAAACCCGCAAGGTTTTTTTGAAAGGTCTCACACCATTAAGAGTATCACTATATCTTTTATGTAGCTTCTTTTTTCTTATTAACTACAAATGTGAGACTTTACTCACACACCCAACAATCTTCTCCACAAACTAAGTGCTACATAACCCATCACCAAGATTCATCGGCTTATCTAAATATTTGTTGTGTGCCACCCAAATCATTCGAGTATTTATGGCCACCAACATCCATGCAGAGACAAGCTTGTTTTTCTTGTTTGCTTTCACAAGATAAAGGTAAAGGTATAATGAATCGCTGGGAGACGAGAAACTGCAGTAAGTCGGGCCCATGCCATGCTCCGACACCTACATACTTGTCCCACTGAATCATTAGCTTTGATACCACATATAATTGTGTGATTATCTAATCTAAAAGTTTAAATTATTAGAGAAAACATATTTTTATTATTTATATCTTCAAAAGATATAATCATACAAATCCTTTAGGGGAAATGGTCAAACTTTCCCTCCTACTTTCAAAAAGTTTAAATTTAACATCCATTATACTTTTGGAACAAATTCGCTCTTGTCGTAAGCCTTTTGTTCAGATGTGCTCCTTGCCCTAACAGAGCCAGCGGTACAAAGCGTAGGGGTGAATTTGACCTTTTTCTCGAAGTACAGGGATAAATATGCTTTCTTAGGTATAATGTTTTTCATTCGTCATACATTTCTTTGTGTAAAATCCCTGAGATGACTTTAATTGTTTCTAAAATTGTTAAGTTTCAACTCTAAATAACAAAAATACAAATTAAAGACTGTTCTAATTTTGAGTATATACTAAATAATTAATGAACTTCTACCTATCACATAAAAAATGCTATGGACATGACATTTGTGCGAGTGCATACTTAGATATGGATGGACACATGTTCCCATTTGAATTAATGGTTCGATTTAATTAGTTAAAGTTGGGGCTCAAAAGAATTCACAATTCCAAATACTAACAAACTTTAAAATTATAAAAGGATTGACCCGATAGCAAATAAATTCAATTGTATTCTAAATCTTTTTAACGAATTAGTACATTTTAAATTAGAAGGAGAGCCTTGGAGTAACTGGCAAAGTTGATGTTATGTGATCAGGAGGTCATGAGTTCAAACCGTAGAAACAACCTCTTGCAGAAACGTGAGGTAAGACTGCGTACAATAGACCCTTATGGTCCGACTTTTCCATGAACCTCACGCATAGCGGGAACTTAGTGCACCGGACTGCCTTTTTTGTTAGTACACTTTAAATCCATCTCTGAAACAATGCAAAAACTAAAGTCAAGACGAGTATTATTTTGAATCTTCATTTGGCAAAGCAAATAGATAATAATGGCTAGAGAACTTTTATGGAATCTCTTTGAAGAAATTCATCCAACAGCAATGACATATCTCCTTATATCTATACTCTAAACCACATTGAACATAAGTATAATTCCATATTTTAGCTCTACGCAATTTTTTTAATTTAAGCGTGAAATGTCACTTATTTTCAAAAGAAAATAGAATTCCGTAGTCTTTCTTTCTTCTTGCGGTTCACTTTTGTTTTTTAAATTTTCTTTAATAATGATCTTCAGAAGCTTAATTTCCATGATAAGAATCTAAATGATTTTTCTCTTATCAAAATCTATAAGATTTTCATTACTACCGGAAAAGTCTCGGTGTTGTCAAATTTTTGGGATAATTTTGAGTGCCAAAGATGGAGATTGTAGGAGGAGAAATCAAATTTTCCAAGATATTAAATAGAAATATATATTACTCCATTTTAATCATGGTTAAGATCCAATTTTAGGTATAATTTTACGACGTTTGTTAGTAATTATATTTCAAGCTGATTCCTTGAAAAACATACAAGCAATTGCAAAAGAAATCAAATATAGGAAATGGGCTAAATTTTAGTTACATTTACTGTTAACGTGTATAATGTGTATTATTTAGTCATATTTAGTATTGTATAATTATGATAAATATATGATCCTTATTGTAATGAGATTCACCATTGTACACACTATGTATATTTGTATTAATGAGAAAGACTCCCAAGGGAGATTAATACAATCTTACATGCTATCAAGAGGCATAACCTAAACCCTAAATTTTTCTCCACCCACAGCTGCCACCCCCCTCTTCTCGATTTTACCAAAACAATCGGCTGCCTCTCGGTTTCCGGCGGCCATATAATTTCTCTTATCCTTTGCTGCCTCCCCAATCTGAAAGCAACATTCTTGTTGTCTATTTCTTCCTGTGGCACCTCGTGTCAATTTTTTTCTTGTTCTTTTCTCTGTGTTCTTGCGTCAGTCACCCGAGAAGCAAAGTGCTTTGTCCTTTTTTTTTCTTTGCCTTCTTGTCAGCCTCTCTCATTTACTCGAGAACACAACTTCACAATGATTTCTCTTCTTTTTAGTAAAACTGTCAGAAGCCGTCTCGTCTACTTTTCTCCTTTACCCAAAAATAATTAAAATTGTCCTTTACCCGAGAACAAATCAATCGCTTCCTTGACCGGTCAACAGCCAGATTAATGCGTGGCATATGGATACGGGCACCACGTCTCATCTCATCAACAACTCAGGTAATCTTTCTCAACTGCGCTGGTTACCAACTCCACAATCTATTATGGTCGGTAGTGGTCATCGCATTCCAATTCAATGATTTGGTCAAACCCTTACCCCACCACCGCATCCCCAATTCTCTCTTAAAAATGTCCTTTATGCCCCAAACATCATCAAAAATCTAATTTATGTTAGAAAATTTTTCACTGATAATTCTGTCTCAATTAATTTTGATCCATTTAGATTTTCTATAACAGACCTCCGTACCGGGAAACTCCTTACGACATGCAATAGTGAAGGGGACCTATATCTGTTCCTACCCCATCCGCTGCTAATGTCACTCCTCACACCGTTTTAACAACCATATCTCCCTCTACGCGGCATAGTAGACTTGGTCATCCGAGTTCTCACGTTTTTGATTCTCTTAAAAATCGAAATTTAATCCAATGTAACAAAGGGAACCTTTTTCATAGTTTCTCCTCGTGTCAGTTAGGAAAACACGTTAGACTACCATTTACGGCTTCTATGAGTACTACTTTCTCCCTCTTTGATAGTATTCACGCTGATTTATGGAAATCTTCCATAACTAGCAACTTAGGCCACAAATACTATTTGGTATTTTTGGATGATTTCTCTCACTTTCTTTGGGTCTATCCACTCAAACTCAAATCTCAAGTGTTCTCCAAATTTGTTGAGTTTCGTACACTGGTTAAAACGCAATTTGAAAAGACATAAAATCATTTCAATGTGATAATGGTCGATAGTTTAATAATTTCATATTTCATAAATTTTGTGCGGCTAATGGCATGATCTTTCATTTTTCATGCCCTCACACCTCCCCTCAAAATGGAAAAGCTGAAAGAATTCTCCGAACCATTAGTAATATGATTTGTACCCTTTTTTTCATGTCTCTCCCCCTACCTTTTGGGTATATGCACTAAAAATGGTAGAACACATTCTCAACATTCTACTCACCCGTGCGATTCAAAATAGGACACCCACCGAAATTCTCTACCGTCGGATCCCTACCTATGACCATCTTAAAACAATCATATGAGGTTGTCTTGACCCACTATTGACCATGATCAACTCCAATTCTCTCGAAAATCTAAATTTCCAACCAAGAGTCCAAAATAGCCCCAAGTCCCTTGAAAACCAAACCAATGACTCTACTAAGTCATAAACGACATTCCAATCCTAATAGAATCGATGGATTTTTCGAAAAAGACTCCTTTACATCTGGTGTTGACTTTAGTCAACCAAATTCCTTTTTTTTTACCCTAAGAGTTCTCAAAATTCCTCTAACTTACCCAAAACTCAGTCGAATTACTCAGGACTCGACCCTACCATCTATGTAAGTCAAAAATCACGTTCCGAATCTAATGGAACCATCAGAATTCGATTTCGATCTCATTTAATCAAAAGTCAACTTTTAGTCGAACTTTCCAAACTTAGAACTTCCAAATTTCAAAACTTAGGTTTTCTTTTATTATTCCTCCCGATTACCTCGAGAATCACGTCACTATCCCTGCAAGTTAAATGTACCATAAAGAATCTAGGTGATGATTTTTAGGGGAAATTACGCAAATTATCCAAAATGACCTAACAGATCGTTACATTATCCACCCCTTAAACACATGCTCATACTCGAACATACAAATGAAAGAAAGTACCTGAATCGCTAAAAAGCTGGGGACATCTACTCCGCGTGGCTAACTTGGTCTCCTACATAGCCTCCTCAACCGGACGATGCCTCCGCTGAACCTTGATCGATGAAATCTCATTGGATCTCAACTTCCAAACTTGTCTATCAAGAATAACAATTGGCTATTCCTCAAAAGTCAAGTTCTGATTGGGCGACATTGAATCCCATTGAATCACATGAGAACTATCCAAATAATACTTCTTGAGCATAGAAATATGAAACATGGTGTGAACACCCGACAAACCAGGAGACAAAGCGAACTCATAGGCTACTTCACCAATATGCTGAATAATCTCAAATGGGACAATATACCTAGGGCTAAACTTTCCCTTCTTCCCAATCCTCATCACACCCTTCATGGATGAAACCTTCAACAGAACCTACTCGCCAACCATGAACTCCAAGTCACGAACATTCTGATCTGCAAAACGTTTTTGCCTACTCTGAGATGTAAGATGTCTCTCTTGAATCAACTTGTCCTTGTCCAAAGAATCTCGCAACAGGTCTGTGCCCCAAGGCCTAACCTCAAAAGTATCAAGCTAACCAACAGAAGAACGACACCTCCTACCATAACTTGCTTCAAATGATGCCATCGCAATGCTCGAATGAAAACTGTTATTGTTGATGAACTCGGCCAAGGGCAAGAACTGATCCCAATGACCACCAAAATCAATTACACAATCCCATAAAATATGCTCAAGAACCTGAATAGTCTGCTCGAACTAACCATCCGTCTGAGGGTGAAATGTTGTACTAAGTTCCACCCGAGTACCCAACTCCTTCTACATAAATCTCCAGAAGTGGGATGTAAACGGCATGCCTCGATATAAAATGATAGAAATGGCCACTTCATGCAATCAAACTATATATCAAATGTAGTTCCTGGCCAACTTCTCCAAATTGTAAGTAGTTTGAACTGGTACAAAGTGAGCCGACTTAGTCAACCGATCCACAATCACCCAAATATCATCAAATTTTCTTAAAGTCCATGGTAATCCTACCACAAAGTCCATAGCAATCCTCTCCCATTTCTACTCAGGTATAGGTATCCTCTGAGTAATCTCGTTAAGCTTTTGGTGCCCATATTTGACTAGTTGACAATTCAAACAATGAGATACAAATCCCGTAATGTCCCTTTTCATTCTACACCACCAGTAATGCAAAATCCCAGTACATATTTGTAGCCCTTGGATGAATAGAGTATCTCAAACTATGAGCCTCCTCCATGATCAATCTAGTCAAATCCCCCACTTGGGGAAGACATATGCGACCCTTGATTCTCAAAACTCCTTCATCATCAAGAATTTCTTCCCTTGCCTTTCCTTTCAACATTTTGTCTCGAATCTTACACAACTTGGCATCATCAAGCTACTAAGCCCTGATCTGGTCTAATTACGAAGACCGTGCCTCCACACAAGTTAGAACCTTGGACCACTAAAAAATATCAAGTCTCACCATACTATTTGCCAAATACTAAACATCCTTAGTCAAATGTTGCTCCGCTACCTACAATGATTCTAGGCTACCATACTCACCGCCTTCTAACTCGAAACATCCGTCACTACATTGGCCTTGCCTGGGTGATAAAGAATAGTCATGTAATAATAATTGTGCATCTATAACCACCTTATTTGCCTCAAATTGAGATCCCTCAGATTGAAAATGTGCTGAAGAATTTGATGGTCAGTAAACACCTCACTATGCACACCATAGAGGTAATGCCTCCAAATCTTCAATGCAAACACTACTGCTGCCAACTCCAAGTCATGAGTGGGGTATTTCTTCTCATGCACCTTCAATTGTCTCGAAGCATAAGCTATAACTTTCCTTTTTTGCATCAGAACATAACCAAAGCCAATCTGTGAAGCATCTATTACACCATGTAGTTTCGTGTTCCATCACATCGTCGATTGATACTTGAGTCCTGGGAAGAGGTACGACCTTATGAAAGGATAATCAATATTTATAACTTATTTACGGATGTTCCATAGTGTTTGAAAGATAAAAATATCAAAGGAAATATGTTTCATAAAAATTGGGGACACTGTATATTTGACGAGACAGCTGATGGACTGTCGAAATACCATGGGGAGCCATCAAACTACCTGAGAAATTCTAATCTCAGGTGGTAGAACAATGGTTAGGATTGACAGACCATTGATCATTCGACGGACAATCGATCCCACTATCGAAGTACGACGATGGAAAAAAATTGATAGGTGTAAATTTGAGTATAACAATTTAGGGCTTCATTTTCTCAATAAACAACCTTTAAATTGTTCTCAAAATCCTCTATAATATATTAATTCAACCAAAGGTTAATCCAAATCCAAAATCTATGTGATAATCCTTGTGGTAACCATAAAATCATCTTCCTCGTATTAAGACAAATTTGAAAACCCTAGCAATTGGGGAAAACTACTGTTTGGAGAAGGTTTGGATATGTTGAGGTAAATATTATCCTCCCTTATATATATATATATATATATATATATATATATATATATATATATATATATATGCGATTAATTGATGATTTGAGATAAGTTGTGAAAGGATTTTCGTAACCGAAACCCGTAAACTTATGAAGTTAAGATATGTTAAGTTGCTGGTTGTTTTGTTGGAATTGTAAGTTGATATTGGTTAATATATTGATTGTTAGTGTTATCATGGGGCCTAATTACATGAATACCCCTTTCATTGAACAAGAGCAAGAACCTTTTTAAGTCAAGGTGATCGCTAAATATCTAAGTAAAGTTCGTTATTGCATAAGGATTAGATGTTGATATCGACCCTTGTTTGTTATGGATAATTGGCCGTGAAGAGTACGAGAGCTTATAGCACAACGTATCATTTCATGGATAAGGTATGTAAGACTCTCCCTTTTGTTCAAAGCATGAACTCTAAGAGCTATCATTTAAAAAAAGAAACATCGAGAACTCCAGTATATTGTCTATCAAGTCTCATGTTAAGAGTTATTTATTGCTTATTCATATTCTTATGATCCTTATTGTTGGTCACTGATCGTATCATAAGTCTTCAAAAGGAAGATTTCTAAAATATAGTCATTGAGTTGATCAAAGAGTTGTTTTAAGAGTAAAGTCAAAGAGTGTATGAGTTACAAAAAGGGCCAAGGAGCCGTCGTTACCATAGTCTATTATTCACACCCCGAGTTTCCCTTTGGTATTGCTATAGTTTTCATTGATATAATGCATAAAATCATGATCATATAGAGGACCGGGTTGCACGTTTGACAAAAAATACATACAGAAGATCGGGTTGCATGTTCCACAACATATACATATATTGGATCGGGTTGCATATTTCACAACATATACATATGATGGATCATGTTGCATATTCTGCAACACATACATAAACATTGGTGCATATTGCATTACATATTCATACACATACCCAAGGGTAATGAAATGCTATACATCGCAATATAAGATGAGGATGGTTTATACAATAAACACTTATATAGACAAGTTGTATTATGTTTCAGAGTTTCATTATTCGCGCATGTGGCTTAGGTTGCTTATGCTTTCCCTTACAGCTATTTGCTTCATATTGCTTATATGATTTTCCTTATAGCTTACATATTTATATTTTTATTCATGCTTTACATACTCGGCACATTATTTCATATTGACGTCCATTTTATCGGGGCCGCTGTGTGTTCATGCCGCAGGTTCTGATGGAGACTCTGCTAGGCCACTTCAGTAGGAGCTGTCAAGTGCAACCGTCAGTAAGTAAGCTTCGTCTTCCTGGAGCTTCCTGGTATTATATGGAGTATTTTGTAGAGTTATGTATATTATGGGTAGGTCGGGGCCATGTCCCGACCTATATGTCAGTTCAGTCACTCGTAGAGGCTCACAAACTTGTTTTGGTATGTATAGTATTAATGTGTAGCCTTGTCGGCTAAGTTATATTTTGTTAAACCATGTTGTGACCATATCGGTCCCGTTAGATATATGTGTTGGATAAATCCCTCTTATCCAGAGTTATTGCTATGATGTATCCCAGTACGGCCTTGTCGGCTGAAAGTTCTACTTGTATAGGAGAGCGATCATCAAAGTGGTACACTCGAGCCAACAGGTCACCGGGTGCCGGCCACACCCCCTAGTTTGGGGTGTGTCAAAATTGGTATTAGAGTAGGTCAGTCCTAAGGAGTCTGTGAGCTGTGTCTAGTAGAGTTTTTTTATGGGTGTGTTGTGCACCACACTTATAAACAGGAGGCTGCTGGCCATTTAGGGATGGTTGCTATTCTTTCACTTCCTAGATTGTGCTGTAAAGTTGAGTTATATGGCTATGTGTCTAATTTATTCTCTAACTCCTTTTTTCAATAATCACGTCGGTTACTACAAGAGCTACTGCTAGTACTCAAGCCGGTGTTGACAAAGGTGAAGGTACCAATAATGCCTCGCCCGTCCAAGTTGATAGAGTTTATGCTCAAAGAGAGTCGCACACCCACATATCACCAGCTCCACCCCTCAAGAGGATACTATAGGAGGTGTAGTACCTCCAGCTCCTCAGGACACAGTTCCTCCAGTTTCACAGAATTCGGTTCCTCTAGTTCCTCCACCAGAATTTTCTGAACAAGGAGTGGCAAATGTTGTACAGTTATTAACGCAGAGAGTAGCTAATCACAATTCTAGATAAGGACTTCTATTGGATCTAGGTCTTTTGATATTGTTGGAAGTTCTAGGACTCGAGAATTTCTCAGGTTGTATCTGCCAATATTCACTGGAACTGATCCAAATGCAGATCCCTAAGACTTTATTGATCAGATGTTGCGGGTATTGCGAGTGATGCATGTCGCGCCCGTTTTTTGACACGCGGTCAAAGCGGAGCACAACGTATTTGGTAATTCCTGGGTTAGATTAAGGAGTCACCACCTAATTATTTTACGGTGAATTAGGACACCTAAATATTAACTAAATGATGCAATATAACTCCAATTTTAAGGTCTGCGAAACTAATGAGGTTCTGGGTAAGGATTCTTTATTATCCTAAAGGGAATGGGTTAGGCATCCTTTAAGATCCGCTAACTTGCGGTTATCCGATCAAACTTAGGTTAATAATTATTGCTAAGAAAATACATGTTTAAAAGTATATAAAGTTAAAAAGATATTTGCAACTATTTAGTAAAGGATGCATTTTGTACACGTATGAATTTGAATGATATTAAAGAAAAATACATGTAAAGTTGAAAAAATATGCATTTGTAACAATTAATAGTAAGGAGAAAAATAAATTATTTATAATGCCAAACAAGTAAATTTTTTGGAAATCATTGAGTTGCGAATTGAAAAAAAGATAAAACTTATTTGTATGATAAAAAAAAGTGAATAGAAGATGATCAAAGTTGTTTTTTGAAAATTTTGAATATGCATGACGAGCCTAAAAATAAATAAACTAACAGAGGGTTTCTAAGTTTAAACTACCCTATTAATCAACCATTCATAGCCTAATTTGGTCTAAGTATCCTAACAACCATACAAATATTAAATAATTATTACAACCCAAAAATAGAAATAACCGAACTAAAGAATAATAAATAAAAGGGGAACTAAGGCGGATGATGATGTCATCTCGCCCTATTTGTTTTGAAATACCGAGGTTGGAGAATGCAAGGAATATGGATGCGAGTCTTCATTTGACAAAGTCATGATGAGTCTCGTCACGAGACTCTTTGTTGCTTCCGATGCATTTCATGTTAACAAAAGAAAAGAAAAGGATTATTAGTAAACGAACCTGAAAATATATACATAAGAAAGAAATGTAAATAAATAATTCATGAGAGTAATATGTTGTTGGGCCTTAGGATGCAAACAGTGGCGGACAAAGGTATAAAACAAACCCACGACATAATTTCAGATTTAAAGGTAGACAAACCGGCCCACTATGTGATAAACCTAATTAACAAGCATTCATATTTGTACATATGCAAAACCCATACTTAGCATACTTAGACACGTAGAGGGGAATTGGATAGCAAGGACACAAGTCTATACCATTTCTAACATAACATATGCTTAACCACTTGTATAATAGATATGCTTTCGTAAACAGATCTATAAACCGAGATACAAACACATACTCACAAGTAGATAGTTTGGACATATATACACATCTTGACAAGAAGCAAAATATTTTCTTATTCTCAGACAATCAACACAAATAAAGGAAAAAATCAGAAATGGTATAACATTTCAAAATCATATTGGACATCAGCAATATAACTAAATCATGGAGGAAAATTCTTAGACATGATCACTCAACTACTTCCTAATAGGACCATGTTATATGAGCTACTTGGTATTTTTTTTTAAAAAAAAACTAAAATCAGAGAGGACATATCTCACATGATCACACAATAAATCATAAGTCAACAAATCACCAAAGCTATAACAAGAACACATCTAGAGCTTAACTATTACGGTGTATAACTCTCAAAGTGAACGCAAGCAGTTCTACTAATCATTTACATCACAACATTTACTAAGCAAGTTATTGAGATGACACACACATCACATAAGCCCTAAGTAAATACCTAACATGGGATACTTAGCTTATTACGTCCCCTAAACAAGCAAATATCACAAGGCATTTAACATAATCAATATCACAGTTCCTTTTTAAAAAGAAAAAGAAAAAAAAAGAGTTGTTAACAACATTTCAACATATTAAAATATATATAAATCTAATCAATAAATAGGTTGCTTGGATCAATTACTAAACATGTTAACCAAACATCATACTTAGACATTTTACGAATACAACATTATTCCACTAATCAAATACTGAATACAACACATTAATCAGAAGTCTAGCGAAACATATCTAAAATATATTAACATAACCAAATAGGCTATTACACACAATATAACTTGGTCATTAGGAAACACAACAATATGAACAAACTACCACATGATTAATACAACAAAATAAATAGAAAGATGCAAAAAATAAACAGAGAGGAGATGTAGTTACGGACCTTCTCCGGGCAGATAACCGAGGCGTTGTTTTGAATCGTTGAATCCGCTTGAGATTGTTTAGAATTCAGATTTATGGATGTTTGATCACCGAATTTTGAATTTATAATTCTGAAAAGAATTCTGTTTCTGAAAATTTTGACCCGACCTGGAACTGACCCGACCCGGCAATGACCTGATCCGACCCGGAATCAAATCAAACCCGATTTGAGCAAAAATATGAGGAATGCAATGGAATTTTCAGATTGCAAAATTGAAGGCTAAAAGTACTGTTTCGGATTCGAAAATCTAAGAACAAAAGGGGTATTTTTGGATTTGGGAAATTAAGGAACAAAAGAGGTGACTCTAAAATTAAGAACAAAGAAACTTGAATTTGTAATCTTCAAACCCAAACTGGAAATTTGAATTTTTGACCCGGTTTCGACCTCCAAAATTTCCTTTAACAGTGAACAAAATGGGGTATTTATAGATGTTATAGATGGATCCGTACCCCTCAACGTTCAAGAACGAGTTCGAATTTTAAATAAAAAGAGCCAAAATCGCGGATTTGAAGGGGCATGAGTTGCGGATTTTAAGGGTATGGGTCGTGGATTTTGGGGGATAGGGTATGGGTCGAAGTGATGGGTTGGTGGCAGGGTAAGGTGGTGTCAGGGGTTGGTGGTGGCAGTGGAGTGAATGTGACCGGCGACGTGATGGAAGAGAGAGGGTTTTGTTTGGTGTAGGGTTAGGGTTTGTTTTGATGTGTTGGGTATGGGAAATGATGGGGAAAAGGGCTATTGGGCCGACCGAATTGGGTCGCGGGTAGATAAGTGGAGTGATCGGTTGGGTTTGGGCGAAATGGGTTTTGGGTGAAAAGGAAACCTTCTACTATGGAATAAGAACTATGAACTCCACTATTACATTCTATTATTTCCTCTTTGAACTCGGGATCTCATTCATAGAATTCCTTTATCACTTTAAATACCACATGTTTTTGTTCAAGTACGGTCAATATTACGTGCCTCCGAAAAAGTGCATCCGCCACTATGTTGGACTTGACATCTTTGTGCCTTGTAGAGAATGTGAAAGTTTGCAAGTATGCTACCCACTTAGCATGCCTTGGATTAAACTTTCTTTGCCCATGTAAATACTTCAAGGATTCATGATCTGAATATAAGACAAAATGTTTTGGCCTCAAATAATGTTCCCATTGGACCAAGGGTCTCACAATAGCATAAAACTCCTTGTCATAAGTAGAATAATTGAGTCGTGCACCACCCAATTTATCACTAAAGAAAGCAATAGATCATTTGTCTTGAATCAAGACGGCACCAACACCAACCCCACTAGCATCACATTCAACTTCAAATAGTTTCTCAAAGTTCGGAATATCTAGAACCGGTGCTTCACATAACCTTCCCTTAAAGGTTTCCAAAGCTCTTTATGCTCATTGGGACCATTTAAACTGACCTTTTTTCATTAGTTCAGTTATAGGGTTAGCAAAGGTACTAAAATCTCGAATGAAATGATGATAAAAAGAAGCCAACCTATGGAAACTTCTTACCTCACTTACATTCGTAGGATCGGGCCAACTCCGGATAGTTTCCACCTTGGATGGATCCATATGAATGCCCTCGGATGATACTATGTATCCTAAGAATGGGATACTAGTAATCATAAAAGCACACTTCTCTAACTTCCATACAACTTTACATCTCTTAACTTCTCAAATAAAGCTTCTAAATGCGACAAGTGAGATTCCCTATCTTGACTATAAATTAAGATATCATCTAAGTATACCCCAACAAATTTACCCATAAATGGCCGTAGTACCTCGTGCATGATCCTCATGAAAGAGCTTGGAGCATTACACAATCCAAATGGCATCACAAGACATTCGTACAAACCATACTTGGTCTTGAAAGTCATCTTCCATTCATCTCACTCTCGTATCTTCATTTGATGATAGCCACTCCTCAAATCTATCTTGGAGAACAACTTGGCCCCACTCAATTCATCCAAAAGATCATCCAATCTCGGCATAGGAAACATATACTTCACGATGATGTTATTGACCGCTTGTCTATCAATACCCATGCACCAAGGCCCATCTTTCTTTGGCACCAACAAGGCGGGTACCGCACATCGACTAAGGCTCTCTCGGACAAAGCCTTTGTCTAGTAATTCTTGCACTTGTCTTTGCAACTCCTTAGCCTCTTCCGTATTGCATCTATAGGCTGGACGATTAGGTAATGAACTTCCTGGAATAAAATCAATAGCATGTTCAATACCTCTTATTGGTGGTAATCCAGGTTCAAGATCATCCGAAAATATATCTTCAAATCTCTTCAATAGTTCCTTCAAGTCGGCATCTTCAACCGTATCTCCCACAAGACTCTTCTTATCCTTGGACACCAATGCATATATAGGACTCCCCTTCTTAAACTCCTCTTCTATATCCGATGCATTAAGCAAGAGGGCCTCGGACCTTTCCTTGAAGTTCTTGGCATTTTGGATCTTCATTTTCTTCACCTCATTAGGTGACAATGGTATCAACCGGACTTCTTGTCATCATTTTGAAAAGAATAAATATTCTTTTATCCCTCATGTTTCACTTTCCTATCAAATTTCCATGGCCGACCCAATAAAATATGATAAGCATCCATAGATAGGATGTCACACCATATTTCATCTTCATACTTACCAACCCAAAAACTAACAAGGGCTTGTTTCATTACCTTTAGCCCTTTGTCTTTGTTCAACCCTTGGAGATCATATGGTTTAGGATGGCTGCGGGTAGGCAATTTCAATTTGTCCACCATTTCCACGGAGGCCATATTGGCACAACTTCCTCCATCAATGATCATATTACATACCTTATCATTTACCTTGCATCGAGTGTAAAATAGTTGCTCTCTTTGTGTCTCCTCCTATCCTTAAAGTTGAACACTTAAGACACGTTGGAGTACTAAACTTTCACCCTCTTCCGCAAGATCAACATCTTCTTCTTGGACCTCCTTGACTTCAGGTTCCTCAATAACAAAGGAATCCCCACAATTTTGATACTCTTCCCTTTTATGCCTTGGGTTGTTTTGCGCAAACTCCTCCTCGGACTCGGCATTATTAATAATGGCATGCTCCATAAATTCTCTTCTCAAGATTTGCAGTTGTTCCGCAAAAAGGTCACTTATGATCCTCCGAAGTTCTTCATTTATGTTAGCCATAGCGTCAAGCCATGGGACGGGAAAGCCTTGCTTTGATACCAAACTGATGTATATAAGACGGAAATTGTATAGTTAGATTGGTCGGAGTTGGTTTGGTGCTGGACGGACACAAAAATGGTAGTCAAATGGAGATTGGTGGAATAGGACGGTTTCTGATTAGTTTAGATTTTGTGGGAGGCGTACGAGTGCCATTAGGTGGTTTAGGACAAAGGCATTTGGAGAGGATGAACAAGACACGTTGTAGGTTATGTTGGTGGTTGGATGGTGGTAAGATGGCGGAAACTGGTCGGGACAGTAAGGTATAAAGGTTGAACCCGGTGAAGACGGTGGAGTAGTTGGTTGGGTGTTCGGGTGTTTTTGGGAGGAGTTGGTTAATGAACTTTTTGGTGTAAGTTGGGGAAGTGTTGTAGCGTAATGGGGTGAAAGGTATTAGGCAGTTTGGATAATGATTGGGCACGAAATTGATAGACAAGTTCGGGTGGGGTAAGGTAATGTAGGCCGAGATGACCTTCTAATGTATTTGTGACAAGTAATCAGATAGAACCTTGGCTTGGGTATAGTTAGATCACAAAAGGATCAATGTTTGGAGCATAAAAGGACCAACTAAGATAACAATGCAAAAGTTGAATAACTTAACAAAGTTTGACAAAACTCAAATATATTTCATAAAATTTCAATGTCTCCTTTTATCAACTACATCCCCTATTTATACTAGTTCTAAACCTTCTAGAAGAGGTAACATGATAGACATAAAAATGCATCTAGGCCGAATGGGAAAGGGGGAGAGGTTCAACCGATTTGGGAGAAGGAAAAGACCCAACTCTTCATGTTCTATAAGCCACCCTTTTGTGTCATCCATGTAAATAAGTGCATGAACTAGCTAGTTCATGAATTACCTCATTGGGAAACATTGGAAGCTTCTCCTTCTAGATGGTTCTCAGCTTGATCATCTTATATTATTACATGGCATAGTAATTAAGCTATAAGGATATCTAGTAATTAAGCTAGGAATTAAAACAAGCTAAAAGGTGGTCTCAGCTGAGACCTACATAAAAGCCGAAAAAATGTTTCCTTCTTGGATCTTCAAGTCTTGTCTTCAACTCCACTTCATATTAAGCATTTCACCATAGGACGATTGTCAATCTTTGGCACTTCTAGCAAATCACCTCACGATTGATGTTGGAAACTTATGTTCACGAACTTCTTTTCATCAATTGATCTTATTTGTGATTTTTATTGAAACAACTCATCACCTTATGCTTCCTAATATGAAAAGACTAATTATGTGGAATTATGTGTTATTGATGATATTGAGGCATATGTTTACTCATCTTATGAACATGATTTCATCTCATACTTCATGATTACTTGATTTATTTACCGTTTGTATTCATATACTCATATTATCCTGATACTGAGATGGAATTGGTTATGGAATGCTAATTGGGACGATGAGAACATGAAGCAAAGGTAAATGATACTGTTATGAGATGATTTGGATAGTGAGATGATGTGATATGAAATGACTCGATAAATGAATCCGTGATTTGATGAGATACTAAGATATGAAATGACTCGACAAATGAGTTATTGATTTGATGAGATCATGAGATATGAAATGACTTGGCAAATGAGTTCGTGATTTGATACGATGATGTGATATGAAATGACTAGACAAATGATGGCCAGTGCATTGCATCATATTACATCCCATGACATTTCATACACTGCACTTGCATTGCATATTATGTACACTTGTGGTTGTGTTTCCATGCGATGTATTCTTAGACAATATAAGGTGGAAATTATTAGTGCCACCTGTATAAAATAAAAGGGGATAAAAATAGGTTTCTTAATGGATTCTTACTTAAAGCATGGAAGAGTTTACTTTATAAAGTCGTTTTCTCTAAATCATAGAAAAATCTAGACTACTACTAAATAGTATCTTATGTGGTGTAAAAGTTGAATCTGTGTGGATTTACGTGCCTAACTTGATTCCAAGGGTAGATCTTACGAGTGCATATGCTTAATACAATGGAAAGTTGGTATTAGATCTCTAGGTTCACCGATCTCACGAGTACAACAACAATGTCTAGTAGAGTCTTGCAGATTGGTACGTAAACGTTCGTAACCATCCTCGAGAGGCTATAAGACATTTCAGAAACTTTCGTTCTTTCGTGCTACTTCATTCAAATTGGTATCTGGTCGATTCTAATTGGTATATGAGATTTTTCATCTTATTATATCATTGATGGTGGAAACATGCTCTGAAATTCGTACATAAATGGTTTGATATGTCGTCGCGCAGTAGGATATGAGATGCGCCACTGTGATATAGTTGTGTGACCAAGTTCCATTTTAATCTATTATTTGTAGGTTCAGTTGGGTGGGGTTGTGATTTAGACTCTTTAGTTCGATGCTATCCTTGGAAGGTGGGAATGATAATACGGAGATGCACGGAAAAGAATTTGAAAGGATCAATCACCGCTATATGATGGGAAAAATTGGTATCTGGCATGCTCATTGGGATAAGGTTGCAAGATCTACAAGGGTGGATGTTGTATAAGGTTATGAAAAATTAAATTGGGCTTCCAAATGACAAAGTTGTAGTAGTGGAGAACAACTACTGGTTTGTGTGTTCTTTCATGAAATGGCTATCTGTTATGGGTCAAGTGGCAAGGTTACTTGTGATGAGTGAAATTTAAGAAAATGGGCAGCTGTGATCCTTCAGTAAAGGGTGCATGCGTTCATAGGGTCGTTGGTGTTTTGAGGTTAGTGATAAAAGGGAATCGTTTGAAACCAAGAGCTTTTTGACTTATGAGTGATATTGTAGTTATTTAATATAGAGTGGATGTAAGAGATCATGTATACGTTGGTACGTTGGACTACATCATAGGCTAATGGAGAGGATAGTGGTTGATTGATAGGAATGACTATAATGCTGGGCAAGTGTAAAATTTTATTTCTAAGGAGTTACCGGATGTTGCACCCAGTTTTCAGATAAGGTTTATGGGCCTATTTTGTAAGGGTTAATACTTGAGAAGTTTCTACAGTTGCTGGTGGTGTGGACCAATTGAGGGGAATAGTCGTGCGAATTGTTGGAGGTGTTCTGGTTCCGCAAATAAGACAAAAAATGGTTCTTCGCGGTGAAGCATCATTTAAGGACCCTCGAGTAAGGTGTTGGTCAATAGGGACTTTTACAATACTAGATTGATGATGGTTTGAACTAATTCTAGTTGTGAAAAGCTTTCTGGTATCGATGATTGGGTCTGTAAACTCATAAACTAAGATGGAAGAAGGATTGTTTTGGTTAAAGGATTTTTGCTAGGGTACTTAGACAAAACTATATGATAATGTTAGCAGGATTATATTTTCGATAATCAAGGAACCAATTTAGTGATGATTTGAGTTATCTCTAGGATACTGAATGATTTTTGGTTGGAATAACTAGAGAGGGTTGGTACCTTTCTAGTGGAGAAATTTATAAAGCATTGCATATATCATGCGCTGGATTTGGAGGAGCTTTAAGTTTTAAAGTTTAAGTGAGGCAATAGGAACTCTCGGTTGCTTGAGTGTATGGTATTCTACTATCTCCAGGATCGACTCAACTATTTTGCAAGACTTATGACATTGCAGTACACTCTTGAGAGGGTTTGAGTAATTATCGGTCGTTAGTAGTGAATGTGATTTTGAATAAAAGGTGGAAACTGAAGAATTAAGATAAATGAATGGTTGATCTAATTTGGAATGAGTAAAGTACCTCTTCGATAAAAGAATGATATTAATTCGAAGCAACGTAATGTTTTGGGACATGTATGGATTATGGTGTTGTTGTTTTGCAGCACTCAATTATGGTGTAATTGTTAAGTGCGCTTGAGAAGGAAGTCTTCGGTAATTGACTAAGAGTTATGACGAAGTTCCATGGGTGTCACAACTTAAAATCCTATCTGTGACGTGAGGGAACCTACCTTGAACCCATAGGCGAACCCTATCCATAATAGATAAAGCAAATGATAATCAATGTGGAAAAACAACGGATAATTTAAAAGACTGACAAATCTCAAATACTTAATACAAAAGCCTTAGAAACATTCCCCAAAATCTAGTTGTCACGAGTTCAAAGATTACTAATTGGAATACAAGTCTGAAGCTTAAGTACAAATCATTGTTTGAAATATAGGATAGAAAGTAAATAATAAACTGAAGGAATCCCAGTGCTGGGATAATGTCTTCAGCTCACCCTGGACTCCGAAGAAAACTATCCAATGCACCACGTCTATGCTCCTCTCGCGTTCGGATCAATACATGCACATAGAGTACAACAAGTGTAGAGTGAGTACGGGAAGCATAAGTACCCAACAACATTGTCGACAGACCCTAACTATAGCGGTAGTGAGCGTTGGTACTTTTCGATACTTCTCTACTATGTTAGTTAACTAAAGTGTAACCAAATCGAATATCCAACTTTATAAGTAAAGCCCTATAGTTCGCTAAACCACGAGGGTCATTAGTATTATCAAGTCATTCTAAAGTTCTCGACCTTATTAAGGATGAAGCCAACATTACTACTATCGAATCCAACCTAAATCCCGTTTAGGGTGTCGAATCCCACAAAGGCTCCACTTTTACATCAACTATGGCACATACATTCGTAGGGATTCGATCTTTACACTATTTAAGAAAATATATATTAATCAAGGTTAAGGCTTTCTATCTTTTAGAACAAGTATGGTCATAAAGGTTCTATCTTTCCATCATTTACACTAAGGTTACCCATAAAGATCCTATCTTTACACTCGTTGCACTACAAAAGTCATAAAGATTCTAGCCTCATTTCACTTTCAAGACAGTAAACCATAAAGTCTCATATTTCCATCTTACATCAAGAATAGGTTGTACAGTTCAAGTATTTTTTTCCGCTAAGAGTAACATGATCATAAAGTCTACAACTTTACATCACCGAGTACACATAACATATATTACGCATCAAGAGGTATGTATGAAATGAAATGCAGATGATATATATGCAATGCAATGGCCATATGTACCCGGTATAAATACGCTTCTGCATTAGGTTTCATATGACCCATGAGGGACTCATGAGGTCCATATACCCATCCGGAATTTTCTATCGGATCCCAACTCTGTGGCTGTAGTATCATGATCATCCAGAATTTCTCATCGGATCTCAGCTCTATGGCTATAGTATCATCATCAATCATCACTCTCTTACCATGTACCATATCCAGTAATCGACTTTTAAGCCCTATTATCAGTATCTCAAAAGTTCAATGGCAATAATAATATGAATGAATGATATGGATATGCGTACATCATGCAAAAGCATATATTAATACAATAAGTATTTTTGAATTTTCTTTCAAGATTTTGACGAGATGTAGAGTGATGAATACATCATAAGTCATAATCACAGAATCAACTAATATGGCTCTGATGGCCTAATTAAAAAGCAAACATGCCAACCTAAGTGGATTTATACACAACGCTCACGACCCAAATACTAAACACATAATCTCTGTCATGTACAACATACTATGTTACTTTAATTACCCTTTTAAGTACATCGGTACCCGTACCAGTGCTCGTCATCTCACTAGTACATGATTCCAATTCCCCATTACTCCCCTTAATTATAAACCAACATATAACCACTATATTAAGGTCAAGTAAGTCTCAACTTGCCATATTGTGAAGTCCTATAGCTCACGAACGACTCTAAGCTCGATCCGCGCAAAGATTAGGCCTCCTGGAAGATCCATCGCGTTTGAATACATCAATCAAGTTCAATCTAGTCAAAATAGTTATCTACAGAGTTAGATGAATCCAATGATACCCATATTCCTATAATTAATTTCGGAACTTAAAAATAGACCCAAAAAGCCAACCCAGCCCACAAGGGTAAAACTGGAGTTTTGTTTAAAATTGGATTACCCAGAACTTATATAGTCTAGATCCATAAAACCCATTCAAAATGCAATCATCTTGATCCTAAAATCCATGGTTTACCTCTTTTAAAATTTTGGGTTCAAAAACCTAATTTTCCCCAACCAAATACGGATAAAATCCATAACCAACAGAAATAATCTTGATGAAATGTCAAAATAAAGGTTTTATACTTACGCCCTTGTCTAGACGAGAACAACACAGAAAAAATCACTTCAATTGGAGCTCTAGAACTCAAGATATGATGAAAATGTCAAATGTTTCTAACAGAACGATTTCCGCATTAGCAATCGATTTCCGCTTCTGCGACCATCGCATTAGCGATCGTATTTCCACTTCTGTGACCACACCAGAAACCAACAATATTCTCTGACACTATATTGACCATAATGGTATGCATATTTTGATACGTATCTATCCCAACAATCAAAATGCAATTACGACATCAAATTGATATAATGGTACATCAAAGCGTCGAAGGCGAGCGATTTATAACAAAGACTCAAACACCTAAACTTGACCAAACGAAGTACAAATCCAATTTTGAAAGTTCCTACAAGTCACAAATGATCATACGAAGCTGCTCGAACTCTCAAAACACCCATACGATGTTGTTAAGACATGCTTATCCACAAAAATGTCATAACTTCCTCAAAATGACATAAACCTCTACCGAGTACCCAAATCTCACCCAAACCCCTCAAGACCCGAACTAATGACTTGACTAGGTCATAAATCACATTCTGAACCTAACAAAATTGATGAAACTTCAAAAAAGTTGCATTTACCCCAAAGTCAACTTTTGGTCAAACTTCTTATTTTCTTTAACTTAAGAGCTTCCAATTTTGCTAAACTTGATCTGAAACTCATCCGATTACCCCGGGAATCACGCCCACCCATCCTTGCAAGTCATATATACTGAGATGAAGCTATGGGAAGGTTATTCTTAGGGAAAAATAGTCCAAAATCTCAAAATGACCTAACGGGTCGTTACATCATCTACCACTTAGATACACGTTCGTCCTCGAATGGTAAAGAAAACTACCAAAGCTATTGAGTAGCCGAAGAACCTCTATCATAAACCTCATGAAATACTTCTCATGCAAGAATCACGCTGATAGCACTACTTGTCTGCTTTACCAGTCAGAACATCCTTTGACTTAGTTTAAAAACACATAATTTCTCCCACAACCGATTTTCTTATATTTGAACTGGCTCAGCTCAAATCTATTTAATTTTATTCTAACGAAACCTCTGAACGCAATTGATTACTTCCATGAATTCCATCATGAACACTCCAATTCTATAGTTAGAGCCACAATCCTTTACCATGCTTGTACCGGTCAAGTACTTCAATTCCTTTAATCTTTCTTCCACACCATCTAAAGTCATATTTAGTACTAAGAATCATAGAAAATATGTCGTCATACACCGTGAGTTCAAATCGTGACTCTCTCTCGCCAGAAATAATATGTGCTTGTTCTTAGCCAATTCCAAGCCTTTTCGTAAAAAAACAGAACTTATCATTGGCTAATTGCGTTAATTCCAAATATGTTAGTTTCATTTTTCTGAGTTGATACTATTGAGTTAACTCTCACTACCCAATTCCTCTCAAACCTCCAAATATTATCAAATTAAGTTGCAAACTCCAAATAAATCCCGATAACTCTGCCATACCTCTGTTCTGAAATGTAAATCTATCAATTCTTCAAAAATGGACTACTAGACTAACCATAAATCTTCATGACAATATATGCATAAGCCACTTGGTATTACCTGAACGATTCTGGCCCAGTACAACTAGTATAACTCCCCGGATGTCGCTAATAGTCACCCGAACTGACTCTAAACTCTATCAAACCGATTATAGAACTTCCAAAATCCTGTGGCAATCAATTGTAATCCATTGCTCATGAATGTTCAATGTCACAATGCCTTTTGTGACTTCAAAGGATTAATTCTACCCAAGCCATCAACTTAGTATCACAAAAATACCCCATATAACTTAAATCTTCTTGTTCTCAACTCACAACGGATATAAAAAGTCTGATAGAACTCCATAGAATCCAAATGCATAAAATCTTCCTTCTTGTTGTTTCACTTAACACGTTCACTACTACGAACACTTTTCCGCGAGTCCTGAATCCTCATACTTTCCCTTTAAAATCATTGAATATTTTATTGTAATATCCTTTTTATGCTTTTAGCAAACCTGAAAGTATCAATATTGTCACACCCCAAACTAGGGGGTGTGGCTGTCACTCAGTACCATACTAGCCTGAGGGTACCACTTTGAAGACAAGACCTCTTATACATATAGGAATTTCAGTCGACAAGGTCGTACTAGCACGCAACATGAATAACAACATAACAAAAGGGCCAAATAGGCCACTAGCTGTGAAACAAGAATACAATCCCAAACTTCTGAAGTGGGATGAGGGGAGATCAACTCAAACATATGTATACAACCAAGGTCGACTACGCCATAGAACCAGTTAGTAACACAATAATTAGGCCGGCAAGGCCATACACCACTACTGGACATACCACTTAAGTCTACGAGCCACTACAAGTAGCTGAACAATCATCTGGTCAGTATTGGGCCCCAACCTACCTATTATCTACATATGTACATACGATATAATCTCAACATTTTACCAGAATGCTCCGGAAGAAGCGAAGAATAGCAACTGATGGCTGAAACTCAATAGCTATTACTGTGGGGGTCTATCAAGGCCCTTATTTGAACCTGCAACATGAAATGTAGCGTCTCCTGGCAAAAGGGACATTAGTATAAACAAATGCACTGGTATGTTAAGCATGAATAACAATTAAAGCATACGCTATAAAATAGGGCATAAGAAGCAACCTGACCTTTGATAACCTATATGCCACTCAGGGGGAATAATGAAACTCTGGAACTGTATTAAAATTTTTATACATGCGTTTTATTATATAATTTGCCCTCAGCTTATAGCCCGAGTTGTTCAAATGAGGTACTGCCCTTAGGTAATAGTCTGAGGTGTGTGTATAGATGCATAAATAAATGCCCGCCCTCAGGTTATAGCCCGTTGTGTATATGCGCATAAATAACTGCCCAGCGATATTAGTCTAGTGGTGTGTGTCATATATGTATATATAACTGCCCATAGTCATTAGGCCGGTGGTGTTCATAAGACAATATAGTAGTAATAGCACTTTTGGCCCCTTTAAAAGTTATAAACTCTTTTGACTTTACTTTGAAATGACTCTTGGTTTACTCGACGATTAACTCATTGAAAGCTCGTTATGGAGGTCTATGAAACTCAGATATATAAACAATAACTAAGTGATAGAGAACATGATAATAATACAAAGAAACGATCCCGAAAAGGGACAAATAACATATGATTTAGTATAGTTCTTTCGACGACTTATTTGCAAAATGATATACGTTAGATTCATGTCTTTGAATGCAAAGGGATAGCCTTACGTACCTTCGACCATAGTTGTCCTTCACAATCCCTCAAGGAACTCACCAATACGCTGCTCTACAAGATGGAAACACAACCTTATAATACATATGAAGCATGGTGATAGCCGACAAATAACAAACTTGCTTATACGAAATCAGACAACACTTCGCCTCTTTCCTTCTACTTCCCGCAAACTCAAAACAACACCAACAACATAAGAACAATATTTACAGCATCATATGCAAGATATTCCATCAATTTCTGGCCACAACACATCATAACCATTGCTTCAAAATAGTCCCATACCACACGATATTGACAAGCTCGTTCTATGACAATTTGGACAACATCTCCCTCATTTCCTTTACATCCCTCAGGTAAATAATAACATCAACACAGCGACAAGTAACCACTCTATGTTTAGAACATGAAGAACAACAAGAACAATCCCTCAAAATGTCACACACAACACTCTTAGCTCGACTTTAACATATCAACATCTATTTGCACTTTCATACATTTTTAGCTGATCTAAAGTTATATTAAGCTTAAAACATGAAGAAGAAGAGAATCCTTACCTTATACAGAAAGGGAAAATCCAAGAACAAATCTCTAATAACTTGGAAAAGCTCAAACCTTAAGCAACAACACTATAAAAATGGTCTCTACCACTTCTACAACACTTTTAGTGAAGAGCTTGGGTGGTTTAGACTTGGATTCGTGTATGAACCTTTAGGATATGCTTAGAGAGATTTTAGAGGTGACTGGAGGTATGGTTTGGTAAAAAATGAAGCTTAGAGACTTATACCACCGGTTTAGTCATCAAGATAAGCTTCCACCGACCATATGGGACCCAAAGGAATCTGCTTGCAATATTTTCTCAAAACGTACATAACTTTTTGTACAAAACTCTGATTGACGAATGGTTTGTTGCGTTGGAAATATGACTCAATGAGCTTGAATTTGTATAGTTTATGGATTCCATAAAACCTTATATATTATGCTATATACCACTTGAAAGGTGGGCTAAAATCCTATCTAGAATTCCGACTGCCTTTCCCCGAGTTTCGGCGAACTTAATTTCTTCGATTCGTTTAGCCTCGAACTCTTACGAGACTTACTTAAAACTTGTTTAAACTAATTATCAATCAAAACTCTATGTTAGTTAACTCGTGATGCAATCAACGTCAAAAGTATGGGATATAACATCATCCCCCCCTACGTAGCATTCGTCCTCGAATGTTGAGGGACGTAACTGAGGGTCCTTAATTCTCGGGCTTTAATAAAATTTCAGCAGTGTCTCCTCTATAAATAATACTATCCCAAGAACTTGCAAGCATCCAAAACCAAAACAAGTGCCACCCAGGGCCATATAATATACTATTGGTCTCATACGACCATCTATATATCAATAGATATGAAAGGTTAACCATAACTTACCTGAATCCTCATGTCTTGCCATCATCTGCCACAACTATCATACATGTACTATTAGCATCACATTTTCAAAGTACATAAAGTAAATTTATTATTGATGGGACGTAGATCGGGAAGTCGTAATGCACAAATATTCATATAGCTGGTATGAATGAAAATCTCTTAGGCTTTACGTTTCTCTCAATTCCTCAGATCATCTCTTTTACTTGATTGTTTCTCCACAAAACTCCAAATTGGAGGTCGTCCCTTTAGTTCCCAACTTTTGGGTTTGATAATCTCGAATAGCCATTGAGATATCCTCATAAGATAAATTTTTAGTAATCTAAACATTCTCTACTGATGTTATATGAGAGGAGTCTTATACGCACTTCTGCAATATCATTGCATGGAAAACTAAATGAACTTCCTTAGACTATGGAGGTAGCTCAAGCTTACATGCGATTTCTGAATAATTTTATATGGTCCAATGTATCTGGTGTTAAACGTTTTTTTTGGTCAAACTTCATCATACTCGTTATGAATGAAATCTTCAAGAACACTCAACTGTGGATGATTTTTCTTTAAATTTTGGTGCCTCATAATAACAATACTGAGCATTCACTCCTAAGGAAGTTTTACTTCTACCAGTCGACTAATGACCCAGGTATATATAATTCATACTTTCTCACATTGAATCAATCGTTAGGAGATTTGCACTTCTTCTTTTTCAGAATGTTATATCATGGCTTATTCACTTTATTTACTTGCATTTTCATAATGCATTAAATTTCTTGCACGTGTCTGACCTTTTCATTTTCTTTTATTTTTGCTTTTACTTATTCTTTCTCTTGAGTCGAAGGTCTTTCGAAAATAGCATATCTACTATGGTAGAGGTAAGGTATACATACACTCTACCCTTCCAGACCCCATGTTGTGGGATTTCATCGAGTATGTTGTTGTAGATCATACAAAGTTTGATAAGGACTCATTTAGATGGTAAAATGATAACTGCTATAACATATAACTCATAGTGGGGGAAGTAATCATCCCACTTTTTTACAAACACTAGCATACTTAGCATAACATATCATTGAGTGTCTAAATCATGCACCTAGCCTGTATCTATTTGGATGAACTGTAACAAGGTCTTCCATGTGTCTCCTAAACCCTTAGAAGAGTACTTAAAAGTTTGTTGTTGCTACGCCCCATTACGTGAGGTGACAAACATGAGAATGTTCTGAAGTCGTAAGGTCTTTCCAATATTTTACTTGTATAATCCTCAGTTGTGCGAATAATCCCATCAACCATTCATCACTTGGAGTAACATTCCTGATAAGGATGGAGCAACCTCCTACCAAACTTTACCATTGAGCCACCCTTTCATTTCAAGTCAGGATCCCTATACTTTATACAAACCCTTTTGGTTGCTTGACGCTATTAACTTTACCAATGGTCCACTGAGTCGATATGCTAAAATTTGGTGCATCTTCATTAATCTAGGATACATAAGACAACGGAAATAACACATCCATGTTTCAATTTCATCCCACAACTCGCCAGATCTGGAACATATATTCAATATGGGTACCATACAGCTTCATCTTCTTCCAGCCATATATTTGTTTTATTTGCTATGAAATTTTCCCTTATGACATGCTGGCTTCAGAATTTGATATTTATTTTCATTTACCTTACCATAGGAGAGATGTTGATACAACTTGCGCCATAACCCTATTATCGTTTGGAATCCTGAAACTAGACCCTTAAATTTACTAGCTGATGATGTTCTTTGACTAACCTTCTTTTTTCCCCAATCTCTGGATAGGCTGATCTGCCTATACATCTCGTCTCACGTCTCCCTGAAGACTATCACCTTGCTTCATTGATCTTGCTCTTTAAAATGTATAGGACTGGATCCCCCATAAGGTTATCCTTTCACTGATGATACTACTGAGTTTTGATTGGAACTCTATTCGTAGTATTCTGGCCACAACCTACCATATCATCTGAGCTTGCTTTTACTTGTCCTTTTTTAACTCCAAAAATGGTTATTTCTTATAATTCATATGTCTCTGATGACAAGAATACTTAATTCCCGATTGGATACATATCCACACTTAGAAGAGATTTAAGTTATTGGTCATCCATTATGTAATATATGTTTAACCACTGTACTCAGAGTAACTTTTCCTCCCTCATATCTTAGCTAACATTTAATACCAGCAATTGGTAATCCCATCATCATATACACTCATAAGGTTTTGGGAACCTTTAGTTGCCTGTAATTATACTTTAGTTCTAATAGTACCCGCTCAGGGTACAACCTTTAGCTGTTGATTGTAATTCTCGAGCTTCATAGTCCTTCAATATGATTAGCTTTACACTAGTCCATTGTACCATTACTTTCCCATATAAGAGGTTTCCTGAAAGCCATGATTACTTAATAAATATAGGGCTTCAGACTCTAAAACCGTCCTATAGCATGAAATATTGCACCTCCTGACAGCTCATCCAACCTCTGGACTAGACTTCTTCTAGGCTTTACATGTGTCATCTTTTCATTAATTATGAATAGTCTTGTTAAGCTTACAAATGCTTCGGTCTTTAATTACTCTTCATGCTTCTTTTTCTGAGCCCCACATGTCTGGCACCTCTTGTCATTACTTGACTCCTCTAACTTGTAGGTCGCTATCATTCCTTCCTTATCGTTAATAGTTAACTTACATATCCTTGGATAGATTTAACATATCCGCAACAATCAGGATACCATAATCCTATTCATCTTAAAATATTTCATTATACTTCTTTGTCTGCTTACTAAGCCATCAAGTGAATCTGTATGGATTCTTTATCGCATCACCTCCCCTATGGGAGGAGGGTTACTTATTCACACTTGTAGGTCTCATTTACTGAAGAGTCGTATCATTGTCTTAGCACCTTTCGATATTTTATGATCTACTAGCCATTTAAAACTTACTTCCGGACCCTTTCGTCTCATTAGGGGCTACTGAATTGCTCACCCTAATAGAACGTCACGTGATCGTAACTATTATGCTTTGTCCCAATAAAATTTACACCTTCTCATCAATATAACAGTCCCTCGGGTCTTTAACTTTCATTCCGTTTAACTGGAGGAACTTTCCAATGTTGGTACCTCCTAACTCCGTGAGCTAAATCTGCCAATCGGTTTATTCTATTATCATTCGACTATTTCAATATAATAATAGATACTCTCGTAACACATTCATTTTCACAATTCAGTACTTACTCAATCATGTCTCCTGGTTTACTTGGCTATGAACTTGTCGCATTACCATACCTTATCATACGATCCTCGGTCGTGCCTCATATTTTCTCAGGTATCCCCCTTCGATTCGTATCATCTTCTTACTGTCATATCATTTTTCCCTTTAGTCTAGATACTTTTATTAAGACATCCTCTCGCTTTTAATGTCTCCTTCTTTGATCGATGTTATCTCTTAGGTACATACTATTTCTACTTACTCTAGACAAGAGCCTCTCTAAGGGAAACATTTACCTTACGCACACAAAGTTTAATACATGGCCTCTGTAACGTCAAGATTCCTTAAAAGTCATATTCGACTAACAATTGCTGGGTACGTCATGTATATATTTTATGGAGGGTACTTTTGACATAATTTTTCTATTCTTAGGTACTTCCCATGCTAGAGGTTGTCCTACCCTTTACTAAATCCCAAAATCTCACCTCTTCCTAAAACCAATCTACTAACGTTAGTCAATTGGGGGCTGGAATAGGTACTTTTTATTATAGTTCTATCATTACAAAAGGCGGAAATAATAATGCTTACCTTATTTTATGTGAATATCAACTTCCATACAACCCATTGCATTCGGTACTTTGTACCCCTTCATTGTACTTCAGTTGTATTTTGATTCCAGCAGTTCACCTTACTAGGTTCCCACTATTTCCTTCGTATATAAGTGAAACATATGTTCCCATTTTGAAGCATTAGCGTAATAATCGGACCTTGGTAGATCAATGACCTGGTGGTGGGGGGTATTTCACTTACATGACACAAATATGAACATGCCAAAGCTTTTCTAGCAACTAACAACACTGGAACTGCATAAAGCATGCGTTAGACTTGAATTTTCACAACTCAACTCTACTGCATGATCTATGAGATGAAAGAAATAGAAATCATCCCTAAATTCCCAAAAACCACTTGCTTATAAGTGTGGTGCACAACACACCCATAAATAAGACTCTACTAGACACGACTCGTAGACTCTCTAGAACTGACCTGCTCTGATACCAAGTTTGTCACACCCCAAACTAGGGGGTGTGGCCGACACTCAGTGCCATACTAGCTTGAGGGTACCACTCTGAAGACCATACCTCTTGTACATATGGTCAGGGCAGGGTCCCTACCTACCCATTATCTACATATGTACAAAAGATATAATCTCAACAACTGACCAGGGGTATGTATTCATATAAATAACTGCACACCGACATTATTCCGGTGGTGTATTATATATATATATATATATATATATATATATATATATATATATATATATATAAATTGCCACCGTTATTAGGCTGGTGATGTTCATAAGACACTATAGTAGTAATGACACTTTTTGCCCCATTGAAACTTATAAACTCTTTTGACATTACTTTGGAATAACTCTTGGTCAACTCGACGATTAACTCTTTGAAACACTCTTTATGGAGGTCTATGAAACTTAGATATACATCCAACAAACAAGTGATATAGAACATGATAAAAATACACAGAAACGCTCCGGATAAGGTACAACCAACATATAATTTAGGATAGTTCTTTGGATGACTTATTTAGAAAATGATTACGTTGGATTCATGTATTTGAATGAAAAGGGATAGACTTACATACCTTCAACCGTATTCGTCCTTCACAATCCCGCAAGAGACTCACCAATACGCTGCTCTATCAGATGGAAACACAAATCTTATAATAAATATGAAGCATGACGATAGCCGACAAGCGGCAAACTTGCTTATACTAAAATGGACAACACCTCCCATCTTTCCCTTTATTTCCCACATACCCAAAACAACACCAACACAAGAACAATATTAAAAATATCATATTTAAGCTATTATATTAATTTATGTAATGACCTGTTTGGTCGTTTTAAACTTTTGGACTTGTTTTCCAAATAATACCATTCTCGTAGCTTTAACTCAGTATTTATGGCTTGCAGGAAGGGGTGTCATAGTTTTTGAGACAATCGAGTGAGTTTCAGAATAGTTTTCGTAAAGATGGAAGCTCATAAGTTAAAGAAAGAAACATGTTTGATCAAAAGTTGACTTTAGAATAAATGTGTCTTTTTCAAAGATTTGTTAATTCCGTTAGGTCCGAAATGTGATTTATTACTTAGTCGAGTCATTAGTTCGATTCTCGAGAGGTTCGGATGTTATTAAGGTGGTTGGTTGAGAAATTAGCTTTTAAGATGGTAAAGCTGGTTTGGAGTTAACCACGATCAACATCGGATCAAGATGGATCCATTAGGATGTTTTGAGAGTTCGAGCAGCTTTACATGATCATTTGTGACTTGTAGGAATTTTCGGAATTGGATTGAAACTTTGTTTGTTCAAGTTTAGGTGTTTGAGTCATTGGCATAACTCACTCGTCTTGGACCCTTCAATGTACTATTATAGTTATTTGAGGTTGGAATTGAGTTTTTTTTATTGGAATAGATGTGTATCAAAATTTTTGAGCCATAGCAACTTGAATCGTCGAATTTTGACATCGTATGAGGGAGTTATGGTCATTTTAGTGTGGACAACTAGTGTTGTTCCAGTGTGGCCGCATAAGCGGTCTTCTGAGTGCGGAAGCGAATTTTCGTCTGCAGATGAAACGTCCACTTTCGTGTTGGATTACATTGTAAGAAAGTTAAGATGAACTAAGAATGTTGAGGATATTAGAACGATGTTAAGGACGTTTTCGTGTGGATTAGAAGTGAAATGAATCGAAGAAAATAAGTTTATCGAAATTCAAAAAAAATGTGAACAATTTTTTGAACCGTATTTTAGAAATACTCAGTGAGTATGATAAATGTTGAAACCATTATATATTATTTTGATGTGGTAAATATTTACTTTTACATGAAACATTTTGGTAATTTTTTTATTTTGTTAAGTATGATTTCAGATAGTTATTAGGCTTACTAGTTTTCGGATATACTTTATATTATATATAAGACATGAGGAGATTTATAAATGAGATTTTTATTTCTTATAAGAATAGAAATTATTTTCTCCCAAGAAAAAGTATCTCTCCCCGCTTTGAGAATAATAGTACAAAAATTTGTATTCTTGATATACGATTGGAGAAATTAGAATGTGATAAAATATATTGTTTAGATATCTCAATATTTATGAAATGTTAGTATATTTGTAAAATTTTAAGAGACATTTTTAATTTATTAGTATTTTAATTATGTATGTAATTGGTTAAATGGGAGATTATAGTGGAAGCCAAAAAATTGATTAAAATTATTGGATAAATATTACGTGAATATAGTCCACGTGTACCGTTGATAGATGCAAGCAAGTTTATTAGTGTGCATGCACATTAAAGTGTGGTGTCATGTTCTAATGATGAGAAGTTAGGAGATTCCCTAAGAGGCCTACACGTGTAAAAGTTAATGTTGAGCCCATATGCATTTCATTACTATTTTGGTACAAGGAGAGTTGCTGCAACTTTTTTCTTCTAATTTTAGACTCCCAATTTCATATCTTAACACAAAAATAATGTACCAACAACCATGTCAATTATTTTCTATGAACCAACTCGTTAACTATAGGATAAGCAAATACGTTCTTGATTTTTGGGGTTCATTTAATGGGGGAAAATGTCTAGCTACTATTGTTTTAGATTAACGTTCCAGCAACTTGATATTTCTCTAATTTTGGAGATTTCAAGTCACTTGTTTTTGGAATTTGGGGAAGAGGACTGGTTCCATCTTGTTTAAGATTAATGTGAGATTTTGACGGACAAGTTTCGCAGTAGTTATTAAACGAGAAATATCTAAGGTATGTCAAGGCTAATCATTCATTCTTTTGGCATGTTCCAAGTACATGAAACATAAACATAATGTTATTTTATAAATGATTCTACTCTAGTAGTTCAGGATATTCACGTTATTCATTCCAATGAAATGTATTTTAAAGCATGTATAAATATGTTCTTAAGTCCCTATTTAGGCATATGAGAAAGATGTTAATGTTCATAACGTAATCAGAGAGTGAGCGACTATAGGTCACTCCGAAATATGTTCTAATGATCCTAAAAGGCTTTTTATGCACTATATGTGTATAGGTAAATGAGTAATGGTGTTACATATGCGTATATAATACCTATAAGGGAATGGATATGGTATTCCTACTTTACCACTGAGCTACGGCCTATTGGGTAGTTATGTATCCATATTTACCACCGAGCTATGGCTGGTCGGGCAGTTATGTATCGTTATTTACCACCAGTTGGACATGAACATATTTATCACCGAGCTATGGCCGGTTGGGCAGTTACCACCAATTGGACAGTTATGTATCATTATTTACCACTAGTTGGGCAGACACCTTTTCAACACCGGGCTATGGCCGATTGGGCGTTATCACTGATCAGTTGAGCAGTTGAACAATCAGAGTTACAATGTTAATGTGGCAGTATAGTATACAAGATAGGTATGATCGTTATGTATATCGATATTTCAGAAGTTCAGGTTGACTCGTATCCCTTCCCATTATGATTATGTACTATTGTGTTATATGTCTACCTTATATATTCAGTACATTAATTGTACTGACGTCCCTTTTATTGGAGGCGATGTGTTTCATGCCATGCATGTTCAGGTAGGTGAGTAAAGGACCCTCCACTGTAGAGAACCTCCAGATATCATATTTTATTGCTGAGCTCCATCTCCTCTTGGAGTCTTGCCGAGTCAGTGTCATATTTATATGCTTTTGGTATCATAGGTATGTCGGGGGCCCTGTCCCGACTTATGCCTTATGTCGATGTTCCTTTCTAGAGGCTTTGTAGATATGTCATGTGTTGTTTAGTATGTACAGTATGACCTTGTAGGCCTAAATGTTGGCTATATATGCATAGATTTGGTTTTTCTATTTGCAGGATATTAGGTCTTGTTGTTTTACAGTTATCATTCTGAGGCCTTGTTAGTCCAGACAATTATACGTTTGTGTGATGATATTCAGGTAGTAAGCTCAGGTCAAGTATGGGATCGGATGCCGTCCACTCCTCCCCAGATTTGAGGCGTGACAAACTTGGTATCAGAGCAGGTCGTGTCCTAGGGAGTCTACAAAGCTATGTCTAGTAGAGTCTGTCTCATGGGTGTGTTGTGCACTACACTTATAATTAGGACGCTACGAGACATTTAGGAAAAGTTACCCTTCTTTCATATTCTAGACCGTGCAAGTAGAGTGATGTCTTAGGTTATTCCGTTTTGTATGATCATGACTAAGGACATACGTAATCGCAAAAGTCTTTCACAATTTAGGTATGGTTTAGATGTCACACCTATGCGTTAGAGATCAGCATTATAGTTCAACATTCAAGGATGAATGTTCCTAAGGGGGGAAGGATGAAATGCCTCGGACTTTCTTGTTAGATTACGTTGTAAGTAAGTTAAGATGAACTCGGAAGGTTGAGGATATTTGAATGGATAGTGATGATTTAGAACGACGTTAAGGAAGTATCGTATGGATTAGAAGTGAAATGAATCGAAGAAAATAAGTTCATCGAAATTTTAAAAAATGTGAACAATTTTGCGGACCGTATTTTACAAATACTAGGCGAGTATGATACATGTTGAAATCATTATATATTATTTTGATGTGGTAAATATTTACTTTTACATGAAAATTTTTGGTTAATGTTTATTGGATAAATATGATTTCTTGATATACGATTGGAAAAATTAGAATGTGGTAAAATATATTTTCTAGATATCTCAATATTTATGAAATGTTAGTATATGTGTAAAATTTTATGAGACATTTTTAATTTAATAATGTATTAATTATGTGTGTAATTGATCAAATAGGAGATTGTAGTGAAAGACAAGAAATTAATTAAGATTATTGGATAAATATTACGTGGATCTAGTTCACGTGTACCATTGATAGATGGCAGCAAGTTCATTAGTGTACATGCACATTAAAGTGTGGTGTCATATTCTAATGATGAGTAGTTAGGAGATTTCCTTAGAGGCCTACACGTGTAAAAGTTAATGTATAGCCCATATGCATTTTATTTTTATTTTGGTACAAGAAGAGTTGATGCAACTTTTTCCTTCTAATTATAGACTCCCAATTTCATATCTTAACACAAAATTAACGTACCACCAACCATGTCAATTGTTTTTTATGAACCAACTCATTAACTATAGGATAAGCAAATACGTTCTTGATTTTTGGGGTTCATTTATTGGGGCAAAACGTCCAGCTACTATTGTTTTAGATAAGCGTTCCATCAACTTGGTATTTCTCTCATATTTGATATTTCAAGTCGCTTGTTTTTAAAAGTTATGGGAAGAGAGGACATGGTTCCATCTTCTTTAAGATTAACATGAGATTTTGACAGACTGGTTTCGTAGTAGCTATTAAATGGGAAATATCCAAGGTATGTTAAGGCTAATTCTTCCTTCACTTGACATGTTCCAAGTACATGAAACATAAGCGTAATGTTATTCCATAAATAATTCTACTCTAATAGTTTAGGATGTCCACGTTATTTATTTCTATGAAATATATTTTAAAGCATGTCTAAATATGTTCTTAAGTCCCTATTGAGGTGTATGAGAAAGATGTTAATGTTCATAACGTAATCGGAGAGTGAACCACTATATGTTACTCCCAAAAAATGTTCTAATGATCCTAAAAGGCTTTTTATGCATTATATGTGTATAGGTAAATGAGTAATGGCATTACATACGCATATAAAATACCTATAAGGGCATATCTATGGTATTCCTATGTTACCACCGAGCTACAGTCGGTTGGGTAGTTGTGTATCCCTATTTACCACCAGCTACGGCCGGTCGGGCAGTTGCAACCAGTTGGATAGTTATGTATCATTATTTATCGCCAGTTGGGCAGACACGTATTTACCACTGAGCTACTGTTGGTCGGGTAGTTATGTATCGTTATTTATCACGTGTTGGACAAACACGTATTCACCATCGGGCTATGGCTGGTTGGGCGGTTACCACTGATTAGTTGGGAAGTTGATAAATTAGAGTTACAACGTTAATATGGCAGTATAGAATTAGGTTACAAGATAGGTCTGATCATTATGTATATTGTGACCCTCATCGGTATTTCAGAGGTTCAGGTTGACTCGTATACCTTCCTTTTATAATTATATACTATTGTGTTTTATTTTTGCATTACATATTCAGTATATTACTCGTACTAACATACCTTTTGTCGGGGGACATTGTGTTTCATGCCACACAGGTTCAGGTAGGCGAGGAGAGAACCATTCACTGTAGTGCGCCTCCATATATCGACTTTAGTTGGTGAGATCAATCTCTTCCTAGATTCTTGTCGAGTCAGAGTCATGTATATATCATTTTGGTATCTTTGCTATGTTGGGGGCCCTGTCCCGACTTATGCATTATGTCAATGGTCCTTTCTAGAGGCTTTGTAGACATATCCCGTGTTGCGCATGTTGTATAGTACGACCTTGTAGGCATGGATGTTGGTTAGAGATTATGTTGGCCTTGTCGGCTTTAGTATATATATATATATATATATATATATATATATATATATGTATATGCATAAGTTTGGTTCTTCTGTTTGCAGGATATTAGGTCGTGTTGTTTTACAATTATCATTCTGAGGCCTAGTCGGTCCAGACAATTATACGTTAGTGTGATGATATTCAGATGGTACGCTCGGAAAAAGTATGACATCGGGTGCCGGCCACACCTCCCCAAGTTTGAGGCATGACAGCGGAAGCAAAAATCACGGTGTATTAAAAATCAGACTGCGTTCATTTAGTATTTTGTGCATAACTTGAGTTTTATAGCTCCGATTGAGGTGATTTTAGCGGATTTGTTCTCATATCACAAGGGGGTAAGTATCCAACATTTATTTTGACATTTATTCCTGTTTATTTTCATTGGTTATCGATTTTATCCATATTTGGTTGGAGAAAGTGGGGTTTTGAGTCCTAGAGTTGAGAAGTTATAAACCTTTGATTTGAGGGTCAATTCATGGATGAAATTAGTTGATTTTATGGATTTATAACCTATGGGTTATAGGTAACTCAATTTTATAATGAAATTACAGTTTTGACCTTTGAGGCTCGGGTTTGGCTTTCTGGGCCCATTTTTGGGTTCCGAATAAAGTATAGCAATATAGGTATCATTAGGCTCGTATAACTATGTAGACTGCTAGTTTAACTAGATTGAACTTGTACGCTGAGTTTGGACACGATGGAGATTCTGAGAGGCTTAATCTTCATGCGGATAGAGCTTGGAGTCGTTCGTGAGCTATGGGACTTCATAATGAGGAAAGTTGAGACTTACTAGACTCTAGTATAGCGTTGTGTGTTGATATGCTATTTAATAATAAATGAGATTAATAGGGTATTGTGGGTCCTGTACTATTGATGTGACGAGCACTTGCACATGTATCGGTGAACTTAACTTGGGCAAGTTAATAAACTTAGTATGATATGCATGATGGAGATTATGTGTTTAGCCTTCGGGCCGTGAGTGCGGTGCATTGATCAACTTAGGTTTGGTATTATTGTTGATTATTCGGGCTCGTAGCCATGTTTGATATTATATTATTAATTGACTTGTCATGCATGCATCACTCTACATCTCATCTAAATACTTGAAAAAGGAATTTATAATGCTGATTGTATTTCTTATGTTGATTGCATGATGTACTCATATCCATACTATTCATATATATTATATTGACATTTGAACTAGTGAGATATTAAAAAATAAGGCTTGGGAAGCCAATTATCTGGATATGGTACATGACATGAGATTGATGATTGGTAAATGAAAATACAACCATGGAGTTAGGGTCTGATGGGATCGGATGGGTATTGGACCTCATGAGTTCCTCATGGGTCACGTGACCACTACTACATCAGCATGTGTATACCGAGTACATTTGGCCATTGGATACATACATACATTACATCTACATTGCATTCATTCATATTCCTGATATGTATTTGATGTTGTGTGTACTTAGTGTTCATTTCTGGTAGACTTTATGATCATGTGACTTTTAAGGAGAGAAATACTGACACATTGTAGCTTATTCTTGATGTAAGATGAAAATATGAGATGATATGGCAATGAATAAAGATGGGATATTTATGACCTTAATTGCTAGAAAGGCTAATAAAGATGGGATCTTTATAACTGGGATTGTTAGGAATGATATAGAGACGAGATCTTTACGTATTCCTTAATATAAGAACTAAAAGATTGAACCTTTAATGGTAAACTTGTTTATTTGGATAAAAGATGTAATCTTGAGGATTTAGATGCCCGCTTGGGTGTAGGTTGAAACCTTATTGCTAAACTTATCCTAATTGAGGTAAAGTTAGAAGGCTTTATTATGATCTTTGAAAAGTAATGTACTTTATCATTCGGTCAGTTGTGGAATCCTTAGTTAGATGGTTGTAATGTTTATAAAATGTATAATTTGACTAACAAAGCAAGAAAAGAAGTTTTGGGAGTACCAACCCTCGCCACCTCTATAGTTAAGGTCGATCGATGATGATTCTGGGTACACGTGCTTCCCGTACGCAGTCTACACTTGTTGCACTATATGTGCATGTACTGATCTGGATGCCAGCGGAGGAGCTTAGACGCGGCACTTGGAGATCTTTCTTGGGAGTCCAGGGTGAGCCGCAGATACTATCCCGACACTGGTTTGTATATCATTTTGGTCCTTTATATTTCAAACAATGATTTGTATATCATTTAAGAATTGTATTCAGTTAGTAGAACTGTACTCATGATAAATAGATTTTGGGGGTTTTCTTTCAAGGTTTATGTATTAAATCCTAAGACTTAATAATACTTATGTTGTTTTCCTTAATTTTCTTTATATTATTGACGTTTGGATGTTAGTGGTTCGCCTACGGGTAGGGTAGGTGCTCTCACGGCACAATGGGATGTTGGATCGTGACAAATTAGTATCACAACACTAGGTTCATTAGTCTCATGAGTACAAAAGCGGTGTTTAGTAGAGTCTTGCAGATCTTTATGAAGAGATGCGTACCTATCCTCGAGAGGCAATAGGACATTTAGGAAACTTCTATTCTTTCACTCCTTATTGTGCGTATGTGATTCAGTCTAAGGTCTAAACTTATTTGTTTAAATCTCTCACCAACAGAGAGGACACTTGGTATCAGAGTAGGTCAGTCATAGGAAGTCTGTGAGCCATTCTAGTAGAGTCTTGTTTATAGGTATATTGTGCACCATACTTATAAACAAGAGGATTCCAGGCATTTAAGGATGGTTGTTGTTCTTCCACTTCCTAGATCATGCTATAGAGCTGAGTTACATTGATGTAAAAATCCCCGTAAGCTCAAGTCTCCAATTTGATCCTCGAGGTGTTAAGCTCAAAATTTTAAAGAAGGTTGATCATCCAAAGATAATATGTCTCAAATGGCATGGAAAATGGAGTGGAGTTGGAATTTTCACATGAAGGTCTTAAGATGAAGACATTTTGTTCGGCCTTTGTATGTAGGTCTTGGCCGAAGACTATGTTTGTTTTTCTTGTAGCTTGTCTTTATTTTCTAGCCTAGCTTTTAGCTTATTTAACTTCTAGCTTAACTACATAGGACACCATTAATGAGCCATGTATTAGGAGAGAATAACTAGACCATGTAATAAGCCGAAAGTCCTGTAAAAGGGGACAAGGCGGTGTTCAAAACCAAGATGGCACGAACAAGAGGTCAGGTGGCCAAGAATACACCATGGCAAAGACCAAGGATGATCTGGAAGACAAGGCGGCAAGAACAAAAACCTTCCAAGAAGGCCATCCAATTACAATTCAACTTCGGTCTAGGGAGATTAAAGGTTGGCCTAGAGTCAACACCTTTGTGCAAGGAATAGAAGCTTCTAAAATGATTCCAAAAAGATGAAGTCTAGAGATGCCAAGTTCATCCCCTTTTCTACTCGGTTACCACAATGGAAGTGTGAAGAAGTTTGGGTTTACCCTTGTCTCAAAGAAAGGCCAAACTCTCTCACATTGTGCTCACAATGGCCTAGGAACAAAGTGGTCCCCAAGCCAACCCAATCCCTTTCCTTTGTTCACATTTCAGCCGAATGGCCTTGTATTTATGTCCTTTTGTTTTCCATCTAGAATGGTCCGTGTATTACTATAAATAGGACCCTTAGGCTATGTAAATAGACCGAGTTGTTTTGATATAAAACTTGAGTGTTTACTCATCTTGCTAAGTCTTTCAATCGGGGATTGTAAGTTCTTAGTTGATCCTCCGGTGGGGTCATTTGGTTCTCCGGGAGAACCACCTATCTTTATAAGGTTGGATCACCCTTGCTTGGTTAGTGTTGAGCCTAGCGGTCAGCAAACCTCAACCTAGTCCTTGTGAAATTGATCACAACATCCTTGGAGACCAAAAGAGTAATTAACTCCCCGAGTTACCATCCAAGAACCATATATCGACCGAATTGAGACTTGGTTTGTGTCTCAGATTGTTTCCAACAATCCGTATACATTCCTTGTTCTAATTACTTGTTGCTCCACTCTACCATCTTCCACCACACCTCATTAACATCTTCTCAAAAGACCTCAATCTGAATCCAACCACAACCCCAGACATACACCACCAAACATATCAACGCCTTATCCAAACTCCCTTTTCGCATACCCTTACTGTCTCTGTCAACTTCCGAGTCTTTACCATCACTAAAACACCAGAGCCCCACTACCACAATCTCCCATAACATTCCCGAAACCACCCACTATAGCGCCTAAGCTCACTTTCACCCGTAGCCTTGTGGAGTCCCCATCCTAACACCACACTACCTACCTTATCTGATAAACCGAACACTTCACTATTTTGTCTTGGTACCACGACCCTACCACCACTAAACTGCCATACCCCAACCATCACACTAACCCTCACATCATCCGCAACCACCAACCAAAGTGCCTTGTCCCGACTCTTCCTATATGATAGATATAAGGAGCGGGTTGGATAGGTAAGTGGGTCGGGTGTTGAAGACAGTCAGGTTGACCCGAATAGAGAGCACAAAGAGGACTATTTTGGGTTCTCAGTTTGGGCGAGGGAGTGGTATATGGAGCCAGTTTCGGGAAGGTGTAGTGGGAATTGTTTTGAGGCGTCTTGAGGAGTGGTTGTGGATGGAATGTGGGTCAGTAATAAACTTCGGTGTTGGTAGTTTGATGTTGGCAAGTTCCGGAACAAGTCAATAATAGTGAGGTACTTAGTTGGGGCGTTAGCACCGGGCATTGTGGGCTTGAGAGATTGTTTCGGGCAGCTGTAGTTAGAAATGGACTGAGGCCTTTTGTGGAGGTGTTCCAGGTATGGTGAGGGTCATGAATATGCTCGGTAACTGGTGGCTTAGTGGTGTCAATGCTGCGGGACTAAACTGAGGCAGTGAGGTCTCAGTTGGTGATTGTAGTGGACCGTTTGTGTATTGTTGGTATTGGATGGGACTTTATGGGTGGTTTCGGGACTTGGCCTTTGTGTAGGATGGTTTTAATGTATTCTGGAGTATGAGGGTCAAAGGAATGAGATGGATTGGATGAGGGATGGACACGGGATGTAAGGTAGAAACCCGAGGACACAAACCAAGTGTTGGTTGGTACGTTTTTGGGTTAAGTGTTTGTTTTTTTGCGGTTGTAGTGAGAGGCGGTTGATATGGTATGGATAATTACAAGGCGGTTTTAATTCCCAAGTCGACACCTTAATGAGGGTGACCAATTTAAGAAGGACTAGACCGAGCTTGCTAAGTACAAGCCCGAATACTATCCAAGCAAGGTGGCCGGAAACCTTAAGATAGACCCTAAGCTTAGGCTAGGTTGGATCACACAAGTTCCAACGTTCTCTTACCACCAAGGGGGTTCCTCAAGCTTGGGTTTAGTTAAGTAAAAAAGTCTTAATTAAACTTACACCAAAGGGAAAGTCAAAAAGTCTTAATTAAACTTACACCAAAGGGAAAGTCAAAAAGTCTTAACTAAACTTACACCAAAGGGAAACCTTAGTTTGGGTTCAACTAAGTCACACAGTCTTAGCTAAACTTACACCAAGTGTTTGGCTCACACAAGAACCGACTACGAGTAGACACACACAAGTGAGTACAATTAGGAAATGAGTAAACACTCAAGATTTTCTATCAATCAACTCTGCTCGTTTACAAGTCCTATGGTTGCTATTTATAGTAAACAAAAGACTATTCTAGAAAGAATATAAAAGGCCACAACTTTGAGGACATTCGGCCGAAGTGTGAAAGGGGTTGGATTGGCTTGGGGACCAAGTTGCTTTTCGGTCATTGTGACTAATGTGAAATGGTTTGGATTTTCTTGGAGACAAGGTTAAGCTTAATCCCTTTCACATCCCTTTGTGGAGTCCAAGTCGAAGAGGGAATGGATTGTGCACTTCAAGGATCACATCTTCTTGGAATGGGTTTGGAAGCTTCCATTCTTTTTTCTTGGTTGACAAGCCATTTCGGCCAACCATCTTCATCTCCCATAGGAAGACTTTGAAGAGTTCCATTCATGAATTGTTATCTTGGAAGCCTCATATTCTAGAACATTCTTGTCCTTGCCAACTTGTCCTCCGACTCACGGCTTAGTCATCTTTTTCGAAGACCTTTTCGCTTAGTCATCTTGTGACAAGGACTCGGTTTTGCCATCCCTTACATGACCTATTAATTATGTCCTAAGGTAGTTATTTCATTTCCTACTATGTCCTAAGCTAAGAGCTAAAAGCTAAGCTAATAAATAAAAGAAAACAAAAAGCTAAAAGAAAATATGGCCTCGGCCAAGACCAACAAGAAGGCCGAATAAATATCTTCCTTCTTAAAATCTTTTAGTCCAAACTTCAATCCCACTCCATATTCCATGACATTTTAAGCATATTATCATCGGTTTATCAAACATCTTTGGAACCCCGAGCTTATCACCTCGAGGATCAAATGTGCACCTTGAGCTCACGGGAATTTTTCCATCAAACTCCCCTTCTTTGAAAGAATTCATCCTCGAATTCATTCCGTCTAGATGTGAAATTTTTTTCTCAAATGTTGATCCACTATTTTCACCGTCAGATAGGATCGGAAGTCTTATCTTGTAAGTGTCTTCTTTAAAATTTTCTAAATACGGATCCGAATACAATACAATTGGTTTTGCCTTCTTATGATGTTCATGTTGGATCTCGGATTCCATAAGATATGTTGTCTGGCCATAGGTAGAAGGAGGACACAGTGCACCACTCAACTTTGTGTTAGAGCGAAAGATGGCATCTATATTGTTTTCATGTTCGATGCTCAATGGTCTTTCACTGTGTGGCACGGGTAGGACCGGGGCTTCACAAATCTTTCCCTTCAAGACTTCAAAGACTCTTGTTGCTCCTTGGAACCACTGGATAGGGGCAATAAGGGTACAATAATTTTGCATGACATGTTAAGGAGAAAAAGTCGTATCAAAAGGACCAATTACCGCAATGGCCCTTGGAGACTCGGACCATTTTTGGAGAGGATCTGCCTTGGGTGGGTGGGCATCAATATCCTCGGAAGATGCTACATATCCCAAGGATGGACGTGATACCTTGGGTAAGGAATTCACGAAGGGACTTGGAAAGTCGTACAACCCGAATGGCATTAAACCATAGTTTTTACCTTTAAGACCATCTTCCATTCGCCTTCTCTTCGGATTTCCACTTGACGATAGCCACTTTTCAGTTCTATCTTGATGAATAATTTGGCTTCATTTAATTTCTCAAAAATATCTTTCAACCTCAGCATTAGAAGTGTATTCCCCACGATGATGTTGTCGACCTTACGACTTTCAACATACTTGTGCCAAGGCTCATTTTCCTTTGCCTTCATCAAGACCATCTCCTTAGCCGGAACGGGTGCACATGCTTGAGGGTTGGGTAGTGAATTTCTTCGAAATAAACCAAGAGAGTGTTCACTACTTATCATTGAGGACGGCACGGTTGTAAGAACATCTGAACATATATTTTCAAGAGGTTCTTTCAGGGATTCCCTTGGATTTATTTGCATCTCCCCTTGTGTCAACTCCAAGAATTTCTTCGCTTACCAATGAGTCCCCTTTTTTGATTCCTCATCCATCCTCCGTGCATCGAGTGAGAGAGATTCGGCCTTGCATCTCATCGCACTTCAGATTATCATGGCCTTCACCTCACTAGGTGACATTGGCAACAACCGAATTTTCTTGTCATTACACCAAAGAGAATAACTATTTCTCTTCCTATAATGTTGCACCTTTCAATCAAGTTGCCATGTTTGTCCCAATAAAATATGACATGTATCCATGGGGAGGATGTCACACCATAACTTATCTTCATATGCTCCAATCTGAAAGCTAACAATAGTTTGGCTCACTACTCTTAGTCTTTCATTTTGGTTGAGCCGTTGGAGGTTATATGGCTTCAGATGATTGCGGGTAGGTAAATTGATCTTGTCCACCATTTCCAAGAAGGGCAAGTTATTTATACTACTTCTACACCTTCTACAAGAGGTAACAAGATAGACATAAAATGCATCTAGGACGAATGGGAAAGGGGGAGAGGTTAGGCCGATTTTGAAGAAGGGAAAAGACCCAACTCTTCATGTTCTCTAGGACACCATTTTGTGTCATCCATGTAGATAAGTGCATGAACTAGCTAGTTCATCAATTATATCCTTGGGGAACGTTGGAAGCTTCTCCTTCTAGATGGTTCTCGGCTCGATCATCTTATCTTATTACATGACATAGTAATTAAGTTATAAGGAAATCTAGTAATTAAGCTAGGACTTAAAACAAGATAAAAGGTGGTCTCGGCCAAGAACTACATAAAATACGAAAAAAATATTTCCTTCTTGGATCTTCAAGTCTTGTATTCAACTCCACTCCACACTCCACTCCAGATTAAGCATGTCACTATAGGACGGTTGACAATCTTTGGCACTCCTAGCAAATCAGCTCACAGCTCATGTTGGAAACTTAAGTTCATGGCCTTCTTTTCATCAGAAATACAAATCATGGGCTATAGAGCAATACCTAAGGTGAATCTTATTAGTTAAATCAAATGAATTTACAAATCGTAGTATTCGACAAGTTAAATCATATACTTGAATTTAATATTTGTATATCAGTGGACTAACAGGGTCATTAGGTAGGTTAGGAAGCATAATTCAGCACGCAAAGAGAAGAATTATTAACGATACAACTATAAGAAGGGGGTTAGCTATATGCACCCATAAATGGAGACACCATTCTAATTTGCTTATTTTCACATTCGAGAATGAATGTTCCTAAGTGAGGCTGGATGCTATACCCTGTAGTTTGTATCCTGACGTGTAACTGATGGATACCGATGTCCCGAGAAGAGGTACGACTTTACAAAATGGTCATGAAGGTTTACGGTTTGTTGATGGAAGTTTCGGAGTATTTGGAAGTCAAACATATCGAACAAAATACATTTCAATGAAATTGGAAAGCTAGGCTATTTGACGGGAAGGTCGACGGACCATCAAATATTTGATGGACCATCAATTTTCCCACTCTGTGCCATCAAATACCATGGAAGTTTGATGGGGCGTTTGATGGACCATCGAGTATTTTACAGTACTGTCAATCCCACCGTCATATTACGGTGGTGGAGAATTGTTTTCCAGGCTAAATACGGGTTGTGCGATTTTCTTAGCAATTAATATTTTCAAAAACCAGATCAAGAACACTCCTAAGATCCTCTCTAAAGTATCCCAACCTCTCAAGATCAAATCTAAGTTGAATTACTTAAGATTAACGCTACGAATTCCATGATTATTATAATAATTACTTCCTCTGTGTGGAACTGGGTTTAGAAACCCTTGAATTTGGGGCAAAGTGTTGTTTTGAGAAGGCTTGGATGTATTGGGGTATAGTTTACCTTCCTTTATCTATAATTGCGTTTAATTGACGATTCATAGTAAGTTGTTAAACGATTTTCATAATCGAAACACGTAAATCTAAGAAATCATTGTATATGGACTTGTGGGCTGTTTTGATCATGATATGAATTGGAATTGATTTGTATATTGGTTGTTGGTGTTGTAAAACCTCAGGAATTATGTATCGGAGAATCATGGGGTCAAATTACATAAGTATCCTTTGTTAAAAAGTTCAAGAATTCTTTGTGTTTAAGATTCTCGATAAGGATGCCTAGATGAAGTTTCCTTTATGGAATATGGATTCGATATTGATATTGACCCTTTGTTGTTATAGATAACTATTCGTAAGGCGTACGAGGGCTTTTAAGGCCATTGTAGCATCAAGGACAAAGTATGTTATGGCTATCATTTCTTTCAATTGGCAGGACTCAATAGAAAGCATAATTGTCTAGTGGAGCTAGGAAGCGTAATTGTCATAGGTATTCTACACTTTTAGTAGAAATTAAGTTTACTACTGGTTGTATGGTATATAGTTGGATTGAGAATGCGAGTTGTTCTTAATTTCCATGACCTTCTATTTGATCCACTATGTAAGTGCATGTATTTAGCAAAGAGTAGGCGAATCGACTCTAAAAGGTAATTATGGATAACATGTTGTGTCTCCTCAGAAAGGGAACTGTAGTTGAGTGAGTTGATGTATAAAGAACTTGCTTGAGCTATATGATGCAATTCATCAGCCCTCGTGGCCTATTTGCCAGCTTGCGCCTATTTGCTATCTATTGAGCTTATTTCCTATCATTCGGGCTTATTTGCTAGCCATCAAGGCCTATTTGATGGCCACTGAGGCCTATTTTATGGTCTACAAGACCTATTTGTTACCCTAAGTAGAACATAGTTGCGATACAAATATTCACTGGTATAATAGATAAGTGTTCTAGTAGAGTGTCACCTACATGTATGTGACATTCCTCCTATACTTGTTGTTACTTGTTTATTATTTTACTTTAAGTTCCAGTGCTTATATATTATTTTATCCGCCTTACATACTCAATACATTATTCATACTACCGTCCCTTTTACCGGGGGCACTGCATGTCATGCTGTAGGTCCAAGTTCATATGTGGCAGATTTGCGTGTAGATGCTCCAGCTGATCATCAGAGTTTTTGTAAGCTCCACTTCCTCCTAGAGTAGACGAGTCAAGTCATTTGTGGTATAGTTGTACAAGCTAGTTTGGTAGTCCGGGACCTTGTCCCAACCATGTTGTTTTATGAAACACTCGTAGAGGATTTTGTTGATAGATGGACACTTGTGGTTAATAATATTATGTGATATTGGGTTGTATAGTTGAGGCCTTGTAGGCCCAAATATCCATATACTTGTTTGGTATCTTCTGGTTGTAGGCAATTGAACATAGTAAAGTATTTGTATTAGGGAGTATACTACTCTTATAGAGGTGGCACTAGGGGCCTGTACACCCCACCAAAGTCATGTGACAAAGGTTGGGGTGTGACAAAATGGTATTAGAGCAAGTCATGTCCTATGGAGTCTACAAATCCGTGTCTAGTAGAGTCTTGTTTATGGATGTGTTATGGACCACCTTTATAAATAGGAGGCTACATGATATTTTAGGATGGTTACCTTGCTTTCTGATTTCAGATCATGCGATAGAGCTGGGATGTAAGGAATTGTGTTCTTAACCCCTTGCCTTGTTTTGGATACAACGATGCCGGTAAACCAAAGAGCTTTATCTAGCCAAAAAGGAAAAACAACAACTGATGAGGGGAAGAATAGAGTGCCAGAGTGAGGCCAAGAGTGTGGATATGATACCCCCATACGACCTTATGAATCCGCCAGTCCCAGAAGCATAGATGAGGGAATCAATGCCTCTAGCCCCTCCGTTTGAGACTTATGATGAGGAGATGGATATGCAGAGCGTAGTGCGATTGCTGACTTGATTAGTGGCCGCTCAGGCCCAGCGCTAGTGTATAGGAGTCTGATCATATGACAAGGTCGTCAGTGTAAGGGTCCAAGATTTTGTCAATTTGGATCGTCCGATGTTTTCAGGATCTGACCCAAATAAAGATCCGCAGAATGTTTTAGATCAGATGTACATGATACTGCAGGTAATACATACTATAGATACTGAGGTAGTGGAATTGGCTTCGTATAGATTAAGGGATGTAGAGGTTACATGGTATGATACATGGGTACAATTAAGAGGGTTTAACGTACCATCGACATGTGGAAGGCATTTTTTTAAAGCTTTTTTGTGGAATTACCTACCGATAGAATCTTACAGTAAGGTGATATGAGTGTATCAGAATATAGTCTTCAGTTTAATTCGCTGGCTAGGTATGCCCCAGCGATTGTTGTCGAAATGAGTAGGGTGCATTGATTTGTGAATGATTTGGGGTGAAATATGTTTAATGAATGTACTACGGCATCCTTGAACGTGGGTATGGATATCTCTCCCATCCAAGCATATGCTTAGAATCTGTAAGATCAAAAGCAATGACAATAGGAGGCTGGTGAAGAAAGTCAATCTAAGAGGGGTAGATCGACCAGACATGTAGAGTATGATTGGAATCCTAGGCCTTCATCCCGTCCTGAAGTTAGTACTCCTACTCAGTCCTAGGGGCCACAATCTTATAGGCATGCTACACCGTCATAGAGTACTATGCATAATCAGGGTTCGTGAGCATAAAAATCATATTATCAGAGTAATATAGGTCGAATGGAGCCTCCTCAACCACCTTGTAGACAATGTGGTTGGCTGCACATCGGGATATGTCTTATGCATTCAGAGGGTTGCTTTTGGTGCGGGAACCATGGTCACAAAATACGAGATTGCCAAAAGCTTAATCGTGAAGACCGCGGTAAGGATGGGGATGAAGCCTTATACTTAGGGGCTAGTCGAGATTAGAGTACAAGTTTGTCAGTTGTTTCTTCATTAGACATTTACGTATTTGTAAGCCTAAGTAATTATTTTTTACATGTTATGTATTTGTTGAGATCTTACCCCTACATAAGGATTCTATAGGATCATTTGCGTGATTAGTGCATTTTATCAAATATAGATAATATAGGTAATTGGAAGGTTGAGAAGGATATCATATAGGATTGATCAATTAATTATACCATCAGTCATTTCTTAAAATTACTAATCACGGACTATAGAGCAATACTTAAGGTGAATCATATTAGTTAAATTGTATGATTTTACGAATCCTAGTATTCAAAAAGTTAAATCGTATACTTAACTTTAAGATTGTGTATCGGTGGACAAGTTAGGTAGGTTAGGTAGCATAATTGAGCACGCAAGGCAAATAATTACTAAGGATATAATCATAGGAAGGGGGGTTAGCTATAAGCACCCATATGTGGAGACACCATTTGAATTTGCTTATTTTCACATTTGCGGATGAATGTTCATAGGGGGGAGGATGTTACACACTGTAGTTTGCATCCCGATGTTTCACTGATGGATACCGATGTCCTGGGAAGAGGTACGTCTTTACAGAAGGGTAATGATTGTTTACGGCTTGTTGATGGAAGTTCCAGAAGGTTTGTAAGTCAAATATATCGAAGATAATACATTTCAACGAAATCAGAAAGCTAGGCAATTTGACAGGATGGTCGACAAATCGTCAAATGTTTGATGGACCATCCATTTTCCCACTTTGAGCCATTGAAGACTATGATAGTTTTACGAGAAGATTGACAGACCATCGAGTATTTAACGGTACCATCAATCCCACCATCGAATTACGGCGGTGGAGATTTTTTTTCGAGTTAAATATGGGTTGTGCAATTTCACAACCATTTGTTTTCAGAAACCAGATCTGGAACTCTCCTAAGATCCTCTATAAAGTATCCCAACCTCCAAATATCAAATCTAAGATGAATTATGTAAGATTAATGCTGCTAATTCTGTGATTATCATAATAATTACTTCCTCTGTGTGGAATGGGGTTTAGAAACCCTTGAATTTGGGGAAAAGTATTTTTTGAGAAGGCTTGGATGTATTAAGGTATGATTTACCTTCCTTTATCAATAATTGTCATTAATTGAGGATTCAGAGTAAGTTGTGAAAGGATTTTTGTAATCAAAACTCGTAAATCTAAGAAATCATTATATATTGACTTGTGGGCTGTTTTGATCATGATATGAATTGGAATTGACTTGTATGTTGGTTGTCGGTGTTGTAAAACCTAAGGAATTATGTTTTAGAGAATCGTGTGTCAAATTACATAAGTACCCTTTGATAACAAATCCAAGCATTCTTTTTGTTTAAGATTCTGGGTAAGGATGCTTAAATAAAGTTTCTCTTTTGGAATATGGATTCGATATTGATATCAACCCTTTGTTGTTTTAGGTAACTATTTGTAAGGAGTACGAGGGCTTGTAAGGCCATTGTAGCATCAAGGACAAGGTATGTAATGGTTATCCTTTCATTCAATTGGAATGACTCAATAGAAAGCACAGTTGTCTAGTGGAGTTAGGAAGCATAATTGTCATAGGTATTCTACTATTTTAGTTGAGATTAGTTTTACTACCGGTTGTATGGTGTATAGTTGGATTGAGAATGCGAGTTGTTCCTATGTTTCATAACCTTTTATTTGATTCATTGTGTAAGTGTATGTATTTAGCAAGGAGTAGGTGAATTCACTTGTAAAACGTAATTGTGGATAACAGGTTGTGTCTCCTCGGAAGGGGAACTTTAGTTGAGCGAGTTGATTTATAAAGAACTTAGTTGAGCTATGTGATGCAATTCATTAGCCCTCGCAGCCTATTTTCCAGCTTGCACCTATTTGCTAGCCATTGAGCTTATTTGCTAGCCTTCGGTCTTATTTGCTAGCCATGAAAGATTATTTGACGGCCACCGAGGCCTATTTGATAGTCTATAGGACCTATTTATCACCCTAAGAAGAACATATTTCTTAGACAAAGATCGACTAAATATGTTGACAACACTTAGGCCTATTGTGATACATTCACTGGTATAACTGATAAGCGTTCTAGTAGAGAGTCACCTACAGGTAATTGACAGTCCTCATATACTTATTGTTACTTGTTTACTTATTTTACTTTAATTTCTAGTGCTTATCATTTATTTCATCCGCCATACACACTCAATACATTATTCGTACTGACGTTGCAGGTCCAAGTTCACATTCGGTAGATTTGTGTGTAGATGCTCGCTGATCATCAGGGTTTTGGTGAGCTCCACTTCCTCCTAGAGTAGTTGAGTTGAGTCATTTGTGGTATAGTTGTACAAGCGAGTTGGCTAGGCCGAGGCCCTATCCTGACCTTGTTTATTTGTCAAACACTCTTAGAGGCTTTTGTAGATAGATTGACACTTGTGGTCAGTAATGTTATGTGATGTTGGGTTGTACAGTTGAGGCCTTGTAGGCCCACATATCCATATACTTGTTCTGGCTCTTCTGGTTGTAGGTAATTGAACATAGAAAATTATTTGTATTGGGGAGTATACTACTCGTATAGAGGTGGTACTAGGTGCCTGTCCACCCCAACAAGGTTGGGATGTTACAAAACCTTAACTACTCCATCTCTTTTGATTAATTCCTATACTTAGTAAGGTTTGGGTTCTAGGATTTAATAAAGTGTGAAATTGCTAACTTGAAAAACTATAGGTGGGAAAAAATGGGTTTCTTACTTAAAAATCATGGCTTTATTGAAAGAACTCCTTGGTTCCTAGCCTAAGCTAGTTACCCAACTACAAACTTCTACGTCATTCATTATTTTGCAAATGGGTTAAGTCTTGGTTTTTCTTGAAATTTGGGATTTTTAGAGATGAAGGTAATTGATGACTTGTTTGGCTTTAGAGGACTGTAAATTTAGGTTATTAATCAATGGAGGCTTAGAAAACCAAGATTTGGTAAAGAAGTTTCGATTTTACCTTTGTGGGCCCATAGTCGCATATTAGATTCTTTAGATTCTTATTGGGTATGTATACCCTAGTCCTCGACTTACTTACTCAGATTTCTTATGATTCCTAGACCCTCCCATCTCAGTGCCGTTATCAAAAGTGGAAGATGATAATCAAGAAAATATTTATGGATCCCGCTCGGCTATTAGGTAGGTTATGATTTACGTTATGGTTAGACTTCGATTAGAAAAACATATGTAGAGTTAGTGATTGCTAGAGAAAGAATTTTATGCCTTAAGGTATGAAGGTCGGACATAATACTTAGGTTGGTACTGTTGTTGATTATGGTTGTTGCATTATTTCTAGTGATTCATCGCCACGTGCACGATACTAGACTTCACCATAAATAGAGGAAGGATTGATTCATTATTGACATGATGATTATGTGTCCATGTGTGGTACGATTGACTTGATATATTTTTATTGGTGTTGATGCATTATCATTGTCATTTGATATCACTCACACATTCATGATCATGCATTTGAATCAGATTGTGCGTCGCAACATATATACATATATTGGATTGGGTTGCACGTTTCGCAACATATACATTTATTGAACCGGGTTGCACATTCTGCAATATATACTTATATTGGATCGAGCTATGCACCGTAACATGTACATGGACTTTGCAGGCCCCCATGGGTCATGACTACCAAGATGTCGAGGTATTCTTCTCGGAGTGTGTGTGTATCAATGCATTGCATATGCATTTATAATATCATAGTCATACTTACTGGATTTAGACATGGTATTTGAACTTATGAGGCTATCTTGGACTGTGTAGTGTTTATATCTGATTGTGATCATGCCTATCTTTAAATTTCTTACCTTATATATGTTAACTAACTATAGTCGACCTATGATACTTACTGGTACATAATGTTTGTACTGATAATACCTTGTTGCATTGTTTTATGAATTCAGAGTACGTGACAAGGTCCACTTCCTCTCCTCATGACTGAATCTCGAGGCTTTGCTTACGAGTATCCAGGGTGAGAACTTGGATGGATACGCAGCCCAGATGTATCTCTTATATATATTTGTCTTCTTTTTATACTATGATACAGTATTCCATAAGTAATCATAGTCAAAAAATCACTTCCTAATAATAATAAAGAAAAAACAAAAATTAAAGACTATAAAGACGGCCTTATCAGGAGAAATATACAGCCAGTTGAAATATCTTGAATACAGCGCAAAAGAAATGAAATTAGAAAAGGATATAGAACAACTAGAAAAACAATGTGAAAAGTTTAGCAAAATATGGATAGCTATGGGAAATGGTTGGAAGAAACGAATAAATAATCCTGATTATGAGTAATAACGAAAAAATAGATGCGTTATGGGAAGAAGTTGTATTAAAAGAAAAAATAAAAAATATACTGTCATTAATGAATGAAGTAAGAGATAATCAGAACAAAACTCAGCAAATGATTAGGGAAGAATTAACTAGCTTATGGAATGTATCCGAAATACCAACGTTTAAATTAATATTAGAAAAATTGAATATGTTATTAGAAGAAAAGAGCAAAGGAAAACAAAAAGAACCTAGTGAGGAAGCTAGTACGAGTAGAGAAACGACTATAGCAAAGACTACTATACATGAACCAGAAATAGTGCCAATAGATGCATGGAGAAGAAGTAAAATACCCGTAATGGTAGATATAAGCAAAATGAAACCAAAATTACCGAAAGATGTAATAAATGCTTTAGGAGGACTAACGAAGCTTAACAAAGAAGGAAAATTCTAATGGAACCTGGAGGGATTACATTCTTTAAGACTCATGGTAAGGATATCATGGAAAAAGAAAGGTATAAGTATGAGCCTATAAGATCAAAATCAGTAAAAGAAGAAAAGCTGAAAGAGGTAAAGACACCCATAAAAGAAGTGGAGAAAACAACTTATGAATACCTAAACCTAAGATTAGATAAACAGGAACAGCAGATAAATGAATTAAAAGAAGAAAACCTGAATCTAAAATCAAGCGATAAGGCAGAGTGGTATAATAAGTATAGAAAATATAAAGGAAAATATAAGAATACGCAAACCCTTTTAAAGGAAACTAAAGTAGAGTTAAAAGAAACAAAAAAAGAACTAAAAGAAACTAAAGAAGAACTAAGGGAAGTAAAACAAGAACTATTAGAACTCAGAGAAGAAATGCAATTTCTAAGAGAACAGTTAGAAGAATTGAAAGGAAAAAAGAAAATCCAAAAGATTAAATTAAGCGATGAAAACACCTCGAAAAGCAATAGTACTGATGAACAGACAGACCATGAACTACAAGCAGTAGAATTTATAGAGGAAGAAGAAAACTCTGAGAATATGGAAATAGTAAAAGAAAATAGCCAAATAGTTTGCCCAAGAACTATTTGGCTATTTTCTTTTACTATTTCCATATTCTCAGAGTTTTCTTCTTCCTCTATAAATTCTACTGCTTGTAGTTCATGGTCTGTCTGTTCATCAGTACTATTGCTTTTCGAGGTGTTTTCATCGCTTAATTTAATCTTTTGGATTTTCTTTTTCCTTTCAATTCTTCTAATCGTTCTCTTAGAAATTGCATTTCTTCTCCGAGTTCTAATAGTTCTTGTTTTACTTCCTTAGTTCTTCTTTAGTTTCTTTTAGTTCTTTTTTGTTTCTTTTAACTCTACTTTAGTTTCCTTTAAAAGGGTTTATGTATTCTTATATTTTCCTTTATATTTTCTATACTTATTATACCACTGCCTTATCGCTGATTTTAGATTCAGGTTTTCTTCTTTAATTCATTTATCTCATTGTTCTGCTTATCTAATCTTAGGTTTAGGTATTGATAAGTTGTTTTCTTTACTTCTTTTATGGGTGTTTTTCTCTCTTTCAGCTTTTCTTCTTTTACTGATTTTGATCTTATAGGCTCATACTTATACCTTTCTTTTTCCATGATATCCTTACCATGAGTCTTTAAGAATGTAACCGCGCCAGGGTCCATTAGAATTTTCCTTCTTTGGTAAGCTTCATAGTCCTCCTAAACCATTTCTTACTTCTTTCGGTAATTTTGGTGTGATTTTGCTTATACCAACCATTACGGGTATTTTGCTTCTTCTCCATGCATCTATTGGCACTATTTCTGGTTCATGTATAGTAGTCTTTGCTATAGTCGCTTTCTACTCGCATTAGCTTCCTCACTAGGTTCTTTTGTTTTCCTTTGCTCTTTTCTTCTAATAACATATTCAATTTTTCTAATATTAATTTAAACGTTGGTATTTCAGATACATTCCATAAGCTAGTTAATTCTTCCCTAATCATTTGTCGAAGTTTTGTTCTGATTATCTCTTACTTCATTCATTAATGACAAAGATATTTTTCATTTTTTTCTTTTAATACAACTTCTTCCCATAACGCATCTATTTTTTCGTTATTACTCATAATCAGATTATTTATTCGCTTCTTCCAACCATTTCCCATATCTATCCATATTTTGCTAAACTTTTCACATTGTTTTTCTAGTTGTTCTATATCCTTTTCTAATTTCATTTCTTTATTGTATTCAAGATATTTCAACTGGTCAGATATTTCTCCGATAAGGCCGTCTTTATAGTCTTTAATTTTTGTTTTTCTTTATTATTTTTAGTTGTATATTCATAATTTAGTTATAACTGGGTCTTTCCTTGGTCAGTTATCTCTATTCCATTATTATTTATCTTATAAGTAATCATAGTCAAAAAATCACTTCCTAATAATAATTCATTTAGGCTATCATATTCTATTACTCCGATATTGATCTTATATTCTAAGTCTTGAATCTTGAATCTTAAATTTATACTCTTAGTAATTATTATTTCTCTTTCATTTTCTGGGTAATTATAAGTCTGTGGCTCTATTATATTACACTCATTTTCATCTATTTTACTTATGTGTATAAAACTTTTAATTGCTCCAGTATTTATTTCTGCTATTCCATCCATAGTTATCATATTCTTGAATATTATAACTTTGATTTTTAATCTATTACATTCTATGTTTATCAAATCTATTATTCTGGGTTTTATTCTTGGTACATCCTTTAACGATTCTCTGGTTATACTTAGTCTAGATCCTTCTACTCGTGGTATTAATCTTCTAGATGGTGTAATCGTTCGTGTATTAAAATCCATAGTTATTTCTTCTGGTATGGTAATCTTAGAGTTTTCTTTATGTTCTATTTGTTCGAGTATTTCTTTATACATTTTTGGTACTATGATATTCATTTCATGTTGTTTGTCCTTTTCTTCAATTATTTTTATTCCTATTCTACAACTTATAATATGCTGGTTTATATCTCTATTATATGTAAGCGGTTTTTCTGCTACTCTTTCTAACTGTACTTTTTGTTCTTGCTGCTGTACTAATCTAGTTTCATCCATAGTGTTCTATTTCCATTGTAATGCTTCCACATTATTTCCTTATTTATCCTAGACTTGTTATTTATATTAATGCTTGGGTTTAACTTTATTATTTATTAAGTAGTGACTAAGGGACGGGGTCGCCTACCATGTGGGAAATGGTAGGTGCCCGTGCGTTCCCAAATTTGGGACTTGACAAGTTGGTATCAGAGCCCTAGGTTACTCGGTCTATACGTACTAGAGCAATGTCTAGTATAGTCTCATGTATTAGCGAATATTCTCCGAATATTCACAGTATATTTTATAATTATGATAGATGTATATTTAAGGTAACTTAGGATTCTTATTGTATTAGGAATCAACCATTTAAGGTAAGTTAGGATTCTTATTGTATTAGGAATCAATCTCTATACAATTATATATATTGTGAATAATGAAAGGAATCCCTAAGGGAAATTATTCCAATCTTACATGGTATTAAGAGCCTAACCCTAATCCCTACTCTCCTCTCTCTCAAAAGTCACCGCCGACCCCCCTCAATTTCTCCCTTCCTCTCGGCCGACTGGTTGCCACCATGTCTTCCCCCACAAATTCCGGTTCTTCCACTGGCACTTTTGACAACCCTTCTCAACGATCATCGTCTTCTTTTCACCTGGCTTTCGCAGTTACCAACATCAAGAATTCTATCCCTATAATCCTTGACCAAGAAGACTGTCAATATTCCATGTGGACAGAACTGTTTTATATTCATGCATGTGCGTACAACGTGCTCGACCATATTAATGACTCTGTTCCTCGTCCCACCGATATTGCCGATTCGACATGGCGTCGCCTTGACGCCATCGTCAAACAGTGGATATACGACACAATCTCAAAAGAATTGTTGTGTACTATCATAAAAATAGGTGCTATGGCACGTGACCTTTGGGTACGGTTGGAAGAAATCTTTCAGGATAATAAAAATACTCGGGCCGTGTATTTGGAAGAGCAATTCAACAATACGCGTCTCGAGAATTTTAACAACATGTCAGAATATTGCAAACAACTGAAACTCATAGCCGACCAATTTTCCAACGCCGGGACATCTATTTCTGAACTAAGATGGTACTTTAATTAGTTGCTGATTTATCGAAAGGTGAATACGATGCACTTGCAACGATGATTCAATAGGCCGACCCACTACCAAGTTTCACTAAGGCACAGTCACAACTATTCTTGGAAGAAACCCGACATGCTAAACAAGAGGAGCATAATCAAAAGGCGTTAGCCGTTGACGGAATGGCACCACTAGAGGCCAACACCACCCCGCCACCACTGCAAGACTACCAGCAATAGCAATCCCATAGCGGAGGGCATGGTGGAAGAGGCCGCTACAATAATAACAAAGGAAAGGGCCGCGGCAAGGGCCACAAAAACCAATAAACATGCCCAAACCCTACACCTTACTTCCAGTGGGCTGGACCGCAACCCTGGCCCAATACCGGGAACTGGGCCTCGCCTGCCTGCCCTTACCCAATAATAGGGGCCCAGTTCCAACAGCAGTCTTGGTCACCCAGTCTTCTGGGCTCCGCCTCAGCCAACAGTAACAAGCCTACATCGTCTCGGTCCAGCATCACCCGTAAGGTAGCAGACTGACCCCCATTGATTTGGGCCAGGCCTTCAGCACTGTGAACCTTCAACAGCCTGACGATAATTGGTACATGGACACCGGAGCCACATCTCACCTCACCCGGTCATCAGCTAACTTATACCAAATGCTTCGGTTACAGTGTCCTTAATTTATTACTGTTGACAATGGTCATCGCATTCCAATTGAAGGTTACGGTAACACACATACCAAACATCCCCACCCGCCTTTCTCCTTAAATCATGTCCTTTACACACCCAACATCATTAAAAAATTAATCTATGTTAGAAAATTCACTCGCAATAATTTTGTGTCTGTCGAATTTGACCATTTTGGTTTTTCTGTGAAGGCTCCCAATACGGGGAAAATTCTTACACGCTGCAATAGTGTGGGAGAACTATACCCCTTCACTCAATCTTCCGCTGTCAGAACTCATTCACTTGTCTCCCTTGCTGCTATCTCTCCATCAACTTGGCATAACAGACTCGGACACCCAGGAGATCTTATTTTTAATATTCTTAGGACTAATAAGCGTATTCAATGTAATAATGGGTAACTTGCCTAACACTGTTTTTCTTACCCACTTGACAAACATACTCATATTCCATTTATGTCATCCAACAGTGTTACTTTTTCTCCATTTGATATTGTTCATGCTGATTTGTGGACATCTCCGGTTGTCAGTTCCTTGGGTCACAAATTCTATCTAGTATTATTAGATGAGTTTTCACACTTTGTATGGATCTACCCACTAAAGTTCAAAGCTGAAGTGTTTGCCAAGTTCCTTGAATTTCAAAAATTCATTAAAATACAGTTTGAAAAATCTATAAAATCTTTTCAATGTGATAATGGACGTGAATTTAATAATTCGGCATTTCACAATTTCTGCTCTAAACAAGGCATGCTTTTCTGTTTTTCCTGTCCCTACACTTTCTCCCAAAATGGCAAAGCTGAAAGAATCATCTGTACCATCAATAACATGGTGCATAGCCTTCTCTTTCATACCAGTCTTCCACCGTCATTCTGGGTCTACGCTGTCAAAATGGTAGAATACCTCCTTAACATTTTACCAACAAGCACTCTCTAAAACAAGACCCCAACCGAAATCTTATACCATAGGTTCCCTTCTTATGACAAAATACGCATCTTCGGTTACCTATGCTACCCCAACCTAGCCTTCACTTCATCTCACAAACTAGCCCCACGCACCACGCCATGTGTATTCGTCAGTTTCTCACCTAATCATCGGGGTTACTTATGCTATGACATAATCACTCGTAAGATCATCATCTCACGTCACATCATATTCGACGAGGCAAACTATCCATTTTCAAACCTTCGAAAATTCCAAACCACGGATTACACATTTCTCGATGAGTCTCCTCTGTCTTCTCTAATCTAGTCGATGTGTCTCCGGCAGTTTCCAGTTCCGATGCAGACTGCACCAACAGCTACGTCACCCACAATGTCTGGTGTTGTCGCCAACCAAACACCCCTATCTCTCGGTCTAACTCCCCACTACTCGACACCTCCACTGATTGACTAGTCATCGACCCGAGACCAACCACCACCCCTCCAGAAATAGCAAGTTCGCAGCCTCATATCGACCTACAACTACTGCTGCCTCCAGAACCAGTAACCCAACAGCCCTATACCCCAGTACAAATACTGCTACCTACCCACTACATGGAAACTCGTGCCCAACACGGGATCTTCAAACCCAAGGTTCACTTCAATCTCTCCACACAAACCTTATCACCCATTCTAAAAAATCCAAAACTAGCCAAACTGGACCCTAATTGGAATGCGGCCATGTGCGAAGAATTTAATGCTTTAACTAAGTAGAACACTTAGGAGTTGGTACCTAGACCGGACGGTGTGAATGTTATCCGGTGTATGTGGCTATATCGTCACAAGTTCGGAGACAGTGGTGACTTAGAGTGGTATAAGGCAAGACTGGATGCTAAAGGCACTAATCAGCAGCAGGGTATTGACTGTGGTTAGGCATTCAGTCCGGTTGGTAAACCGGCCACTATTCGGATTGTTCTCAATATTGCTATGGGCATGCATTGGCCAATTCATCAGCTTGATGTTAAGAATGCATTTCTTCATCGGGATTTGAAAGAAAATGTGTACATGCATCAGCCCCCTGGCTTTGTTCATCCTGCAATCCTGCAGTCCCGCGGTTTGTATGTCGTCTCAGAAAGTCATTATATGGCTTGAAACAGGCCCCCCGCGCTTGGTATGATCGCTTTGCCAGGTATCTTCTGTAGATCGATTTTATTAACTCTCTCTTCACTTTTCATCGGGGTAGCAACACTGCTTACTTTCTATTATATGTGGATGACATTATTCTTACTGCATCCTCTGACGGTTTGAAGAATGAAATCATCGCTCTACTCAAAACTGAATTTGCTATGACCGACTTGGGCAAGCTGAGTTATTTTTTGGGTATATCAGTGACCAGATCTGCAGTTACTATGTTCTTATATCAGCATAAATATGCAGAAGAGATAGTGTATAGGGCTAAGATGGCAAATTGTAAAATTATGCCAACTCCGGTTTACTCGAAATCCAAGCTCAGTGCCAATGAGGGTGCGCCAGTTTCTGATCCCACTCTATATCTAAGTCTTGCAGGTGCCCTTCAGTATCTTACATTCACTAGGCCTGATATTGCATATGATGTTCAGCAGGTGTGTCTGTTTACGCACGACCCTCACGAGTCCCATTTTGCGGCCCTCAAACATATTATCAGATACGTTAAGGGCACACTGGACTTTGGACTACATCTCTACCCCTCTGCCCCAAATATGTTACTCTCCTACACAGAAACAGATTGGGCAGGATGCCCGGATACACGTCGCTCCACCTCAGGCTACTGTGTATTTCTTAGGAATAATCATATTTCATGGTTTGCCAAGCGGTAAGCCACGCTATCCCGTTCGAGTGCTGAAGCAGAGTATCATGGAGTTGCTAATGTCGTTACTGAGATCTGTTGGCTCTGAAATCTTCTTTTGGAGCTCCAGTGTCCACTACGAAAGGAGTCTATAGTCTATTGTGACAACATATCTGCTATCTATATGTCTCACAATCAGGTTCAACATCAGTGGACTAAGCATATTGAGATGGATATCCACTTTGTACGAGATAATATCGCCCTTGGTCAGGTCAAAATATTACACGTGTCTTCCTCCTATCAGTATGCAGATATTTTCACAAATGGACTACCGAGACAGCTCTTCACCGACTTCCGATCCAGCCTTAGCGTTCGGCATCCTCCCGCTCCGTCTGAGGGGGAGTATTAGCGAATATTCACAGTATATTTTGTAATTACGATAGATGTATATTTAAAGTAACTTAGGATTCTTATTGTATTAGGAATCAACCATTTAAGGTAAGTTAGGATTCTTATTGTATTAGGAATCAACCTCTGTACAACTATATATATTGTGAATAATGAAAGGAATCCCTAAGGGAAATTATTCCAATCTTACATCATGGAATGGTACATAAACGGTTGTACCCATCCACAAGGGGCTATAGTGCATTTAAGAAACTTCCATTCTTTCTCTCTTATCATGCCACTTTAGTGATATAGTAACTGGATGTGCCCAATTGGTATCTATCGATAGCATCATTATGGTGTTGTGTAGGTTTGTTTCATGTGTGAAGAACGACTTGACGGGTTCCAACTAATGTGCAAGTCTTAAATGGCATCAAATAATTTCCTCTATTCAAGCTACTTCTCCGTAAAGAACAAAGCTACCGTCTGTGGCACCGTACCCATGAAGAGAGGGCCGCTGAGGAAAAATTGAGTGTTATGTTAGTGATTATTCCTTTGTAGCTCTGTCCCCAAGAGCGAAACTTCCATAGTGGAGTATTAACTGCTGGAGCGGACCCCAAATGTTTCTTCCCTATCCGCTACAGTGGATAGTTTCATGCCGTATCAAGTTCACCATAGTGAAATTCCATCATCGATAGCGGAAGTACTGGCTAAAAGTGACCTACTACCCAGAAATTCGAGACTTGTACCAAGCCAAAAAATTCAGGTGAAGCAACATCCTAAGCCAGAAAAGTCAAATACATAAACCAAGGCCTTCCAAGGCATAATTAATATATGAAACGAACCAATTATCCTTAATACCATCAAATCAAACAACATAAACAAAGACAAGAAAGTCAAATTGTTCAAAACATCGGCCGAAATAAAACCAAAACAATGTCTAAAATAAAAGGCCCTACAAGAGCTAAACCCTTCTGGTCGTGCTGGTCCTCAATCGAAAACCTTGCCTTTGGGTGCTTACCCCTGGACTTATTCTTCTTCTTCTCCATGTCAAAGTCTTCACGGAGCTTACCTTGATCCTTACCAATAGTGGTGTAAACAGTCTGTAGTGAGGCAACTGAAGTCTTCATTTCCTCTTGCGCCTCCAAGTACTTCTTCATCTCCTCCTGAGTGAACTAGCAAGCACCAGTGGCCGATGGGCCAACCTCGATGGAAGGTCTATGAAGCCCACAGATTAACTCATTCATATCCTCCATCCGTGAGCCCATTGGGTCGAATGGTCCCTAGGTATGTGAAGGTGTAGTATCATCCCCGCCCTCTCCAAGGCTCGCATCTACTCCGATACTCATATAAATATTTCTCATATTGCTCCAAGATCTCGGTACCATGCCTATTCACCTTCAAGGGCTTGAAGTTAATGTCAGAATCGACCCACTCATCCGTACCTCTCCGTGGAACATTTGACTTCTCACATAAGGCAGTGATGAGGGAGGGAAACAACATGATCGAACCCAATTCTACCAGAAATTCCTTCCACTCCTGAACTACGTGATAACTTTGGGAGAAGTAATAAAGTTCATAAAGTACAATTTGAGATCCTGCCTACACCAGCAAATAGGGAAAGATTGCATAGGGCGTAAGCAGATTTGAACACCTGGAGGAAGAATTCTGGAAGAAAAAAGCTGGTATGCAGTTTTTTCAAGATGGTATAGAAACACAAAGTTCTTTTATGCCTATGTACAATGGAGAAAAAGAATATTGTAGTTGAAAAGAATCCAAGATGAAGATGGAAACTGGTTAGAGGAGTCAGAAGTTATATCTGAGGAAGCTATTAGACTCTACAGGGAACAATTTACAAAAGAAGAGGATCCCACAGATTTTTAAATGCTTAACCATGTGCCAAAAATGTCTACAGAAGAACAAAATGGTGACATTGGGAAACTACTTACAAATGAAGAAGTAAAGGAAGTGGTGTTTAAATTAAATGGAGAGAGTGTTGTAGGTCCTGATGGATTCACAGTATTGTTTGACCAAACATGTTGGGAGATTATTGGAGATGATGTCATAAATTGGTAAAAGCCTTTTTCTGTGGTGTTGAGCTTTCAAGATTCATTACTCATACTAATTTAGTCTTACTACCAAAAACGGATGTCATCAACACCTTTTCTGATATGAGACCTATTAGTTGGAGTAATTTTGTCAATAAAATTTTCTCAAGGTTGATACATGAAAGACTTTTGGATGGATTATTAGATATAATTTCATTGAATTACGCTGGATTTGTGAAAGATAGAAGCATAGTGGAGAATGTCCTGTTAACTAAGGAAATTAATTATGATATCAGACAAAGAACTAAAGATGCTAATGTAGCTATAAAGCTGGACATGTCAAAGACATATGATATGGTATCTTGGTTGTTTTTAACTAAGGTATTGAGAAAGTTGGGATTTTCAGAAAGGCTGATTGATATGGTATTCAGGATTATAAGGAACAATTGGTACTCAGTTTTGGTGAATGGTCAACAACAAGGATTTTTTCAATCATCCAGTGGTGTGAAACAAGGTGAACCTTTATCACCTACTCTATTCATACTTTCTGCAGAAGTGTTGACTAGAAATCTAAATCACTTACTTCAGGGTCATAGTTTAAAGGGTTTAGGATTCCTAACTGGATTCCTAAGGCGAATCATCTAGCTTATGATGATGATATGATCATTTTTACATCAGCATATGTGATATCATTATAGTTGATAATGGAAATTTTGAGAAAATATAAGAAGACCTCTGGTCCGAAGATCAATAGAGAAAATGGTTAAGTTTTTATGCATAGGAATGTGCTAGGAGATATCAGTATTACAGTGGAGAAGTTACTGGTATAAGTAGAAAAAATTTCCCCTTTGTTTATATGGGTTGTCCTATTTATCATAGTAGGAGGAAGGAGTTTTTCAATACTATACTACTCAAGATCATGAGTAGATTACAAAGTTGTAAAGGAAAATGTTATCATTTGGAAGAAGGGCAATCCTGATTAAATATGTTTTGCAAAGCATGCCCATACATTTATTAACTGTTCTTACTCAACCAGAAGGGGTTATAAAGCAAATTCACAAAATGTTTACTCAATTTTTTTGGAGCAATACTATTTGGGTTAGAAGCATACATTGGGTTACATGGCACAAACTGTGTGTACCAACAAGTGAAAAGGGGCTTGGATTCAGATCACTTCATGATGTTTCTTTAGCTTTGTACTGTAAATTATGGTGGAGCTTTAGAATAAAACCATTACTTTGAAGTGTTTTCTTAAATAATAAATACTGTAAGAAAGAGAATGATGTTATAGTGCCATGGATATATGGGTCACAAACGTGGAAGAAGATACTTCAAGCAAGGGATTTGATAGAACATCAAATTTGGTGGAAAACTAAAATGTGAAACTCCTAGTTTTGGTTTCATAATTAGATTGGACTAGGGTATTTATATTATACAAGTCCTGAAGAAGGATGGGATGGAAACATACAAAATGTTCATGAATTGGTAGTGGATAGTATGTGGAGTAGGGACATGCTGGATGAAATTCTACTAGAGGAGATTGTTCAGCATATAACCAATACAATTGTACCACCTAGTGTGGAGAAAGAGTTGGATAAACCATGGTGGTTATTGAATAATAAAGGGGACTTCTCAGTAAGACCATCTTGTGATTTTGTCATACTGAGAAGCCAAGAGATGGAGAAGTATAAATTCATGTGGGTGAATGGTTTACCTTTCAAAATCTCATTTTTCTTGTGGAAGTGCTGGAAATACATGTTGCCATTGGATGATGTCTTAAGGAGAATGAGTTACAACATGGTTTCTAGATGCTGGTGTTGCTCAAATCTAAAGGAGGAGACAATCCAGCATCTATTCATCACATCTTTTATAGCTAACAGGACTTGCTCATATTTTTATTCTTGTGCAGGTACCAATATGGAGGGCTTAGAATTACAATGTGAAATGGTGGCAGACACCAGTTACTGGGAGATTGGAGTATATTTATCTTGTAGTGTCAGCTATTATACTATGGGAACTATGAAAGAGAAAAATTGTATCAAACATGGGGAGGGATCACGAAATAAAGTTATTTATCAAGTTTTGTAAACTATACAAAGACGTGTACAGCTGAGAAATCCATCTCTCAACAATATACCAAACATGCGACTTAATACAAATGATGGAAGGAGGAAGAGCAAGTTTAAAAGTAACTAAGGTTGTTTGGAATCAATCCCCAATACGTTGGTGTATATGCAACACTGATGGGGTATCAAGAGGAAATCCAGGGAGAAATGCATATGGATTTTGTTTGAGGGATACGGAAGGGGATCTTATTTATGCAAAAGCTAAGGAAATAGGATATACCACTAATACAGAGGCTGAGATGATTTCAATCATTTAAGATTTGAGGTATTGCAAGGGAAGGGGTCTAAACACTATAATAATCCAAACTGACTCCTAGATAGTGCAAAAGATTTTGATTAAAGATAGGAAGCCGCCTTGGAATATTGCTATTTGGGTGGATGAAGCAATGGACCTTGGAAGAAATATGGAGTTTTTTTTTTTTTTTTTTACATATTTTAAGAGAAGGAAATAAGCTTGATGATGGTTTGACAAATCAAACTTTAGATAAGGGATCTTTTCAATGTCATACTTTCCAAAATTTGGAAATTGACATGAGAAGAATTTTAAACAGTGATAAACGTCAAATTCCCTATCTAAGAATCTGAGTTCAACATTGAGGATACAAAGGAGGGTTTCTTAAGATACTAACAAAGGACACACAACAATCACAACATATACTTTCATTTATACAATATAACAGATTACAACATATGATGCTAGGTCAATCAAGCAGAGATGTAGTAAACCAGTAGGGTGTAGAGCTGAAAAAGATGCAATTCAATACATGGGAATTACAAATACAATAACAATCAACAAATGAAATGCAGATTGAGTACGAAAATACAAATATTTGGAAGTGAAGTTACATGAATGTCGAAGGGACCATACAAAGTGGTTTCATCACTCACCTGAGCTACAAAGGAAGGAAAAGAACCAAACTCAGAGCTTTAGACATCAATAAGAGCAGATTCAGTACATGCATGGTAGAAAATCAATAATTAATAGCTGGATTTGCAACATATAAGATGGAGTTGAGCAAAAATAACATTAATACATCACTTGAAGGTCTTGATGAGGAAAAATGGAAATGGAGGCAGTATCTGATGGTGCAAATCAGAATACACCATTGTAAGGGTGGTTAGAGCACCAGTTCCGACCATTCATAATGATTGCACCACCGACAGTGATGAAGGTTCTTGAGAGATGAACATTGTAGAGAGAGAAGATCGAAAATCTAGGGAAACTAAACGAAATGCAGACAAGAGATAATGTTTCCTTTTTTTTGCTTTTTGTTTTTTATTTTTATTTCATTTGTACATAGTCCGATTTGAGCATGTCTTTGTTGGATTGCTTTGTTTTTTATTTAATAAAAAGCCCAATTGGGAGTAATTAAACTAAAAAAGATCCAGATTCAACATTTGTTAGTTACATTAGCATCGTATTAATGTTTATGACTTGATAATTATCAAGGCTTTCTAAGGATTTTTGTATAAGAAAAAGATATTTTATAAATCATTAAGTTAAGAAATGAAGAAGTTTGACCAAAGTCAATATCGGGGGTAAATGAGTCTTCTTTGAACTAACATAAATTTTATTAGGTTCGGAATGTGATGTATGACTTAGTCAATTCATTGATTCGGTTCCCGAGAAGTTCGGGTGTAATTTAGGTGGTTGGTTGGGAAACTAGCTTTTGTGATGAATTGTGGTTGACCACGGTTAACATCCGATCAATACGGCCTTGTTTGGGTGTTTTGAAGATTTAATCAGGTCCGTATGATAATTTTGGACTTGTTTACAAGTTTTGGTGAGATTTCGATGTGTTTTGAGTGGATTTGGGTTATGCCGCACTTTTATTTGAGGATTAAGCATTGTTTCTTTGAAAGAAAAGGGTACCATATTGTGAAGAAGACATTTGATGTATATTTTAATTAAACAATTAGATCTATATCGTAACTACAGAACCATAGAAAAAGAATTGTTGAATCCGGACATCATATGAGGGAGTTATGCTCATTTTACTATCAAATGGGATAGCTTGGTGTTGGTGCTTGGCAGATGCGAAGTGGGGTCTACACTCGTGACCTTGCAGGTGCAAACAAAAGTATGCAGGTGTGGAAATGACACCTGGAAGGCCGCAGGTGCGAGTTATTGACCGCGGAAGCGTACATCGATGTGTATTAAAAAATCAGATTGCATTCATATAGTATTTTGAGTATATATTGCATTTTAGAGCTCTGTTTGAGGCACTTTTATGGCGTTGTTCTCGCCGAAACAAGGGGGTAAGTATCTAACCTTTATTTTGATATTTTCTCATGTTTATTTTCGTTGGTTATCAATTTCATCTGTGTTTGGTTGGGAAAAATTGGGGTTTTGAAACCAAAAGTGGAAAAGTGGTAAAACATGGATTTGAGAATCAAGATGAAGGCTTTTTGAATGGATTTTCTGGATCTATACTATATAAGTTATGGTTAATCCAATTTTTTAAATAAAATTTTAATTTTTCCCTTAGGGCTCATTTTTAGATTTTAAATTAAATTATAGCAATATGGGTATCATTGGACTCGTTTAAACTAGTAGAGTACTATTTTGACTATATTGAACCTGATTTTTCCCTTGGGACTCGAGTTTGGCCATTTTGGGTCTATTTATGGATTCCTAGTAAAAGTATGACAAAATGAGTATCCATAGATTTGTATTTTTATGTATAATACATATTTGATAGACGTTAATCATTCCGAGGCTATCCAGAAAGGAAAGTTGTGGGCTTATCGCCATTGTTGATATTACTTGTGTTGTTATTGAAATTATTCATCACATATGCTTTATGATTTGAAAGAATGGGTGGAATTATATGCTATTGATAATTCTGAGGCATGTGTTATTCATCTCTTAAACTTGATTACATCTCATACATCATGACTACTTGCCTTATTACTATTGCATTCATACACTCATGCTATTCTGATATTGAAATAGAATGGTATAGAATGTTATGGGTCCAATGAGATTGGAAAACGAAGGTACTAATGATATTGTTATGACCCCATGGGTCATTACTATATGGAAAAGTTCGATAGAATGTGTATACCGGGTTTGGAATATGACCAGTGGATTGCATTATATCATATTCATATCATTGCATTCATTTCACTTGCATCGCATACTTATTTTCTTGCTGATGTGTTTGTTGTTATGTGCTACTAAGGAGTATGAATTGGTAATGGTTAGTGTTTCCATTGTGAACTGATATGAGCAATTGGATCTGTATCGGTTCCTCATTTATGGAAGTCAAGATTGAGTCCTTGAAAGAATAATTGTTTGACTAACAGAAAGTTCAAACAATTAATATAACATTGAACCTGGTAGCACAAGTATCGTTTTATGTGAGTTTTTATGTGTTAAGTTGATCTTAAGAGGAGGGACTCATAAACGTATTATTTTATTCGAAATAATAGGGATGATTAAGGGTTTGTATGCCTAAGGGTTTAAATGTTTGTAATCCAACAAGGTTGTGAGTTAGAGGCAATATAAGGCTAATAGACTCAGGAAAGTGTTGTGAACTAGAATATGTGTCGGATATGTGCTTGTATGAACAATTAGTGGTGAGTTGATTTCCTTAAGGGGTATGATTGACCACACTAAGGACCCAATAATGTTATGTGGCTGGGGTAAGTGTAATTCATACGATGAATAGAGTGTAGTGGACTTGATCCTCTAAGAGATATGTGTTCTACTGTGCTTGAGATGACGAGGTGCTAAACCATATTGTTATGTTCATATGTGATTACGTGTTAGTAATACTGCGTAGTATCTGTGATAATTATGAGTCTACTTAGTTTTTAAATCTGTTACATGTTATCCATTTATGTCAGTCTATGATGCCTATGGAGGTACATTGTGTACTCGTACTACACTTGATGCATATTTTACGTGGATGCAGGTACAATGATTGATCCAGGTTATAGTTTTTGGGACTACGTGGAGGCCTAGGGCCACTCATCCTATCGGTGACCCTAGTCTTCATATATGGTTGTACTCTCCTTATTATTTCAATGCGGTTATTCGCTTTACGTTCCTATTCATTTGTACTCATAGTAGTTCTTGTACAAGTCATACCAAGTTATGGGAAAGGATTTTTTGTATATGGTTGATATTTATACGTTCTTCCAATGAACCAACTTTATTCTCTATTTATTATAATATCCGTAATGCACATTGTTGTTGTCAAACGATTTTAGGGATGGTTTACCTAGTAGGGGATAGTGTAGCTGCCATCATGACCTATGAATTGGGTCGTGAAAAGTTGGTATCAGAACCAGATTCACCGGTCTCATGAGTATAAGAGAAATGTCTAGTAGTGTTTTGCGGATTGGTACGTAGACATCCGTACACATCCTCGAGAGGCTATAGGACATTTAAGAAAATTATGTTATTTCGTTCCTTTTATTGTACTTCATTCAAATTAGTATCTGGTTGATTTTAATTGGTATCTGGAACGTCTTCAACCTATTCTATCATTGATGGTGGGAACACACTCTTAAATTCGTACGTGAGTGGTTTGATATGACGTCGTTTGGTAGCGTAAAACAAGTGTCACTATGATATGAAGGGAAAAATTGGTATCTGATGTGCTCGTCAGGATGAGGTTGCAATATGTACGAGGGTGGATGTCATATAGGGTTATGAAAGGTTATGTTGGGCTAGTAAACCCATGAAACAAAGATGGAGTAAGGACTCATCAGTTAAGGTATTTTGACAAGTGCACTTCGATGGAGCTATATGAGAACTGTCATGACCCTTTTTTATGAATCGTGGTGGCACCTACATAATCCCACCACATAGGTGAACCACTCCCAACTCATTAAACATGATAAGATATAAGTAAAAGCAGAAGAAATAAAATTACTACAAAAGGTGTCTCATAATATAATGCAGAAGAACATGATAAGTGTGATACATCCAAAATAACCCCCAAGTGATCTACTCTGTGAGTACAAGAGCTCTAATACAACAATATATGTCTAAAAATCAATGGCATCAAATGCCAAACCGAATAGATAATGCTGAAATCTGAAGACATGTTTTTAGATAAAAATATAAGACAGTAAAGGAGATAAGCAATCCAGGCCATGTTGGAGAAGGCATCCTCACCATGATGTCGGGCAATTAACCGCTCGAACTCAGCCACACGGTCTCGATCTAGTCATCGGGTCTGTATCTACCTCAAGGAAAGATGCAACATGAGTACGCATTGTACCCCCATAGACATCATAGGCCGACAACGACGGAAGTATATAATCAGAGATAAATACCAAGTAATCCTGTACTACGCAGTCCAGTAATCTAGGTAAAATCACATAATCCACATAATGATTCAGAGAGTTCACATGATTCCTTATTTCAATAAGAGTCCATATGTATTCATGTTATTCAGTTGCAAAGTGTTCTAAAATAACTCAAGTATCAAAACGCAGGTATAATCATTTCATGTCCAGAACTTAGTCAAGTCATCAATAATCACTTCAATTACAAGTCGATCCACAAGTAATCAAAGATATGGCATATACATGTATCATATGAATGCAATACATATGCCAGATATGTTTCCATCAACCAGTATACACACTTTACAGGGGTTTTCCATATAAAAGTGACCCTTGAGGGACCCGCGAAGTCCATATATCCCTCCTTTCTGGAATAGCTCATCAGATCATGGATCCCTGCGTACCAATATCATCTCAGTGTCACCATAATCTCAACAATGTTCTTACCGTTCCTGATCCCTTGGACCCACAACATAATCATACCACTCCAGTATCAATATCATCCGAACCATGAGTGTATGAATGCAAATGACATATATAAGGAAAAAAACATGATATAATGAGATGCAACAAGTATAAAGAAGCATATCACATGCCTTCAGGAATTCAATACATATATACGAATCAAGTACAAATTAGTGTATCATATCGAAAACATGTGTGATGAGTAAAAAAGTCAATCAACTATGACGACGAGCCCACATATGACGACAAACCCAAATAATCAGCAGTGGGAACCATCATAAGGTTGATTCCCCAAATCATCCCATTATCATAGTTCAACACCGGTACCTACTGAAATGTTATCACAACCGCCTGAGTGGGACCCCCAAACATGTTCAATACCCCTTAATATTTATAACTAATTACGCACTTCTATCAAAATCTTAGAAAGCTAAATTGTGGCCTACAACAAAGTCGAGCAATAGTGCTACACAGTCAAGCCCCGGTGACAACCTTGCCCTTCCTCTGCGGCTCATGATGGTCGAAGTCTATCCACGTATATACACTATCTGTTAATATAAAGTTCACGCAACATACAAGGACATAACCCTTACAAACAAGACTTTAAAACATAAACCCAGACTTACACTATCGAAACTCAAACATTAATACCCGAAAACCACGAATACATACTAGGTAATCACATCCCTAAGTTAATTGGAGGTCTAATCACAATTAAACCCTCAATTTTTACAATTATCATAAGCCCCAATTTGTAATCCTAGAAATTGCCCCCAATTGAAAATAGGTTTCTACAACCAAATTAAGACTTATACAATGATAATCTAACATAATCTCATCCTTATTCATGATATTACGATAATTTGATCCATAGACCTCCATTAAAATCAATAGCATAGCTCTCTTATTCTCATACAAACTTACAATCATTTTTCCCCAACTTAATAACACACGACATCATCATTAATGAACTTAGAATCATAAACTTAATCCATAAAAGGGAAGAATCTATTATCTCAAGGATGAAATTACTTCTAGGATTATGAAAATACTCCAAGGCGGCGTTAGTTTCAAGGTTTGCTATTTGGGGAATGAAAATTATGAACTAAATAATATATTGGACACCTGATACAGTACATTACCCCAGCGAAATCAACTCTGCTAGAGCAGACCCACTGTGGCGAACAGAACCTCTACTGAGGCGGTGTCACTTAACACCTCGCGTTAGTGCCACAGCGAGCACGACTCTGTAGGAGCGGACTCACCCCTGCAGACAGACACTCTACCATAGTAGAAATCCATACTTTCCCAACTCCTACTTTGCCGAGCCAACCTCTCTTCGAAACGGACACACCAGAGCGGAAATTGGTGCCGCCAAGGCAGACACCAGACACCAGGCACCAGGCACCAGATTATGGAAAACAACCACAACCCTCTACCAAACACCTGAAACACTCCCAAGACCCCTGGACACAAACCAAATATGCTCGTCTATGGTGATCAGTGCTATGAACTCACTCGTACCCTCGTATTTGACAAATAATTGAGGTAATGCATACTTTTCTAAGTAATCATCCAGGAAAATCAATTGTTCAAATTTCACAAATAAAGCCACAAAACACATATGATTACCTCAGGAAATGGAACTAACAGATGCAACGGAACCCGAAAAGGAACCCATCTAGCAACAAGTCAACTTTGAGTAAAACTAACCAACTCTATGTTTCTAGTTTTGGGGTTTTTGAAACTCATATAGATGGACCTCGGGATCTGTGTCACCCATCCCCATACATCACTAACCCCATATAGAAACTAAGGGAAGGGTCAAACAAGCAAATAAGGGTCTTTAGATAAAAACAAACAGATGGGTTCTCACATCAAATTCCAATTATAATAACATTCGTCCTCGAATAGAGGTAACGTACCGAAAGAAGTGAACAAGCCAGGATATCTTCTCTGCATATCAAAATGGTGTCCCAAGTCGTCTCCTCGATAAGACGATGCCTCCACTGAACCTTCACAAAAGCTATTTCCTTCGACCTCAACTTTCTCACATGACTATATATGATATCTATAAGCTCCTCATCGAACTCCAAATTCCGATAAAGTAACACGGTGTCCCACTGGATGATATAAGAATCACCGGCACGATACTTCTTCAGCATAGACATATGGAAAACTAGATGAACGCCTGCCAGACCTGGTGGAAGAGACAACTCATATGCTATCTCCCTAACTCTCTGAGAAATCTCAAACGGTCTAATATACCTCGGACTCAACTTTTCTATCTTGTCGAATCTCATCACACCCTTCATGGGTGATACCTTCATAAGAACTTTGCCACCAACCATAAACTCTAAGTATCGGACCTTCCGGTCTGTATACTCCTTCTTCCTACTCTGCATTGCCAAGAGCTTGTCTTGGATCACCTTTACCCTCTCCAATGAATCCCTCAACAAATCGGTACCCCAAGGACTGACCTCAAATGCATCAAACTAACCAATAGGAGATCGTTATCTCCTACCATATAGAGCCTTGAACTGTTCCATATCGATACTAGAGTGATAGATATTGTTGTACACAAACTCAGCCAATAGTAAGAACTTGTCCTAATGACCACCAAAACCAATCAGCAGGCTCGTAAAATGTCCTATAATACCTAAATAGTCTGCTCCGACTGACTGTCGGTCTAAGAGTGAAATAATGTACTGAGATCCAAGTGAGTATCCAACTCTCTTTTCAAAGTCCGTCTGAAATGTGAAGTAAATTGAGTACCCCGATCTGAGATGATAGAAATAGGAACCCCATGAAGATAACAAATCTCCTGGATGTAGATCTTATCCAACTTCTCTACATTATTGGTCATCTGAACCAGAATAAAATAAGCAGACTTGGTCTATATACCAATAATGACCCAAATAGCATAAAGCATGCCCAAAGTCTTGGGAAATCCCATAATGAAATCTATGGCAATTCTTTCCCACTTCCACTCGAGAATGGGAATCCTCTAAGACACGCCACTAGGTCACTGATTCTCATACTTGACCTGCTAATAATTCTGAAACCGTGACATAAACAACAATGTCTATTTTAATCCTCCCCCACCAGTAGTGCTGCCTCAAATCACGGTATATCTTAGTAGCACCTAGATAAATTGAATACCTAGAGTTATGGGCCTCCTCCATAATCAATATGGTAAAATCTCCCACATGAGTCGCACACATTCTACCCTTGATCCTTGGACACCCTCACTATCAGTCATGGCCTCCTTGGCCATGCCACTCATCACCTTATCTTAAATCTTGCTCAACCCCACATCATACTAGTGTGCCCAAATCTGATCCAAAAGAGATGACCTCACCTTCACATAAGCCAGAATCCTACCCGTATTCGAAATATCGAGTCTCACAAAATGGTTGGCTAGATATTGTACCTCCAATGCAAATGACTCTTGGAAATAGCCAAATAAGCTAAATTCCCCATACAGACCGCCTTTTAGATCAAGCATCTGCCATCACATTAGCCTTGCCTGGATGGTATAAAATGGTCATGTCATAATCCTTTAACAACTCCATCCTCCGATGCTTCCTAGAGTCCAAATCATCATAGAAAACACAATAGCAGCCAACTCTAAATCATGAACAGGGTAATTTTTCTCGTGCACCTTCAACTACCTCGATGCATAAGCATTGACCTTACTCTCCTGCATACACACACAACCCAATTAAATCCTTAAAGCATCACAATACACAGTAAAGTCTTTCCTTTTACTGGAAGGGATAAAATCGGAGTTGTGGTAAAAAAGGTCTTGAACTTTTAGGAGCTTTGCTCACACTCATTAGACTAATGGAAAGGTACTTTATTTTGAGTCAAACGGATCAGATGAGAAGCAATATAAGAGAATCCCTTGACAAACCGGTGATAGTAGCTAGAAAGACCCATAAATAGGACTGTCAATGGATCAAAGGTGGATCGGGTGGCGCTCAATCTGCCTCCACTCGCCAACCTTTCATCCACCACCCGCCCATCCATCACTCCATTTTTTCTTCATCCACATCCAATCCACCCATCATCCACGGGTGAATCGGGTGTATCGGGTGCTTCGCGGATGAAATTTGTTATAAGTTTAACCATTTGTTCTAGTTTAAAATCTGTGATAATGTTAGTAATTAGTGTTCTTAAATCTTTTTTTTAATTCACAACAAAAATAGAGTGACCAAAACCAATATAAATACTCTTAGTTCCAACGTAGCAGTGTCTCATCTGATTAACACCTTAAATATTTTTATTCATATTCCATTTTTATGTTAGCTCAAACAAATCATACTTTACTTTGCAAAATAAATAATAAAATTAATCATACCTAACAATGAATAATTTCTTATATTTTCATAAATGATCACTAGCTAAGAACATTATAAAACTTTACTGTTATGGAAGTGAACTCTGGGCCAAAATTATGTTATTCTTGATTTTCCAAGTTTCATAAAATAATGTTTTTTTAAAAAAATAATAAATGTTTACTCTTACCCACTTAGTTTAAAGGTCGATTCTCGAAAATGCTTATTTAAGCTATTACTTTAGAAGCTGACCTTGATCTTATTTCGTTTACTACTGCAAATTTCATAATAAACTAGCAATTACGACAACAAATACCGAGCATCATTTTCTCTCAATTCTAACATCTATAGTTTATTAGAATAAAAGAAACATGTTCACAAGTAAAAATAATAGACAACTTAAATTTCAAGAGTGTTTTTTTTACATTCCTTAGAAAAGCAAATAACCAAGAGCTATCAATATCATGAAACAAAATACGTAAAGACAAAGTTATAAGCTACACACGAGCAAGACTTTGAATAAATATGCATATTTCATATATTAAATAGCTTATGTCAATACACGAGCAAAACTTGAAGAAAACATACATATTTCATATATTAAATAGCTTTTGTCAAACATTCATGTATAATAAGAAGAATTCTAATTAAATAGGTATAAGAAGGATGCAGAGAACCTGTTAAATTAAATAGAGCGCATCAAGATTACTTTTCATGCCGGAAAACGGATAAAGTATGGTAACAAGAAGTGTCACGCCGGAACTCGGACAAAACCAGTACTCAAACTCACCTGAGCTTTCAAAAATCAAAACTGTCTCTTTTTACTAAATAATATGTTGTGCTCATTTATTTTTACTCTATATCTGTGTCCTTTTACTCTCTATGAGTGTATAGTCGTGCAAAGAGTAGTGTTTGTAAATGTAGAAAGTTTTAAACTTAAAAGAGAAGTGACTAGTGAGGGAGCGTAAAAAAAATCTTATGAAGAGGGATTTTTGGGATTGGTTGGGGCCTTCTTTTCAAACAAAGACATTGAGCATTTAATGTGATGTAGACTATGGCTGAAATGTTTTCTTTTCTTCTTATTTTGGTCTTTTTTTATTTTTTATTTAATAAAATATATACAATATAATGATAAAAAGTATTATCTAACTATTTATAAATGGGCGGATGGATGGGTCGGATGGTGGGTTGGATGTATGTCCACCCGAATCCGACCTGATCCATCACCCGATCCATCCGTCACCCGATTAAAATCCATGTTTTGTCAGATTTTCGTCCATATATTCGGGTCGAGTGGATCAGATATCCATCGGGTCAGGGTGAAATTGCCAGCCCTACACATAAAACTCATTATCTCTGTCACAGAAATCGGTCTAGGCTAGTCCCTAACTGCCTAAATCTTCTTAGGGTTAACCATAAACCCATCCTTGGACACCATGTGTCCTAGAAATGCCACAAAGCTCAACTAAAACTCACACTTTTAGAACTTAGGATACAACTTCTTCTCTTTCAAAATCCCAAGGACCATTCTCAGATGCTGCTTGTGATCCTCCTTACTCTTCGAATATATCAGGATGTCATCAATAAACACAATCACAAAAGAATCCATGTACGACTTAAATATCTCATTCATCAAATCCATGTACGTTATGAGGGTATTGGTAAGCCAAAATGACATCACCAAGAACTCATAATACCCATAACAAGTTCGAAAAGCCGTCTTGGACACATTCTCAGCCCTGGTCTTCAGCTGATGATATCCAGACCTGAAGTCAATCTTCAAAAATACTGAAGCACCCTGAAGATGGTCGGACATGTCATCAATACACGGAATCAGATACTTGTTCTGATAGTGACCTTGTTCAACATTCTGTAATCAATGCACATATGTATAGTGCCATCCTTCTTCTTTAAAAACAAGACAGGAGCTTCCCATAGAGATACACTCAGTCAAATAAAGTCGTTACTCAACAAGTCCTGAAGCTGCTCCTTCAACTCTTTCAACTCTACTGGAGCCATACGATGCGAAGGAATAGAAATGGGTTGAGTACCCAGCTCAAGATCAATACAGAAGTCAATATCTTTATCTGGTGGCATACCCAATAAATCTGAAGGAAATACCTCCACAAACTCTCTAACTACCAAAACAGAATCAAGGGAATGAGTCTCTGCACTCGTATCCCAAATATGAGAAAGATAAGCCAAACAATCCTGGTCCACTAACTTTCTAGCTCGAATATAAGAAATGACCTTCCTATGAGCAGTCGTCTCCACTCTAACCTTAGAAGATCAGGCATAGCTAGCGTGATCATCTTGGAATAGCAATCCATACCCAAGATAAAATTGAAATCCACTATATCTAATATAACCAAATCTATCCAAGTGTCGTAATCCATAAAAGTAATTACATATAGAAGATACTCTATCTAAAATCACAGAATCACCAACTGGTGTAGACACATGAATAGGAACATCAAGCATATCACTTAACATCTCTAATTTAGTAAAAAAGTAGGCAGACATATAAGAGAATGTAGACCCTGGATCAAATAACACAGTAGCAGACCGATGATCAACTGAGATGATACTTGTGATGACTGCATCAGATGCCTCATCCTCGACCCTACCAAGGAATGCATAGAAATGGGTGCATCCTACCTCGACTCGATTGAGCTCCCTCTCCCTGGTTAGGATCCACAATGCCCATACTAGTGGCCACTATGGACCAAAAATGATCACCTACGGCTAACCTAACTACCACCCTAGATGGTTGTGTTAGAGTCTTGAGTGTACGGGATGTACTTGAAGTAAGTCTGGGGAAATCCCTCTTGAAATGCCCTGCCTCTCCATACTCAAAACAGGTCTTGGCTACTGAAGACTGATGAATAGAGATAGAAGAACCCAAACCACCACAGTCAGAATGTCTAGAATGAGAACCCCAAGATGACTTGCCCCCACTATAACCATCAAAAATCTGTAGAGCTGCCTTAACTAGTCGACTAGGCTGCAAATACTGATATCTCCCCTAATACACATAACTATGGGAAGTAGAACCACTGAAATAACCATGTCACCTCTCCCTTTTATCATGCTTATATCTATAAAATTCAGCTATCACGGACTCGACCATCCTGGCATGCTCTACCATAGTCTCAAAAGTAACTCCCAAAGTCACCAACTACAGCATGGCCAACTGGAGCGGGATACACAATCCTCTAATAAAACATCTTATTTGCTCTACCTTAGTAGGTTTAAATGGTGAAGCATAATGAGATAAGGCATGTAAGAGAGTCTCATACTACGCAACTGAAGAATTGCCTTGGTTAATCTTCTAAAACTGATCACGTTTGCGCAGTCGCAAGCTCAAAGGCATATAGTTCTCCAAGAAGACCTTGTAGAACCTAACCCATGTCAAATAAAGCATCCTCGTAGGAAAGCAATCAACATACACCCTCCACCACTACTTGGCATTTCCCAGAAGATGAAGGGCCACAAAACTGACTCCATGAGTTGGAACAATACCCAGAGTATGTAACCTCTCATGGTTTCTCACGATGAACTCGTATGCATCCTCCTCGGCTGACCACAGAACTCTGGAGGCTTCATGTTCGAAAAGATCTCCCAAATCTTCCGCTCGTCACTGATCATAGTTGTCTCTCCGGTAGGATGGGGACCAAACTCTAGAGCATAAAACTCATCTATACGGGGCGCTGACATCGCCGCATGCTGAATACCAGGCATACAAAACTCGAGGATCTGAGTCTGCCCCTTTCCTGCATGGGTCTAAAATTGACCTGGGGTAGTAAGATGTACACCTACCTGAGCATCACCTTTGAGAACACTCAATAACCTGACCATATTTTCCTGTAGAGCTTGAGTAGCAATAGATCCAAGTTGATACTGGGTTGATCCCATCTCCTCTTCTAGCATATCATCTTGAGGCTCAATATATGTCTTTGGAGACTCTAATCTAGCACAAGCCTGACCGACTCTCTGTGCTCCACCCCAAGCTGGTACTACTGCTCTGGCTCTACACCGACCCCGAGCGCATGCTCTACCATGTCCTCGCACGGACGATACCTATTTCTCCTCTCTCACCATGTCAGCATGAGTCCTCACCATATGTGAGAGAATAGAAACAAGGGTCAGATACTAATTTGATTCAAATTATCATGAAAGGAATGAAGAAAGTGAAATTTCCTAAATGTCCCATAGCCTTCTGAAGATAAGTACGGACGTCTCTGCAACGATCTATGAGACTTTACTATATATTGCTCTTGTACTTAAAACCGTTTAACTTGGCTGTGATACCAACTTTGTCACGATACCTTTTTAGGAATAGTGGTGGCACCTACATAATCCCACCATGTAGGTGAACCACTCCCAACTCATTAAACATGATAAGATATAAGTAAAAGCAGAAGAAATAAAAATACTACAAAAGATGTCTCATAATATAATGTGGAAGAAAATGATAAATGTGATACATCCAAAATAACCCCCAAGTGATCTAGTCTGTGAGTACAAGAGCTCTAATACAACAATATATGTCTAAAAATCAATGGCATCAAATGCCAAACCGAATAGATAATGCTGAAGTATGGAGACATATTTTTAGGTAAAAATATAAAGACAATAAAGGAGATAAGAAATCCAAGGCATGATGGAGATGGCATCCTCACTCTTACGACTGGGAATCAACTACTCAAACTCAACCACGCGGTCTCGAGCTAGTAGTTGGGTGTGTATCTGCATCAAGGAAAGATGCAAAAAGTGTAGCATGAGTATACATCGTACCCCCATATACATCATAGGCCGAAAATGACGAAAGTACATAATCAGAGATAAATAGTAAGTAATCCTATGCTATGCAGTCCAGTAATCTAGGTAAAATCACATAATACACATAATGATTCACAGAGTTCACATGATTCCTTATTTCAATAGGAGTCCATATCTATTCAAGTTATTCAATTTCCAAGAGTTCTACAATAACTCAAGTATCAAAAAGCAAATATAATCCTTTCATGTCCAGTACTTAGTCAAGTCATCAACAATCACTTCAAATAAAAGTCCATTCACAAGTAATGAAAGATATGACATATGTATGTATGATATGAATGTAATACATATGCCAGGTACATTTCCATCAATCAGTATACACACTTTACAGGGGTTTTCCATATAAAACTAACCCATGGGGGACCCCAGAAGTCCATATACCCTTCCGCTCCATAATAACTTATTGGATCACGAAGCCCAACTCTTGGCTTTGATAATATCATGTTGCAGGCATGCAACACCGATCCCTGCATGTAAATATCATTTCAGTGTTGCCATAATCTCAATAGTGTTCTTACCTTTCCCAGTCCCTTGGACCCATAGTATAATAATACCACTCTAATATCAGTATCATCATAACCATGAGTATATGAATGAAAATGACATATATAAGGCAAGAATCATGATATAACGATATCCAACAAGTATAGAAATAAAATATCACATGCCTTCAGGAATTCAATACACATATACAAACCAAGTACATTTTTTTAATTTTAAAATCTTAGCTTTAATATTTTTTAACCATTAAGATAAAAAAGTGCATTACTATTTGAACAATCAGTGTTGATGATGCACAAGTAATAATAGGTAAAAGAGGGGGTTTAATCAGTTCTTTCATGGCACTGAATGGTTCTAGCCCCTTTGATAACATAAAAGCATGTTGACAACTTTGGTAAAGATAATTAGGAATCAAGAATTGGCTAGCAATAGAAAAACCTAAAAAGGTAACATAATTACTGGAAAAAACATAAAATAAAGTGCCGCGATCATACATAAGAAAATATTTTTGAAGAGATCAAGCTTTTTATATAAACAAATACAACCTGAAAGGTATCACATAGACGTCATAATCCAAATGGTTCTTCGGATGTCCAAAATACACAACCAACAACATCCTAAAATTTTAAAAGAGAGTAGCAATCGATGATCCAAGTACAAATATGAACCAAGTAAAAAATCAAGGTATCACATAGAAAGCATGTGTGATGAGTAAACAAGTCAATTAACTATGGCGACTTGAGAAAGAAGATTTGTGAAGCGTACTAACTATGCCAAGCCGTGAAAGTACATTGGACGTCGAACATGAAACTAGAGTAGGTGTCATCTTTTGCTCTAGCACAAAATTAAATGGTGCACGTCACCATTATTCTACCTATGGCAAGGCATTATGTCTTATGGGATTCATGGCACTATACAGATGACATTTTGAGTCAAAACCATTTGCCTTTTATTTGGATCCTTACTTGGCAAGTTTGAAGGAAGGTGCCTACAAGATAAAACTTTCAGGTTTATCTAATGGTGGAAGTAATAGATCAACACTTGTGGTTGAAAGCTTGTTAACACATTTAGACAGTGCGAATTTTAGGGCAAATTCCTTCAAAAAGGGGAGATTGATGTAAGTAAGCCCGCGAACTTGAACTCTCAACCAAGGTCGATAGGTGATTTATTAAGAGTGCCAATAATATCCCATCATTCTACACTTAGATTCCTAACATGGAATGGATAATGGAATGTAGTTGGGGTTATTACGTGATGATCTAAGAAACATGTTTTATTCGGCCTTCTTGTTGGTCTTGGCCGAGATCATGCTTTTCTTTTAGCTTATCTTTTACTTACGAGCTTAGGACATAGTATGCCACATAATAACTACCTTAGGACACAATTAATAAGCCATGTAAAGGGTGAAAAGGCCGAGAGCCTTCCAATAAGGTGACTAGAACAAAAAGTCTTCCAAAGGGATGACTAGGCCGTGAGTTGGAGGACAAGATGGCAAGGACAAGAATGATCTAGAAGATAAGACTTCGAAGAAGACAATGCATGAACCAACTATTTCATGAATTTGGCTACATTAAAGTCTTCAAAATTGTCCAAGGGGAGAGGAAGAGTTGGCCGAAATGATCATCAAAATAAATACCAAGAATAGAATATTCCAACACATTCCAATAAGATGAGGTTGTTGGATGAATTTATCAGCTAACAAATTCATGAATATGTTTACATGGGAGACCTCAATCTCGGCCTAGAGAAGAGGAAGAGGAGGCCGAAGCACCTTGTTATCCAAGTCACCCCAGATCCGTTCACACTAGGCCGAACTCCCAAGCAATTTATGTCCTTTTGTGTTCTTCTAGAATAGTCCATTTTGTACTATAAATAGAGGCCTTAGGCTATTGCAAAATGCAGAGTTTGTTGATAATATAAAGTTGAGTTTTACTCACAAAGCTATGTCTTTCAACTCGGGGTTGTGATTCTTAGTCAGTTCTCCGGGAGGACCTTTTGTTCTTGTGTGAGCCAAACCCCTTGGCGTAAGTTGAAGCTAGGACTGCGTGACCTAGTTAAACCCAAGATAAGGTTTCCCTTTGGTGTAAGTCTTAGTTAGGATTGTGTGACCTAATCAATACCCAAGCTTAAGGAACCCCCTCGGCGTAGGTAGACGTTGGAACTGTGTTGTCTAACCAAACCCAAACCAAGGGTCTATTATAAGGTTTTTCGAGCACCATCACTTGGATTGATCACGAGTATTGCACTTAGCAACCTCGAAATAGAGCTTGTTAAATTGGTCAACCAATCTTGGTGTCTACTTTGGCATTAAAACCCCCTTGTGATTATCCAAGCCATATCGACCGTGTCCTTATCGATCATCCAACACTTCGTGTGTCCTCGAGTTTGTACTTTGCATCCCGTGTGCATTTGTTGTCCCAAAGCACTTCATTATTTTCACAACCACATCCCATAGTACCTTACAAATATCTGCCCCAAGGCCAATCCCCTAAGCTATCCCCAACTTCCTGTCCAAACCTGACAACAACAAACTGTCCGCATAATACACTTTATCGGAACCTCACCATTTCAGGTTCTATTCCGTGGCCTTGTCACCATCTACTCACTAATCCCCGACCACAACAATAACCCTAGACACACCCTAAATGACCCCACATAGAATCGAAGCCTGCCTCCTCACCAAACTACATGAAATAGTCCCAAAACACCACCTACCCGACAGTAACACCCAACTCGAGAACCCCTATTTCACATCCATTGTCGCGTCAACTAGTTCCCTGAATAACTCAGCCCCACTTACTCTCACTCACCCCTCCATATACATCATATTAGTATCAGAGCAAGGTGCTCTCGTCCCAATCCTTGATGCGATGGCCAGCATACACAAAGAAGAACTAAGAAGGCTCGTAAGAGACGTAGTTGCGAAGCATGCGTCAACCTTGAGGGAAGAACTTTTCGGACATGCATTGAATAAAAATGCCAAGTCAAGGGTTGTACAAAACATCCCAAGACATGAAAGTAAAGGTACCCCAAGGCCCTATATCAAATTCACGAATGTTGAAGCAAAGGGCAGTACCTCTTTCAATAACCCCTTGTATAGTAGTGGAAGTGTAAATAAGGATACGAGGGTAGAAAAGTGTAGTACCTCTTTTACTAACCCATTTCATAACCAAGGAGTTGAAAAAAGAGATACGGGTTGAAATTAGAAGTTACAGAGAGGGAAGATAAAAAAAGAAAGAAGTGCTTTCAATGCCGAGAAGTAGGACACTTTGTAAGTGAATGTCCTAATTCCAGGGTCGTGATTGGAGAAATTTTTTGAGATTGTGGGTTTTCCTTGGATATTATGGAAACTATACCACTTGAAGAAAAAAAGGAACCCTAGACTCCCTTACTTGATGCACCAGAGATAGAGAAAGAATTTATGAAGGAGAGTGCTATAGGTGTCGACGTGACGAAACTTCTGAAGAGCTTTACATCCAGGACACTATCGATAGAAGATGGTGAACTTTCTCTTGATTTATTTTCAAGAAGTTCATTGTCTACTCACTGAGACTATGTATTCCATCCGAAAGAAACTAAGGAAGTGCAAGGCCAAGAACAAGAATTGGGAGGCAAAGGCTATGATCGAAAAGGCCTTATCCCCTACACAACACCCGCCTTGTTGATACCAAAAGAGAATGAAACTTGGAACATGTGTGTTGAACACCAAGTGGTCAACAAAGTCACCATGAAGTTCCAATCCCCCATGCCGAGAGTATATGAATTGAGTGGAGCCAAATTGCTTGTCAAGATAGCATTAAGAAGTGGCTACCATCCAATGGGAATCCGAGAAGAGTGTGAATGGAAAATGGTTTTCAAAGCCATGCATGGTTTATCCGAATGGTTCATAATGCCATTTGGGTTGTGGAATATTCCAAATTATTCCATGAGTTTCATACACAAGTTGCTACAACCATCTATGGGTTGCATCACACCGTCTGACGGCATGCATAATGTTCTAGCCATAGAGTTAACTTTCCGGAGTTGGCCCGAACTGTCGAAGGGAAGTGTGTCAAAATCTTCTTGTAGTACGGCTTCCTTTCCTCGTCACTTCACTCAAAAAGTTTGGTGTGTCCTTATTGACTGTCCAAGACTTGGTGTGTCCTCGGGTTTGTAATTTGCATCCCATGTGCATTAATTGTCCAAAACCACTTTGTTCTTTCCGCCACTACATCCCCAAATACCTTACAAACATCCGCCCCAAAGGCCAACCCCAGAAACCATCCCCAACTGCCCATCCAAACCTGATAACAACAAACTATCCCCATAACACACTTTACCGGAACCTCATTGTTTTTGGTTCTATTCCGTGGCCTTGCCACCATCTACTCATTGAAACCCGACCACCACAATAACCCTCAACACACCCTAAATGACCCCACAAAGTGTCTAAGCCCGACTCCTCACTAAACTACCTGAAATAGTCCCAAAACACCACCTACCCGACAGTAACACCCAACCCGAGAACCCCTATTTTGCATACATTGTTGCGTCAGCTAGTTCCCTGCTGAACTCAGCCCCACTTACCCTCCCTCACCCTCTGTACATACATCAAGATTTATAGATTGGCGGCAGGCATTTTATTAATAGGGGTAATCTCACGGCATTCTTGAATCAATGGTCTAGAGTGGATTTATAAGAGGGAATCTTGAAAATCTTTTCAATTTGAAGGTTAAGGTTATATTTTCGAGGAGAGGTTGTGATCATGGTTGTAGACTATGTTGAAGTGTTTTTGACTAATAGCATGGGTGAGTATTTCAGTTATTAAAGATATGAAAGTAATTGTGCTAGGTAAGGTGCATGGATCATAATGTTGATACGTTATGTTTGGAAAGGCATATAGGTTACGAGATTCGATACTTTATAGATTGATAAAGGTGTAGTGAGACATTACTATTAGAGACGAAGTGGGTGGTTATATAGTAAAAGAGGCCACATGCTTTACGTCAAAATGTTCAGAGTTGTGAGCGAGTTAAGAAGAAGCATAAAGAGAATTATATGTTCTTGTAATGACCCATTTTGTCATTTAGGCAATTTCATTCTTTTACCCCTGTTGACCCTTCCCCTAGCCTTGTTAGATTGTATATTCATGGGAATGGGCAGCATGGTTTTCGAGGTGATCGGGTTGATTTTGAGGAAATTAGAAGGAATTAAGTTGAATAAGTTTGACCAATAGTTGACTTTTGGGTAAACATGTTAGTCTCTGAGTTTTGTCGATTCTATTAAGTTCGGAATATAATTTATGACTTAATCAAGTCTTTAGTTTGAGTCTCAAGAGATTCGGTTGCATTCTAGGTATTTGTTTGTCTAATGTTGAAAGTTGAGAAAGTTTAGAGATTTTATGGAAAAATATGTCATGATGATGTTGGATAGGTGTTTTGAGTGTGCGAGAAAGTTTGTAGCATCGATTATATATTCTAGTAGCATATTTGGTTTGTGTATGAGAGGTATCAGATGAGTTTCGGGTGTGAAATCGAAGTTTGAAAATTTTTGGGGCTTGTGGTTCTGGTGTGCCGCTTTTGCGATAAATTGATTGCATTTGACCATATTTGCAGTATAGGTATATTGGGGCGGTAGTTCACCACATATTTTGTGCCACTTTTGCGATTGTTTGACCGCTTTTGCGATGCCGCTTTGCAGTAGTTTGACCGCTTTTGCGGCGAGATCTGTAAGTTTTATAAAAAAATTCCCTCATCCAAAAATCATTTCCCATTTTCATATTTGAGTTCAAGAGGTTGGTTTTGGGTGATTCCAAGTGGGTTTTTTCTCATCTATGCTCAAGCGTAAGAATCCAGCCTTCATTTTTACACTAGCCAATGATTCCCTCCATTAATATGTAGATAAATTATGTTTTTGGGTTGGAATTTTGGGGTTTTTTAGCCCTACCTTAAGAATTGAGTTTTTCTTGGAATTGAAGATCCATTCATGGTTAGATTCCAACGATTTTCAATATTATGACTATTTAGGTTAAGGGTAAACAATTTCTAAAACAAAATTTTGATTTTTCCCTTGTGGGCCCAGGGTCACTTTTGGAGATTCAGACTAAAGTATACAAAAATGGGTGTTGTTAGACTCATGTGAACCTATAGAACACAATTTTTATAATATTGAACATAATTTCTCAATAAAATTATCATTTTGACCCTCGGGGTTCGGGATGAGGTTTTAGATTTACTTTTGACCCTGAATTCCTTACCAGACCTGTTTGGTATCATTAGAGTCATGTGTTAATGTAGAATTTATAATTGATAGACATTTCTTATTGAGAGATGATACGAAAAAGAATTATACAACTCAGATAGTTCGTGGCACCTACTCGGCTATGAGGTAGGCTACGGTTTATTATTTCTAGACATTGATAGAAGTACATAGTTGTTATAAATATTGAGGGGTATTGGGCATATTTGGGGGTACCACATTAGTGGAAGTTATGAGCACTTGGGTGGGTACCGGTGTTGAACTATTTTAATGGGTGTTTTGGAAATCGTCCTTAGAGATGGTTTCGACTGTTGTAATATAGGGTTGTTGCCATTGATTGATACTTGTTGTGCTTACTTATCACATGTGCCTTGTTCTATGAAAGACTAATTATGTGGAATTACATGTTGATGATAATTCTGAGGCATGCTCATGTATCTTCTGAATTTGATTACTTATTATACTTCATGACTATTTTCCTTATTACTATTGTATTCATACACTCATGATCATTTGACATTGAAATGGAGTGGTATGAAAATATTGTGGGTCCAATGAGACCAAAAAAGACAGACAATGATACTATTATGAGATGGTTGGAAATACTGAGATGATAATTAATGATTGATATGACTTGAAAGGAGTCTATGATTGATATGCTAGCCACATCGAGGGACCATTCAAGTTGGTTGTATGTGGTATGAAATGTTATGGCGTGAAAAATGAGTCTTGGCTCTAGTCAGATTCGTGTGTTGAATTCTGACTAGTTATGAGTGGTATATGGACTTCATGGGTCATATCTTCATGGAAAAGCCCTTACAGTGTGTATACCAGCTTAATGGAAAGGTACATTCATACACATTTATTTCTTGAGAAATTGTATGTGATTGGATTGACTATTGTGAATTGGGTTGATTATTGTAAATTGGATTAATTATCATGACTTGGCTTGATTATTGTGAATTGGATTATGTTGATTGGACTTCTATGATTCCTGAGTTATTGAGTTTGAACTATTATTCTGATCAGAGGTGCCTAGTTGATAAACCATTATGTAATCAAAGATAATATACGTGAATAATCATATTACTTGGTGAATTATAGTGTTATTTTGTAGAACGTCTAGTAGAGGAATTAGTTGTTGTATTGTCATTATAAAAACCGACTCGTATGTTATACGTGTGCTCAAATTCACCCTAAATAGAAGATTCATGATGTATTTACTTACTTGAATATAATGAGGATGTTTAATGAACTGATATGTACCCATACTCTTAAATGTATGAATAAGAGCCAAGTATATGAGTTAAAGGTAATGTTAGGTCAACATTGCTATGATTTTCTTTTTATCTAAATCACCTAGAAGTCTGCTCGTGGTGCTTTATTCCAACAAAATTTTACTGAATAAAAAGTTCAAAAGAAAGAAACAAAAAAATTGAATCTAAGAAACTAGTCTAAGCTAAGAGTGTAACATAAAGATCAGACTGTATGAACTTAGCTACTCCATGTAATGCTGGAAAATGATCTTTCACTTTGGATTGATGCCATCATCAGTCACCTCAAAGCTCTCACCAGGTGCTATGGAATATAATACTTAAAAAAATCATTCAATCAAAAGTATGGCTGCATTTCATGTTTAGTGTTGAGTGACCTGCTTTTGTGTATTGCATCTATTGTGAACTAAAATTCTTTGTATAGTTTCCTGAACTGTCTATCCATTGCAATTAGCATATTTTTTTATTATCTAATGATGTCCTGCTAGTAGCTTGAACATTGTTGTTAATACGACACACTATCTAGAATTCCCTTAGATAACAAAACATTTCTTCTAATTCCAATTTTACAATTATCAAACTGCTGATGTTGTATTGTTGAAGGTGTTGCTCTTTATGTGTCCAGCCATATTGAGATAACTGATCATCTACTGATACTGATGTTGATGCTCAATCTGGCTCTCTGTATTTGTGTGCCTTGAATCTAAAGCAAGGGATCATTGCTTTATCATTATTTAGTATTCTTCTTGCATCTGCTGCTAAGTCCTGAAAGTTATGAAGTTGAAGTGTACCTGCAAAATCATAAACTTAGTTAGCTAAAAAAATTGCAAGTTCATTTCCTTCCCTAAGGATGTGAGCATACCGCACTTGACTCATTTCTCTCCAATAGTTTATCCTTTTCACCTCCATACTAACTTTCCATAGTATCTCCCAATTCCCTTATATGATGTTAATCATGGTAAATGAATCAGTTTCTATCACTAAAGGATATAATTGTTCATTCACACAGTATTCCAGACCATCCACAATAGCCATAGCTTCTGCATATATGTTAGATGTGTATGGGAGCCTTCTTGCACTTGCATGTATTAAATCACCCTTATCATCTATTATACAGAAAGTTGCAGAACTGAAACCTGGATTGCCTCTTGAAGCTCCATCTGTATTGCATTCGTACCACCCATTAGGAGGAAAACTCCACTACACCAACCTATATCCTATTCTTGGCATGTAACTCTCCAAAAGTTATACCAGTTGAGGCCAATTAAATGGAACATTCTTCAACCAAGGATATAAGGTGCAAGCCAAGTTATGTAAGTTATAATTGATACCTTGTATGACCTTTTTCTTACTCATCTTACCCCATGCCTTATTATGTTTCTTTTCTTCCATAGATTCCAACATAAAAAGGCTAGGACAACTTTTAGTATTACCTTTAGTTAGGAGAATATTGTGAATTCCATAACTTCACTACTGTCTGATGTAATTGAATTGAAGGCCTAATAGTACCTACTGCACCAGTGTAATAATTCCATATTGAAACTGGAAATTCTCCAGTTATGAATAAATGTTGCGTTGTTTCTTCCTGATGAGGCTGTTCACAACACCTGCACCTAGACACAATGTAAATCTTCATTCTATTTAAAACATCACCAACATGAATATTGAACTTCCACATCCTCCACATAAAGAAGGATACTTTGAATAACACTCATTTCATCCATAGTCTTGGAAAATATTTTGAAGGTTAAGCTTTCTGTCTGAGTAAATTCCATGCACTTCCCACTGTGAATCTGCTTGTGCTATTATGTAACCACGAAGGTCTCTCATTTACTTATGATTATCCCATGAAACTCAACTCAGATCTCACATGCTCCACAATACTTTCTGGAAGAGATGTCAACATCTTTGGAAAATCCCAACCATCAGGTGTCATAAAGAATGAAAACTCCTCTATCCTATTGTCAATCTTAAAATCTTCAGCACAATTCTAACTAATATGACCTAGCTTAGTCCAGTTATCCTCCCATTCATCACATAGTCCATTCTCAGGCACCCGTCATATTAAATGATCTACCTTATCTCTAACTTCTAACATATTCTTCCAAATTTGTGAACCTCCCCTTCGTTGCACTTTGGTAGGCTTAAGATTCTTACAATATTTTTTCCACATGAAAGTTGACCATAGAGAACTAGTAGTTCTAAACCTCCACCAAAGCTTGGCAAATAAAGCTTGTGATACATCATACAAAGATCTGAATCCAAGCCCTCCTTCTGCTTTTGGTAAGAAAATATATTCCCAAGATACCCAAAGTTTCCTTTGTCCTCTTCCTTATTGCTCCAAAAGAACCTTGCAAATATCTTGTGCAACTCATTAATGGTGTATTTTTTAGGAATAACAGCAGACAATATGTAAAAAGGTATGCTTTGCAACACACTACTTATTAGCACTGGTTTTCCACCATAAGATAGAAATCTTCCTTTCCAATTTTGTAGCTTATTCTTCACCTTTTTTATCAACTCATTATAATAGACCTTCCTTTTTCTATAATGAAATATTGGACATCCCAAGTATGAACTATTGTGGTCTTGTGAAGCCTGTGATATGTTCTACCTCTTGTACCAAATTATCAACAATCTTATGATACATGTAGAATGCACTCTTACACCTATTAATAAGCTGACCAAATATAGCCTCATACTCATGTAGAATACTAATAATCATCTGTAAGGATTTCTTATCAGCAGAACGAAAAATAATTGTATCATCTGCATATGGAAGATGATTGATATTATGGCTCCATTTTGGCATCCCATAGCCTATGTAATTACTGTTTTCATACACTACATTCCGAGCTCTGGAAAGAACTTCTGCTGAGATGAAAAATAATGTTGGCGACAAAGGATCACCCTATTTGACACCTCTTGTAGAGTGAAAGAAACATATATCTTTCCTATTAAATAGCATAGCCATGACACTCTATAAATCATATCAATGAACTGCCTTACAAACCCATTCTTCTCTACACCTTTACTAAACATAGCCATGACACTCTATCATATGCCTTAGCCATATCTAGTTTAATCACAACATTTGCAGGTGTACCTCTCTTTCTGATGTTTGTGACAATTTCCAGAGTTAAGAGCACATTCTCTATGGTACTCCTTCCCTTCCCAAATCCTGCCCGATTAGAGGAAATCAAGTCAGGAAGTACTTCAAGTAATCTATGTATTACATTTATATACCTAATTGATAAAATTACTCAGACTTATAGGCCTTAGATTTGAGTAAGTTTTCACCAATTCTTTCTTGGGTAATAACACTAGGTTGGTATGAGTTATACATTTAGGAAGGGTGTCACCTTGGAAGAATGCAGTAACCAAGTTATAAATATCAGTACCTATGATATTCCAACAAGATTGGTAAAATAAGCCTAAGAAGACATTTGGACCACTAGAACTACTACCATTAAGATTGAAAACTGCTGATTTTACTTCCTCCATACTAGGCATTTTACAAAGAGTTTCATTCCTTCTCTGGTCAACCAATAATGGAACATGTGTAAGTAAATTCTCATAATCTTGATCAGTCTCTTCATATGAGAATAGTTTGAGATAAAACTCCACTGCTTTATCTGTCATTTGCTCCTTATTTTCAATACACACACCATCTGAAATTTGGATTCTCCTAATTTTTAGTTTTTTCCTTCTGCCTTTCACAAGATTATGGAAGAATCTTGTATTTCTGTCACCATCTACAAACCAGTCCATTCCGAACTTTTGCCTCCAGTATTCTTCTTCAAAATGCAAATATCTCTTCATTTTTGCCGGAGCCTGCAGTAGCACATATCTGTTCATGAGATTTGGATCTTCTTCTAATAAGCCGTCTTTTATCCTCACAAATTCCTCCCTGATGCTTAACTGCTTGAATATATCACTAAAAGTTGTTCTACTCCACTTTAAAAGTAGCTCTTTTAACTTCTTTAATTTATATTGAAGCTAATGAAAGGATCATCATTCTCACATTTGGACCAATTTTACCTAACTGTTTCCTGAAAAGATTCATGTTCTGTCCAAAAATTTTGAAACTTAAATGGCCTGACATGATCTTTAGCAGCAACCTCAAATGTACATAATAAAATAGCATGATATGATACTCTCCTTGCTAGATGTTCCACTTCAATGTGCCCAAACCAATTCTGCATTATAGCATTCCCTAACATTCTATCCAATCTTTCAAAGATGCAATATTCTGCAGCTCTACCATTCCACCATGTAAATGACTGCCTTTGAAAGACACTTCTTCTAATTCACAAGAGTTTACACAAAAAGAAAAATATTTAACATCTTGTGGTTATATATGGATACCACCTATCTTCGCCTTTTCGTTCATCACCACATTGAAATCACTTCCTATCATCCAAGGATCTGTCATGTTGAATGCTAGATGGTAAATACTATTCCACAATTCAATCCGTTCTATTTCATCACATTTTTGCATATACAAAGGTAGTGATCATCTGCTGATTTAATTCCTGAAAGAATAATCTCAAAATGAATTGCTACTCAGTATCCATCAATATATCTACCTTAATGTTATCAGCCATAAAAAAATATCTTCCCATTATAGTTTGCATTGGAAAAATGCATTCCCAATCTCCTTCTGTATTGGTGTATATTTCTAGCTTACTGAAAAGGTTCCATACGGCCTTTTGTGTTTTGAATGATCTGATGTTCCAAATAAAGGACTTCATCATCATTATTTATTAGATATTATAGTTTCCCCTTTGGTAACACCCTGGTAGGTTGTTATTTGTCAATTGGCCCAGTTTTAACACCTTTTTTCTGGCCTTTATTATTGGATTTATGCTTAGGTGAATGACCTGCCTGCTTGAACACCTTCTCCATATTATTCAGTATGGATTCTTCTTTCTCCTCAACTATATTAACATTATCCTTCCCAATATTTATACTGGCAATATGATGGGACACCAAGTCATGCAATATATTATTAGGTGAACTCCTCTTGAGTCTAGTACCAATTTGATTACATGTACTACTGATCACTATAGCATTATCAGAGGTCATAATATTCATTTGTTCTACTTCTTCATTTATCTTCTCAGATATAGTTTTATCTATCAGTCTATCCACTAGATCTTCTGCTCCATTATCTTTGGATTCTACTAAGTTTGTATTGGACTGGTCATCAATATGTCCTGTTGGAATGCTATGTCCTTCTACATATGTCTCCTTACCCACATCCTCTACTTGAACATGAACAAGCTCCTCCTGAGAGACATGATCTTCTTCTAAAACTACTAAACTGTTATCTGCAATCTCTGTTGAATCATGCCCACCACTCACTGTTACTTCAATGTTATCAACACTCATTGTTGATTCAATTTGACCTGAATCATGCCTAACACCCACTGATGTTTCCATATAACCTTCAACAGTCACATTGCTATCTTCTAGTTCACTTATCTGCTCATTGTTCTCTTTAACTTCACATATAGAGTTCTCATTTGTTGATAATTCTTTATTATTGATCACTTCTTCATTGACATTACCAATGAAAACTTCATTCTCCTTCTCATCCATTCTATCTGCCCATGATTTTGTAGGGGATACCTCAATAGGTTGATCTCCTGATTGGTTAGCAAAACTCTGCTACACCTAACTTTTGGTAGTCTCCTAAATATCAATGACATCATCAACCATCGTTTCATTAGACCAATCACTCTTATCCCCTCTTCATTTTTCACCTCAACTTTGGATTGTGATATAACCTTGTTGTGATCCTCATTATTGGCTACCCTCTCCTTCTCTACTTGATCTATAATAGTGACTTGATCTTCTTTATTTCTTGCATTCTCCTTTTCACTGTTGAGTTGATCCTTTTGTTGTGTTCTCTCATTTTCTGCATTATTCAAGGCATCAAACTTATTAGCAATTTGTATAGTAGAGCTTGTTCTTTGTTGTTACCCCTTTACATCCGTTGCTACTCCCGTTCATCTCTTTGTATTTCACCCCAAGATAGACCACTACCTTACCACTCAATAAGACTCTAGGTACATACTTTTGAATAGGGAACCTTTTTATATGAAGTCTTGGTTGAACTTCTGTACTGCTTTTCTCCTTTCTAATATCTTCTCCACTAGGAGCAGTGATAGTAGTATCTTGAATCTCTTTTGTTGCACCAACATCAGCCTCCTTAAACAATTCTGGATGAAGAATATGACATTCTTCAGTATAATGACCTTGTATTTTGCATTCTGTACAATATTTTGGAGGAAAGTCTATTTGATTCTTCACCTTCAATTGCCTTAATTTCTTAGTCTTCTCATCTTCTATCTCAATAGTTACAAACTTTGGTAAATCCCCTAACAGATCCACTTGCACTTTAACTCTAGCACAACCAGGCCTTGTTTTATTAATCATCACCAAATCTAGTGGTAAAGGAACACCAACAGTAGCCGCTAATGAAAATAATGACTCCTTTACAAATAAAAATGGTAATAGTTTGGGGAATGATATCCATGCCATTTCTTGCGATATTTATTCATCCACTTTAAACCTAGAATCATAGATAAGAGGTATCATCTGATACGTGAAGCCATCTTATTATTTAAGATAGTAAGCACCTTTCGACATAATGGTAAGGAAGTTCTCAAATATTATGCATCTAATCAAAACATGTTTATTTCTAAAGAAATCTACTTTACATTCACTTTTTGCACCATAGTGTACTGGGATAATCATCCTCAACTCTTCATGATCAGGCCAACCATGAGAGTACTTCTCAATTATTGCATATTGTAGGTTCTCTATGATCTCCATTCTCTTTACCTCAGCTTCTGACCATCTTAATATTTGTATGCCATCTACATATGATATTTACTTCATAGGAATAGGGTCACAATGTTTTTTCTCCTTCTGATTATTTGAAATTGTTAGTGTATTAGCATAGTTAGAAGTAGAAGAAGAAGTAGGGTTAGGGATTGTTAAAGATTTCGGGAGTGCATGAGTAGTTGCGGTAGAAGGCAGTTGGGATAGGTTGGGGAATCGGGTAATGGAATCTAGTAGTGGAGGCTGACCAGCCTTCGACAATAGTTGGCCAGTAGCCGAGATGACCATGTTACGACTAGGTAGGGTTAGGTTAGGGTTTTCATGGAATATGCATGAGATAGAAGAGAGCATTTTTCTTCCCACCTCAAAAGGACTATCAACATTGCTATGGTAAGTCAATATATTATTTAGTAAAAAGGTGTAATGACCCATCCGGTCACTTTTAGCTAAAGAACCTTATTTTCTTATTTAACCCTTCCTGTAGACTCTATGTGGGGTTTGTAATGCACGGGGATGGGTAGAACGAATCCCGATGAACATTTATATGAGTTTTGGATAAAAAACCCAAATAAGAAACTTAGAATTTGATAGTTTGACTCAAGGTTGACTTTTGAGTAGATGGGTTCATTCCGAGTTCTGTCACTTCCGGTAGTTCCGAAGAGTCATTTATTACTTAGTCAAGTCATTGGTTTACTTCCCGAGAAAATTGGATGTATTATGTGGCCTTATTTATAATATTTGGATATTTTAATATTCTGGACGATTCTTTATAAAGGTATGTCTTAGCTCGATTAAATGGTAAATCAGAGGGTATGAGTGAGTTTGTAGCACTCTTTACCTTATACGAGCATGTTTGGCTTGTGTTTGGGGGGGGGTGGTTGGGAGTGTTTCGGCTGTTTGGTGGAAGTTTTTCGTAGTTTCTTTACTGCTGGTGTCTGGTGTCCACCTCGGCGACATTGTTGTTCACTCTTGTATGTCCGCCTCTACGGAGGTTTGCTCGCAGAAGCGGGTGGTGAACATTTGGTGAGTTTCCACCTTGGCAGAGGGATTTTTGACTTTCAGTTCGCGAGCTCGAGTGTGAGTCCGAGCGGGCAAACTTCAAGACTTCAGGGTGAGGATGCTAATTTTAGCATACCCTTGGAGATTCCTATCATATCTTGTCTTTTACTTATGATCGAGAGATATATTCAAATACTTATGTTATAAGATTCAGATTTGGTCTATGTTGCCTTGATTTCCGGACTTGTATTTAGATTACTAGTGTTCTTGTACGATTGTATTACACCCCATAGTTTCAAGTCCTGCAGTGATGTTAATGGATATCGAAGTCCCAAGGAGAGATACGACCCTACAGAAGCATAATGAATTTTTACAGCTTGGTTATGAAGGTACCTGAGTGTTTCAGAGTTAAAACGGATTGAAGGAAGTATGTTTTGAGGAAAATGGGAAATTGGGCAACTTAATGGGACAGATGATGGACTGTCAAATACCTAGCATGAGATGTCAATCTTCTAGGAAGTTTGACGGGGAAGATTTACCGACCGTCGGAAGTTTGATAGTCCATCGAATGTACCATTAATGTACGGCGATGGAAAAGATTTGACGGGTTTAAATTAAGTTTTCATAATTTAGACATCATTTTTCACCTAATCAAATCATAAATACCTCTAAATCCTCTCTAGTAGTCCCATAACATTCAAGACCAATCCTAAGGTAAATCACGCAAGATTAAGATGATAATCCCTACGGTAATCGTAGAAATCATCATCTCTGTAGAGAGGCAATTTTGGAACCCTCGAGATTGGGGAAACTTGTTGTTTCAAGGAGGTTTTTTTGTGTTGAGGTAAAATTTATCCTCCTCCATCTATATATGTGATTAATTGATGATTTGAGGATAAGTTGTGGGAGGATTTTCATAACAAAAACCCGTAACCCTAAGAAATTATTGTATAGGGACTTGTGGGCTGTTTTGATCATGATATAAGTTGAAATTAATTAATATATTAGTTGTTGATGTTTTAAACCTAAGAGGGAATGCTTCAGAGAATCATGGGTCCAAATTACATGAATATCCCTTTCGTTAAACAAGACTAAGAACCTTTTTAAGTCAAGGTGACCGCTGATACCTAAGTAAGGTTTCTTATGGAATATGGATTAGATGATTATACCGATCCTTTATTTGTTATAGATAATCGGTCTTGAAGAGTACAAGAGCTTATATAATGACATATAGCTTCGTGGATAAGGTATGTAACGCTATCCCTTTATTTCATAAGCATGAAATCTAAAATATTATCATTTTCAAAAATAAACGTTGAGAACTCTATTCTCTTGTCTACCGAATTTACATTGAGAAGTATTGACTGTTATTCAAGTTCTTACAATCCTCGTTGTTGGTTACTGATCGTATCATAAGTCTTCGAAAGGAAAAGATATAGTCATCGAGTTGACGACAGAGTCGTTCTAAGACTAAAGTAAAAAAATTATGAGTTACAAAAAGGGCCAAAGAGTCATCATTCTCATAATCTGTTATCCACAGCCCGAGTTCCCCTTTGGTATTGATATATATTTCATTGGAATTTATAGCATGCATATAATCAGACATATAGAGGATCGGGTTGCACATTCTACAATAATACATATAGAGGATCGGGTTGCACGTTTCGCACTAATACATATAGTGGATCGGGTTGTACGTTCTGCAATAATACATCTAGAGGATCAGGTTGCATGTTTCGCAACATATACATATATAGAGGATTGGGTTGCACGTTCCACAATATATACATACATTGGATCAGGTTGTATATTCTGCAACATATACATATGATGGAATGGGTTGCGTATTCCGTAACACATACATGAGTTATTGTGCATATTGCATTGCATATTCATACATACACCTAGATTAATGACATGTTATACCTCTCACTATAAGACGAGGATAGTTTATACAGTAAAGGCCTATTAGACAAGTTGTATTATGTTTCAGAGATTCATTATTCGCCCATGTGGCCCATGTTGTTCATGCCTTCCCTTACAGCTAATCGTTTCACATTACTTATATGCTTCTTTAAAGCTTACATATTTACATTGTTATTCATGATTTACATACTCGGTACATTATTTCATACCGACGTCCCCTTTGCCGGAGGCACTGTTTGTTCATGCTGCAGGTTCTGATAGAGACTTTTCTAGGCTACCTCAGTAGGACTTGTTGAGTTCAGTTGTTTGTAAGTGAGCTTCATCTTCCCGGAGCTTTCTGGTTGTATATATATGGAGTATTTTAGTGGATATTTGTATAGTATAGGTAGGTCGAGGCTCTTTCCTGTCGATATGCCAGTTCAATCACTCAACTTAGAGGTAGGGAATTACCTCCGGAGTGGAACATAGGAGATATTGTTCAGGCTATTATGGGAGAAGAGTGCAAAAAAACCTGCAAGAAGAAAGTGTAAACACACAATCAATGGAAGGCTTCCTTAAAATGATTGGATTTGGGCCAAACTTGCACTGCTTTTAAGAACTATCTTTCACAGTCCTTCTCTATATAAGACCATAGTTGAAACGTAGAGGCTCACAAATTTGTTTAGTATATACAATGTTGATGTATAGCCTCATCGGCTAAGTTGTCCTTTGTAGGACCATATTGTGACCTTGTCGGTCCTGTTGTACATATGTTGGGTTAATCCATCTCATCTAGAGTGGTGGTGGTGATATATCTTAGTACGGCATTATCGGTCGAAAGTTCTTCTTGCATAGAAGACTGGTTATCAGAGTGGTATGCTCGGGCCAGTAGGGCACTGTGTGTTGGCCACACACCTCCAATCTGGGGTGTGACAAACTTAGTATCAGAGCCTTGTCTAGCGAAGTCTCGTTTATGGGTGTGTTGTGCACCACACTTATAAATAGGAGGTTGCCAGGCATTTAGGGATGGTTTTTATTTTTCATCTCATAGAAAATTCAATAGAGCTGAGTTGTGAAAATTCATGTCTAACTTGTGCGTTACCCAGTTTCTGTTATGATAATAACTAGATATTAGTATTCAAACCTATCACACAAAATATTTTGATCAGACTATTGATACGCCAGAGATGCGAGTATGATATTGAAATTTCAAAGTATGAGCGAATACCTTCGCTTTATATACGAAGGAAGCGATGTAAGACCAAAAAGATAAAGCATTGACTTAGAAATATAGGAGGAATAAGGTGATGGAGGTACCTAACGTCTGATGTATAGAAGATCGTAATGAGGCCAAAATCCAGATAACAATGAACACGGTAGTGTTGTTCCACCTTCAGCGGTGATGGAATCCTAGTAACAAAGAACTATTTCTGTTATTGATCTATTGATATTAATGGACGTAGTCTTAAAGGAATTGGGACCTCAGGATATAGAAAGGATTTAGCACCATTCTCAATATGGACGGTACCGAAGAATAGTACAATTAGGTAGTGATATCTCCCTTTTGGGAACGTATATGTGATGTACCTAGGAATCGTTAGCCAAGTATGACCTTCAAAGAATTCAAAGATTAGTGGGTCAGGCATGAACCCCTTTGTGTGAAAGATAAATGTTTCCCTTGGTGAGACTCCTGTTAGAAGGTAGAGAAGAGGAGGCAGTTAGACATAGGAAAGGTTATATTATGAGGGTATAGACAAGGATAGAGGGTGAGATTGGTAGCAAAAGAATGAAAAAAGGTAAATGAAATACTAGAATAAAGGTATGAAATGATTAAGAGTCGTGAAATAAAGTATAGAAGAATGGCAAGTCGTGGCCAATAAAGATAGAAAGTGCTAAAGCATTGATGGTTATGGGCACCCCTCGGAAGGTGTGTACCTGACGTGCCCAGGAAATAGATGGTCGAATATGACTTTTAAGAATACTGAAGGTCTAGGGGGGCCATGTAATGAACCCTTTATATGCAAGGTAAATCTCTTCCCAAAAAGGATCATGTCCAGAGTAAAGGAGGAATTTCAAATGCCTAGAAATGAGAGCAATTAAGAAGAAAGATATTAAAAGTAAGAACATGTTTTGTTGCAGGTATTCAGACTAAGATAATGAGTAAGGATAATAGCAAAAGGATAATATAAGGATTGAGGGACATCCGAATAAATGCGAGGAACGACTGAGAGTCGTAGAATAGAGTATGGTAAGGTGACTAGAGTATAGTTAAGTAAAAAAAAGGTAAGAATAAGTAAATACTGAGTTGAAAAGAATAATGTGTTATGAGACCAAGCATATTAGGAAATTTGAATTGATAATGGTCAACATAATATACGAATCAGATGATCTAGCTCCCTAAATCAAGAAATATCATAAAAAAGAAGGTTATCCTCAATCAAATGAAACATATGTCGGAAACTGGGGAGACGACTGTAACAAAAAATATTGAAATTTTTTGGAGTAAACAATAAAATAGTAAGAGAATAAGTGACAGAAAAGAGCAATCCTTAAAGGTTATTAACAAAGGAATCTTAAATATAATGTCTTGATTAGAAGATAAAAAGTTTATTGCGATGGAGCATGTTATTTGCAAAAATGTGGCCTCTTATGTATGCAACCAATTCATGGCCTCTATTAAGAGGGTATTGCTTTATGGCAAGTTATAAGTATTAAAGGATCACAGACTACAGAGAATGTCGAATTAACGACCTGATATTTCACAAAGGAAGTCCTTAAGCACAAAGAGTGGCATGTGGGATATAGTATGGGAAAGAACTGACATAGACTCCTATGATTGTTTAGTAAGAAGATGCAGAGGATACAACGAATAATTCCCAGACAAACAAGATTGTGCTATCCAATTGTGGATATGCTATGACTATCAAATGGTATGTAGGTATTAACGTTAAGCAAAGATGAGTGGTAGCCTTCAAATTAGAAGAGTTAAAGAAATGATAAGAGTCACCAGATGTATGGGACTCATAAAGGAAAACATGAGGAGTAATCAAGATAGTGCCATATGTAAACCGGGAGGTGTCATTTAGAATTAACGAATAGAAGGGTAAGTTGAGTTACATCGAGAGATGATGTATGTGAAATCATAGAAGCAGGCTAGAAAGAAGGTCGGACGAGACGTTAGTTGATATAGCATTTCAAATTATAGAATGGTCTCAGAGCCTGGAGTTCTAATTTCACAATAAGTAATCTCAACTCTCAGGGAGTATATCACTTAGAAAGTAATGGAAAACAAAAGGAATAGTATGAAACAAATTGATATAAAGAAGTATGAAACCTGGAGGTGAAGGCAAACAGTTAGAGGTCATGCTTAGAGTCAGTACCACCAGAGAAAAAGTGAGAATGAGAGTAATAAGGATAATTGCGGGCAGTTAAAGGGCCCAAGATCCTATAGGAATACATGATGATGTGATTGTGGTATGTATATTGCTAAAAAGATGTTAGATAATAGACAAAAGAGGAATTTACTCTGAATTTGGAGGTTTGAGTATGCATGTGTACCCAATAGGGGAAGATGTCAACAGTTCATTGCCAGCTATGTTGGTCGACTGAGACACCAAGAGTTGACCTCAATGTGGGACTTAATCTAAGGTGGATAAGAAACTCCCGAATAATAAGGGTTGAGATAAATTAATGCATTGTAATGCACATATTCCAAATAAACAAAGAGATGAGGTTGTTTACTCTAAAGAGCGGTTGGGAAACCCAAAGAGAATTTTAGACCCAAGATTCCAGGTCAGAAGTAGTAAACACATTTTGGAGGTGCTACGTGATATATTTAGTAACCACGAAAAACCTTCGGTACACCCTTAAGCGACAATAGTCGAATTCAAATATAAGATTATGCAAGAGACAAGTTACAGTGATATGAAGACTTATGAGCCTTCTTAAAGAGAATATCACTTCTCGAGCTTAACATAAATAAAGAATATCCTAGATGATACAGTATAACATGATTCTTCTTAAAAGAGAGATGTTTTAGAAGTTAGACTTCAACGGAGGGATATTCCGCTAATGCGATGAGAAGGCAAGAGTATAGAATCGTTCCTTGAACCATTTGAGAATCCAAGTATAGGACCCAATAAAGATAGAAATATTATACCAAAAACACAGTGATGCATCCCTTAGATGATGAAATAGAGGAATGACCATACAGGGTTTCGATCTTATTATAAGTTAAAGAGAAAGTTTGACAGAACAAAGTGGAAACCTTCAGGACAACATAAGATAAAAGGTATAAGAAATTAGCCATCTAGAGGCTAGGAAGAAAGAAGATCTACTAAGGAGCTTCAACAGTTATCAATCAAGGGGTCCAATTTTAGGAATCCAACGATAATAGTGTTGTAGCGCACAAAGTATCAGTGTCGCCTCTGTGGTAAAGTAAAGAAGTAACAATGTGGGAAATTGGAGTTAATACTATTGGAAGAGAAGGTTCCGTGACAAAGAACTCCAATGTTTAAGTTAAAGGGGGTGGAGTTATATGATACCTAGTTTGATCATGCATCCCAGATCTAACTGATTGCAGGACATGATTAGAGTAAAGGTGTTTCATTCTCATTATTTTATTCATCTGGGTTCGACAAATACATACCACCCTACCCAAGACATAGATGGAGCTAATAATGAAAAAGCAAAGCAGTTCCAAGTTTTGGCATAGATACCCCATTGTTAGCTAGTAAATGATAAACTATTAGATGCCTAATGGGCCAGTGGAGAGAAATACAGATTTCTACATGGAAAGGATAAAATGATTCAAAGATAAAGTCCAGTATGGGTTTATCCTTGATATTATCATAAATGTTGCTTCAGGTAATCAATGGTTAATAGATATATAAGTTTGACCCACTTCTTTCCATGATAGAGTGATCCACACATTCGAGGATTATACTAGCTATACATTGAAAGAGATGGTATGATTTTGAGATATTTTAACTGTATAATGAAGAATGAAGAGGTTCGAATACAGTAAAATTATAAGACATCCCCAGGAAGGTTTAGAAGCACAGGGAAAGCCCTGATATAGCTCATTCCTAGATAGGTGGTAAGGCCAAGCGCATAATTCAGGCGCTTGATAATATGATGCAGGTAGGTATGCTTTATTTAAAAGGGAATTGGGATGCTCTTTTACCCCAGTACGAGATGTGTATTATAAAAATGAGTATGTTTCCATCAAGATAGATCCTTGTGAGGCCTTTTCTAGTTGGGAATAAAGATCGTCTACAGATTAATTTGACGTAAGTAAATAAGGCTTGCTTAAACCCTTTTTAGCCTTGTTAGTTCCCTAGAATATGGAAGAGATAAATCTCCATTAGAAGTAGGTGATTATAGTCCAAGATTTCCAGAAGTCACCCTTCAATGTGTGATGTTGAGACTTAAAAGAACATTGTTCATGATTGGGTATCCCTGAATATTTTACTCATAAAAAGTGTAACGAGAATTCAATCAAAAAAGCAAATTTAAACCACAGATACAGCGGGCCGTATTATAGTACTTAGAGACCTAGCTAAATAACCCTTGATCTTGAGATTACATGTGAAGACAAAGGCAGTTTATTCAGTTTCTCTCGTAATGATATTATGAAAGTACATAGGAGATTCCTCTCGTATTGCATGTAGGGAGTGTTCATATTACTAAGATCTATCCCATGGGGAGGTCCCAAATATAATTCTTAAATATTATGTCCAGAAGTTTTAGACTAAATGAATAGTATCCACTAAAGTGTTGTGGAGGAACAAACATATAGAAAAGATGACTTGGGACGCCGAATAAGATATGAATTCCAAACATCCTTACTTATTTCAGTCTTCAGGTGTTGATATTGAGATAGACGGGATAGGTGCAGCTCAAAATACGGGAGAGGACAGTTAAGGTGAGTTATGGCTAATCCTGTTGATTCTTGCATATGTAGATGGTCGCGTGTGGCCAAATTGATCTTATTTTGTGATTATGTTTCCCTGTGTGGCATTAGATATATGTTTGGGTTGTTTTTCAGGTTTTAGATAGTCTTGTTTACAAAGAAAACTCTGCTGATATTTTTAGAACCCTTAGAGGTTAAGAATATCTTTAACATTCACGGATGAATGTTCCTTAGGGGTGAAAGACGTTATACCCCATAGGTTTGCGTCCCACCATGACATCAATGGATATTGTAGTACCAAGAAGAGATATAACCCTACGAAAGCATAATGAACGTTTATATCTTGGTTATGAAGGTATCAGAGTATTCGAAAGTTAGACGGATCAAAAGAACTACGTTTTGACGAAAATGTGAAATTGGTAACTTGACGGGACAGATGATGGACTGTCAAATAGTTTGATGGACCTTCAAATACCCATCTTTATCCATCAATCGTCCAGGAAGTTTGATGGGGAAGATTTCCGGAAAGTCGGAAGTTTGACGATCCATCGAGTGTACCGTCAAAGTACGACGGTGAAAAAATTTTGATGGGTTTAAATTCGGATTTCATGATTTAGACTTCATTTTTCACCCTAATAAAATCATAAACACCCTCTAAATCCTCTCTAGTGATTCCATAACATTCAAGATAATCATAAGGTAAATCACGGAAGATTAATGTGATAATCCTCACGATATTCATAGAAATCATCATCTCCGTAGAGAGGCGATTTTGGAACCCTTGAGATTGGGGAAACTTGTTGTTTCAAGGAGGATTTGTTGCGTTGAGGTAAGATTTATTCTCCTCTATAAATATATATGATTAATTGATGATTTGGGGATAAGTTGTGGGAAGATTTTCATAACCGAAACCTGTAACCCTAAGAAATTATTGTATAGTGACTTGTGGGCTATTTTGATCAACATATGAGTTAAAATTCATTAATATATTTGTTGTTTATGTTGTAAACCTAAGAGGATTTGTTTAAGAGAATCGTGGGGCAAAATTACATGAATACCCCTTTCGTTAAACAAGACTAAGAACCTTTTTAAGTCAAGGTGATCGCTAAGATAGCTAAGTAAGGTTCCTTATGGAATATGGATTTTATGTTTATATCGATCCTTTATTTTTATAGATAATCGGTCGTGAAGAGTACGAGATCTTACTGCACGACGTATATCTTTGTGGCTAAGGTATGTAAGGCTATCCCTTTCTTTCAAAAGCATGAAATCTAAGAGTCTATCGTTTTCAAATAGAAACGTTGAGAAATCTAGTATCTTGTCTATCGAAGTTTCATATTAACCAACTAAGTCACACGGTCTTAGCTAAACTTAACCAAGGGTTTGGCTCACACGAAAACCGACTAAGAGTAGACACACACAAGTGAATACAATTAGCAAATGAGTAAACACTCAAGTTTTTCTATCAATCAACTCTGATCATTTACAAGTCCTAAGGTTACTATTTATAGTAAACAAAAGACTATTCTAAAAAAAAACTAAAGACACAAACTTTCGGCCTAGTGGGAAAAGGGTTCGGGTTTTTTTGTTGGCCAAGAGGCTTCTCGACTTTAGTGTGATCAATGGAAAAAGATTTGGCTTTTCTTGGAGACAAAGTTGAGCTCAAACTCCTTCACACCTCTTTGTGGAGTCCAAGTCGAAAAGGGAATGGATTGTGCACTTCAAGGATCACATCTTCTTGGAATGGATTTTGGAACCTTCCATTCTTTGTTCTTGGTTGACAAGCCATTTCGGTCAAACCTCTTCATCTCCCCTATGAACACTTTGAAGACTTCCATTCATGAATTGTTATCTTGAAAGCCTCATCTTCTAGAACATCATTGTCCTTGCCAACTTGTCCTCTAACTCACGGCTTAGTCATCTTCTTCGAAGACATTTTTGCCTAGTCATATTGTGATAAGGACTCTCGGTTTTGCCCTCCCTTACATGACCTATTAGTTGTGTACTAAGGTATTTATTCCATTTCCTACTATGTCCTAAGACGAGGTAAAAGCTAATCTAAGAAAAAGAAAACAACAAGCTAAAAGAGAACATGGTCTTCGGCCAAGACTACATACAAAGCCGAATAAAATATGTACTTGAATATTCACATAACAAGCCCAATGCCATTCCATTTTCCATGCCATAATAAGCACATTATCATCGGATGATTAAGCATCTTAAGAACTTCAATCTTAGCACATCGAGGATAAACTTTGAACCTTGAGATCACAGAGATTTTTTCATCAGACTCCCCTTCTTTGAAAGAATTCATCCTCGAATTTGAGCTATCTAGGTGTAAAAAAGAAATTCTCAACAATAAGTGTTGATCTAATATTTTCACCTCTAGATAAGTTCGGAAGTTTTATTTTGTGGACGCATGCCTCGAAATTTTCCAAATAAGGATCTAAATATACGACACGCGATTTTAAACAATGATGTCTGCATAGTGTAGCGAATTCCATATAGTATAATGCTTGGCCATAAGTAGAACATTGGTCCAGTGCGCCATTCAAATTTGTTATAGAGTAAAAGAATTCACTGACTCTAGTTTCATGCTGGACATCCAATGGCTTTTTACGGCTAGGCATCGTTAGGACCGAGGCTTCCCAAATACTATAGAAATGAGCATTCCACATTGGCCACAGGGACTTGCACCTTATAGTGATATTGTAGGCCAATTGGTCATTGATGTACACCTTCCAATCTTTATCATGCCTCGGTACCACTAAGGCATATGACATGTCGGAGCTAAGGTACCCTCGGTCATCCACGCCTTGCCTTCCACATCCATAGACTCGGTGTGTAGGTAACGAACCTCTTGAAAATAAATCAAGAGCGAGTTCATTATCTTCCTTTGGTAAGATTCCAGATAATTTGTTCTTTGGGAATTCTATGTCGGCATCTTCTTCTATGCGGCTTTGCTCATATAATGGATTGACAAAGAAAGTACCACCCATTTTCTCAAATTGGTAAAAGGGGTTGTTAAAGAAGGTCCACCCTCGGGATGCTTCTTCATGCTCATGGATAGGGGCTTGACATGGAATAAGGTCCTCTTGAATATGTGGCTTGGTTGTTGTCGTTGGAACTTCATATGGAGAAAGGGGTCTTCTGAGAGCTATCTCACAAAGAATATTAGTATCATCGTTTGATGGTAGATCGGGGGGCTGGCTCACTTGGTATGACATCTCCCAATTCTTGTTCTTGGCATCCATAGTTTTGGTAAGCAAACAATGAACTCCTTGAAAATAAATCAATGGAAAGTTCACCATCTTTCGTTGGTGGTGTTCCATATGCAATGCCATTCGGAAGTTCCTCTCCGTCGATACTTTCCACCATGACTTCCGCAATGTTCTCATTTTCCTTGCATGCACATGAGTCCATAGGACTCCCCTTCTTGGATTCTTCTTCTCTCCTTTGTGCTTCAAGTAAGAGGGATTTGGCTTCGCGCTTCTTAGTGCATCGGGCTTTCATGTCCTTCACTTCACTAGGTGACATCGGCACCAATCGGATCTTCTTATCAACTTTTTGAAAGGAATAAGTATTTCTTCCTTCATCATGTTGTGCCATTACATGAAATTTCCATGGTCGCCCCAATAAAATATGACATGTATCCATAGTAAGGATGTCACACCATACTTTATCTTCATATGTTCCAATCCGAAAGCTAACAAGAGTTTGTTTTATGATTCTTAGCTTTTCGTCTTGGTTGAGCCATTGGAAATCGTATGGCTTTGGATGGTTGCAAGTGGGCAACTTTAACTTGTGTATAATCTCCTCAGAAGCCAAGTTGGCACAACTCATCTCATTTATAATCATGTTGCACAATCTATCACTCACTTTGCATCAAGTGTGGAAGAGTTGTTCATTTTGCGGCTCCTCGTGTGCATCAAGTTGAATGCTTAGAACATGTAAGGGAATTGAGTTTTCACACACCTTTGCTAGAGTGACATCTCCCTCCATTTTTTCTTGACCATACAATGGATTATGTGGAGAGGTACTGCCCTTTCCTTTAACATGATACAACGAGTTATGGCAAAGGACAGGGCTTTGTTCTTCTCCTCAGAACTCCTTGATTTCGGTCTTCTCTATAGCAAAGGAAATCCCACAACCGTGGTATTCTTTCTCTTCATACCTTGGATTGCTTTGTACCACCATTTTCTCAGCATTGTTAGTCACGGCAAGTCTTGAAAATTCTCTTCTCAATAGTTGCACTTGTTCCGCAACTAATTTGGATAAGGCCCTCCTAAGTTCGTTGCTTATTTGCTCCATAGCGTCAAAGAGTTGGATGGGATATCCAAGCTTTGATACCAATCTGATAGATATAAGGAGGGGTGATATTGGGTAAGTGGGTCGGGTATGGATGAAGAATGGGTTGACCCGAAAATGAGACACAAGTAGTGGTTCTCGGGTTATCGCTTTGGATGGATAGGGTGGTGTTTGATGGCTGTTTTCGGTGGTTGTCGTTGGAATCGGTTAATGGCATTTTGTGGGGTTTTCACGGGTACGTTGAAGGTCAGGATGATCTTTGGGATAGTTTCTTGGTGGTGGCACGGTCGCGGAAGTGAACCAAAATAGTGAGGTTCTCGGTTTATCGGCTACTACGAGGCAGTGGGGATGTGGGGGCTGTTTTGGTTATTTATACAAGGGATTGAGTCTAGGCGTTTTATAGGGATGTTCTAGACAGGTTTAGGATGTTCTTTATGATTGGGTTTTGATGATTGTATGGTGGAAAGGCAATGGAACAGAACTAAAATAGTAAGATTCCGGTAAGTGTATTATGAGGACTACTTGGTGGTGTTTGGACTGGACGGGTGTTTGTGGGATGATTCGGGTGATGAACTTTAGCGGAAGTGTTAATAATATATTGTGGGAGGTAGGGGTAACCGGTATATGGTATTTTGAGTGAAAGTTGAACACGAGTTGTAGGATACAAACTCGAGTTAGACAATGAGGGATTCTTGGTTAAATGTTGGGTTGTTTGCTTCGGTTTGGATGTTTAGTAATTGTGATTGTAGTTAAATGCGGTCAATATGGTAAGGATAATGAAAAGGTGGTTTTAATGCCCAAGTCGACACCTTAATGAGGGTGATCAATTTAACAAGGACTAGACCGGGGTTGTTAAGTACAAGCCCGAATACTAACGAAGTAAGGTTGGCCGGAAAACTTAAGATAGACCCTAAGCTTAGGCTAGGTTGGATCAAACAAGTTCAAACGTTCTCTTACCACCAAGGGGGTTCCTCAAGCTTGGGTTTAGTTAAGTTACAAAGTCTTAACCAAAATTACATTGAAGGAAAACCTTAGTTTGGGTTCAACAAAGTCACACAGTCTTAGCTAAACTTACACCAAGGGTTTGGCTCACACAAGAACCGACTAAGAGTAGACACACACAAGTGAATACAATTAGAAAATCAGTAAACACTCAAGTTTTTCTATCAATCAACTCTGATCATTTACAAGTCCTAAGGTTCCTATTTATAGTAAACAAAATACTATTCTAGAAAACAAACTAAAGACACAAACTTTCGGCCTAGTGGGAAAAGGGTTCGGGTTTTCTTGTTGGCCAAGAGGCTTCTCGACTTTGGTGTGATCAATGAAAAAAGGTTTGGCTTTTCTTGGAGACAAAGTTGAACTCAAAATCCTTCACACCTCTTTGTGTAGTCCAAGTCGAAAAGGGAATGGATTGTGCACTTCAAGGATCACATCTTCTTGGAATGGGTTTTGGAACCTTCCATTCTTTGTTCTTGGTTAACAAGCCATTTCGGCCAAACCTCTTCATCTCCCCTATGAAGACTTTGAAGACTTCCATTCATGAATTTTTATCTTGAAAGCCTCATCTTCTAGAACATCATTGTCCTTGCCAACTTGTCCTCTAACTTATGGCTTAGTCATCTTCTTTGAAGACCTTTTCACCTAGTCATCTTGTGATAAGGACTCTCAGTTTTACCATCCCTAACATGACCTATTAATTGTGTACTAAGGTATTTATTCCATGTCCTACTATGTCCTAAGACGAGGTAAAAGATAAGCTAAGAAAAAGAAAACAACAAGCTAAAAGAGAACATGGTCTACGGCCAAGACCTACATACAAAGACGAATAAAATATGTCCTTGAATATTCACGTAACAAGCCCAATGCCATTCCATTTTCTATGCCATAATAAGCACATTATCATCGGATGATTAAGCATCTTCGGAACTTCGAGCTTACCACATCGAGGATAAAATTTGAACCTTGAGATCATGGGGATTTTTCCGTCATTCACCCTATCAGCACCGACTCAGTAACTAGCGGTAGCTCTTGTAGAGACTGACATGACCGAAAAAGAAATAAGAGAACAAATTAAACTCAAAATCATGTAACTCAACTCTATAGCACGATCTAGGAAATGAAAGAACAACAACCATCCATAAATGCCTGACATCCTCATATTTATAAGTGTGGTGCACAACACACCTATAAATAAGACTCTACTAGACACGGCTCACAAACTCCCTAATACTGACCTACTCTGATACCAAGTTTGTCACAGTCCAAACTAAGCGGGTGTGGTCGGCACCCAGTGTCCTGCTGGCCCGAGCAGAGCACTCTGATGACCAGACTTTTGTATGCATAAAACTTCCAGCCAACAAGGTTGTACTGAGATATAACACAACAATAATACTAAACAAGAGGGACTGGCCCAGAATATATACATAATAGGACCGACAAGGTCATAACATGGGTTAACAAAATAAACTTAGCCTACAAGGCTATACATCAACAATTGTACATACCAGACAAGTCTATGAGCCGCTACGAGTAACTGAACTGTCATATGGTCAGGATAGGGCCCCGACCTACCCATACTATACATAACTCTGCAAAACGTACTCACTAGCTGAGCAGGAAGCTTTGGGGAAGATGAATCTTACTTACTGATGGCTGAACTCGACAGCTCCTACTGAGGTGGCCTAGCAGAGTCCCTATCAAAACCTACGGCATGAACACACAGCACCCCCGGCAAAATAGATGTCAGTATAAATAATGTACCGAGTATATAAAGCATGAATAACAATATGAAAATTTAAGGCATAAAAGAAATACGAAAAGATAAGATGTAATAAAATCATAAAGAAACTTGGATGCCATATAAGGTGAGTAATGGAACTCTAAAACTAAAATAAAATATATATGTATAGGCCTTACTGTAAAAACTGCCCCCGACTTATAGTGCGATGTGTATAATATATCACTACCCTCAAGTATACTCAGAGGTATATGTATGGATGCACATATAAGTGCCTACACGACCGACTATAGCGTGGCACAGTGTGTATAATGTACATGTACAGCTGCCCATCTGTTGGTTGCAACAACGGTGTGAATTATCATATATATATATATATATATAGTAATAATAACACTTAAGGCCTCTTTGTATTCAGAACTCTTTGACTTTACTTTTAGAATGACCTTTAGTCAAATCTGACGATTAACTAGTTAGGATACTTCTTTCCGAAGACTTATGATAGAATAAACTAGTAACCAAACAACAATAATCATAAGAATAGAAATAACAATGATCAACTCTCTACAAGAGATTACGATATATGAATCGAATGAAGCTTTCAACGTTTCTTTCCAAAATGATAACTCTTTGGATTTTATGCTTATGAAAGAAAGGGATAGCCTTACATACCTTGTCCTTGAAGCTACAATTGCTCTTCGAATCCTTGTACTTCTTACGGATAGTTATCTATATCAAATAAAGGGGTCGATATTAATAACCAATCCATATTCTATTGAGAAACTTCACTTAGGCATCTTATTGATAACCTTAAACACATAGGGTTTGTAGATCCTTTACAAGAACAACTTATGTAATTCGATCCCAAATTATCCAAAACATACTTTTCTTAGTTTCCAGACTTATACATTCAGTTTACTTATCAATATCAACTCATATCTTACATAAAATAGCCCACAAATCATATCACAATGATTTCACATGTCTACAAGTTTTTGTTACGAAAACAATTTCACAACTTATTCCAAATCATCAATTAACCACAAATATAGATGAAGGAGGTTAAATCTTTCCTTGATGCATCAAAACCTTCCTAAAACAGCAAGCTACCTCAATACCAATGTTTTTCAAAAGCAATTCAATATGGAGAAGATGATTTGTATGATTACCATGGGGATTATCATGTTAATCCTACATGATTAGCCTTAGATTTGATCTTGGGATGATATGGAACCTTAGAGAGGATTTATGGAGAGTTCTAGGTCTGGTCTTGATGAAAAATGACTTCAAAATTGCATGACCCAATTATAAACCCGACAAATATTTTCCACCGCCACAACTTAATAGTTGGATTGATGGTTCATCAAACATGTTGACAGTCTGTCAATCTTCCTCCTAAAATATCAAAGTCTCAGACATTTTGACGGTTCAAATCGCACTTTGACTGTTCCATCAAACATGTGGACGAACAACTTACCCGTCAAAATGCACAGTTTTTTGATTTTGTTGAAACGTATTTCCTTTGATCCGTTTAACTTTCATACATTCTGGAACTTCCAAAAATAAGCTATAAACCTTCATTACCCTTCCTTAAGGTCGTACCTCTTCCCGAGACATTGGTATCCATTAACAACATGATGAAACACGAAACTACAGGGTGTAATAGATATGTTTTTCCAAGTAGGACCGAGGCTGAGGCATTTGACGTGGTTATCATAAGTATCAGCTCAGTCTGTCACCGGTCTACTTCAGTGATATTTGATTAAGGGTCTATATTATCATATGTGTTTACCTACGTTTCTGCTAATTTGGATATGTGGTGTGATATGCTTGACGTCCCTATACATGTGTACACACTGGTTGGTGATTATGTGATTGTAGATAGATTTTATCATATGTGTGTGGTTACTTTTATGGGGTATGATACCTGGATAGATTTGGTCATTTTAGACATGGTTGACTTTGATATTATTTTATAGCTGGATTGGCTATAACTGTACCATGTGATTCTAGACTGTCATGCCAAGATAGTCACATTAGTTATGCTTGGCCTTCTGAGGTTAGAGTGGAGGGGCACTTCAAGCCCTGCTCATAAGAATATCATTTCTTTCATCCATACTAGGAAGTTGGTGGACAAGGATTGTCTGCCGTATCTCGCTCATATATAAGATATGAGTGTGGACACTCCCTCCCTTGAGTCTGTTCCAGTAGTTAGTGACTTTTCCAAGGTCTTTCCTTCAGATTTATCGGGTACGCTGCCAGACAAGGATATTGATTTCTACATTGATCTAGAGTTAGGTACTCGACCTATTTTCATTCCTCCATACCGTATGACTCCGACATAGCTTTGAGAGTTGAAGTAGTAGCTTCAGGACTTGTTGAGTAAGGGCTTCATTTAATTGCGTATGTATCCATGGGGCGCTCTTGTATTGTTCATGAAGAAGAAGGATGGCACCATGCGTATGTGCATTAATTATAGGTAGTTGAATAAGGTTACTATTTGAAACACGTATCTGATCCCATATATTGATGACATATTCGGCCAGCTTTAGGGTGCTTTGGTGTTTTTGAATATTGACTTGAGGTCTGGGTATCACTAGTTGAAGATTCGGGCCGAGGATGTTCCCAAGATGGCTTACCGGACTCATTATGGTCATCACGAGTTCCTAGTGACGTCCTTTAGGCTTACTAATGCCCCTGCAACGTTCATGGACTTGATTAATGGGATATTGAAGTTGTATTCAGATTTTTTCATGATTGTATTCATTGATGACATGAGCAGCACATGAGAGTGGTTCTTAGGATTTTGAAGGAGAAAAAGTTATATGTTATGTTCTCGAAGTGTGAGTTTTGGTTGTGTTCTGTGGCATTATTGGGACAAGTGGTATCCAAGTAGGGTATTATTGTTGATCTTAAGAAGTTAAAGGCAGTTAGGGACTTGTGATATAGTGCTACTATAACAGAGATTTAGAGCTTTGTAGGTATTGTTAGCTACTATCGCAGTTACTTCTCATCTGACGTGTTTAACTCAAAAATAGGTGCCTTTCTAGTTTTCCAACGAGTGTAAGAAAGTCTTTCAAAAGCTTAAGTCTATTTGACCACAACCCCAATTTTGTCTCTTCCGGTAGAGATGATGGACTTTACCGTATATTGTGATGCTTCGAGGATTGGGTTGGGATGTGTGTTGATGCAGGAGGGTAAGGTTATTTCTTATGCATAAAGACAGTTAAAGGTGCATGAGAAGAATTACCATGTTAATGACTTAGAGTTGGTTGCTTTGTGTTTTTCTTTGAAGATTCGGAGGCATTATCTTTATGGTGTCCATTGTTAGGTGTATACCGACCACCACAGTCTTCACCACATGTTTAATCAGAGGGATTTGAATTTTAGATAGCATCGGTTGATGGAGTTGTTGAAGGATTATGACATGACAATTTTGTACCATCTAGGCAAGGCCAATATGGTGGCAGATGCTTTGAGTCGAAAGCAGTAAGCAAGGGGAGTTTAGCTCATTTGATCATTTCTGAGCATCCTTTTGCATTGGAGATCCAGTCTCTAGCCAATCATTTTGTGAGGCTTGATATTTCAGATCGGAGTAGGATTCTGGCATGTGTTGAGGCTAATTCATCCCTTTTGAATCAGATTTGGACCCACTAGTATGATGATGTAATGTTGTGCAAAATTTGAGATAAGGTGATGAGTGGCAAAGCCAAGGAGGCTATGATTGATGGTTAGGGAGCTTGCAGGAAAGGTAGAGTATGTGTTCCTAGTGTTGGTGATTTGATAAGGCTGATTATGGAGGAGGCCCATAACTCTAGATATTCGATTCATCCAAGTGTTACTAAGATGTACCATGACTTGAGGCAATATTAGTTAGTGGGGGAGCATGCAGAGAGACATTATTGAGTTTGTGTCTCAGTGTCAAAATTGTTAGCAAGTCAAGTATGAGCACCAGCGACCAAATGGTGTGTCTCAGAGGATTCCCATTCCCGAGTGGAAGCTGGAGAGATTTTCCATGGATTTTGTTGATAGGTTGCCCAAGACCTTAGGCAAGTTTGATGCTATTTGGGTAATTTTTGATATATTGATGAAGTCCGCCCATTTCATTTCGGTCTAGATGACTTATAATGCATAGAAGTTGTCTATGATCTACGTTCATAATATTGTGTGTCTTCACGGGGTTCCTATTTCTATCATCTAAGATCGGGGTACTCAGTTTACTTTGCATTTCTGATATACTTTGTAGGGAGAGTTGGGTACTTTCTTGGATCTCAGTACAACTTTTTCACCCTTAGACCAACGTTTAGTTCGAGCGGACTATTCAGGTATTGGAGGACATGTTATGATCCTGTGTAATTGATTTTGGTAGTCATTGGGACCAGTTCTTACCTTTTTCAGAATTTTCATACAACAACAACTATCACTCTAGTATCGATATGGCACCGTTTGAGTCTTTATATGTTAGGAGATGTTGATCTCCGATTAGTTGGTTTGATGCGTTTGAGGTTCTTTCTTGGGGTACCAATTTGTTGAGGGATTCAATAAATAAGGTGAAGGTGATTCAGGACAAGCTCTTGGCAGCACAGAGCAAGCAGAAATAGGATGCGGATCGGAAGGTCTAAGACATAGAATGTATGGTTGGTGATAGAGTTCTACTGAAGGTTTCACCCATGAAGGGCGCGATGAGGTTCAGTAAGAGAGGAAAGTTGAGTCTCATGTATATATGAGCTTTCGAGGTTCTTTAGAGGGTTGGGGAGGTGCCATATGAGTTAGCTCTCCCACTAGATCTTTCAAGCGTCCATCCAATTTTCCATGTGTCCATGCTGAAAACATATCATGCAGACGGTTCTTATATCATCTAGTGGGACTCTGTATTGCTAGATCAGAACTTGGAGTTTGAGGAGTAGCCTATGGCTATTTTGGACAAACATGTGAGAAAGTTGAGGTCTAAGATGATAGTTTATGTGAAGGTTCAATGGAAGCATCATCATATTGAGGAGGCAACTTGGAAGACAACGTTTGACATGCAAAGCCAATATCCTAACTTCTTTACTACTCCCGATATGCTTCCCTTGTTTGTTTCTCTCTATTCAAGGAAGAACGTTTCTTTAATCGGTATTTGATGTAAAAACTTGTCTAATCATTTTTAGCTAAAATCCCTTATTTTCTTATTTGATCCTTTCCATTCTCTCTATGTGGGATGTTTTATGCATGGGGATAGGTGGCACAAACCCCAAGGCCTATTTATATGAGTTTCAGATTAAAAACCCAGAAAAAGAACCTTAGAGTTTGATAGTTTGACTCAAGGTTGACTTTTGAGTAGATTGGTTTGTTGTGGGTTCCATCACTTTCGGTAGTTTCGGAGGGTCACTTATGACTTAATCGAGTCATTGGTCTACTTCCCGAGACAATCAGATGTATTATGTGGCCTTATTTGTAATATTTGGATATGTGGGTATTATGGATGATTCTTTAGAAAAGTATTTCTTACCTTATTTAAATAGGAAATAAGAGGGTACGAGTGAGTTCATAGCACTATTTACCTTAGACAAGCATGTCTGGTTTGTGTCCGAGGGGTCTCAACAGTGTTTCGGGTGTTTGGTGGAAGTTTTGCCTAGTTTCCTTATTTCTAGTGTCTAGTGTCCGCCTTGCCGACATTGTTGTTCTTTCCCGCATGTCCACATCTACGAAGGTTAGCTAGCAAAAGTGGGTGGTGAGCGTTTGGTGAGTTTCTACCTTGGCAGAGGGATTTTCTGCAAGGGTGAGTGCGCCTCTGCGGGATTGGGTTCTCTATGGTGTTGTGATGAGCTATCAAGTGACTGCATCCCAGTGAGGTCATTTTTGCGGGAGCAGGTCTGCACCAGCGGAATCAATTCTGCTAGGGCAGAATCACTGGATTAGGAAACCTCGATAAATCCCTAGGTCGAATCATTTTTCCAAAATTAGCTTTTCTCGAACCTAGAGCCTCAAAAAGGTTTTTTGATGATTAAGAGTGAATTCATCTTTGATGTAAAGATTTTCATCCTTTACTTTTTTGGAATGCGCTATCATGGCTTATTCGCTTTTGATACCCGTATTTTCATACTACTTTAATTTTTTCCTGATCGTTTCTCTTGCTTGCTTTACTCTTGCTTTTCTTTTTATTTGCTTGTGCTTATGCTCTGTCTTTAGCCGAGGGTCTTTCGGAAATAGCCGCTCTACCTACCAAGGTAGAGGTAACTTCTGCGTACATTCTACCCTCCCTAAACCTACATTGTGGGATTTCACTGGATATGTTGTTGTTGTATAGTATTCATGTGAATTAGGTAAAATGAATTATGGTTTACATGTGAGTTTAAGGGAGTTTTATATTGATAAAGGGTGTTTATAGATTGTTTACTTTAATTATTATGAAGTAGTGATGGAATATGTTAGATAATCATGTGGTGGAGTTTTATTTTATTATAGAAACCTTTTTGATTTGGGGGAAATTCTAGGGTTTTCAAATTGGGGCTTTTTTTACATTGTCCAATTAAAGGTCCAGATGAGCATAGATTTCTAATTAACTTAAGTATATGATTACCTAGTATGTGTTCTTTTTTTGGGGTAATAATGTTTGGGTTTTGGTGATGTGAGCCCGGGGTTGGTTTTGAAGTCTTAATTTGTTTAAGGATTAAGTCTTTGTTTTATGTGTGAGCTTTATATTAACGAATAGTATATATGTATTAGACTTCGATTACCATGAGGCGCAGCGGAAGGGCAACGCTAATGCAGTGACATGATTGTTCGAGGATCCTGTTTGGCCCAAAGGTAGGCTACAGTTTATTTTCACTAGACACCGATAGAAGTACATAATCAATTATAAATATTAAGGGGTATTAGGCGTGTTTGTAGGTCCCACTCAAATGGTTGTGATGAATGGTTGAGTGTGTATCGGTGTTAAACTGCGATGATGGGTTATTTGGGAAATCAGCCTTAAGCTGATTTCGATTGTTGATTGATTGGGATTGTCTCTATTATGTGGGCTTATCTCTATACGTGTTATTGTTGTGCTTATTCATCACACATGCTTGATGTGATATCCTGATTGTACGTGGATTATATGTGTATTCTTGAAAATATGTGATATTCATATCTATACTTGGTTGCATCTCATGATATTATGATTCTTTCCTTGTATTGTCATTTGTATTCATACGCTCATTGTTCTGATGATATTGATATTGGAGTGGTATGATATATGTTGCGGGTCTAAGGGACCGGAAAGGTAAGACACTATGAGATTATGGCAACGTTAAGATGATGATGATACGTGAGGAGGGGGTTGCACACCTGCAACAGTTAATACAGCCAAAAGATGCGGTCCATTATGATATTCTGGACGAGTATATGGACTTTGCGGGTCCCCCATTAGTGTGCAGTTTATAAAATTTAAATGCATGTATACTGTAGGATAAAAGTACCTGGTTTACGCATTGTATTCATATCATACACATATCATTTCATTGATTATCTATCGGTGGATTAAGTGTTTGATTGGTTATAGATAACTTGGTTGGATTCTGGATATGAAAGGATTGTTAATTGCTTCTTGATACTTGGATTACTGTTAATGAACCCTTTTGGAACTAGATGACTTGAGTGAGTATGAGATCTTACTTAATAAGGTGATATGTGAACTATTCATGGACAATGTTACATTACTTCGATTATTGAACTATTTAGTATAGGACTATTCGGTGTCAACTTGATATTTATCTCTTTTTATGTATATTCTGTCATTTTTGGCCTATGTTGTCTACGGGGGTATGTTGTGTACTCATGCTACACTTGATGCATCTTTTCTTCATGTACATAAAGATCCCACTACCAGTTCGCGAGCTCGAGTGTGAGTTCGGCTGGGAAGACTTCGAGACTTCAAGGTAAGGATGCTAGTTCTGGCATACCCTTGGAGACTCCTATCGTATCTTCTCTTTTACTTATGATCGAGAGACATATTCAGATACTTATGTTATCACATTTAGATTCGGCCTATATTTTCTTGGTTTTCAGACCTGTATTTGATTATTAGTGTTCTTATACGATTGACCAGAGTTTGGGGGTTATTTTTGTTTCATAGACTTATATTCCATATTTCTATCATGAGACAGATTTATATAGTATTTTGTTATCTTTCTAATTTTATTTATACTATATCATGTGAATGATTCGGGAGTGGTTCGCCTATCAGTGGGAATTGTGTAGGTGCCACCACGATCCCTAAAATGGGTCATGACAAAAGGATCGTTATATAATTGTGGGTCCTAAGTGTTAACCTGTCTATATTAGATGGGCAGCAAACGTATGTGGGGGTAGAAAGAGAATGATTTAGGCATTGATTAATGACTAGTAGATGTGACCTCTAAGATTCTTATGTGATACCATGAATTGGGTTGTAGCTTAAATGTGTAACTAATCTTTATGTGAATAAGGTGACTTAAGTGATTATTGAATAGTGTATAGTAGGATTATGTGAGAGTCAACTTTGTATTTATGTCAGTTACGTATCTTCCATCATTGTCGGCCTATGATGCCTATAGGGGTACATTGTGTGCTTATGCTACACTTGCTAGCCTTTTACTTGCATACATGTATATGATTGATTCAGGTTGCAGCTTTGGATCACGTGGAGGTTAAGTCATGCCACTCCTCTTATCGATGGCCTTGGTCTTTCTCCTAGTCAGATTGTCCCTATTTACTTAGGGCAGTGTCATTTTACTTTCCTCTTTATTGTATCTTAGAAGTCCTTATACGAGTCAGATCAGGTTTTTGAAAAGTGTTTGTAAGTGTTTGATAATATTTGACTTAATGAGAATTGTTGTATATCTTGTAATTCTTTATATACTTCCGGATTGTTAAAGTTTTTGTTAAAGGTATTTGGATGGTTCAACTATTTGGGGGATAATGTAGGTGCCACCACGACACCCGTGATTTGGATCGTGACAAAGTTGGTATCAGAGCTCTAGGTTCACTGGTCTCACGAGTACAAGGGCAATGTTTAGTAGAGTCTCGTGTGTAGGTACGTAGACGTATGTACCCATCCTCAAAAGGCTATAGGACATTTAGGATACTTTTGTTCTTTCGTTCATTTCTCTATTTTATTCAAATTGGTATCTGGTTGATTCTAATTGGTATCTGATACTTCTTTATCCTACTCTTTCATCGATGGTTGAAGCACGCTCTTAAATTCGTACGTGAGTGGTTCATTATGACATCATTTTGTATGATATAAGATGTGTCACTGTGATACGGGTGCGTGACCAAGTTCAGTTTTTAGCTATGATTTGAAGGTTCAGTTGAGTAGGGTCAAGATTGGGACTCCTTAGTTTGGTGATATCCTTGGAAAATGGGAATGATAATACAGAGGCACAAGGTAAAGAATTTAAATGGATCGATCTTTGCTATATGATGGGAAAAAATTGTATCTGACATGCTCATCAGTATAAGGTGATGTACGAGTGTGGATGTCGTATAAGGTTATGAAATGTTAAGTTGGGCTTTGACGTGGCAGAGATGTAGTAGTGGAGTCAGAACTAGTGGTTTGTGAGTTATTTAAGGAAATGGCTATCTATTCTAGGTAAGGTGGTAAAGTTACAAGTGGCTAGTGAAGTTTAAGTAAATCGACAGATGTGATCCTTTAGTAAAGGGGTGTTTGTAGGGTCATTGGTGTTTTAAGGTTAGTGATAAAAGGGACTCATTCGATGAGTGTTATCATAGTCATTTAATATAGAGTAAGCATAAGAGATCGTATATGAGTTGGTACGTTGGACTACATCATATGCTAATGAAAGGCCAATGACTTATTGATAGGAATGGTTCCGGCGCTGAGCAAGAGTGAAGTATTAGTTCTAAGGAATTACCGGGTGTCGCATCTAGCTTTCGAATAAGGCTTGTAGGCCTAGGTTGTAGGGGTTAATATTTGAGAAATTTCTACAATTACTGATGGTGCAATTTCGTGAAGTGTACTGACTGAGAGGAATAGTCGCGCGATTTGTTCAAGGTGTTCTGGGTCAAAAATTAAGGCAAAAGTTCTTTGTAGGATGGCTTCATAAAGACTCTCAAGGGAGGTGTAGGTCAATTGGGACATTCATGGTGATAGATCGATGATGGTTTTGAACTAGTCCAAGTTGAAGAGGGTGTTTCAGATATTGAGTTACGAACCGCAATATCGGATTGGACCAAAAGAAGGGAGTTTGATATTGAATATTCAGGTTTCATTGTTAGGTCATCACATTCATAAACCAAGATGGAATGATGATTCATTAGTTAAGGAGTTTTGGCAAGGGTACTCTGGCAAGTTATATGTGGACATTAGTAAGATTGTGCGTAAGGTAATTAAGGATCGCCCTACAGATTATGGTACAGTTTAGTTGCGGTTTGGGGTATTGCATCGATAATGATTGGGGTTTGTTGAAATATCCAGAGTTGGTTGGTACCTTCTAGTGGAAAGATTTCATAAAGGATTGTGCATGTGATACATCAGAGTGGGAGGAGCTTTCAGTTTTAAATTTCGAGTAAGGAGAGGGATACTCTCAGTTGTTTGGGTATGTAGTGTTCTATTATCTCCAGGATCAGCTCAGTTATTTTTGCAAGACGTATGATATTGTGGCATAATTTGAGTGGGATAGAGTGATATTCGATCGGTAGTGGTATGTGATTTGAATGGGATAGGGAAATTAAAGGACTAAGATAAATGTATAGTTGATCGAGAATCGGGATGCGTATGGTACATCTTTTGACAAAGAAAAGATTTGAATTCGAAGTAGTAGGAATACTTGAGTCGGGTGTAGATTATGGTGGCGTTATTTTTTTATATAGGGTGAAATTGTTTAGTACACTTGAAGGAGTAAGTTCACAGTAATTGACTATGTGTTATGACAAATGTTCTATTGTATTTATGATTGGCGACTGTTGGTAGACTATGTTGAAGTGTTGCTGACAATAGCATGGGTGAGTCTTTCAGGTATTAAATACTTTTGTGTAATTGCACAAGGTAAGGTTCCTAGATTTTAATGTTGATACATTAGGAATTGGTAAGGTGCAGGGGTTGCGAGATTTCATACATTCTGGATTGATAAAGGGTAGTGAGGTCTTACCATTAGAGACTCGATGAGTGGAGGTATTGTAAATGAGGCCGCAGGCTTTACTTCAATATGTTCGATGTTGTGGGCGAGTTAAGAAAAAGTACAAGGAGGATTTGATGTGTTTAGGGTTCATGAGGTTCTATTCGATTTGCGTACAGGTGGAAGTTGAGAAACATGAATGTTAAAATCATAAGGTATAGTTCTTCAGTACGAAGTTGATGACATGTATATAATTTAGCTTTTTGAGTTGTGGGTGATGGTAGATGATGGATTATTCATGAGGAAAGAGATGGAAGAGGTCACTGCAGGCTTAGGGAAAGTGTACTAGTCAGTTTGGAATCAATTGGGGTGACTTTTGATGATTTAAAAATTTGAGCACTTATGATATTCTAGTAAAACACCTACAAGGGTTTGATGGATTTTAATTCGGAATGGAGGTATGACAGTGTTACCGGATCTCATCAAAGTTTGCAAGTAAGATTAATGATATTTCTATGAATGGCTACTATTCAGGCAGTTCTAATGGATTGCGCCAGTACTTGGTTGGGATTTGAAGAGGTATAAATTATTATAAAAAGTTTCTAGAGTGCTTAGGGGATTTTCTATAGATTGCACACGGCAATGTAATAAGGAGGTGTGCATATAGTTTGGTGAGAAGACTTGAGTAGACTTGGGTAATGGGTTTTGACTAAGTGATTCTGACTTTGGGATAGAGAACTAACGAGACTGGGATTAGCACCTTCGGCCTTGGATAAAGTCAACTTTTGGATAGAATTACTTGAAATTTTTTAGATAAAGCAAGGATTCTTTTCTGGCAAAAGGAAGTCATGATTTGGGCTTGTGGCATGCGTCTGTTTATTTCTAAGAAATCTTGGTAAGAAAAGCGGCATTTATAGTTGTGAAGGAAGATTAGTGAAATCATATCATTTTATCGGTACGGGTTGGACTATGATTGTGGCTACAACTAGAGGACTAGAGAAATTAAGGTGGTATTTGTGCGATCAATCGGACGCATATAGAGGTATATTTATGATGAAATCATTGAATTTGAGAGGAGTCAGTTCTTACATGTGAGAATCAATTGTGAAAGGAATGTCGATTTTGAAGGAATAGAAATTTGGATCTTTAAGCTAAGCGTATTTTGACTGATTTAGTGAACAAGCGGTACTATCGGCATATTTCTTTCCTGTTGAGGATGTGATGGAGACTCCTTGGCTACTTGTCGACTTTGTACTTTCCTTTTCCCATTCGAGGATGAACGTTTGTTGAATTAGTATATGATGTAACGACCGATTTGGTCGTTTAGGCAATTTCATTATTTTACCCCTGTTGACACCTCCCCGAGCCTTGTTAGAGAATATTTAATTTGTAGGAATGGGTAGTGCAGTTCCCGAGGTGATCGTGTTGATTTTGAGGAAATTAGAAGCTTTGAGTTGAATAAGTTTGCCAATAGTTGGCTTTGGGTAACGTGTTCTTCTCCGAGTTTTGTCAATTCCATTATGTTTGGAATGTCATTTATGACTTAATCGAGTCTTTGGTTTGGATCTGGATACATTCAGTTGCATTTTAGGTATTTGTTTGTCTAATATTGAAAGTTGAGAAAGTTTAGAGATTTGTGGAAAACATGTCGTGATGATGTTGATGAGTGTTTTGAGTGCGCGAGCAAGTTCATAGCATCGATTATAGTCTAGTATAATATTTGGTTTGTGTCTGAGAGGTCTCGGACGAGTTTTGGGTGTTGAATCGAAGTTTGAGAATTTTGAGGCTTGTTGGTTCTGGTGTGCCACTTTTGCGGTAGATTGATGGCATTCGCATTTGCGGTGCTTCAACTGCGGCATTTGACCGCATTTGCGGTATAGGCCTATTGGGGGAAATGTTGCTTTTGCGGTAATTGACCGCATTTGCCCTGCCGTTTTTGCAGTTGTTTGACCATTTTGGGGATGCCGCTTTTGCGGTAGTTTGACCTTTTTTTGGCAACATCTGTAGGTTTTTTTATAAAACATTTCCCCAATCCAAAAATCGTTTCCCATTTTCATATCTTGAGTTCAAAGGTTGGTTTTGGGTGATTCGAAATGGCTTTTGCTCATCTATGCTCAGGGGTAAGAATCTAACCTTCATTTTTACATTACCCAATGGTTCAATTAATTTGTAGAAATATTATGATTTTGGGTTGGGATTTCGGGGGTTTTACTCTAACTTAAAAATTGAGTTTTTCTTGGAATTGAAGGTCCAATCACGGTTAGATTTTAATAATTTTGAATATTATGACTATTTAGGTTATGGGTAAATAATTTCTAAAATAAAAATTCTGATTTTGCCCTTGTGGGCCCAATGTCACTTTTGGGGTTTCGGACTAAAGTATAGCAATATGGGTGTTGTTAGACTCGTGTGAACTAGTAGAACATAATTTTGATAATATTGAACTCGATTTCTCAATAAAATTATCATTTTGACCCTCGGGGTCTTGCATGAGGTTTTAGATTTACTTTTGACCCTGAATTCCTTACCAGACATGTTTGGTATCATTAGAATCATGTGTTAATGTAGAATTTATAATTGTTAGTCATTGATAATTTAGAGACGATACGAATAGGAATGATGTAAGTCGGATAGTTCGTGGCACCTGCTTGACTATGAGGTAGGCTATGGTTTATTATTTTTAGACTCCGATAGAAGTACGTAGTTGTTATAAATATTGAGGGGTATTGGACGTGTTTTGGGGTCCTACCTTAGTGGTTGTGATGAGCACTTGGGTGGGAACTGGTGATGAACTATTTTGATGGGTGTTTTGGGGAATTGTCCTTAGAGATGGTTCCGACTGTTATTATGCGGGCTCTTCGCCATTGATTGATACTTGTTGTGTTTACTCATCACATGTGCCTTATTCTATGAAAGATTGATTACGTGGAATTACGTGTTGTTGATAATTCTGAGGCATGTGCATTCATCTCTTGAATTTGACTGCATCTCATACTTCATGACTATTTGTCTTATGATTATTGCATTCATACACGCATGATTATTTGACATTGAAATGGAGTGGTATGGTATGGGTCCAATGATATAGGGAAATATAGGCAATGATACTATTATGAGATGGTTGGAAATACGGAGATGATAATTGATGATTGATATGACTCAAAAGGAGTCTGTGGATTGATATGCAAGCCAAACAGATGGACCATTCTGATTAGTTGTACACGGTATGAAATGTTGTGGCTCGACAAATGAGTCTTGGGATCTAATCAAATTCATGTGTTGAATAGCGGTTAGCTAGGAGCGATATATGGATTTTGCAGGACTCCTATGGGTCATATCTTCGTGCAAAAGCCCTTAGAGTGTGTATACCAGGTTGATGGAAAGGTACCTTGCATTTTCATTCATACCATACATTCATACACATTGATTTCTTGAGGAATTGTACGTGATTGGATTGATTGTCGTGAATTGGGTTGATTATCGTGAATTAGATTGATTATCGTGACTTGGCTTGATTATTAAGAATTGGATTCTGTTGATTGGACTTCTATTATTTCTGAGTTATTGAGTTTGAACTATTATTGTGATCATAGGTGTCTAGTTGATAAACCATTATGTAATCAAAGATAATCTATGTGAATAATTGTATTGCTTGGTGAATGATAGCGTTATTTGGTAGAACGAGGAATGAGTTGTTGTGTTGTCTTTATAAATACCGACTCGTATGTTATATATGTGCTCAACTTCACCCTAAATAGAAGACTCATGACGTAATTACTTACTTGAGCATAATGATGATGTTTAATGAACTAATATGTACCCATAATCTTAAATGTATGAATAGGAACCAAGTCTATGAGTTAGAGATAATGTTAGGTCAGCATTGCTATGGTAAGTCAATATATTGTTTAGTAAAAATGATTGTGTTTCCTAAGTGTTAACCTGTCGTAATTAGATGGGCTGATAAAGTATGTGGAGTCAGAATGAGCATGACTTGGGTAGAGTAGGATTATGTGAGAGTCAACTTGGTATTTATGTCAGTTATGTATCTTCCATCATTATCGGCCTATGATTCCTACGGGAGTATATTATGTACTCATGCTACGCCTGTTGCATCTTTTATGTGGATATAGGTATATGATTGATTCAAGTTGCAGCATTGGAGCACTTGAAGGTTAAGGCAAGCCACTCATCTTATCAGTGTCCTTAGTCTTCATCCTAGTTAGATTGTCCCTATTTACTCAGAGCGGTGTTATTTTACTTTCCTCTTTATTTTATCTTAGAAGTCGTTGTACGAGTCAGTCCATATTTTGGAAAAGTGTTTGCAACGGTTTGACAATTATTGACTTAATGAGAATTGTTGTATATCTTGTAATTTCTTCATTTAGTTCTGCATTTTTTATGTTTGTGTTAAAGGATTTGGGATGGTTCACCTATCGGGGGGATTGTGTAGGTGCCACGATGATGCCCGTGATTTGGGTCGTGATAGTTCTAAAGTTCATGGGGTTTTATAGGATTTATGTGACGAGTGCAAAATGAGGAACATGAAGATTTAAGTCATAAGGTATAGCTTTCCAATATTAGGTTGATGAGTTGGGTGAAATTTAGCCCTTGGGGTCGAGGGTGACATCACAGTTGTTCACGAGAAAATGATTAGAATCGGTCGCCAGATATTTATGAAAGGACTATGTTTTGTTTCTTGAAGGTTTGGAGTCAGTTTAGGTGACTATTGGTGATATTTGGGGGGGGGGGGTTCTGCATTTATTTTCAGGTCAGAATGGTTCAAAAGAGTCGGGTGGCATATTTTTATATTACTAGAAGGATTATCTGTATTCTAGTAAATCAACTTCATGGATTCGATGGATTTCAATTTAGAATGAAGGTATGGCAGCGTTACTAGGTATGTTGTTTGCAAGTAGGATTCATGATATTTTTTGAATGATAATGATTCGGACAGTTCTAATGGTTTACACGGGTACAAATAGGTATGGGGAGTCTTTAGAGTGATTAGTTGATTTTCTACGGATTTGGCACGAGAAGGTAATCAGTAGATATGCTTATAGTATGGCTATTTGGATATTTGAGAAGAATTGGGAAATTGGTTTGACTAAGTGATTTCAACTTCAGGATATGTAACTAACGATATTGGAATTAGCACATTCGGCTTTGGATAAGATCAGTTTTTGGATGGAATTACATAGAATTTTCTCAGATAAAGCAAGGATTCCTTTTTGGCGAAAGGAAGTCATAATTTGGGCTTGTAGTGTGTGTGTATGTGTTTCAAAGGAATCTTGGTGCAAAATATAGTCTGGGAAGGTGAGAAGGATTGGTAGAATCAGAGTATTTTATCATTACAGGTTAGACAATGGTTTGTGGCTACAACTAAAGGATGGCGGTGATTAAGGAGATATTTGTGGATTTTCAATCTGACACGTATAGAGGTATGGTTATAATCAAATCAAGGAATTCGAGTGGATTCAATTCTTACATTCGAGGATCGGCTGTGAAAGAAATTTTAGGTATGAAGGAATGGAAATTTGGGTCTTTGAGCTAAGTTAAAGGTAGTTTTTATTGATAAAGTGAACAAACGATACTATTGGTGTATTTCTTGCCTGTGGAGACTTCTATGAGGTTATAATGGAGATTCCTTGATTACTCCACGACTTCCATAATTTTATTTATCGTTTGGGGATGATGATTGTTTAATTGGTATCTGATGTAACTTTTTATTCGTTTTTCCCTAAATACGCTTCTCGTAGTTCCATCTTAGAGTTTTTGACTTGCTTGCAAAATTTGAAGTCAAATAGAGGTCATTTGGTTCACTTTGAGAGAAGGTTTCACTTTGGAAATTCTTGCGTTTAGTTATTTGAATAAATTATTTATTCCAGATAAACGTGCTATGATTGGCGATCTGAAGATTCTATTAGATTTGAAATATTATTTACAACCTGTAGAAATTGACGGAATTAATTGTAGAGTTCGTTTGGTTGGTTTTTAATAATTAAGTTAGTTTTGGTACTAATAAGTTTATATTTGGCGAAAAGATGGTCACGGGAAGAAATAAGATCTGGATTCGAACTTTATTGGTTCCATTAGCTTCGTATTGATGTTTATGACTTGCAGAGATTGGTGGTGCAATTCCCGAGGCTTTCAGAGATGTTTTGTATAAAAAGGATATTTTGGAAATCCTTAGGTTGAGAAATGAAGAAGTTTGACCAAAGTCAACAGCGGGGGTAAATGAGTCTTCTTTGAAGTTTCATCGATTTCATTAGGTCTGGATTGTGATTTATGACTTAGTCAAGTCACTAGTTCGGTTCTCGAGAAGTTCGGATGTGATTTAGGTGGTTGGTTCATGAACTAGATTTAAAGATAAATTAGAGTTTACCACGGTCAACATCAGGTCAAGACGGCCTTGTTTGGGTATGTTGAGGGTTCAAGCAGGTCCGTATGATGATTTTGGACTTGTCCACAAGTTTTGGTGAGATTCCGATGAGTTTCAAATGGATTTGGCTTATGGTGCGCTCTTATTTGAGGTCTAAGAATCATCTCTTTTAGCAAAAAGGGTACCATATTGATCAAACGACCTTTGACTTATTTTTTTATTGAACCATTAGATCTGTATTGTAATTACGGAACCATAGAAAAAAAATTGGCGAATTCGAACATTGTATGAGGGAGTTATGCCCATTTTAGTGTCGGAGAGGATAACTGGTGTTGGTGCTTCGCAGACGTTAAGTGGGTTCTGAACCTGCGACCCTGCATATGCAAAACAAAGTCCGCAGGTGCGGAAATAACACCTGGCAGGCCGCAGGTGCGAGTTATTGGCTGCGGACACGGAAATCGTTGTGTATTAATAAATCATACTGCATTCATTCAGTATTTTGAACATATCTTGAGGTCTAGAGCTCCGTTTGAGGTGATTTTTGTGGAGTTGTTCTCGTATAAACAAGAGGGTAAGTGTCTAACTTTTATTTTGATGTTCCTCAAGTTTATTTTCATTGGTTATCGATTTTATCCGTGTTTGATCGGGGAAAACTGGGGTTTTGAACCCAAAAGTTGAAAAGTGATAAACCATGGATTTGAGAATCAAGATGAAGGATTTTTTAATGGGTTTTCTGGATATATACTATATATGTTATGGTTAATCCAATTTTTAAATAAATTCTAATTTTGCTCTTAGGGGCTCGGGGTTACTTTTTTGGATTTGTTTTTGGATTTCGAATTAAAGTATAGCAATATGGGTATCATTGTACTCGTTTAAACTCGTAGAGTATTGTTTTGACTATATTGAATCTAATTTTTAAATAAAATTATGATTTTTCCCTTGGGGTTTGGATTTGGCTATTTTGGATTTATTTTTGGGTTTCGGGTTAAAGTATGACAAAATGAATATCCATGGATAAATAATTTGATGTAGAATTCATATTTGATAGACTTTAATCATTCCAAAAGGGAAAGCCATTATCTTGGGATTCGTTGCTCCTTTCGGCCTTCGAGGTAGGCTACAGTTTACTCTTTTAGACTTTGATAGAAGCATGTGGTTTATATAAATATTAAGGGGTATTGGGCATGATGTAGGGTCCCACCTTTGTGGATGTGATAAGTCCTTTGGTGGGTACCGGTGTTGAACTATTTTGGGGGATCACCCTTAGGGTTGATTCCGACTGTTGTTACGTGGGCTTGTCATCATTGTTGATATTGCTTGTGTTGTTATTGAAATTACTCATCACATATGCCTTCTGATATGAAAGACTGATTATGTGAAATTATGTGTTATTGATAATTCTGAGGCATGTGTTATTCATCTCTTGAACTTGATTGCATCTCATACTTCATGACTACTTTTCTTATTACTATTGCATTCATACACTCATGCTACTCTGATATAGAAATGGAGTGGTATGGAATGATGTGGATCCGATGAGACCGGGAAACGAAGGTAATGATACTATTATGAGATGGTTTGGAAATACTGAGATGATGATGATTGATATGGCTCGACAAATGAGTCTGAGGTTCTAAACAGATCGAGGTACTTTTCGGCTGATTGTGATGGTATATGGACTTCACGGGTCCCCCATGGGTAATTACTATATGCCAAAGTCTGATAAAATGTTTATATCGGGTTAGGAAGATGGTCAGTGCATTGTATTATATCATATTCACATCAATGCATTCATTTCACTTGAATCACCTACTTAATTATTTGTTGATGTGTTTGTTGTTATGTGCTACTAGATAGTACGAATTTGTAATGGTTGATGTTTCCATTTTGAACTTATGTGACCAATTGGATCTATATTGGTTCCTTATATATGGAAGTGGATATTGAGTCCTTGAAAGGATAATTGCTTGATTAATAAAAAGTTCAAACCATTAATAAAACATTATACCTAGTAGCATAAGTATCATTATATGTGAGTTTTTTATATGTTAACTTGATTTAAGAGGATGGACTCATGAAAGTATTCTATTATTAGAAATAATAGGGATAACTGAGAGTTTGTATGCCTAAGGGTTTACATGTTTGTAATCCGACAAGGTTGTGAGTTAGAGGAAATATGAGGCTAATAGACTCAGCAACGTGTTGAGAAGTATAATATGTGTCGAATATGTGCTTATATGAATAGTCCGTGGTGACTTGATTTCCTTAAAGGGTATGATTGACTATACTAGGGATCCAATAATGTTATGTGGCTAGGGTAAGTGTAATTCATATCGTGAATAGAGTGTAGTGGACTTGATACTATATGAGATACGTGTTCTACTGTGCTTGTGATGACTAGGTGCTAAACCATATTATTATGTGATTATGTGATTATGTGTTAGTAATACTGTGTAGTATCTAGAATACTTGATTTTTGTATCAGTTACATGTTATCCATCGTTGTCAGCCTATGATGCCTACAAGAGTACGTTGTATACTCATATTAAACTTATTATATCTCTTTATGTGGATGCAGGTACAATGATTTATCCAGGTTATAGTTTTTCGTAGTACGTGGAGGCTTAGGGCGGGCAACTCATCCTATCAGTAGCCCTAGTCTTCATATATGGTTGTACTGTCCATATTATTTCAAGGAAGTTATTAGCTTTAATTTCCTATTCATTTGTACTCACAGTAGCTTTTTTATATGGTTGATATTTATATGTTTTTCCAATAAAACAACTTTACTCTCTATGATTTATTATTATTTCCGCAATACTCATTGTTGTAATCAAATGATTTTGGTGATGGTTTGCCTACCGGGGGGATAGTGTAGGTGAAATCATGACCCGTGATTTGAATCATGATACCTTATGATATTTTAGACAATATTTTAATGCAACTCTGAGTGTATATACGAAGCTAGGACATATTATTTTTCTAGTAATTACTCTTGTACTGAGGTTCATCACTCGGTAACTTATCGAGCTTACGACTGTCACTTTCTTCTATCATGTGGCTTATGTAGTTCTACCCTTAAGGTTTCTTATACTTTAATAATTCCTACTATATCCATACAGGCACCTCGGGTTGTATCATTAAAGTCTCTAATTCAACCAAAAATACATGTTCTAACTTATACTCTTCAACGCTATCTTGTTACAATAACATCCTAATCTCATTGGGTACTTTGGAACTCAATTCTATAAAATTAATCTCCGGTATGCAATTAATGTACAAGTCTCCTCTTAGGTCCCTTGCCATATGGACCTTGTTAATAATGGGACACTTCTAACCCTTCCATGACTTACCATATGATCTTGAAATGGGGCTATCTTCAAAATTCTATGAAAATGTCTACCTCTACTTAACTTTATCAATTTTCTATAACCTCAAGCTATTCATCTATGATTCATCTTTTAACAAATCATTTAATTCTCGAATTATGGCACATCTCACCTACTTCATTATCCCCTTATTACTTTAGCACTCGTCCTATTATCGTCATGATATTCCATCATTCCTAGGTCCTTCTAGTCTCTAAATCTTTTTAGTTATTTCCTCACATGCTTCCTATTGCCTTTACTTCGATCTATCTAAGATCTTCATCGCATTACCACACTTTGGCTTAGAACTCACAATTATTGGTTCGTAGCTATTCACGACTTTCCACTCGACTGGCTACCATCATAAGTTTTCTTATACCGTCCCACAAACTAAAATTAGAAATACCAATTCTCTTAGTCATAATTCATCTTATACTTACTATGTGAGGCTAATGGGATTATCCAACTCTTAACTATTCACATAGGGACGGAAATGCTTCTAATTCACTTACTTTATTTATTTAACTCATAATATATGGACATTATGCCAATTCTTCCCTCTTAAGATAAGACCCTAGTGTGTACTCACAAGATGGAATTATCTATGCAGTTCTCCCAACATACGTATTTATACTTAACATAACCAATCGTCTGTAATCTCATGCTTAATTACTAATGATCCATCTTAAGTAAAACACACTAACCCCATGTGCTCATCAAAATCCTTTTTCGCCAACCCAATGCTTCGTTCATAACCTATATAAACAATAATATGTAATCTATTATCGTAGATTACTTAGTAAAGGAAATAATAGGATACATATATCCTCGTCGTGTGGCGACAGTAATTCCAATTAACCCTCTATAGGAAAAATGTTGCTGGTGATGTTGATTCCATATCACTCCTCCTTAACCTATAATAATAATCTCACATCATATGACAAGGAATTCCTCACTAATAACACACACTAGTACCCTAACGACACACTCTTGAGTGCGTCTTACCACAATGAATACAATGAGGTCCCGAAGGACCCTGCCTGGTTTTGGTCTCTCTGGGCTAAGGTACTAAAACTCGTGAGCTCTGACTCAATCCTGTTGGAAACCTCTAGTCATCCACTTTCCCCTGTGAAAAACTGGCTAATCGCCTAGAGGTCTATGGTACCCTACCACTCTGGGTTCCACTATACTCATTGTCTAACCTCTTCCTCTTATTCTGCCCACTGTCTCTATCCTGGTCAAGATGGAGGTGTTTCTCATATTTCTCTAATATATGGGCATAGGGCTAGATTTTGGAGGTATCCATATCCGAGTTTAAGGATGCTACCATACGCCCTTCTAGTGGATATAGCCATAAACCCTGTACAAATCTATAGACTCTATCCCTCATCGAGGAAACTATAATCATGCCATACCTGGCTAGTGGGTCAAACCTAAGGCTATACTCTCGTACACTCATATTTATTTGCTTAACGCCTAAGAATTGCACAACTCTCGACTGTCTAATCTCTATGGGCAAGTAATGATCTAGAAAGGCCTTGTAAAATTCTTCCCATGTCGATGCGGGAGCATTCTGACTTCAAAATCTCTCCCAAGCATCGTACCAAAATATAGCTACATCTCTTAGTCAATATGTTGCTAACTCTACCGCTTTAGTCCCTGAGACATGCATGACTCTAAAGGTTCTCTAGAGCTCATCTATGAAATTATGTGGGTCCTCCTGTTGTCTGAGCCTATAAACTTTGGAGGAGTTAAGAAAAAAACTCTCGTGCCCTATAACTGGTCGATCTATATGAAGGTCTCTCACCCGAAGATGGCCCTACTTTCTTTTGTGACTGAGCTACTACTATCTAGGTCAACTATTGTACTGCTTCCCATAACTTCTGCTCAACTAAACCTGATGGGGGTCATGTGGGTATTGGAGCTCCACGGGCTCCTTTGGAACTGGTGGAATTACGGGAACCTGAGAGGTAGACTCATGTTGAGTCTTAGTCTGATCCTCGTCTACTGGTGGCCTATTTCTTAACCTCTCATTTGTGAGTCAACGACTTTCTATTCCTTATTACCTACCAACCTCTCTATAAACATATAATAGGACATATGTTAGACTCAACTCTAATAACTCATCTCTACAGCAGGATTTAGATCTTAAAAGAAGAGTAACCAACTCTTAAATATCATGTAGCCTCCTATTTATAAATGTGGTACATCACACATCTATAAATAAGACTCTTCTGGACACGACTTTTGTAGACTCCCTGGGAGATGACCTGCTCTGATACCACTTTGTCAAGACCCAACCTAGGTGAGGTAAACATGCACTTAGTTCTTACTTACAGCAGTGACCCATCATGTGAACTCATAAACTTACCTCATTCAAACACCTGCAAATAGAAAATTCCAAACATATACATATCATCCGCATAGGCCTACCAGGCCTCGACCTGTATAGACACCGGACCAACATACTGAACCTGACCATAGGCATACATACATCTACAAAAGCCTCTAATAACATCTGCCTGACATAACATAGTCGGGATAGGGCCCCCACCTACCCATAATGTCTATATACATAACAAAATCAGATAATTTCTAGACTCAACTGCACTTTAAATGATGTGTAGTCTCGCCAATCAACTATTGGAGTTGGGACTCTCAGTTTTTTAGGCTCATCAAATTGACTATCTGAACATGTAGAATAAAATGCATTGTCCCCGACAAATAGACGTTAGTAAATATTTTACACCCCGTAGTTTTATGTCAAAGCATGTCGATGATTAACCTAAATATTATGAGAGGGTATGAGACCTTATGAAATGGTAATGATGGTATAAAACTGTTAAACCTCATAGTTTCACGTCCTGCCGTGATGTTAATGGATACCGAAGTCCCGGGTAAAGGTATGACATTACAGAATAATAAGAAGGGTTACAGCTTGGTTATAGAAGTACTAGAGTGTCCAGCAGTTAAACGAATCGAAGAAAGTACATTTTGATAAAAATAGATCTGGCCAGTTTGACGGTGTAGTTAATGGACCGTCAAATACTTTGAAGGACCATCAAATTTCCCATGGTGAGCAGTCAACCTTCCCGGCAGTTTGACAGGAAGAATGATGGTCCGTCGAGTGTACCGTCGAATTATGGCGGTGCAGAAATATTTACAGGTTTATATTGGGTATTTTGAATTAGAGCCCTCATTTCACCCTCAAATTAGTTCAAAAATCCCTCCCAAGCTCTCTCCATCATACCATATCACCCCCAATACTAAATCAAGGTCAATTACGCAAGAGTTACACCATAAACCCCTTAATTATCATAGAATTCTTCTTTTCCGTATTAAGTTGGTGATGGAAAATACTTGAAGACGATATTTCTTGCTATTGTAAGAGGATTTGGATGTGTAAAGGTAAATTGCATCCTCTTTAACTTATGATTATGATCAATTGAAGATTTGGAGAAAGTTGTGAAAAAGTTTTCATGATCAAAACTTCGCAAATTTCTGAAATCTTTGAAATAGGAATTGTTAGGCTGTTTTACTCCAAGAATGATTAAATTGGATGATGGAATTCATTGTGTGTGTTATAAATTAATAAAAGTACGATTCGAAGGATTGTGAAGTTGAATCACATAAGACTATACATATAAGAAAATCTTAAAGAGTCATCTATGCTTCAAGTTGTCAAAGAACACCTAAATGAGTTTTTAATGAAAATTGTGTTTTGGAGAATCGTGGAATCTAATTACATAAGAACCCTTTGTAAAGAATTCTAAGAATCCTAGATGGTCAAGATTGTTGATAAGGTTCCTAAGTAAAGTTTCTCTATGGAATTTGAATGTGATATTGATGTCAAATTGTCATGTGATGTAGATGATCACCTATAAGAGGAGCGAGGGCTTATAGAGCGATTGTAGCGACAAGAATCAGGTATGTTAAGGCATACTCTTTTATTCTTTTGGCATGAATGACGAATGAGTATAACCATAACAATGTCCATTCAAAAGGAATTCTACCTTTAAATTTAAAGTGTGATTACTTTCGTACCATATTGTTACAATTCATAACTCTTGTGGTTTTGCTTCGGAAAAATTTTATCGACTTGATATTCTTTTGAACCTTATATTTTCTTATGACCGTTGACAACTCATAGTTAGTGATACAGACACCATTACATAATAATAATTGAAAGATAACAACCTTGAGTCACTCCGATTAGTTTTATAAGGCCCTTTAGAGTATGTCTTGCATTGCACTTATATATATGTAGCTATTTTCATACAGAGCCGGGCTATAGTCAGCTAGGTACCGGCACGTAGATGTGCACCCAGCTATAGTTGGTTTTGATAATATCGAGTCCCACATTTGGGCTGGTACGACAGGGTCCTCATCGAGACCGGGTACGATATATATGTATTATGACATGATTTTCCCCACAGAGAGGATGGATATTACTTTATATAGCCCCACTGAGCAGCTTGATTTTTACTGGAATGCATATATTTTCATGATTGTGTTAGGTAGGTCCTCAAAGGCTTGTTATGAGTTTAAGGTTGACTTTGGTACCTTTATCTCCTATGTTATTATTATATCTCCTATCTACATTGTTTATCTGCCTTACATATTCAGTACATCTTTTGTACTGATGCCCCTTTTGGGGGCACTACGCTATAGGTACAGATAGGGATGAAGATGATTTCCTCATAGTCGGACCGGACTCAGCTGGAGGTTGTCATGCTCCATTTTTCCGGAGTTGTATAGTAAGCTAATAGGTATGATAGATATGCATATGTATATAGTTGGGTATGGCAGGGCTCTGTCCCAACCAGTTATTATCAGTATACTCTTTAGAGGCTTGTACATAGTTGTGTTATGTATGAGGGTCGTGTGTGTCCTTTTCGTCCTCTCCAATAGATTTATTATGCTTATGTCGGCCTTGTCAGTCGTGTTATATATACATATGTGGTTTGTTCCTTTTCTGAGTGTAACTGGCTATGTCCTTATTCAGTTTAGTATGTATCAGAGGCCTCGTCCGTCCATGAATTGTTGTTATCTCTCAGGTATCAAGATCGGTACGCTTGGGCCTTAGGGTGCCGGAGCCGGCCACACCACCCAAGGTTGGGTGTGACAAAGTGGTATCAGAGCAGGTCAATCCTAGGGATGTTTACAAGTTGTGTCTAGTAGAGTCTTGCTTATGGGTGTGATACGCGCCATACTTATAAACAAGAGGCTACAGGGCATTTAAGATGTTACCTTTCTTGAAAATCTAGATCATGCGATAGACGCAAAGTCATAAGTCACTAAATCCCTATCTTTTCATCTTGACATTTCTTTTCAGTAATGTCGAGATCCAAGGAAAGTTCTGATAGCAGGAAATGGGTTAGGAATATAGGAAAAGGTACTAGCCGACAACCATCCGCCAGCATAAATCTGAGGAACATAAGAACACTTGAAAGAAATGTAAGTTATTCAATAGAAGAAAACCCGTCTATGAACGAGGAACTATCGATAGATGAAGATCCATCTGAGGATTCATCTAAGGAAGAAAACTCATCTGAGATTCTCGAGGAATCACCCTTCTGAGTTCCCCCATTCCAGTGGTAGTGCAAGATTATAGGAAAGCCCACAAAATACAGAGACCATCAGTGCAGTGGTCATTTCTATTTGGGTTGGGTGTGAGTGGTCTTGTGTATGCAACAACACCAACAGTTATTGTCCCAGAGCAAGGTCATGTTCAGATACCTCTAGAGGATAGACATTTTGAGATATTTAGAAGCCCAATATTATGGAAGTAAGTTAACCAAGGCTATCCCCTAACGAGTAGAAGCGATGAGAAGTAACCAGCAGACAAACTGGGAGATTTAGGATGGACGCAGATGCAAAAGAATTGATATTGAGAGAGGTATCATATCAAAGCTCCCGAGTAGCAACCAGACAAGTACCAGAAGTTGTTGGGAGTAGTAGACCACACTTCCAGCAATGCGGAGAGACGCATGATGGAGCATGTTTATCCGATATCAAGATATGTTCTGGTTGTGGAGCTTTGGGCTATAAGGCCAGAGAATGTCTTAAGAGATTCCAGTTGTTGTGCCATCAGTGTGGACAGGTGCATTACGAGCCATGTCAGGGTGATCTTGAGGAATGTTATTGGTATGGGAGTAGGATTCATATAGTGTATAGATGCCCAAGGTTGAGTCAGTAAGACTAGTCGGTTACGATGCTACCTAGAATCATGCAATCAATCAGGTATGTTGATAACGTTATTAAGAATAGTTGTGTTTATGTCTATGAACAGTCAGTTATTTATGATATAAAGATTTCTTTATATAAGACATATAGGAACTGTAAATCGAAACTAGGAGTTGAAGGTGGTAAGTGAAATTTCTATTATGTTCAAGGATCTAAGTATGACGATTTAGCATTAGCCATTTATTGATTACATACATATCCAACACTCTTAGACTATGTAGCATGACTAATATAGGCATGCCGAGAACATATAACCATGACCCGAATAAGCGGGATTCACAAGCCAAAAGAACTAAGAGGGACCCCAAAAGAGTAATAAGGGAAAACAAATTTCCAGGCATGAATTACCTAAAGTTTTGTCCAGAAAATAGTGAGAGGAAGAAAAAAGACCCAGAGGGTTACACGTTAATTAGTAAAATCCAATCCCTTCATAAGGATTAAACCATTCAGGAATATGAAATGAGATTTGTCAATCAAAGGCAAGCGATATACCTTGTTCATCGGGAAATACGGCAAGGATTCTCGACATTAAATGGAAATAAGTTGCAATGAAAGTATGACTAACAAAGAAGTGGTGACAAATGATAAATAGGTGTCTGGTAGACAGAAGTAAGAGTGTTATGACAACTTAATAAAGCTGAAGGATATATATTACACAAATAGATTAGTGGAAAATCATAAAGAGTAAGGATGATGATAAAGGAGTTGGGAGTGAGACTTCTAAGTAACCAGAATACCGATAAAGGATAAGGGTATAAGTAAAGGAGTGGAATTTAAGTTTCCAAAACTGAAGATATAGGTTATGACATCAGCTAATGACAATACAAAAGTATGCTAAGACAAGGAGTCATTGTAGAAATTCAAATCGGCAATCGTCAAGTTGACTTAATTAGAAAGTGTATAGAAAAGAATTCTAACACCAATTTAGGGGAGAAACAAAAAATTAACAACAAGGATGAATTCAGTTGTGACTCAAATTAAATATGTCACGCCATAGGTTCACCGTGAATATTGATAAGGTGTTTAAGGATATATGAGTGGGAATAAGCTTGAGTAAAATCTGATGTGAGTATATAATGGAGAAACAAAAAGGTGATTTAAAGTAAACGATAAGGAAAGACCTAAAGGATAAGAATGAGGAAGCAAGAGGTGAACGAATAGGTGATGGAGAAAATGTTGACTGCCGATTGATCTAACGACTTCACAAGGAAAATAATATTATGATCACAAAGTTAAGGAAATCATTACAATGGATATCAACTCGAGGAACAAGGACGATAGCGTTGATTGTAGTACGGTAGAGATGAAGGAAAACCAGAGGATCAATGCCTTGTAAAAGCAAAGTTTTCAGTGAAAAAAGAGAGAGGATGACTCCTAGCCTGAATAATACTGGGAGGTAATAGGAGTATGTCAAGGTTTTATTTGAGAAAACAAGTTCACAAGAAATACCTAATCAATAAAGGATTGTGCATAACACATAAGAATCTCAGAGTTATAAGAAGTAAGTATACGCTCTTAGCATGAAGAGAATGATAATTATAAAAAAAATAAAAAAGAATTACAAGTTCAGAGCTAGAAAAGATGGCAACCCCTCAAGGAATAAGGTCGAGAAACAACGATGGACAAGAAAAAATGTCTTGGTTTCTGTATTTAAATGGAAAAGGGAAGGTAAAAAAATTAATCAGGTAATGATGCATATCGAGAAAGGATACTCGAATGATTACTGAGTACAACTAGGGAAGGATGAACCTATCATGGGAATATACATCCTCGTCAAGGAAGTATACAAATTAAAAATGTTATGAAGTGTAATAACTCCTGAGGTAATGCGCAGGAAGATAATAAACCATAGAATCGCATACTATTGAAACGAGAGTCGTTAAGGGAATTTGGAAAGAATCCTAAACAAGGATCGATGGTTACTGAAATGATATGCTATCAGGGTGATAAACAAAGAGCTATACATGACAAGAAAATAGAACTCTTCTCAAGCTACGAAAGTGGAATGGAATCTGAAGTAACGATATCAGACTCAAGGAAATAATATTCTATTTAAACATAATCAAGATCATGATATAGAATTCAGTTAAGAAAGGCAGTAACTGCAAACAGAGTGTAGTCTCAACCAGAGACTTATTTAGAATTTGTTTTAAATTGAAATGGAAACGAAATACCAGACAAAATAATTTCTTAAGTCCAAAGAACCATTTAAACTCAGGTAATATATAAGGATATTATTAAGAAATGAAGAAGAAGAACCGAGAAAGAAGTGTGGGGATTCAGACAATTTTACTATTACCACATTCTCGACCTTGGCGATTATCATGCCACAACTCTTCAGCTTAAGCTTACGTTTTGTGCCTACAAACTATGCTATCTAAACTCCCTCTTAAGATGGAACTTATAACCCAGGGAAGAAAGATGTGGCAAAGATGTCATAACGCAGTGGCTCAGACAAAGTCCAGCCGCTAGACAATTACGAAAAAAGAACTACATGACTATATGAGAAAACTTGAAGATATACTAGCAGTGAAACATAATGTAGCCCGATTAATAATAGTATTGGTATAACTTATGGTTCAAAAAGAACCCCATCAGAATGGTCACGGAACTTAATAATCGCCCTACTCGAATAATTCAAATTATAGCTTTATGCTAGTATTCATGCGATATAACTCCTATATTTCATTTGATTTATCAAGTGAACTGCATACCTTATGTAATCAAGGATTCTGAAGAAAATGTAGTGAATGCAGCTTGAAGGTCAGCAAGAAGATATTAATGTAAGTTATGGCTGAACTCTCTTTGATTTATATAAGTATAAGCGGTCGTGTGGGGTCGATTGAAATTATCATAATGTTGTACTGCCTTGTGTGGCATTGGATATATGTTGGGTTGTTTGAAAGGTTTCGGATAGTATTGTTACAAAGAAAATTCTGCCAAAATGTCTAGAAAATTTGAGAGTTAGAACATTTCCAACATTCACGGACGAATGTTCCTAAGGGGGATGGATGTTACACCCCGTAATTTGGCATCCTGCTGTGATTTGGGGCATGACAAGTGAAGTATCTTAATCACAGTCTTGGCCTTGGGATTCTTTTATCTTCTTCAGTATCTACTCAGCTCCAAGTCTATTGTGATGCAAACTGGGCTGCTTGTCGAAATATCAGAAGATCTGTCACATGTTATTTGGTCAAGCTATGGAGTTCATTGATTTCTTGGAAGTCAAAGAAGCATGTTACCATTTCCAGAAGTTCTGTAGAGGTAGAGTACATGAGTTTGACTTCAGCAGTTGCAGAATTGTTTGGTTAGTTGGATTGCTCCAAGAATTAGGAGTTTCTATTCGGGTGCATGTTCCGGTATATTGTGACAGCAAATCAACTATGCAAATTGCCTCCAATTCTATTTTTTATGAGTATACAAAACATATCGACATTGATTGTCATTTTATTCGAGAGAAGATTCAAAGGGCTTCTCACCAAAGGGCTTAGTAGATTACAGCATGTGCATTTGTTGTCCAAGCTAGGCATGAAAGACATCTTTATTATGCTTAGCTTGAAGGTTACCTTGAAGGGGGTGTAAAAGTTCATTGCAGCAGCTAGCTCATTTAATTATTTTCTTACTTCTGCCAGCTCAATTAGCAAAGTTAGTTATGGTTGTTAGTGTAGTCTGTTAGTGAGCTGTCAATGACCTGTATAACTCTAGTTAGTAGGTCGGTTAGTTTTACCATAGTTAGTGGATCAAGTGTATATATGTAATACTTAGCTCATTTCCTAATGACATGCAATGAAATAGATATTTTTTCCTTCTCCCAATTCTCTCCAAACCAGTGTTCGATCCTCTCAATACAATAGATAAATTCATTGCATGATTTTCAATAATAAGCAAGATCCAGCAAATATTGACTTAGGTAGACACTCTCTATTTTGTCAAAGGTGTTTTAATTTATAATATATATATATTAAAGAGTGTTTAATATGTAATATATCTGCAATACGTAATAATTGACATATTTACATGGTATAATTTTTCGACGCCATTGCCTATGAGTCTAGTTTTTCACGCTGTGAGAGCGTAATAGCTAGTGGATTGTGGATGTTAGTATCAGACTTTACCATCAACTGCTAATGTTGTTAAATCAATGACGTTAAACGATACATTTGTTTAACATTTACTAAAGATTACAGTTTTTTTAATCCGTGTACTGTATAATCTATACTATGGTTGTCAATTTAGTATCTAACGTTGCTTTCATTTTCATATTTTTTTCAATTCGCTACACAGCGCATACTATATATATCAAGTGGAATACAACCAAAGTGGGAATGAGGCATGACATGATCTGCATACACTGTCATCTGTAATCAATCAACTTGGAGGATCTAAATGCTCAAAACGTACACTTTTTCAAGTTATACAGCCGCTAATTATATAAACATAGGATTCCTATCTCTAATTGGAAGTGTAATAAATGCATGCTCGTAGGTTTACCAAGGTTTCAAATCTCCAGCTGGACCTGCTGTCCAGTTTAGTCTCTTTTCTCCGGGCTTCAGATAGGTAGTCTTGTCATGAGGCAATTTCCGAGCAAGCCCGTTTAAGATTTGATGAAATGCATCTCTAGGTTCGGCTGGTTGTGGGAACAACATTGCCTTCTTCATTGATGGATTGGCTAGAAACCTTTGCTTCCTTAGGACTACATCTGGTGGTATAGAAGTGAGAATAGTATCTAAGTAGGGTACATCTTTTTCGGCGATAAACACACCAATATCTTCCCAAGGGATAGCGTCCGCAAAAGGCAAAACAATGTCATCCGCTATGATAACAGGTATGCAACCAAATACTACGCTTTCTACCAATCTAGGACTCCATGGAGCCCAACCCAAAGGGCACAAGCAGAAAATAGATCGTTGCATGTCCTCATAATATGTAGTTGGGTGATCAGTCGAGATGTCAAAAAGTGGATTGTTCTTGAAATTCTCCCAAATTGATGCCCTTGCCCCTCTGTTCATCCAAGTTTAAGAAATCAAATTGCAGAAAATTCATTGAAATACCTAGTCAGTGTTCATATATATTGGTCAGTTTGAAGCGCATTGATTAACTTTTCAACAACGTCTTGGCAAAATCAAGCCCTTCCCCTGTCTTTTTCTGTTTTATTTTTTTCTTAATTTTCACGCACATGCCTACACATGATTCTTAGAATTTCTGTTGAACTCATCCAGAATGACTTGAAAACTACGACTCAATTGAGAGATTCTGTAATAATTTAGAGATATACGTGCGTACCTGGCATAATAACCACCTTCTGGATCATTGTTGACATCGTAAAACAAGCCACGAAAATAAACAAAGATGGATCTTGGGGTGTCTGGGGGAATCAAGTGAGTCTGCATCTTTTGAGGGGGTGCGTAGGGTGGTATTGTGATTGAACCCTCACTCAAACAAACATGGTTCCGCTGTCCAAATGTTTGGACTAACGTAGCACGCTGAAGCAATGGAAGAATACCTCGTTCAATAGCTTTCTCTTCCTGCAACATCAAACAGCAGATGTGCAGGCAAAAATTAAGAGTCCGTCCACACAGTTTGTTGAATAAGAATGAAAAGAAGATGCATCACTAAGACAATATCTTAAACTATGCATTAGATAATCTATGTATAATATTTATTCTGTCCGTCCCAATTTATGTGATATAGTTTAACTCGATACGAAGTTTAAGAAATAAAGGAATATTTTTTACTTTGTCTAAAACAAGTCAAAGATATTTGTGTAGTCATAGATCATCTCGATATGCGTAAAAGGTAAAAGCTAAAATTAAATTGTTGCAAAATAAAAAAATGTATCAATTTTTTTGGGACGGACTAAAAAGTAAAGTGAATCACGGGACAGAAAAAATATATTAGAAAGCACATAAAAAGTCGTGAATAAAAGTTTTAAGTAAAACACACTATTTTACTTTTCATCCAAAAGTAAAAACGTCGAACAGGGGGGAGAGGGGAGAAGAGTACAAACGCTGAAACCGTCAAAAAAAAATTATTTAAAGTACTTGAAACAGTGAAGAAAATCCAGAAATTAAACCAAAACTAAACTACAAACCACGACTTTCTTTAAGTGGAATAGTACCAACCAATTTTCATATATGCGTCGTACCATCAATAGTATCCTTGAATATCTTAGCTTTCAGTTATACATGGATTGCTTATATACGTTCGAACCCATCTTTTCCACCCATTGACACCAATTATGTACCAAAGGTGGATAACGTCACGAGGACTTGCTAGGCATTGAAGGCAGAGACAAAATTTTCTTACAAATCAACAAGCAATAGGAAGTGGTAATTTGGTCCAGCTCTCAAACATGAAAATCTTTGTCACACCACTTAGTTATATTGTCAATTATTTCTGGAAGCATTACCTTTGAATGTTCTTAGTCCATCATTATCGAGCCGCTTATTTTCTAATCTGTTTAACTTAATCACACAATGGCAACAGTGCATACACGCTACTCTCTGGCTAATTCTAGTCACCTTATATGCTCATTGCAATGTGATTGGAAACAGAGAAACCATTCATTGCACAGTGATTTAGGGCTTATTTTACATAGTACTAGTATATAAAACTAAAATGACACCATAGGCAGTTAGGTACATAGAAAATTGGGAAGAAAAGATCTTACTTGATAATGAAAACAAGCTCCAAAATCATGAGGAACAATAAAGAAGTGATCAGCTCCTTCAGTTCGATTCCAGTAAGGCCAGTTTGTAGAGATGAGTTGTATTGCACTCCTCATAATCCTTGGAGATTTGAAGGGCAAAGGCAACCCATTAGGTGTCAGATCACAAGTAGCGTACACCGGGGTATAAAACCAATCAGCTTCTTCAGGATTAAGAGTTCTAACAGCACTCGATAAAAGGAATCGGTGCATGAAGATTTCAGCTGCAAACATATGAGTGAGGCATCTTGGATCTTTTTGCAGCAGCTTTTTGTTATATTTGCTTGGTAGTTCATAGATGTAAACTTTCAATCTTCCTACTGGGTCATCTTCCAGGACATCACCAGCAATTCCTAAAAATAATACAATACCAACGTTTAAATGCAAATCCGATGGAATGGAAGTTACTAGTCAGGAGGTACATGTTAAATGAAACTCAATGCTATTATGATGATTATTATTAAGTGAACAATTAATTGCGTTAACAAAACTCATCTTTCAACAAAAGGTTATACTGGAGTAATTACCAAAGCTTCAGCCTGAAGTGCTGGAATACTTTTGCTTTTGCAATATGTCTTTATGTTAACACTCTATTCCCTACATTCAAAGAACCAACACAAGCAAGAAACAGAATGGCATGGTGGCCACCTAATAATCACTATGAAAAAAACTGGAATTAGCTACATGTTTTGTCGCTAATCTTTTGATAATCCATCGCTAATTCGCTAATAGAATAATGACGGATTTTGCTGTTTAGCTACAGAATTTGTCTGTCGCTAATTTCTGTTTCTTTTAGTAGTGAATATATAGCTAATTGCTGACATTAAGAAAATAAATTCTAAGTTTTAGTAAAGCTCCGATATAAAGGGGGGCAAACTAATGATAAGGAGATCTATGAATGAGGGGACGAGGGATATACCAGAAATCCTCTCTGTAGTAACAGAAGCTGCGTGGGGAAGCTTTTTCCCTACAGCAATGGTGATGGGTAGCAGTAGCAGAAAGACCCAACTAATCATCCTAAATGGAGAACAATGCATATTTGATTTGTTGGGAAAAGGCACTACACAGAGGACGACTATATCAGCAAAGTGATCAATTGCTTGCTGCATGCAGTTGTTGGCAAGTCGTAGACAATTTTTGGTAAGGAGTTACTAATGTGTTCGGGTAGCTACCTTATTATTAGGTTCAATGTATCTTTTCATTCCATTAATTTCGTTGACATGCATTTACCTTCTGGTAGTAGACATGCTTTCTTTTTCCAATGTACCTAAACTAAATTACCTTCTTGTAGTAGCAGCCAAGCCAAGTTTCTTGCTTTCTTTCCTTTTACTTTAATTTTCTATTGAAAACGACCGTGATACTACCAATGCATTGGGCTATAACCTATGACCTTGCTGAAATTATATGTATGTTCTAGAGACAATCCGTATTAGGACAAATGTATTTTATACACGTTCGTATTATTATTAATGGAGATTAATATTTTGGCATCTACAATTATTGAATTATTAGTTGATTGTTTATAATATTCTATAATATGCATCCCTAGAGGTTACGTTGTTATTAATAATGTGAGATATTAATATTATAACGTAATTCTTAAAATAGCCTCGACTAATGATCATCAAAAATCGGATATCGATGATATGTGATAAGTCGACATGTGGTATGCATCACATCCTTAGAGGATGTAGTATGTCTCACCTGCTACGAGTAATGGCTATTCGTGATGGACACATGGATACTTTGAAAGTATTGGTATACCCTGCTGATATATTATTTGTTATACTTGTCTAAAGTATGATCAGCGTGTGGGAGATAGAAGTCCTTAGACTTGAGGTCAATGCACACCTTGTCTACAGAGTAATATACTTTGATCATGTCCTAACCTCAAATGCTACTCATGATGGACACATGGATACTTTGAAAATATTGGTATACCCTGCTGATATATTGTTTGTTATACTTGTCTAAAGTATGATCAGCGTGTGGGAGATAGAAGTCCTTAGACTTGAGGTCAATGCGCACCTTGTCTACAGAGTAATATACTTTAATCATATCCTATGCTCAAATGGCTTATAGGTTGAGATACAGCTTGTATTGGGTACATTACGATGTAGATTAAAGGTGGTAGTTGAGCCAAGATTAGAATTCATTCCTCGAATGTATATTCGAGAGAACACTCAGATTCTCAGTGATATTAGGGTGACTAAGTCGTTGGCCAACGCAATAGACATATTTAGAATATGTTGTCAACTAATATAGATGAGATACAATGATTAATCCATTTGGATAGACACTTGACAAATCATAAGCTTAATCGGGAGTGTCGTGAATGAAATGATTTTATCTTACCACATAGAGGTTATGTTTATTGGGTTCGTGTAAACGTACTTCACATATTGAGTTCGTCTTGCGACGCCGTCTAGGAGTTCCACATAGACCTTAATTTGATTAATGTCGATATGTGAAGGCATGTAGGGTCACACTATGTCGATTGTCTTTTCGATCTAAGGATGTATTGAGAGAGTATTAAATATTCGATTTAAAATTGAGATATTTAAATGAATAATGATTGTTTTAATTAAGTCAAAATTAGATTTTGGATTTAATTAAGAATGTGCGGAAAATAAAACGAGACAGTGTAGGGCCACATCTACGCCGCGGCGCCATGACCTAATCTGTCTCAAATTTTGGGCCTGGCCCAAGGTCAAACCCTAATCCGATTTGACCTAATTTTTCACCTATAAATACAGACCTACACTTCATTATTTATTACACTTGATTTTCATATCATTATTCTAAGTCTTAGAGACTCAGAATCAAAACAATCTCTCGAACTTCTGCCGGATTTCCTAGCTTTCCAAATGAGGAATATATTGAAGCTTGGAGCTTGCAATCAAAAGGGCATTCGTGTGTGCACCCACAGTTGATAAAAATTTCAGATATTGTAAACATGTAAGTACCATTCAAGTATTATGTTTACGGTTTTAAATTACCCTATAGTCAAATAGTTCTACGTTTGTTGGGTTTGAGACAAGTTTTCAATAACAGTTGCGTACAACAACCCAACAAAAACCCTACACGTGCAACATTTCGAGGTGGGAAAAATCTATATATAAGACACATATTTATCAAACATAGCAGGAGATGTTTATTTACCAAACATAACAAGAGTTATTTTTCAAAACATACACGAAATCACACTTCGAATCTCACTCCAGACTTAGAAATCCACTCACAATTTCGTGTATAGAAACTATATAAAATCAGTATGAAATATGTATATAATTGTACAAATTTTATATAAAGTTCATGTTAGGTTTCTAGAGAACACCACTTCGAATCTCCCTCGGGGATTCGAATCTCGCTCACGATTAATTTCATGTACAAAATCTTTATAAACTTTATATGGAATATGTATATAACCGTATAAATTTTGTATAAAGTTCATGTTGATTTCTGAAAATTTAATACAAGTACAACATTATTTACAATTTTCATACAAAATTCATACAAATTTAATACAACTACAATAACATACAAACTTAAAATACAATTTTATATAAATCAACATATAACTTTAATACAAATTTGATACAATTCGACCGTAACTTCGAACTTCAACGAACTAGGACTGAAATTCAATCCAAAACAAACTCAAATCTTACCCATATAACCCCAAATTTTAGATTTTCCCCTCGATGTTCCAATTATTTTGAAAAATCATCCACTCGAAACAAATTTCATTCGCGGCAAATTAGTTTTTCCAACTTGAGCATATCTGCAAAATAAAGAAAGGGAAAATTCTTTTATGGTAAAAAATTCATTTAATGGCTGACATTGGAGTTTTTTTCTCAACTTGGTTCTTCGATTTCAACTTCTTGAATGCGAACTGAATGTTGAGTTTTTGCTAGCCAAAGGTTTTCCTAAGCTCCTTTGGTATTCGTTTATTGTTTTGAGATGCTTGAATAATATTCTTGGAGGAATGACGTTCGTCAGGTTGGCTAAGCTCACAAGATAGCAGAAAGCGGATGAAGGAAATGTCGTTGGCGTTGACAACACACTAGATGGAGAGAAAGAGAAGACTGCGCATAAGGACTTTTTCTCCAGCTACAAATTGTAAAATCTTACTATGTTTAATAAATAAGGAAAAATGCATATATGTTTAGTAACATAAGGTCGTATTTAATTATGGGGGTGATTGGCTCCACATGGCTATTCGGCTAAAATATGGCAATAAAATAATTCAATTTCCTTTTTATTCGGAAAAGGGCCAAAATTAATTCAAAATATGACACATATATCCTCCGTTTGATTTTCGTACCATTTGGGCCCTTGCCGTCAATGGAAGGACCTCAAATACCTCTCCTCTTAACGACTAGCCATTTAAGCTGACGTTGCAGTGCCATGTGGAAAATATTGTCCACATGGACGGCCACCTAAGCACTCTCTCCCTCTTACTCTCATTTTTCTTCCAGCCACCACTCGGCGAGCCACCTCCGGCAACCAGCCACGCCATCACGACACCACCACCCGCTGCTCCTTCTCCTCCTTTCTTCTCTGTCTCTCCCCTTCTCCATCGCTGCAACCAGTGAGCTCTACCAGTCACGGCTCTTGCTTCTCCTTCACTATCCCACGTCAAAGCTCCGACCAGATTCCGATGAACTCCCTTCTCCGGTGAGCTCATTTTCAAGTAACCAGTATCACCGACAACTTGAACAAGAAATTGAAATATTAACTTCCAAAACCAATAATAAATAAAAGAAAAACCCAGAAAGAAAAAAGAGCATAACTTCATAATTAAACCAAGTTACACCAACAGACTAGTAGAATCACTCAAAACTTGAACAAAAAGAGCAGCAAAATAGGAAAACCAAGAACAGAAAAAGAGCAACTTTAATAATTAAACCACAAACGAAACGGGGGAAAAGAAAGTAGGGAACTTACAGCAAAAGGGCTAACTTCTTCTTCATCATCAAAAGGGTTTCGATCATAACGACCTGCCATCTCAACAAACCTTAGCTACTCTCTCAATTTTACAAGGGAAAGCAAAGTAGAGAAGATGATGAGATCTGAATAGCAAATATAATAGTAAAGCTTAGCAAAGAAGGAAAAAAGAGGTAGTAAGAGTCTTGAAAAAATCAATTCAAATTTTAACGAGGAAAACAAGAAGAGGAGGAAAGGGAAGAGAAAATTCCACTACAATTCTAGAGATTGAAAGACGAGAAGAAAACAGAGAAAATGATGAAATTGGGTGGTGAGGAAGAGGGAGAGAGTGCTTAGGTTGGATTTTTTCCACATGTCACTAACATCAGCTTAAATGGCCAATAGTTAAGAAGAGGGTATTTGAGGTCCCTTTTATTAACGACGAGGGTCCAAATGATATCAAAATAGGATATATATAGCCTATTTTGAATAGTTGAGGCATAATTTTAACCTCTTTTCGCTTTTTATTACTACATGGTTTAGCCCACTTGACACATTTAACAGGGGGGGGGAACGATTTACCTGATAACCAACAAATTCTCTCCACCAATAACACTATCCAAAAGGGGAGTCAACTAGAATAATCGTTCCACCCAAATATAAAAGATACGGATAAGGTAACAAAACTCTCAAGAATAAACTTCTCATTGGTTTCTAATAGGTATTTAAAAGTAAAGAGTCGCGGGTTTATTGAAACAATCTTTCTATCTTCACGAGGTTGGATAAGGTATGTGTACATTTTACCTTTCCAAATCTCACATGTAAATTACACTGAGTATGTTGTTGTTCTTATTATTATACTTACAAGTAAAGAGCATTTGAGTTGAGATCAGCAGTAGCTTTGTGTTGGTTACAAAGATGCAGGAAACGGAAATTACAAGTAACTGCTAAGTAATAGAAAACTGAAATTACAATTCAACAACAAACTGAAATTACAATTATGTTGAACAAGAAAACTGGAACTGTTTTTGTGTATGCTGAGTCGAGTGTGGTACTCTGTCTTTAAGATAATATTGCCTCGTATGTATCCTTTATACGTCCTGGACAATTATCTCCCAAGATAAAACAGCAATGGAATAATTGAGCAAAGGAAACTCAAGTTCTACCGTAAAGAATTTTGAGTAATGAAATGATGCTTGGAAGATGTAGGAAGACTGAAATCTGTTTCTATTTTTTTTCGTCTGCTTTTCTGTTTTGTGAGTAGCTCAACAATGGTGCAAGGGGTTCTTTATATAGGTGAAGGAGGGGCTGTTGAACTGCCTCCATAAGTGTCATTACTGGCCAAGTAATGGCCATTATGGAGGTAGTAATACCACCAAAATAAATGGTGAAGATGAGCAACGGCTTGGCCATTATAGGAGGAGTAATTCAGCCAAAATAAATGGCTGAATTGAGTGTTGTGGTGTTTCTGATCTCTCTGCCCAATTCTAACTTTCTGGAAACTTCAGGGACCAAACCAAACTGTACATCTGGCAAAGTTCTCTGGTACAAACTATACATATGAAACTTCAGGGATCAAATTGTACATCTGGCAAAGTTCTCTGGTCCAAAAAGATAATTTCAGAAGAAGCACAGCCCACAGACCCACAAACCCACGACCTGTGAACCCGGAACCAGAACCAGACCGGATGGACGCGCGGCGGCGGCGCGCGTGTGGGCTTTCCTCGAACCGAAGCACATCTAGGTCATCCTTCCTTTAAACACATGGGATACCCCTTGGGGTCCCAAACCCCAAGCTAACTTTGAGTCTTATAAACAAAATAATTATTTCTTCCTCTACCGATAAGGGAGAATTGATCCCATACCACATTTTTCCATCTTCAAACACCTCACTTCGTGGACCAATATCTCTTTTATTTCTCCATGAAATTTGACGATTCTTGTCCTACGGTTATCTACGTACTTAGTAGATGATGTACGTATGAAGAACCGGATTCTCCAATATGCGTAACACTAGTGTTTAAGCCGTTAAAGTTGGTCTGACGCAACTCCCGTCAAAGGAAAATTTCCAACAATCCCCTCTTGAAAGAGATTTTGGCGCACTCACATGGTGCCTTTTTCATTTCCAGCAATATTTCAGCGAACCGACGTTGCATAAGGAGAGGTAGCTTGTGCTTTTAACCTTCCATAGTTAAATACCATCGGACTTACTTACTGCGCGGTGAACGTGATGTCTTGAACCGTCAGTGTTTAGTGTAAGCCAAGTCAATAGTACCAACACAACAAATTCCCTTACTCTCTTTTTCTTAATGTTTTATTCGTTTTGGCCATGGACAACTTCTTAGATTCTTAAGTGCGTTCATTTGAGGCGGCCCGTCCTCGCACTTAAATAGGTGGTCTCCTACAAGGTATCCTGCTATACCCCTCTTCACAAGTGTTAGGAACCATTAAAAGTTTCCCAAAACCTAACCTCAACTGTTGAGGATCATTACAGGTTTTGAAAACTTAACCTTTACCCATACTGCAGATAGCACTTAACGTCTATCGCGGGAATCGCTTTGGATTTGGTGTTTCTTTTCAGAAATCACTATCCGAAGTGCTCATGCTTCCACTGAAGCGATCAACTGAACCTTTACAATTTAGTTTTCTCATTGAACCAAATTACTGGGATCTCCAGTTAGTAAGGTTGGATTACCACTGTATTGGTCCTTATATTTTGGATTTTAAGCCCATTCCCCTAGACAGGCAAGCCATCTTATCCTTGGGTAAGCCCTTTGTCAATGGGTCTGCTATATTATCCTTTGACTTAATGTAATCAATGGATATTATACCCGTGGTGATCAGTTGCCTAACGGTCTTATGCCTCCGTCGAATATGACGAGACGTGCCATTGTACATAGCATTCTGTGCCCTTCCTAGAGCCGACTGACTATCGCGGTGGATCATTACCGAATGTACTGGTTTGTTCCAACACGGAACATCCTCTAAGAAGTCATGAAGTCACTCAGCTTCTTCTCCTACCTTGTCTAAAGCGATAAACTCCGATTCCATTGTGGATCGGGCGATGCAAGTTTTCTTAGAGGATTTCCAAGACACAGCCCCACCACCAATTGTAAATACATACCCACTAGTGGACTTGGTGTTCTCTATATCAGATATCCAGTTTGCATCACTGTACCCCTCTAATACAGCTGGATATCTCGAATAGTGTAACCCAAAAGTTAACGTGTATTTCAGGTATTGTAATACCCGATACAACGCCTTCCAGTGATTATCACTCGAATTACGGGTGAATCTAGCCAACTTATTGACTGCATAAGTAATATCAGGTCGGGTGCAGTTTGTTATATACATCAAACTACCGATCACCTCTGCATATCGCTCCTGGTATACAGGTGCACTATGATTTTTATCAAGCTTTTGATTTGTATCCATTGGTGACTTTATCGGTGAACTGTCTAACATCTCGAACTTTCTCAAAACATCTCGAACTTTCTCAAAACATCCTCGATGTAGTGAGACTGAGATAAGACCAGTCCATCAGACGTCTTAGAGATTTTAATCCCTAGGATGACATCTGTGATACCCATATCCTTCATGTCGAAGCATTGTTTCAGCATGTTCTTAGTCTCTAGAATTACCCTATGACTGCTTCCTGTGATCAATATGTCGTCTACATACAGGCATATCATAACAAATGAGTCAGAGTTACCTTTCGTGTAAACACATTTATCACACTCATTAATGGCGAACCCCTTCGATAGTAGAGTACTATCAAATTTTTCGTGTCATTGCTTCGGGGCTTGTTTCAGCCCGTACAGAGATTTGACAAGCCGACAGACTTTCTTCTCTTGCCCTTGAACCACATACCCCTCGGGTTGGTCCATATAAATTTCTTCTTCCAAATCACCATTTAGGAAGGCTGTCTTGACATCCATTTGATGTATCTCAAGGTCACGCAAAGCTGCGATCGCAATGAATACCCGTATGGATGTCATCCGTGATACCGGGGAGTATGTGTCAAAGTAGTCAAAGCCTTCTGTCTGCCGATAGCCCTTGACTACCAACCTGGCCTTGTACTTGTCTATAGACCCATCTGCTTTGTATTTCCGTTTGAGTATCCATTTACAACCAAACGGTTTATTTACCGGAGGAAGATCAACCAACTCCCAAGTATGGTTATGCAGAATGGAGCCTATTTCACTCTCAATAGCTTTTTTCCAGAGCGGTGCTTCTGGAGTTGACAATGCCTTAGCAATTGTCCTTGGTTCATCATTAACCATATAAGCTACATAGTCAGGACCGAAGGATTTATCCTTCCTGACCTTTTTACTTCGCCTTAGATCCAACTCTGGAGTCTCCAAGTTCTGAGAATCTGGAACACTAGATTCCGGATGTTTAGCCACCTCGAGATTCGCTAGATCTGAACCATTCAGATCCGGGCGGTCAAGGACTCCCGATTCTTGAGAGCTTTGTGCATAACTTCATTTGCGAGAGGTTATGTCTTTTTCCTTTCTAGGAAAGGTGTCTTCAAAGAATAGAGCATTCCTTGATTCCATGATTGTACCCTGGTGGATATCTGGAATATCTGACTTATGCACTAAGAAGCGATAAGTACTACTGTTATTTTCATATCCGATGAATATGCAATCTATAGTCTTAGGCCCAATCTTGACCTGCTTTGGCTTGGGTACTTCAACCTTTGCCAAACAACCCCACACCTTAAAATATTTGTAGGTGGGTTTCTTTCCCTTCCATGATTCATATAGAGTTTTGTCCTTACCCTTATGTGGGACTTTGTTAAGAATCGTATTAGCGGTAAGGACGGCTTCTCCCCATATGTTTTGGGGAAGACCGGAATTGATAAGCAAGGCATTCATCATTTCCTTCAATGTGCGGTTCTTACGTTCCGCCACACCGTTTGATTGAGGTGAGTATGGAGTCGTCATTTGATGAACAATGCCTTCTTGGGCACAGTATTCCTCAAAAGGCGCTACGTATTCTCCCCCTCTATCGCTACGAATGGATTTAATCCGTAGTCTTAGTTGGTTCTCAACTTCTGCTTTGTAACGTCGGAACGCTTCAAAGGCTTCATCCTTACTTTTCAACAAGTAAAGGTAACAATACATTGTGCTTTCATCAATGAATGTCACAAAGTACTTGTTCCCTCCTCTAGTTTGTACGAACTTCAAATCACATATATCTGTGTGAATAAGTTCTAGAGGAGCGGTATTCCTTTCGACGAATCAAAAAGGAAGCTTGGTGAGTTTTGGCTCTACGCACACCTCACACTTATGTTGAGGGTTTACGTCGATAGACGGCAACAACTCCATCTTTACCAGCCTTTGGATATACTTGTAGTTAACGTGTCCTAATCTATAATGCCATAAATTAGAAGACTCAAGTAAATAAGAAGAAGGTTCAACTTTATTACTTGGACGCAATACAGACATGGCATTCACTTTGAAGAGGCCTTCATAGACGAAGCCTTTCCCCACAAATGTGCCATTCTTAGTGAGTACAAACTTATTGGATTCAAACACTAGCCTAAAACCAGCATTAACCAATAAAGGTCCAGAAATTAAATTTCTTCTAATATCTGGGACGTGCATCACTTCCTTCAGAGTGAGCTCCTTACCGGAAGTCATCTTTAGGACCACCTTTCCTACCCCCAGCACGTCAAAGGAAGCGTTGTTGCCCATGAACAGCTTCTTATCGGTGACCGGTGTGTACGTGGAGAAGGCATCTTTGTTGGAACAGATGTGTCTAGTAGCACCTGTATCCATCCACCATTGCATCGGATTCTCAATCAAGTTGGCGTCTAGCACCACTGCCGAGAATTCCTCAATCATGTCATCTAGGAGCGTGTCCTTGACGACGTTAGCATGCGTCTTGCCTTTAGACTTGGCTTTCTGTTGTTGCTCAGTCTTGAGCTTGCGGCATTACTTGATCCTATGACCAGGTTTCCCATAGTGGTGACAGTTACCTATGAACATCTCCGCTGCGTGGGCCTTGCCGTCTTTCTGGAACTTTCGCTTCTTGCTTGAGTTCCCTTTGGCCTCAGCCAGATTCGCCTTCGCCTCAGCAGGTTGTCTACCCCTTGGCAAGGTCTTCTTATTATCTTCCTGGATTTGGAGTTTGATAATAAGTTCTTCAAAGGTCATCTCCTTTGTCTTGAGTTTTAAGTAACTCATAAACTCATTTCATGAAGTAGGTAACTTTTCAATCAGCGATGCAACCAAAAACTGCTCGTTTGGTTTCATTCCTTCCAAATCCAGGTGATGTAAAATCATTTGGAATTCCTGGACATGGGACATCATTGTCTTACTATCCACCGTTTGGAATTTTAGAAATTTCCCAACGATGAACTTCTTAGTACTCGCATCTTGTGCGTTGTACTTCTTTTGCAGTTTTTCCCACAGCTCTTTGGCAGTGCCAACGGTGCAATAGACCGTGTAGAGAGGGTCTACCAAGCAGTTCAGTATGTAATTCTTACACATGAAATCGTTATGATTCCACGCATCACGAACCATCTTCATGCCGTTAACGACATGGATACCAAGGCCCCCTTCACCCGTTTCAGCAGGAGAAGAGTCCATTTCATCTCCAGTTTGTGGAGGATCTTCCGTTAGGAACCGGGCCATGCCCATAACTGTTAAGTAGAACAACATTTTTTGCTGCCATCTCTTAAATTCTGATCCCATGAATTTTTCAGGGCGATCATGGTGGTGTGAGGCAGAAGGTCTTTGCCGCGATCGGGAAAAGCGGCGGAGTTCTGCCTTGAACGATGGCGGCGGCAGCAGTGAAAGCGACAAAGTTTACGCGCCTTGGCGATGGCGGCGATGGCGGGAAAGCGACAACGTTGCCGAGAGGCGGCAGCGATAACAAAGATTGGTCATATTTCCAGCCATGGTGCAGCAGTTACAGTAAGCGAATATTGTCTTAAACTTGTTGGTTACAAAGATGCAGAAAACGAAAATTACAAGTAACTGCTAAGTAATAGAAAACTGAAATTACAATTCAACAACAAACTGAAATTACAATTATGTTGAACAAGAAAACTGGAACTGTTTTTGTGTATGCTGAGTCGAGTGTGGTACTCTGTCTTTAAGACAATATTGCCCCGTATGTATCATTTATACGTCCTGGGCAATTGTCTCCCAAGATAAAACAGCAATGGAACAATTGAGCAAAGGAAACTCAAGTGCTACCGTGAAGAATTTTGAGTAATGAAATGATGCTTGGAAGATGTAGGAAGACTGAAATCTGTTTCTATTTTTTTTCATCTGCTTTTCTGTTTTGTGAGTAGCTCAACAATGGTGCAAGGGATTCTTTATATAGGTGAAGGAGGGGATGTTGAACTGCCTCCATAAGTGCCATTACTGGCCAAGTAATGGCCATTATAGGAGGAGTAATTCAGCCAAAATAAATGGCTGAATTGAGTGTTGTGACGTTTCTGATCTCTCTGCCCAATTCTGACTTTCTGGAAACTTCAGGGACCAAAATGTACATCTGGTAAAGTCCTCTGGTCCAAAAATATAATATCAGAAGAAGCACAGACCCACGACCCGTGAACCCGGAACCGGACGGGAGGGTGGCGGCGGCGCGCGTGTGGGCTTTCCTCGAACCGAAGCACATCTAGGTCCTCCCTCCTTTAAACACATGGGATACCCCTTGGGGTCCCAAACCCCAAGCCAAATTTGAGTCTTATAAACAAAACAATTCTTTCTTCCTCTACCGATGAGGGAGAATTGATCCCATACCACACTTTTCCATGCTTCAAAGACCTCACTTCGTGGACCAATATCTCTTTCATTTCTCAACGAAATTTGACGATTCTTGGCCCTATGGTTATCTACGTACTTAGTAGGTCATGCACGTGTGAAGAACCGGATTCTCCAACATGCGTAACACTAGTGTTTAAGCAGTTAAAGTTGGTCGGACGCAACTCCCGTCAAAGGCAAATTTCCAACACTTTGTATTATGAAGGCGGATGAACAGTGGAGCTATGGTGGTGTTTGAGTTGAAACATGACAATGTACTAGTACAACTTGAATGGAGGAAAAGGGGTATATTTGTGTATATCCCCTGTATATTCAAGTATATATGTGCATATCCATATATATTTGTGATGAATATATGATAAATATCGTCAAACTTTGGGCTTGACAGTTTGTAATACTACAAGTGAACTTTAGACATGTGTATCTGAACTTGTAAGTTATAAATTTTACTTTGCAAACAAAAAAAAGAACTCTCCCAAAGCGTTTGATGGAGATTACGAACTTCACTTGCTTGTAATTCACTTTAGTAAAAGAATTACTAAAAATTTGACATAAGCAAGAACTGCATATTATAGTTTAAATAACTTTTTAGTTAGAATAACTTCATTTGCTTGTAATGTGCTTCAAGATAATAATAATAATAATAATAATAATAATAATAATAATAATAATAATAATAATAATAATATCTTTATACTTTTACTAATGAATATTAAAAGTGTTGAATATAAGATAAATAGACACGCAAAGCATAACGCGAACACACTTTACACGCCCATCTTTCTAATCCCCTAAATATTAGTGTTATAACTAATTTTATGACCGTTACTTCTCCCGATAAGGCCATGGGGCCGCCAACGGGCCCCACTAGCGAGTCTGCACCAAAAGGAAGTCTCTACTAAGGCGATCCTAACGATGGATGAAAGAATATAATCCCTTAATTATTTTCATTAATGAAAGAGTATATATACAATTTACAATTTTTCATAATAGAAAAATCATATTCCTATTCTATTCCCAAAACCCTATTCTAGTTGTACAAGAATCCGATAATTATAGTAAGTGTACAAGCCTAATTTAATACAATATTTACACCAACAATATGCTCCAAAACTGTGATATACACAGCTGTATAAGCCGTGTATGTCACGGTCCAAACTCACTGGAATATCGTCTATATATCGTGATATACACTGTTGTATACACTGCTGTATATCACGTGTATATAGAAGGTATAACTAACACACCCCCACAGTCATAGCGGGCAGTCTTCGTACGCTGAGACTGTCCCTAAAATCTTCAAATAGAACGGACGGAAGACCTTTCGTAAAGGTGTCTACAACTTGATACCTGGAAGGGACATGTAATACGCGAACTTGCCCACGAGCTACCTTTTCGCGAACAAAATGGATGTCCATCTCAATATGTTTAGTGCGCTGATGTTGAACCGAATTGCCAGAAAGATAAACTGCACTAACATTATCACAATAAACCAAGGTAGCTTTGTGAATGGAAAAAGTGAAGCTCCAAGAGAAGATTACGTAACCAACATGATTCAGAGACCATATTGGCCACCCCTCGATACTCGACCTCTACACTGAAGCGGGATAAGGTAGCCCGCTATTTGGCAGACCATGAGACCAAGTTATCACCAAGAAACATACAGAAACCAGACATAGAGCGTCTGGTGTCCGGACAGCCACCCCAATCAACATTTTTATAAGAGACAAGTGTAGACACCGATGACGGATATAGATGCAACCCATAATCAAATGTGTCATGTAAGTATTTGATGATACGTTTGAGCGCATTCATGTGCTCAACTTGAGGATCATGCATAAACAAACACACCTGCTAGATGGCATAGGTAATATCAGGTCTCGTGAAGGTAAGTTACTGAAGTGCCCCTGCAACACTACGATAATGGGTCAGATCCTCATATGGTGAGCCAGCCGCAATACCCAATTTGGGTTGAGTATCAACTGGAGTGGAAGTAGACTTGCATGAGGACATACCAGCACGATCAATGATCTCAGCTGCATACTTACGTTGTGATAAGAATAGCCCACCTGCATGACGAGTGACAGCAATCCCCAAAAAATAACTTAAGGGCACCAAGTCTTTCATAGCAAACTCATAACTGAGCATGGTCATAATAGACTTGCACAATGCATCAATAGAGGCAGTCAAGATAATATCATCCACATATAATAGAATATAAGCCAGGAAAGAACCATAACAATATATAAATAATGAATTATCAGACCAGTTGTGCGTAAACCCAATAGACGAAACATAGTCGTCAAATATCTTATACCAAGCCCGTGGGGCCTGCTTAAGCCCATAAAAGGACTTCTTCAATAAACAGACATGATAAGGATACTTGGGGTCTCGAAAACCCAAGGGTTGATGCATGTAAACGGTCTCCTTACGATCACCATGTTAGAAAGCATTATTCACATCTAACTGATGAATGGGCCATCATTTGGAAAGAGCTAGACTGAGAACAATGCGAATGGAAACCAGTTTGACCACCGGACTAAACGTCTCACCACAATCCATGCCAACCTACTGAGTCTTACCATCACTTACAAGACGAGCCTTATGCCTCGCAAAAGAGCCGTCAAAATTATCCTTATAAGTAAAAATCCACATAGACCGAATAATATTAACACCAGAAGGACGAGGTACCAACTCCCACGTCTTATTCACAATAAGAGTATCATATTCGTCGGTCATAACCAATTTTCAATTCGGGTCATTTAAGGCGGACCCATGATTATGGGGTAGTGGATTTAAGAACATTAGAATTTAAATTAAAATGTCTTTTTGGTTTAAAAATACCACGTTGACTACGAGTGACCGGTCTGTGACTCGGGGGAGAATTGGGTGGATGTTGGGAAATATCAGGATAGGCGACGGACTGGCCAGCAGGCAGTGGGCCTGCTGGCCCAAAACTGGAAACAAGAGTAGAAACTGGACCAGTTTTGGTATTGGGCTGCGCAACTGGCCCAATTATCGAAACTAGGGCTGAAACTGGAATGGAAACAGTGGGGTTAGGCAGAACAGTAGGTCCAGCGGGCAGTGGGCCCGTTGGCAGATTTTGGGTGCTGGATAGGTCCAAAAATGGTGGATAATATACAGAGAGACGGCGTCGTATAACAAATTATATGAACTAGGCTCGGGACTACTCACGTTAGAAAATGGAAATGGGTTTTATAAAAACAACATGACGACTAATGATGATTTTATTAGAGGATAAATCAAAATATTTGTAACCACGATGATTAGACGGATAACCCAAAAACACACAAGGGGTAGAATGAGCCTGAAGTTTGTTAATTGTGGTGGATGGGAACAACGGATAACATAAGCACCCAAAGACCCTAAGATGTGAATACGAAGGAGTCTTATGATATAAGATTTGAAGGGGGAGGAATATACCAAACCTTTGGTAGGAAGAATGTTAAGAAGATATGTAGTCATTTGTAGAGCATGATGCCAAAAGGAAGGGGGTACGGAAGCATGAACCAATAAAATTCGGACAATATTATTAATGGTACGAATTATGCGTTCCGCTTTTCCATTGTGAGGACGTATGAGGACAAGAGAAATAAAAATTGATTCTATTATTACCACATAACTCCCGAAACAACCCATTATCATATTCTTTGCGATTATCACATTGCATATTTTTTATTTTCCGTTCGAATTGGGTACAGATGAAAGTTCTAAATTTTTAAAAAGTGGAAAAAATATGAGATTTTTTCGCTAACGGAAAAGTCCATAAAAATTTAGAATAATCATCCAAAAATAGAACATAATAATGATGGCCCAAATAACTAAGAACATGAGATATCCATAAATTGCTATGAATAACATCAAACTTGGAATGATTACAGAATGCTTACCGCCTTCGATTCGGTCTATTCTAAGTGGTCCATGCATTAAAGTACGAGAATTAGAGTCTACAAACGGCAATCTAACAATTTTTCTGAGAGAACAAGATTGACAAATCGGAGTACTACGCCTACCCTTACACGAAATAAAATTATTTTTGTGTAAGGAAGAAACAATAGACGACCCAGGGTGACCCAAGCGTGCATTCCATAAGGAAGGAGCGAGAGATGCAAACGTATATGGCAAGACTTGACTTGAGAGACCGGATGTGGGCGTGATAAGATAAAGATCTCCCCTACTATCACATCTCATGAGAGGAATCTTCATCTTGAAATTCTTCATAGAAAACCCAAAAGGATCAAATTCAACAGAAACAGAATTATCAGTGGTGAACTTACGGACAAACACCAAATTTTTAATTAATTTAGGAGCATGAAGAGTGTTTCTCAAGAGAAGAGGTGGATGGGGGAGGGGGGGAGACAAAGTCTTATGACCGTAACCACAAATTGGAATTGAATTGTCATTACCAATAATTATACCTCGATTATTGCTCAAATTGGAATAAGATGAGAAAGTACCTTGCTCGGATGTCATGTGGTTAGTGGCTCCGGTGTTCATGTACCAATTCGGGTCCGAGGGATGTAATCCAAGTGTGTGCATCGCGGCTTTAATGTCGGTACGGGTGGGGCCCGTTGCATGATAGGCCTGGTGGGGGGGAGGCCCAAGCACACCGGTTGGCTGCCCCGACCTAGAATTACCTCTCGGGTTCCATTGTGGGCTGGGATAATTGGGCCTGCTTAGCTGCTGAAACTGGGCCCAGTTCGGGTGGGCAAAATTCAACTGAAAAATAGGGTTTGTTGGGCCCATGCCCACTAGCCCAGTTCCACGGCCATGGGCCCCGGGGCTGTGGCCAGTTGGCTTGCGGCCCACTGCTCGAGGCCCATTGCCACCCCCGTTGTTGCCACCTCAGTTTCCACCAAGGTTTTTACCATTATTTTTGCGATTCTGACCCTTTTTGTTGCCACCGTTGTTGCGGTTTTGGCCAGAATTGTTAGAACCGGAGGGAGAAAAATTAGACTCGGTCATCATGACGACAGGCGGGGCCCCATTTGCCGCTTTTTTAGCCAATCTGTCATCTTCGAGCGTGAGCATGGAACGGGCCTGATAAAACTGCGAAAGAGGACTGCTCTGACGAAGAAGCGTACCGACGCTACTATAGGCCTCAAATAGGCCTGCAACCATCTGAAGGACAAGACGGTCGTCGGTAACGGGTGCACCAACGTTGCGGAGTTGGTCCGCCAATTCTTTCAACCTTTTGCAGTATGCTGAAACGTTGGGGAAATCTTCCATATTGACGTGGGAGAATTCCTGCTCAAGGGTAACAACACGAGAATTTTTATTATCTTGGAATATATCACGTACTCTATTCCAAGCTTCCATCGCCGTAGCATCTGGTTCGATAATCGTTTGCAATAGATCAGTAGAGATAGTGGAGTAAATCCACTGAAGAACGGTAGCATTAAGAGTCGTCCATATTTGAGGATCATCCTCGGGTGTAGGAATCCCCGTAGCCGTAGGAGCTGGGGGAATAACGTGATGGAGGACTTGATGCGAGCGTGCGTGAACTTTGAACAGTTCGGCCTACGTCGCGTATTGAACGTTTTCTATTTCAAGAATAATAGGGATGTGATTCTTGATGTTAGAAACAGTAAGGGCAGGGTGAAACGTGTTCTTAGCCATAATAGCAATGCAAGACGTAATGGAGGGATTTTGAAGTAAATTGGGGAATAGAAAAGAAAAAGACCACCGTCGGGCACGGAATCCGAGAAGGGAATATAATTCCTTGATTATTTTCATTAATGAAAGAGTATATATACAATTTACAATTTTTTATAATAGGAAAATCTTATTCCTATTCTATTCTCAAAACTCTATTCTAGTTGTACAAGAATTCTATAATTATGGTAAGTGTACAAGCCTAATTTAATACAATATTTACACCAACAATATGCTCCAAAACCGCGATATACACAGCTGTATAAGCCGTGTATATCAAGGTCCAAACTCACTGGAATACCGTCTATATACCGTGATATACACTGTTGTATATCACATGTATATATACGGTATAACTAACAATGGACAATTCTCATGAACCCTTCTTATGGTACTACACTTACTGATGCTCCGGTTCGTCTGTACCCAAAATCGCCAAGAACCCAAATGTTAAAAACTAGAAGAACTACTCATAATGGCATGACGGCTGTTATTTTTAAAGCAGAGATTATTATGGTGTGATGGAAAATCAATGTAGAAGAACAATCGTGGGAAGATGTCTCAAGAGCAGACCACAAATTGACACAATTAGGTCAAAATTCTCGGAGAAATTTCCCTGAAAGGCTTGAAAATAGGTGTGTATGATAACTTTAATGTCTTTCTGAGTTTCACCAATGATGAAGATTACAATTTTATTCTGTATAAAAGAGTGGTTGAACTCGATGGGTTGCAAATTCGCTTTCATAAATGGACACCTGACTTTATGACCGAAGAGAATCTTTCCATTGTTCCAATTTGGATCCTACTTCCTGGGCTTCCTTTTCATATGCACAACTGGTTTTACACTAGGCAGATTGCAAGTGAAGTTGGGACTCCACCGGAACTAGATATTGCTACTAAAAGTATGACAAGATCAAGTATGGCAGAAGTAAGGGTGGAAGTTGATCTTCTCAAACCTTTGGTGAAAAGTATTTATGTTGGTGCAGAAGATGATAATTCTTCCTTTGAAAGGATATGAGCAGAAAATTGAATATGAGAACATCTCAAAATTTTGCAAATATTGTAGGAAATTGAGGCATGCTTTATTCAACTGCAGAGTTTTGGAAAACAAAAGGTTAGAAGAGAAGAAAGAGCTGATGAAAGAAGTAATACAAATACTATGGAGAATCACAATGATAAGATCATACTTGTGGATTACACTAAATATGGTATTATTATTGTTGTAAGGAAAATCGGAAGAAGGATCACAATATTAAGAAAGCCGAGCCTACAGAGAAAAGTGATCCTAAAGATACTTCTACTATCAAGCATACTGAAAGAAGAGGAAGGAAAGAGAAAATCAATAGAAAGACACAAAACATGATGCATAGGTGTCAAAAATGAGCCACCTAAAACTATTTTCAACCCCATAGGGGTTGTCTTTGGTATTGACAAATCTTGGCCAGAGATAGACGAACTTGATAGGAATTTTAGTTTGCTAAATATTATATGCATACATACGTAAGTTGATATAATCATATAAATTATTGTGAGTATCATAAGTAAAAATAAATGATATGTTATCTTTTAGGATCTACTTGGAAAGTCATCTTGTAATTACACAGTATAGTAGTGATAAAGATTTAATTTGTTTTACATAACATATTTACAGTTAATTACAAACGTGATGTTTGGTTCCGCTAATGTAATTACAACTAGCTGTCAAAATGGGCTTGGCCCTCGAGGCCAGCCCAACCCAACTATTTTTTAATGGGAAAAGGGTCATATTTGCCATCATACTTTCGGAAAAGGGTTATATTTGCCCTCCGTTAAAGTATGTGGACAAATATGCCCTTTCAGTGATGAAACTTGTTATATTTGCCCTCCGTTAAAGTATGTGGACAAATATGCCCTTTCTGTGATGAAACTTGTTATATTTGCCCATTTTTAACTGAATCCCATGGTGGGCGCCACGTCGGTGCCACGTGGGATCCACGTGGGCGGAACCAGTATTTTTTAACCCATACCCGAAACCCGACCCACGATTCCGTATATATACTCATGACCCGACTCCAATTCGCAATTTGAAGCCCCATTTCGCGATTTTAAGCTTCCAAAACCAAATCCTTCTGAATCGTGTTCAAGGTACGAATTCCTTAATTTTTTGTGTTAATCGATGGTGATATTGTATTATTTATCTGTGGTTTTTTCGATTTCGATTTTGCGAACTTGTGGTTAATCGATTTTGCGAATCTATTTTGTGACCCGATTATGATTTCATTGTTCGACCTGGTGTTTTTTTATTTAGGTTCTGACGATTCTTGTATACGAAATTTCAATTTGTCGACAATTTTTGTTTCGAATGAGTTTCGACAATATTATTTAGAATACAAAATGTGAATTTGCTGATTAGGAACATAATTGTGAGTTTCGATAGTGTTTGTCAGTTTTGTAAATTGTGTTTGTCGATGAGTTTCGAATGTGTTTGTTTCAATTGAGTTTCGACAGTGTTTCTTTCAGCTTAGAAGTTAATGCAACTGAGTTTATGTTCAGCAAGTAAGAAACGTCTCAAGTGAGTTGTTCTTCACAAAGGAGGTGCCATTGTGGTATGACTACGAATCAATTTACTTCGACGACTACTTCAAATTCTGAATGGAAATTCTTCAAATGCCCCAAGCCTAAGGTAAGTAATATTTATGTAATTCTTCAATTTACTTCGACGACTATTGATCCGTGTTGGTTTGATTTTGTTTTTTATTCTTTTTTCATTTTTTTTGCCCTTTTTAGGGAAGTTCTTGTGGAAATTGGCAATGGGAGGATGAGGAATACATTGAAAGTTTCGCCGGCGAATTAATGTCATCATTGGATGCGTTTAAGAATGTAATAGCAGATTTGAAGAGTGAAAAAGATAAGTTGAAAGAAGAAATCGGTGCGTTGAAGGGTATAAATCAAGCTGAAATGAATAAAGTTTTGAAGATGCACATGTTTATGATGATTTCATGGGCGTTATTTGTTGGATTTGTTGCGTCATCGATTATGAAATGATTATGTATTTGTAGTTGCGTAAGAACTTTTAATGTTATGTTTTGAAATATTACGTGATGGTTGAACCTACACTTATAATTAACAAATGGCAAGGATCAATACTAGAATCCCTTTATTCTGTTATTAAGGTTAATAGCATAATCCCATGTACCCAAGCCAAATAAAACAACCATCAGTTGATGCATTGTTGCATAAACAACAATAACAGAAGCCAGATAAAATAGCAACAGCAGCAGTCTAATTAACAACAACAGCAGCAGCCAATTTACACATCAACAACTGCAGGATCCTTGCTTCTATGCTTGTATGCTCTTATAGCATGAGGACATGGGATTCCACTAAATTTCCATGTCCTACAATTGCATTTCTTTGACATTAGATCGAAAATGTGTGTGTCGGTTCCCTCAGACACTTCAAACCCATCATCACCACTGAAATGGACCTCACAATTTTCACCAATAACCACAAAGTCCTTGTAAATCTCTAATGTTGTAGGACTGTAGTCCATAGCCCATTTATGCACATGACTTTCATTGGCTACCAACATGTCCATTACCTACACAATATTAAGGTGTTATTTCTGTGTGTTAATATCCCGACCCAAACCGGAGGGCCGCGACAGGTATCCAAACCCCACCCGTCGGGTACCACTAATCGTACATCCAAAACCTAATTGTAATTAAATACGGACTAAGCCAAAAAAATATTATAGAAAATCTTAATCAGAAATTCAATTTTCATATATATATACCCATACCAAGGCCAACAAGGCCACACATGACAACTAATCACAGGACACCTGTCTACAAGCTTCTAAGAGTAGCAACATCAAAGGTCGGCACAGGTCCCCGCCATACCCATATATACAAGCAAAAGTACCGTACCATAATTAGACCAACACTTCGAACAAGAGGAGTGCTTCAAAAATCGGCTGGACCCGAAATCAACTAACGTGAACCGTCACCTTCCTCAACTGAACTTGCGAGCATGAAACGCAGCGTCTCCCGACAAAAGGGACGTCAGTACGACTAATGTACTGAGTATGTCAGGCATAAACAATAGAATAACAGGGATATAACAACAACTGAAACAGAAACAACTGACCAATAGTAAATGCCTCTGAGGGCCCTAATACATATGCCTAAATGTTATGCACAATAAATTTTGCATACACATCAGCCTCATCGGGCATATTTCTTACCATAACAGCCCCTGTGGGCATCATACCATATAATGGTTAATGAATGTATGCATAATGCAAATGCGGTATACTAATGTCCACACAGGAATCCTCTCATAATCGCCTTTGTGTGCATCGGGTTATATCGCCACACAAGGGCATCACATCATATTGGCCTCTTCGGGCTCTTTCGTGATAGTCTGTACCAGCTGCAGGTGGTGTGCATATATAACGTCTTTCCCTTTTCCCATGTCCCCTACATATATACAATATTTACCATATAGTAGTGTGCATAGCACAAGTGGTCCAGGATAATATATGAATGCAATGCAAATGAAAATGTATGAATGATAATAAAACCTTCTTTGAATTTACCGGATGACAATAATATCCTTGCCCCTTTGGCTAACATTGAATATTTAACATGTACCTTCAGCTAACACTGTAAATATTAACATCATTTTCCACATGCCTCAATAGGGACTTAGACACATATTTAGACATGTTTTTAGCATAGGAATCAATAACATGAATATTCTTAACTACTAGGAGTAGAATAAATTATGGAGCAATACCACGGTTATATTTTATTACATGGAACATGCCAAAAGAAAAAAATAATTTGTCTTAACATACCTCAATACGTGGAGCAAACCTCAACCAAAATAGGAATTTTGGTCGATCATAACACTGGATTTCCAAGAAAGGAAATGGACGATTTGTTTTTAAAAAAAATAAAGGATCTACTTCTTTGGTTTTACATCCACGAATTGCAGGCTAACTTTGAAATATAACAAGTTGAAGAAAGTTGCAAAAGCCTTCCAAAGCCTTAAAATATATGTCCCTCAAGTGAAGAGGCAATTATGGATAATCATTATGTCTCCAATAAGCCAAAACTTTGGCGGTGGGGAGCCCCAATTCGGTGCCACATTGCCCTCACATGCATGGTCACTTAATTTAATTAAGTGACTTGCCTCCGCAAAATTTATCAATCACACACATAATTAATTCTAGATCCCACTTCATTTAAATCCTAAAAACTTATAATACCTTCGTATACTCAATGTCATAATTTCCTAATATGACACTAGTCCATAACTTCTTCATGCACATACCAAATTTATTTCCGATCCCCGTCGTCACACTTGTTGTGTCCAAAATTATTTCGGGGTCTAATTCTTTTATATACTAATCTCATTATTAGCATACATAAATAACATAAATTCCAAAGTTCGGGTCTTCTTGTACACGCCCAGTGATTTAAACTGTAATTCAAAAATACGGGATGTTACAGTTAAAACTAAATTGAAAACTTGAAATGGGCAAGTGTTACCTTAAACCTGATATCTTCAAGCATCCTGATAATTGGCTTGTGCCTTGCCTCCAAAATCCACTTGTTAAATGACTCTGTGATGTTGTTATCCACATTTTGATTCTTGCAAGTTGTGTCGAAGTAGGCACTAACCCAAGTCCCAATTGGGTATGTTAAAAAATTCTCAACATCTGATTGATCCATCTCACCTATAACCTTAAAATGGTCACAAAACTCTTAATGATAAGAGTTCCATGCACAATGCCACATCTTCTTCTTCAATGCTTCAGAACCACCTCATCTCTTCAACCAATTATGCTCTATATGTTTAGCACAAAACCTATACTTAGCTTCCGGTAAAGTTGTCTGAATTGCATCAATTAAACCCTGCATATATACAAATTTCTCTTTCAGATAAAATATTTTTTCATATTACAGTTTTGGACATAAACTTGGAATTTAGTCTAGAAATCAGCAAAAACTGAAATCTGGACTAAGTTCCTATTTTCTGTCCAAAATTTCAGAAACATGGAATTTAGTACAGAATTCAGATTTCTATTTTAAAAACCAGAAAAACTGCATTCTGGACTAAATTCCATGTTTCTGAAATTTTATACAGAAAATAGGAATTTAGTCCAGATTTCAGTCAGTAAAAAATTAAACTAGCCATGGTACTTAAATGAAAAATATTTTACCTTTTGCATGTCAGACATGAAGGTGACTCCTTGGCCTTGCTCCAGGTTTAGTGAGTTCTTCAGTAATCCTAAAAACCAATTCCAAGTGACCTTGTTCTCTTTAGAGACTACTGCCCAAGCTAGTGGATAAAAATGGTTCATTGAATCCTGACCAACCACTACCAACAGTTGCCCTTTAGCCTTTCCTTTCAAGAATGTGTCATCCAATTCCATGAAAGGTCTTAATCCACCACTAAATCCATTATTCATTTCATTAAAACATATATACATCCTTAGAAACTTTCTTGTTCCTTTTTCAAGAGCATCTCTAGATATGTTGATTACAACATCACTTCCAGGGTTGCTATTCCTCAATTCATTGGCGTAACTCTCTAACTTATTGTACTCGTCATTGTAACTACCACTAAGTTCTCCCAAAATCATCCTCTTGGCCCTCTTACACTTTTGAAGACTAACATTAACATTAAAGGCGACTTTCAGTTCTTCCCTCATCTCTTTGACCTTCACTTTTGGATCATTTTGTAGCTTCTTTTGGAAATAATGAGCTATTGTATAACAATCTACTCTTTTGAATTCAAAGGCTGGTTGACAGTTGTATTCATTGACCAATGTTTTAACTGAAACCCCAAGCCCATTCTTACATTTACTGATGGAATATTTAAAAGGACAACCCTCAACACACTTGTACATAACCCTAGATTTGTCACTTTTCAACAATACCAACCCTTTATTTTCAGCCAAGGCATTAAGGTTCATAAACATTCTAGCTTCAAGGATATATTTGAATGATATTCTAGGATAAATTGTTTTGAAATGCCCTAACTTAAGTATAATCTCTCTTATATTTTGGAGTCTAATAAGCTCTAATTCTTCAACATCAAAATCATCATCACTAGACTCATTAGAAGGAGAGTTTAATGATTCATTGGCATTGTCACAGTATGTGCCAGCCTCAACATCAATAGAATATGACTCAGAATTGTGTACAATATTTGTCACATCTATCCCTAATTCACATTCATCTACAGGTCTTACCATGACTATGATCTGCAAAAAATAAGTAACAACACTTGAGTAAAGAAATAAAGGTTAAATGAATGGAGGAATAAGTCAACAAATAAAGTTAAAGAAGAAAGGGAAAGATCACATTAAACAACTAAGAAACAGACAAAGGAAACCCTTCCCCAACATCAAATGGGGACCACGTAATAAAACCTCCCTTGTAAAGAAATGCACAAAGAATGATTTTCAAGAAAAAACAATAACAAAAATAACTTTAACCACAGTGAGTGTCCCACTAGTAGAGACAAGATGTATATTCAATTCAAATTTTAGACATCTAATGTATCTTTTTCAAATAAAAAACAATCAACATGCACAAACAAACATAACAGATTCGAACACCACTTTTTATACCATTTTTTTCATAACAGATTCGAAAAATCAACATATCAGATAAACATGCACAACCAAATCAAATACCACTTTTTTCAACCCAAAATAGATTCGAACACCACATAACCCTAAATAGATTCGACTGAATTTGATGAATTCAACATGAACCCTAGATTAAACCATACAGTCATTGAATTAATACCATACAATAGTCGTCGAAATTCTGTGTTCATAATTGGGTAAAACAATTTGAAGAAATTCAAAAACCACAGATAAATAATACAATATCACCATCGATTAACACAAAATGTTAAGGAATTCGTACCTTGAACACGATTAGAACACGATTCATATGGATTTGGTTTTGGAGTCAATTTTAGAAGCTTGAAATCGCGAATTAGGGCTTCAAATCGCGAATTGAAGTCGAGTCATGAGTATATATACGGAATCGTGGGTCGAGTTTCGGGTATGGGTTAAAAAATATTGGTTCCGCCCACGTGGATCCCACGTGGCACCGACGTGGCATCCACCGTGGAATTCTGTTAAAAATGGGCAAATATAATAAGTTTCATCACGGGAAGGGCATATTTGTCCCCATACTTTAACGGAGGGCAAATATGACCCTTTCCCAAAAGTATGATGACAAATATGACCCTTTTCCCTCAAGTAGAGTTGAGCCATGATTTTTCTGGCCATTTTAGAAGTGAGGCTCAAAAGCCCAACCTCTCTTGGCCCGCCGGCCTCAAGGGTTGGGCCGAGACCAGCCCTTGAGGCTAGAAAAATAAATAAATAATTTAATTTTTAAAAAGTTATAAGTAAATTAAATAAAAAGATAAGAAATAATGAAGGAAAAAAGAAAGTACTAATTGCTGAGCAGTAAATTAGAAACTAAAGTTATACTTTTTAATCTCAGAAATCATATTATGTATAATTTCTTTTGGACGTGACTTGCATTAGTGAACAAAGATAGTAATTTATATTTGTTCTTTTGAATTTATGTGTTTCTGTAATGTGAGTTCGTGAGAGAATGCTGTGGTAGAAAATTCTATTTCAAAATGTAAAAAATGTGTTCAAATAGTACAAAAAGTCACTTAAGAGATGTTATTTCGGAACCATTTTGATCATTTTTCATAAAGTTTATCAATTCCACCACACACCCTTGATAGTTTCTTAAATTAGTTAAAGTGTGTGCAAATATCAGATATCAAGGGTAAGGGTGTGTTTGGTATGAAGGAACAATTGTCTCATATTTAGTTATTTAAAATATTTTATCTAGGAAAATAATTTTTTTAAAATAAAAAATAATAATTTTCTAATGATAATAGGAAAAATAAGTTTCGTAAGTAACATTCTATTCGATATGGTGGGTGGAACACCCCATAACTCCAAGTAAATTGGGAGAAAAGCTCAGTTACATCTGCCTCAAATTTCAGTACATTTATGAATGTAACTTGCGATAATTTTGCCAACTTTTGTTTTACAAATTTATTGACTTCAACACTTAACATACGACTATTATATGATTCAAATACCTTATAACACGATCTTATTATGATGTTAAACACTCCTAGTATTACCCCAAAAGTACGGGTTATAACATCGGCCCGTACCTCCAAAGTACGGGTTATAGCATCGGTACGTAAGTCACTCCATAAGTTTGAAATTTCACAAAAATTCACTCACTTTGGTTTGTTTAACCTCTAATCCTTTGATTACTTATTCAACATGGTCTAATCACCTTATAAACCTGAAGATACTCTGCTCGCCGAGTTTATGATCACTGGTTCACGACATAGTTTAGTGTATGAAAGATACAGGATGTAACGATTTTTTAGCGCAAAAATTGAGTAATTTTAACGACCTCTGAGAGGTCGGTTTCTTTATTGTTTTTCAAAATACCGACCTCTCGAGGTCCATTTTTTAAAAAAAGTTTTGTTTTTTGCAAAATATCGACCTCGAGAGGTCAGTGTTTGCAATTTAATCTCTTTTAAATAAACCGACCTCCGCAAGTCGGTTTATTCAAGAAAAAATAAATTTGAATAGTTTAAATAAAAAAAATAAAGTCATACACCAACAAGAATTAGTGATCTAGTGGTAGAAATGTATCGAGAGGTTGGTTTTATCCATTATTTAAGAAGAACGGACCTCGTGAGGTTTATATTTTGCGACCTCACGAGGTCGGTTTCAAAAGTGATCAAGGTTTTACCGACCTACCACTGAGGTTTTTCACGAAAATCGAGCTCCTGAGGTCGGTATTGACAGATTTTTAGTAGTGGCTATTCTAGTATTAGAGTTATAAAAAGAATTAGTGTCACTAGATGTTCCTGGTAAGGACTGAGCAAAAGAAGATTTTTCCTTATGTTGAAGCCAATCATCTTCAGACATGCATCTTTGTGTGGTTGTGCCTCCCTAATCTGATTGTAAGATATCTCTAACAAAAAGTGGAGGCTCCTAGTGTATAATGCCATCTCTGTCCAGTGTTGAACCAAAAAGAGTGAGTTGATCCGCAATCTTGTTCTGCTCCATATACACATGAGTGAGTTATGGACTACACAGCTGACGTAGGAGGAACTTACAGTCATCCACAATTGATGGAGAAGTGTTAGTGCAATTATTGATTAACTGTATGATTTTAGTAGCATTTATATTAATTTGCAATGGTGTAATACTCCTTTTGTTAAATATACACAATATACATTGATCTCTGATTCTCCCTTGCAATTACCGTATATAGAGTACATATTTAGGTAATATTTAGTCTCCTAGTTTAGGTAATATTGTAATGTAATTAGTATTGTACACTTATCATAATAATTGTATTACCATAAATGTATAGTTAATATCCAAGTAGAATAAGGTTTTAGGAGTAGAATAGGAATAAGATTCTCTTATTATGGAAATATGTAACTTGTATAAATAGTCTTTCAATTAATGAAAATAATCAAGAGGATTATTTCTTTCATGATATCAAGAGACTAGGTCTTGCTTCCGCCTTTGCTCTCGGTTTTTGTGCCCTTTCTCGGCCACAACCGTCTCCGATTTCCGTCCCCCTTCACCGGACTTTGTGATATTATTTACCTCCACTCTTTCCAAATTTCCCCTTCTCTCCCTTTGTTCTTTCATTATGTCTAAGAACAATTTTCATCCTACCCTCATGGTTTCTAACATCAAGAACAACATCCCTATTGTTCCTGAGATGGAAAACATCCAATATGCGACGTGGGCAGAATTATTTAAAATTCACGCTATCTCCCATCACGTCATCCATCACATAATTCCTCCCGCTACCCCTATTCCCACGGAGGATCCTCAGTTATGGATTACTCTTAATGCTACCGTTCTCCAGTGGATTTATTCCACTATTTTGGTTGACCTCTTACAGACGATCATTGAGCCGGACACTACGTCTATGGCTACCTGGAATAGATTGTGTAACATATTCAAAGATAACCAACATTCACGTGTTGTCACACTCGAGCAGGAATTCTCTCAAGTTCGCATGGAAGAAATTTCAAATGTGTCTGCATATTGCAAGAAACTCAAGGAGTTGGCCGACCAACTCTGTAACGTTGGCGCACTTGTGACAAATAATCGTCTGGTTATACAATTGGTTGCCAGCCTTTCTGAGGCCTATAATGGCGTGGGAACTCTCCTTCGTCAAAGCAATCCACTTCCCGCATTTTATCAAGCCCGCTCCATGCTTACTTTGGAAGAAGCGGGTTTGGCTAAGAAGGCGACTACCGGAGCAAGCCTTGTAGTCATGATGACGTCATCCACAAATTCTTCAGGTTTTGTTGATAATTCGGGACAAAACCGTGCTCATTATGGCGGCAAAAATAATCGTAAGAATAATGGCAAAAACCACGAGGGAAAATGCATCCGTTTCTGTTGAATTTAATCCTTTTGGTTTCTCTGTGAAGGATTTCAAGACGGGCCCGTCCTCTCATGAGGTGTGATAGTAGGGGAGATATTTATCCTATCACACCCGGTTTCAGTCCATCGAGTCCAGCCATACCGTCAGCGTTTGCAGCCCTTGCTCCTTCCTTGTGGCATGCTCGGCTTGGTCATCCGGGATCTTCTATTTTGTCGTCATTACATAAAAATAATTTTATTTCATGTAAGGGTATGAATAGTACTCCAAACTGTCAATCTTGTTCTTTAGAAAAAATTGTTAGGTTGCCATTTGTAGACTCAAATTCTCATACTTTAATGTCATTTGATATTATTCATAGCGACCTATGGATGTCTCCTGTTCTGAGTTCTTTGGGCCATCGATATTATGTTCTTTTTTTGAATAATTATTCTAAGTTTTTATGGACGTTTCCGATTGCAAATAAATCTCAAGTGTTTTCCGTCTTCTTAAAATTTATAGCATTCATTAGAACCTAATTCGAATGAGAAATAAAAAATATTCAGTGTGACAATGGCAAAGAATATGACAATGGTGCTTCGGGAGTTTTGTGCTAATAATGGGATCCATTTTCGTTTTTCTTGTCCTCATACATCTTCACAAAATGGGAAAGCCGAACGCAAAATTCGTTTCATAAATAACATTGTCCGCACTCTCTTAATTCATGCTTCCGTACCCCCATATTTTTGGCATCATGCTCTTCAAATAGATACATATCTCCTTAACATAATCCCTTCCAAAGGTCTGACATATTCTTCCCCCCTTCAAATTTTATATAATAAGGCTCCTTCTTATTCTCATCTTCGGGTTTTTGGGTGCTTGTGTTATTCGTTATTCTCGTCCACCGCAATTAACAAACTTCAGGTCCGGTCTACTCCGTGTGTATTTTTGGGTTTTCCGTCTAATCATCGTGCTTACAAATGTTTTGATTTATCCTCCAAGAAAATCATAATTAATCGCTATGTAATTTTTTATGAAACCCAATTTCTATTTACTAAAGTTCATACTCCCGAGCCTTGTTCGTATAAATTTTTGGATGATGGTATATCCCCGTATATTACTCACTATTTTTCGGACATGTCCCACACCCAAAATTCTCCAGTGCCCATCGCCCAGCCCACTGATACTGTCGCACACTACCATCAACTGGATCGATTCGGCGATTGGGCGATCCCACCAATCTGAACTGGTCGGTTGGTGATTACCGTCTTAGGCGGCGAGGCCCATCGCATCTTGGCGATCCATCCCGAGCCCAAAATATTCCCAAAATCCGCCCTCTTCTTCCTCAAGTCATAGACCGGTCACTCGTAGTCAGCGGGATATTTTTAAACCAAAGAGACATTTTAATTTAAATTATAATATTCTTAAATCACCCTTATTCTGTACTCCTGTGTCTGCATTAAATGACCCAAATTGGAAAATTGTTATGGCCGATGAATATAATGCTCTTATTGATAATAAGACGTGGGAGTTGGTGCCCTGTCCTTCTAGTATTAATATTATTAGGTCTATGTTGATTTTTGCTCACAAGGAAAATTCAGATGGTTCATTTGCACGACATAAGGCGCGGCTTGTGGGTGATGGTAAGACTCAACAGGTTAGGGTGGATTGTGGTGAGACATTTAGTCCGGTGGTCAAGCCAGCTACCATTCACAATGTACTCAGCTTGGCTCTTTCGATAGCATGGCCTATTCATCAGTTAGATGTAAAGAATGCTTTCCTACATAGTGATCTCAAGGAAATAATTTATATGCATCAGCCGTTGGGATTCAAGGATTCCAAACATCCTCATCATGTTTGTTTGTTGAAGAAGTCCTTATATGGACTTAAGCAGTCTCCACGGGCCTGGTATACAAGGTTTGCTGACTATGTTTCGACTATTGGGTTCACTTACATCAAGTCGGATAATTCCTTATTCATCTACCGTCGTGGTTCGTCCTTGGCCTATATTCTGTTGTATGTGGATGATATCATTTTGACTGCCTCTACAAATGCCTTATGCCAGTCTATCATGAACATGCTCAGCTCTGAGTTTGCTATGAAATACTTAGGGCCCTTGAGTTACTTTTTGGGGATTGTCGTCACTCATCATTCCGATGGATTTTTCTTGTCTCAACGGAAGTATGCAACTGAGATCATCGAGAGGGTTGTGATGTCATCCTATAAGTCCACTTCCACTCTAGTTGATACAAAGCCCAAGCTTAGTGCCGCGGCCGGCGTACCCAACGAGGATCTGACCCGCTATCGCAGTCTTGCAGGGGCCCTTTAATATCTTACCTTTACGAGACCGGATATTACATATGCTGTCCAGTAGGTGTGTTTGTTCATGCATGATCCCAGAATTGAGCACATGAATGCACCCAAACGCATCATTCGGTATATTCAAGGTACACTTGACTATGGTTTGCATTTATATCCTTCCTTGACGTCCACACTTGTCTCGTATACCAATGCTGATTGGGGTGGCTGTCCCGACACCAGACGGTCTACGTCAGGCTATTGTATGTTTCTTGGTAACAACTTGGTCTCCTGGTCTTCAAAGCGTCAGTTGACTATATCCCGCTCAAGTGCCGAGGCTGAATATCGAGGGATAGCTAATGTGGTCTCGAAATCATGTTGGTTACGTAATTTGCTTTTAGAGCTTCATTATCCCATTCAGAAGGCAACCTTGGTTTATTGCGATAATATTAGTGTCATCTACCTTTCAGGTAATCCGGTTCAGCACCAACGCACTAAGCATATCGAAATGGACATTCACTTTGTCCATGAAAAGGTTGCTCGTAGTCAAGTTCGCGTATGACATGTCCCGTCGAGATATCAAATTGCCGACATCTTTACAAAGGGTCTTCCCTCGGTCCTTTTTGAAGATTTTAGGGACAGTCTCAGCGTTCGAAGACCGTCCACTATGACTGCGGGGGTGTGTTAAATATACACAATTTACACACAATATACATGTGTATATTGTATATATTTGATCTCGGATTCTCCCTTGCAATTATCGTATATAGAGTATATATTTAGGTAATATTTAATCTCCTAGTTTAGGTAATATTGTAATGTAATTAGTATTGTATATTTACCATAATAATTGTATTACCATAAATGTATAGTTAGTATCCAAGTAGAATAAGGTTTTAGGAGTAGAATAGGAATAAGATTCTCCTATTATGAAAATATGTAACTTGTATAAATAGTCTTTCAATTAATGAAAATAATTAAGGGGATTATTTCTTTCACCTTTGTAGTGCAATTTGTAGTCCTTATATAAGTGTCATAGCTTCTAAGTCCATTGCTAAAGAGGTATTGCAAGCACCTGAAAATCCAAGGATCTAATGTCAATTGGAATCGCAAAAAATAGGGAAATCTTAATAGCTCAGTTGGTTGGCTACCTGAATTTTCACCTGTTGGTGAGGGTTCGATTCCCACCTTGTAATATCCTCCCCTTTTCCTTCCCCTACCCGAAATAAAAAAAATGGAATCGTGAAACACCCCACACACACCATTCTTATCTTGTGTGAATAGGTGTCATCAGTATTAAGTCTATACATCCCCAAAGGAGGAGGATCCTATTTGACATTTATAAACAACTTAGGAGGCTTGTGATTACAAATATTTCTCAGGTAGTATTATTCTAAGCTTGATGACAAAGATTATTAATGTTAGTAATTGTTTGAAAATATTTTCATTACGGGTTTCCACAAGTTTCAGAGAACAAAAGAAAGATAAGTTTAATAGGGAGGTTGTAAGCGGTAGGGATGAAAGCTCCAAGTTAAGAAGAGTTTTAATGAACTTGTAAGGGGTTTTCATTAGCTGTAACAGCTTGAAGAGCCTGATAGTTCAAAGCTAATGATTGTCAAGTATTAATTGCATTTATACATTGGAAAAAGAGACGGTAGAGAATTTCTTCTGATCGTGCATAGAGTGCAAATGTTATATTGGAGTACTTGAAGTCTTTTCAAGTGTGAATATGTGGGAAGTCTGTTGTGGAAGCAAAGTCAAAGGAAGGTTTTGATCTTATTTGGGAGTTTTAACTTCCATATCCAATTGAATTTAGCAATAGGATTTGGAGTTTGTAGAAGTGAGTCAAAACAAGATTTGACTGAGAATTGACTATCCTTTGTGAGACCCCAAGTAAATATTCATGTACAAATACAACTTTGAGATTCAATACAAGCAATATAGCTAGGTATTTCACAAAACTCAAGAGACTATGGGATAAATTGGATTATGTCACACCCCAACCTAGGTGAGGCGTGGCAGGAACCCGGTACCCTGCTAGGTCCGAGCGATCCAAACTGAACTCACAATCTGAGCTTTAAAGGCAGACTAGGCCATTGAGGCCATATTGTAGAAGCAGGCTCAACGTAGGCCGACAAGGCCACATACTGAAATATGTAAATAGAAATCAACTTGACTAAAATGAGATTGTTCCCGTACATATATATACATGACTGGGTGGCCGACAAGGCCTACCCTATTTCCTTCACACAGCGAAATCCAAGACAAACTATATACAAGAACCAATTAGGCCATCATACTGACACTACTATATATACAAACACGTCTACAAGCTTCTAACGAGTGGTGAGGGGGATGTTCAACAAGAGGGAGTAGATTATACATAAACATTCTCTCCCGTGGTCAAGATGACCACTTCTCTTTTTATTGATTTCAAAAAGGGGTGACATGTACATGAGTTGGATGTTAGCAATGAATTCTTACATGATAACCTGCAGGAAAAGGTCTATATCATGTTTCCTGTAGGTATGCCCTCTACTAACCAAAGTTTGTTTTTTGCTAAGGAAATCATTGTACGAATTGAAACAGGCATCCAAACAATTGTATGCTAAACTAGCTAGTGCTCCCACTCACAAAGGGTACACTAATTTTTTGAATGACTACTCATTATTTTTTAAGAGAAATGAACAACTTGTTTCTACCACAGCAGCGTATGTGAATGATATCTTTATTACAAGAAATGATCAAACAGAGATCACTCATATTACCCACTCTTTACATACTGCATTCAAATTCAAACATTTAGGAAATATTGATTATTTCTAGGCATGGAAATACTAAGGGAAAAACAAGGTTTTGTCATCAACCAAAGAAAATTCACCTTAGACCTTTTACAAGAATTTGATTGCTCAGGTGCTAAGGTATCTGTAGGGTTTTGTTGAGTTCAAAGCACATAAGTAAGGCACAACAGAAGTTTAAAAGTTTTGTCTCTTACTTACCCCAACAACATTTCTGGTATGGTTATACAACAATTAAACTTGTAAACATTAAACATTTACTTACAAGTTATAATAATCTGGAATCTTTATCTACTATAAGGTGCACACGCGGTTGCCATTCCGATTGCAAGCTCCAAGCTTCAATGTACTTCTCTTTCGGAAAGCTAGGAAATCTGGCAGAGGTTCGAGAGTATTTGATTCTAAGTCTCTAAGGCTTAGAATGTTTTTCAGAAAATGGTGTATTGAATAATTAGGTGAATGCCTCTATTTATAGTTGAAAAATAGGTCAAAACCGGATTAGGGTTTGACCTTGGGCCTGGCCTAAAAATTGAGGCAGAGGCACCGCGGCCCTAGGGTATGGGCATCGCGGCGCTCGGCATGCGTTTGTACTGCGCTGCGGCCCTAGGGTATGGGCGTCGCGGCACTCAACTTTATTTTTCATGCATTCTTAATTAAATCCAAAATTTAATTTTGACTTAATTAAAATAATCATTATTCATTTAAATGTCTCGATTTCAAATCGAACATTCTAATTACTCTCTCAATACATCCTTAGATCGAAATGCACAATTGGCATAGTGTGACCCTATATGCCTTCTTATATCGACATTAATCAAATTAAGGTCTACACGAAACTCCTAGACGGAGTCGAAAGACGAACTCAATATGTGAAGTACGTTTATACGAATTCAGTAAACTTAACTTTTATGTGGTAAGATAAAATCCTTTCATTCACGACACACCCGATCAAAAGCTTAGGATTTGTCAAGTGTCCATCCAAATGGCTTAATCATTGTATCTCATCTATATTAGTTGAAAACTAGACCATATTCTAAATATGTCTATTGCGTTGACCAACGACTTAGTCAACTTAATATCACTGAGAATCTGAGTGTTCTCTCGAATATACATCCGAGGAATGAATCCTAACATTGTCTCAACTACCACCTTCAATCCACATCGTAATGTGCCCAATACAAACCGTATCTCAACCTATAAGGCATTTGAGCTTAGGACGGGATCAAAGTACATTACTTTGTAGACAAGGCGCGTATTGACCTCAAGTCTAAGGACTTCTATCTCCCACACGTTGATTATACTTTAGATAAGTATAACAACACAGTATATCAGCAGGGTATACCAATACTTCCAAAGTATCCATGTGTCCATCACGAGTAACCATTACTCGTAGCAGGTGATACATACTACATCCTCTAAGGATATGATGCAGACCACATGTCGACTTATCACATATCATCGATATCTCATTCTCGATGATCATTAATCGATGTTATTTTAAGAGTTACGCTCTATCATTAATATCTCACTCTATTAATGACAGCGTAAGCTCAAGAGATGCACATTAACGAATAATTACAAACAATCAAATAATAATTCAATAATTGCAAATGCCAAAATATTAATCTCCATTAATAATAATATGTGTGTATAAAGTATATTTGTCCTAATACAGATTGTCTCTAGGGCATAAATATACTTTCAATTTCCCACTTGGCCTAGAGCCAATCTCCAACATATCTAATGCCCATATTCTCAAAATGACCATTATGCTTGCCTAAGCTTAATGGTTTAGTAAATGGGTCAGCTAGATTATCGTATGTGGGAACATAGTCTAATCTAATCTCTTCAGTCTCCACCATCTCCCTGAGTATGTGGTACTTCCTTGGTACATGTTTGTTTCTGTTGTTTGATCTTGGTTCCTTAGCTTGCGCAATCGCACCAGTGTTGTCACAATAAACCGTTATTAGACAAGTGACACTTGGAACAATCCCTAGTTCCTTCAGGAACACAGATATCGCGACAGCTTCTTTACGAGCTTCCGATCCAGCAATGTACTCAACTTTTGTTGTCGAATCAGCAGTTGCAGCTTCTTTGGAACTTTTCTAGCTAATTGCTCCACCATTGAAAATGAATGTGTAACCTGATTGAGATTTATAGTCATCAACATCTGTCTAGAAGCTAGCATCAGTGTACCCAGTACATATTAGTTTCTCTTCCCCACCATAGACTAAGAAGTAATCTTTAGTTCGTCTAAGATACTTAAGAATACTCTTGACTGCCTTCCAGTGTTCTTCCCCAGGATTCTGCTGGAACTTGCAAGTCATACTAAGTGCAAAGGCCATATCTGGCCTAGTACAGGTCATGTCATACATGATCGATCCTATAGCTGAAGCATATGGGATCCTTTTCATGCGTTCAAGTTCTATAGAATTAGAAGGACTATCCTTCTTAGATAACTTGATGCCTTGTCCCATAGGTAGACCGCCTTTCTTGGAATTTTCCATAGAAAAACGCCTAAGCACTTTGTCTATGTAGACTGACTGTGACAGCCCCAACAATCTGTTAGGTCTATCTCTATAGATCATAATCCCCAAAATGTAGCAGGCTTCACCTAAATCATTCATCATGAAGGTACTAGACAACCACTCCTTGACTGACTGCAGGAGAGTCTTATTGTCTCCCATTATTAATATGTCATCTACATATATGATAATGAAGGCAATACTCTCATCCTTGCGTTTACTATAAACACATGGATCCTCTTTGCTTCTGACGAAATCAAATGACTTGATAACCTTGTCAAAGAAAATGTTCCAATTCCTCGAGGCTTTCTTAAGCCCATAAATGGACTTTTGTAGCTTGCATACAACATTTGGTTTTGACTCGATTGAAAAACCCTCAGGTTGTTTCATATACACTTTCTCAACTAGATTACCATTGAGGAAAGCAGTCTTGACGTCCATTTGCCAAAAGTCATAGTCATAATATGCACCTACTGCAGGAAAAATCCGAATGGACTTGATCTTAGCAACAGGTGAAAAGGTTTCATCATAATCGACCTCAGGCCGTTGATTATAACCTTTAGCCACCAGTCTTTTTTTATAAGTTTGTACCTTTCCATATGCATCAATCTTCTTCTTGAAGACCCATTTGCATCCTATGGGTCTAATCCCTGTTAGCAAATCAACCAAGTTCCAAACTTCATTTACGTACATCGAGTCCATCTCAGATTTCATGGCTTCTTGCCATCTCTGCGAATCAATGTCTAACATAGCTTCGTTGTAGGTTGTAGGTTCATTGTCATCAGGAATATCTATCTCATTGTGTGTTTCAACAAGGAGATTAAGTCTTTCAAGTGAACGATGAGTCCTAGTGGTCCTACGGAGTTGAGTACTCTATGTTTCAGTGTTTGTTGCATTCTGATTGTGAGAAGGTCTTTGTGTGTTGGACAATCCATCACCTTGAGAGCTTTCAGGAATGTCATTTTCATGTATTTCCTAAATGAAATGAGGTACAACTATTGTATCATCTTCCATTAGTTGAGTATGAGAGCCTTGCATTTCTGCACTATCTCTCACATCACTCCCACTGGCTGAAGGGCATACTCTAAGTACCCAATCTTCACCAGATACTCCCACTGAATCCTTGTTTAGGTCATTCGACAAGGGTTCATTTTTTGTGTTATCTTGTGGTTCTTGAATTTCTTCAAGTTCTATCTCTGTGCAGCTATGTTCCTTGTAGACATATTCTTCTTCAAGGAAAGTTGCGTTCCTGGAAACAATGACCTTATGTTCTCCAGAAAGATAGAAGTAGTATCCCTTAGTTTCCTTTAGATACCCCACGAAGTAACATTTCTCACTTTTAGATTCCAACTTTTCAGTGAGCATCTTCTTAACATATGTAGGGCAACCCCAGGGTCTCATATGTTTAAGAGTTGGCTTCTTGCCATACCATATCTGATAGGGTATCTTTTCTACTGACTTGGAAGGAACCCTGTTCAGAATATATATAGAGGTTTGTATAGCATGTCCCCAAAGGTATGTCGGTAGAGCTGAGGAGCTCATCATGGATCGAACCATATCAAATAAGGTTCGGTTTCTCCTTTTGGCAACACCGTTCATCTTTGGCGTTCCTGGAGGTGTCCATTCAGATTGGACTCCATGTAGCTTTAAGTAATCTAGAAAATTCTTGTTTAAGTATTCACCTCCTCGATCTGATAGAAGGGTCTTGATACTTGTTGCAAGTTGCTTCTCTACTTCCGACTTGTACTCCTTGAATTTCTCAAAAAGCCTCGGATTTGTGTCTCATAAGATACACATACCCATACCTTGTGAAGTCATCAGTAAAAGTGATGAAGTATGGGAAGCCTCCTTTAGCTTGAGTCGAGAATGACCCACATACATCAGTATGGACCAACTCAAGCACCTCCTTGGCTCGCATACCATTCCCAGAAAGTGGTTTATTGGTCATATTTCCTCTCAAGCAAGATTCGCAATTACTATAAGACTCCAAGTCAAATGGTTCGAGTTAGTCTAACTTCCTCAATCTTGCTATCCTTGATTCGTTGATATGACCAAGTTTATAGTGCCATAGGTAGGTAGAGTTTCTATTAATGTCTTGGCTCATTTATTTTGTACATTGAAAATCTCTCGACTACAGTTTAGTGTATATAATCCATCCACAAGAGGAGTAGTTCCATATATAACATTATTAAAAGACAGTACGTGACTTCTATTATAAATATATGAGGAAAAGCCCTCCATGTCCAACACTGGGATAGAAATAATATTCCTCGTTAACGAGGGAACATAAAAACAATCATTCACCACTAAACAATAGCCAGAAGGTAAATTTAATCTATAAGTCCCTACGCGTTCAGCATCGACTCGTGCTCTATTTCTAACGCGTAGGTTTACCTCTCTCAGTCCAACCTTCCTGCTATCAGTTAGCCCCTACACATTTGTACAAATATGTGAGCCACAAGTGGTATCCAATACACAGGAATGAGAGTTATTTATAGACATATTTATTTCAATGACGTACATACCTTGTCCACCAAAGGCAGGAGCACTCCTGGTGCTTTCCCTCCTCCTGGTGCCGTGCAATCCTTTTTCCATTGCCCCTTCCTATGGCAGTTGAGGCATTCATCCTTAGCTGTGCTCACCTTCTTCTTCACACCTCCCTTGGGCTTCATAGCTTAGGGCGCAACGATTGCCTTGCCCTTCTTCTTCTGTCATTCCATGCCTTTCGGCTTGGGTCGGCTAGAAGAGCTCACCATGAGCACAGCTTTGCCTTTGGAAGTGGAGGACTCAAAGGTCTTGAGCATGTTGTGCAGCTCTGGCAAAGTCGCCTTCGTTCCATTCATGTTGAAATTCACTATAATGTTCTCGAAGGAATAAGGGAGAGAGTTCAGGATGAGGGTGGTAGCGACATTCTTTTCAAGCTTCGTTCCAATCGAAGCAAGCCTCTCTATCAGCCATATCATCTTCAGCACATGCTGCGAGACCGAGCCCCCTTCATTGAGCTTACACTTGAAGAGTTCTATTAGCAACTCATATTCCATTGTCTGGGATTGAGAGTCATAGAGACTCTTCAAGTGTTCGAGCATCTTATTGGGCCCCATGTTCTCATATTGTCTCTGAAGTTCCATCGACATGGAAGACAGCATTACGCATTGCGCCGAAATGGCATCATTTAGATATTTTTGGTAAGCAACTTTATCAAATGACGCATATTCTTCAGAATCTGTCGCAGTGACTGTCGGGAACACCATGTCCAACACGTATTCTATTTTCTCTTGTCTGAGTACTATTCGCAAATTCCTTAGCCAGTCAAGGTAGTTCGGTCCAGTAAGTTTATTCATCTCAATCAACATTTTCAACGACAGGCTCTATATCTTTTATAATCTGAAGAATTAGATAGACCGAAAATCAAATTCAAAATCTATTTCCTATTATACACATTCATTTAGGCTAATCAACAAGACCTTTTGTTTAACTAGCTCCCACTATTTTAACATACTTCTACGACCCCATGGTAGAATAAGGACTTTTATTAATTGAGGTCATAATGGGCCAAGATCCAAGCCTATGCTATCTCCGTATTTGCTTTGGCTGATAACTTCAATAACATATCTTGGTAGGTTCTAAACCAATTGCAAAACTTATTCGCAACTCTTGGTTGATCAAATTATTACATTTAATCTTGCGTCCTTAGATTAGTCCGACACTTTGGCGCCAAGATTTATCTAAGCAAGTCAACCCCATTACACGACGGCGTTTATATATATAAGCAAATTTGGCCTTTTTGAGCAAACACTTTGGTGTAAATACCTATAAAAGTTTATCATTTACCTTTACATTAAAACACATGTATGAAAGAGTTTGGGTCCTCGTAGACTTAGAGCAAATGCTTTGGCATAAATGGACGACGCGTTTTAATTTAGGCTTGTATTTATAATGGACGACACGTTTTAATTTAGACTTGTATTTAAAGTTTTTGAGAACATTTTAATTTTAGGATTCTAACCAAGATCAACACTTTTACGTCATATCCAATATGACATCTTAACATCATGCAAACTAAAGACACATATAGTTTGGGAACTGTCAACCCAATATGCATGATATAAGATGATTTAATCAAACACTGAGTGCCGCCTGCCCAGACAGTTATAGCGGACACTATTTTAGAAATGTAAATGACAAATATTTTGATATTTAGCACATAAACAATATACTTATCAAATAATATACTGTGTAATAATAATATTGGGTTAAACATTCTTAACTCAGAATTTTTTTTTGTTTCTGTATAAGTGGGGTCGTGGCGCCAATCATTAGCATCGCGGAGCCACTGAGGCAGTAACGCCAATTTTTTGAAAAATGCACTAGCGCCGCGGCGCTCCACCATGGAGTCGCGGCGCTTTAGAGGCAGTAACATTTCTGCTTCTGCAATTGAATTAGCGCCGCGGTGCTCCACAATGGAGCCGAAATGCTGTAGAGGCAGAAATATTTCTGTTTCTGAAAATGCATTAGCGCCGCGGCGCTCCACCATGGAGCTGCGTCGCCTGTTGTCCAGTGAGTTCATATTTTAAAATGAAGCATTAGCGCCGCAGCGTCGACGTCCTTACAAATGTTTCTGTGTTGATTTTCAAAAAATCGTTCAACCCCTAAATCCAATTTAGGGATCAATACACAGGTCATTTATCATCACCCACCATTATCAATAACGCCAATATCGACCATCATCTGTACTTTACTCGTTCTTAGTCGTGCACCGTGCAATGAGCCGGACAACGCACTTGGCTTAGTTCGAGTAAGAGCGGAATGACTTCCTCGAGTTAGCGTAGGAAATAATTTAGGGTGATACCAAAAGGTCAACATTCGTTCAAGACATATAGGATTTCAGAAAACCTCATTTTAATCAAATTTTATGTTTAATCCATATTATTATTCTATTCAATTGTTATATAACCATTTAACCAGCCTGAGCTCTGATACCACTGTAGGGTTTTGTTGGTTTCAAAGGACATAAGTAAGGCACAATGAAAGTTTAAAAGTTTTGTTTCTTACTTACCCCAACAACATTTCTGGTATGGTTATACAATAATTAAACTTGTAAACATTAAATATTTACTTACAAGTTATAATAATCTGGAATCTTTATCTACTATAAGGTGCACACGCGGTTGCCCTTTCGATTGCAAGCTCCATGCTTCAATGTACTTCTCTTTCGGAAAGTTAGGAAATTCGACAGAGGTTCGAGAGTATTTGATTCTAAGTCTCTAAGGCTTAGAATGTTTTTCAGAAAATGGTGTGTTGAATAATGAGGTGAATGCCTCTATTTACAGTTGAAAAATTGGTCAAAATCGGATTAGGGTTTGACCTTGGGCCTTGCTCAAAAATTGAGGTAGAAGCGTCGCGGCCCTAGGGTATGGGCGTCGCGGCACTCGACTTTATTTTTCGTGCATTCTTAATTAAATCCAAAATCAAATCTTGACTTAATTAAAATAATCATTATTCATTTAAATGTCTCGATTCCAAATCGAATATTTTAATTACTCTTTCAATACATCCTTAGATCGAAACGGACAATCGACATAGTGTGACCCTACTTGCATTCTTATATTGACATTAATCAAATTAAGGTCTACACGGAACTCCTAGACGGCGTCGGAAGACGAACTCAATATGTGAAGTACATTTACATGAATCCAGTAAACTTAACCTTTATGTGGTAAGATAAAATCCTTTCATTCACGACACACCCGATCAAGCTTAGGATTTGTCAAGTGTCTATCAAAATGGCTTAATCATTGTATCTCATCTATATTAGTTGATAACTAGACCATATTCTAAATATGTCTATTGCGTTGACCAACGACTTAGTCAACCTAATATCATTGAGAATTCGAGTGTTCTCTCGAATATACATCCGAGGAATGAATCCTAATCTTGGCTCAACTACCACCTTCAATCCACATCGTAATGTACCCAATACAAGCCGTATCTCAACCTATAAGGCATTTGAGCTTAGGGCGGGATCAAAGTACATTACTTTGTAGACAAGGTGCGTATTGACCTCAAGTCTAAGGACTTCTATCTCCCACACGCTGATCATACTTTAGACAAGTATAACAAACAGTATATAAGCAGGGTATACCAATACTTCTATCTCCCACACGCTGATCATACTTTAGACAAGTATAACAAACAGTATATCAACAGGGTATACCAATACTTCCAAAGTATCCAGGTGAGACATACTACATCCTCTAAGGATGTGATGTAGACCACATGTCGATTTATCACATATCATCGATATCTCATTCTCGATGATCATTAGTCGAGGCTATTTTAAGAGTTACGCTCTATCATTAATATCTCACTCTATTAATTACAGCGTAAGCTCAATGGATGCACATTAACGAATAATTACAAACAATCAAATAATAATTCAATAATTGCAGATTCCAAAATATTAATCTCCACTAATAATAATATGAATGTGTATAAAGTACATTTGTCCTAATACAGATTATCTCTAGGACATAAATATACTTTCAGCATCTTCTTCCCTTGATCCTTACTCTAAAGTAATGGTAGATGAAGGACTACTCCTACTAATCCCGCCAATTATATGCATATAGTTGGAAAGCTAAACTATTTGACACATAATAGGCCTTATTTATGTTTTGCAGTGTTGACACTCAGTCAATATATACAACAATCTCGTGAATCACATCTTTCTACTGCTATGCGATAGGTACCTTAAAAATGATCTAAAACAAGGGATTCTTCTTTCTTTAGATCCTTCGTTTAATTTGCTTGCCTTCTGTAATGACGATTGGGTTTCTTGTCGCGACTCTCGTCATTCAGTCAGTGGGTATTTCATTACCCTCGGTGGTGCACTCATCTAATGAAAATCAAAGAAACAAGTGTCGGTGTCATCGTCATATGTCGAGCAGAATACAGATCGATGAGACGAGTAACTCCAGAAATTACCTGGTTGGTTCATCTTCTTGAGGATTTATCTACACCACTGACTTTTCCCATCACTGTGCACTCTGACAGCTAGGCGGCTATCTATAGAGCCAAAAATCCGATCTTTCCCAAAAGAACAAAGCACGTAAGTTGGACTGTCACTTCTCAAGGAAATAATTTATTTCTAGTCTCACCGCTCTCTCTATTTTATCCCTTTAGAGTAGCAACTCGCCAAATTGTTCACGAAACCCTTATCTGGGATTTCTCATTGTATTCAATGGCGAAGCCAGGATTCATATTAAGGGGTGTCAAAAAATTATAGATATGTCACGACCTAGATTCAAACACGCAATCTTAGGGAATGTTTGCAACCCCTTAACCACTTTACTGAACCTTCACCTTATATCAAAGGATCTCAACACTAGTATGCATACCTATAAACCCAAAATTCCACCTATCTATACAATGTAATTTTCCGGTGAAGGGTAGTTATGCCCCTGATCGTATCTTGTTGGACAAATTGGGGGTTGTTTCACCACCCTCCAATTTGAAGTGGGATATTGAAGGAAAACATTCTTCTTCACCTATGGAAAAGCAGACTCAGAATCATCGATATGAAGAAGGAGAAACTAAGCACGAACAAGATCTTTCAGACAAACAAGATAGCTTTTCGATGAAAACGAAGTTGGGGAAAAGCTTTGTAAGATAGAATATTGAATGTCTCACCATAATCAATACCCTCCTGCTAATTAGTGTCATTGGCAACTTGTCTTGCCTTATACCGCTCTAAGTCACCACTGTCTCTGAACTTGTGCCGAAATAGCCACATACACCGGATAACATTCACACCTTCTGGTCTAGGTACCAAATCCCAAGTGTTCTACTTGGTTAAAGCGTTAAACTCCTCGCACATGGCCGCATTCCAATTGGGGTCCTATTTTGCTAGTTTTGGATTTTTTGGAATATGAGATAAGGTTTCTGCGGAGAGGTTGAAGTGAACCTTGGGTTTGAAGATCCCGTGTTGTGCACGAGTCTTCATGTGATGAGAGGGTAGCAGTAGGAGGTTGGGACTGGGGGGTTGCAAAGCTACTGGGTCTGGCTGCTAGGCAGCAATGCTGCGGGACTGGTAGGATGCGGGCTGTGGTGTATGGACTGGGAGGTACAGGAGACACTGCTGCAGGAGAATATGTCGGGGGTGCAGTAGACTGAGAGCATGGAGATGAAGGCAGCAGTGGTAGGGACGGGGCAGTGTCCACTGCCGGAACAGATGGCAGCGGTATTGTCCTTTGCCGGAGACACATCGACTGGAGTAGAGGAGACATAGGAGACTCATCGAGAAATGTGTAATCCGTTGTTTGGAATTTTCGAAGGTTTGAAAATGGATAGTTCGTCTCGTCGAATGTGACGTGATGTGAGATGATGACCTTACGAGTGGTTATGTCATAGCACAAGTAACCCCGATGATTTGTAGAGAAACCGACATGGTGTGGTGCGTGGGGCTAGTTTGTGGTAGCATAGGCATCCAAAAATACGTAGGTGATCATATGATGGTAGCCTACGGTATAAGATTTCGGTAGGGGTCTTGTTTTGGAGAGTGCTAGTTGGTAAAATATTAAGAAGGGATTCTACTATTTTAACAGCATAGACCCAAAAAGGCGGTGGTAGACAAGCATGAAACAGAAGAGTGTGAACCATGTTATTGATGGTACGTATATTTCGTTCAGCCTTTCCGTTTTGGGAGGAAGTATAGGGACAAGAAAAATGGAAAACCATGCCTTGTTTATAACAGAAATTGTGAAATGTCGAGTTATTAAATTCACGTCCAATGTCACATTGGAATGATTTGATAGATTTTTCAAATTGTGTTTTAATGAATTTTTGAAACTTGAGGAATTTGGAAAAAACTTCATATTTGAATTTCAGTGGGTAAATCCAGACAAAGTGTGAAAAATTATCTAAGAATACTAGATAGAATTTGTGACTCAAAGAGCTAACAATCGGAGATGTCCACAGATCAGCATGAACAATATCAAAATGAGAAAAAGTAACACTGCTTGATGACATAAATTGAAGACGAGTATGCTTACCTAGTGGGCAAGAAAAATAGTGGTGGGCAATTTCCCCATTATTACATTGAATATGCTTAGAATTTCTAAGAAAAGAAAAAACTGGGTCTCCAGGGTGTCCGAGTCTGTTGTGCCAAGTTGAGGGAGAGATCGCCGCAAGGGATAGAGGTGTTTGCGGTCTGATAGCGGAAGATTGTGTGAATGGGTAGAGATCTCCCACACTATTACAGCGTGTAAGAATTTTTCCCGTATTGAGTTCCTTCACAGAAAAACCAAAAGGGTAAAATTCGACACACACAGAATTATTGCTAGTAAATTTTCTAACAGAGATTAAGTTTTTAATGATGTTAGGGGTGTATAGGACGTGGTTTAGGAAGAAAGGCGGGTGTGGATGTTTGGTGTGTGTGTTACCGTAACCTTCAATTGGAATGCAATGACCTTTGCCGACAGTAATAAATTGAGGACACTTTAACCGACGTAGTTGAGATAAGTTACCTGACGACCGGGTGAGGTGAGATGTGGCTCCGGTGTCCATGTACCAATTTTCGTCGGGTTGTTGAAAGTTCATGGTGTTGTAGGTCTGGCCCAAATCAGTGGGGGCGGTGTTGAAATTCTTCTTCTTCTTTGGACCGCAACCAAGTGGGCTCTTTGCCGTTGTTGGGCTTGCCTGGTGGAGAGGCAGGCCCAATATGCCTGTCGACCAAAATTTCTGCTGGGCCAGGGCCTGCAGTTGGGTATGGGCTAGCAGGCGAGGCCCAGTTCTGCTGGTTGGGCCATGCTAGTTGCTGCTCTTCAGCCCACTGGAAATAGGCTGGATTGGTGCCTTGTGGTTGCTGCTGTCCAGCCCACTGGTTGTGTTGGCCCTTGCTGTGGCCCTTGCCTTTGTTGTTGTGACCTCTACCGCCACGACCCCCGTCGCTGGACTGCTGGTGGTGGTGGGCCTGCGGTGGTGGCGGGGTGGTGTTGGTTGCCGGTGGTGCCATCCCATCAATGGCTAACGCCTTTTGATTATGTTCCTCTTGTTTGGCACATCGGGTTTCTTCCAACAATAATTATGACCGTGCCTTGGTGAAACTTGGTAGTGGGTCGGCCTGTTGAATCATTGTTGCAAGAATACCGTATTCACCTTTCGGTAAACCTGCAACTAGTTGGAGTACCATCTTGGTTTCAGAAACAGATGTCCCGACGTTGGAAAGTTGGTCGGCTATGAGTTTTAGTTGTTTGCAATATTCGGATATGTTGTTGAAATTCTCAAGGCACGTATTGTTGAATTTTTCCTCCAAATACACGGCCCGAGTATTTTTGTTGTCCTGAAAGATTTCGTCCAACCGTACCCAAAGGTCACGTGTCGTGGCACCTGTTTTCATGATAGTACACAATAAGTCTTTTGAGATGGTGTCGTATATCCACTGTTTGACGATGGCGTCAAGGCAACGTCATGTTGATTCGGCAATATCGGTGGGACGAGGAACGGAGTCATCAATATGGTCGAGCACGTTGTACGCACATGCATGAATATAGAATAGTTCTGTCCACATGAAATATTGACAGTCTTCTTGGTCAAGAATTATAGGGATAGAATTCTTGATATTTGTAACGACGAACGCCGGGTGAAAAGAAGACGATGAACGTTGAGAGGGGTTGTCAAAAGTGCCAGTGGATGAACCGGAATTTGTGGGGGAAGACATGGTGGCTGCCTTGTTGTTGTTTCGGCCGAGTGAAGGGAAAAAAATTATTGTTTCGGCCGAGAAAGAGAAAAAGAAGGGAGAAGAGTAGGGTTTAGGTTTTAGGATCTTGATATCATGTAAGATAGAATAATTTCTCTTAGGGATTCCTTTCATTATTCACAATATATATAGTTGTACAAATGTTGATTCCTAATACAGTACGAATCCTAACTTACCTTACAAAGATGACAATTAGAATCCTAAGTTACCTTAATTATACATCTATCATAATTACAAAATATATGGAATAAGCTTATCTCTAGTTAACGTGGAAAGATTACAACCCTTGATCACAAATAAAAGATGCAATTGTGGCCCTTTGATCAAGGCCAGTTGTTGGACGAAAGAAGGCGCTACGAAACTTCCTTCACGTGCCTAGCATGTGAGGAATAAAAGTTGGTTATTTTTGTTATACATTGTACAGATAATAATAGGACAAATGTATACACAGTTTTTCTTTATTTTTAAATTTTTACGCAATATACATGTACAAATATAACTTTTAGATTGAATACAAGCAATCAGATAATTTCCCAATTTGTTTCTTTTATTTCAAACCATTGGTATATACTATCTTATTATAAGTGGGAGTTAGCAAGTACCACTCCGTCAACATGCTTGCTTGATGGGGGTCATTCTTGTCATTTCATTTATTTGTCGGCTTTAGAGCTGGTGCATCTGATGACATCATGGGCGTACTTTATCTTGCTCGATTACTTTTTACTTATTTGTTCATGTATCCTTTCTGGAAAGATGTAAAGTATATTCTCTAAGAACGTGGGCTCCATAACTTTTCATGCGTTTTTCAGAACATGTAGTACAAAAATAGGGCCATTTGAACTCTTCATTAATTTGGCCTTTTAAAGAATTTCTATCTTATTTTTAATTTAACCTCTTCGATACCAATGTGGGATGTGGATTTTAGTTTACATACTATACATGCAATTTTAATTTGTGAAATACAAAAAAAAATATTAGCAATTGAAAAAGGTAGTAAGACTTTGGTTACGTAAAGAAACAAAAATGTAAAATGCAATTAAGCCAACCTTACATAGAACAAAAAAGTATATATTGTTTTGTTTAACATTAAAGTAAACCTTCAACTCAAACAACTTAATGATTCTAAGTAAAATTAGATAGAATACAAGTAACATATTATCACTGATCAATGTGTTTTTAAAAAAAAGTTTGAAGAAAAACTTTTTAGAAATTATTTTTATTCTCAAATCCCATTTTTATTGTAGATCTATGGTTTAGGGATTAATATTTAGGGTAATCAAAAGGAGTAAATTAAGATTTAGAGTAATCAGAACTCTATAAAAAGGATAAAGAATAGTACAGAAGTTATAATTCTGATAATCATATAATTAATACGACCCGATAATCTCATTCCTTTGTAAGCAGCATCAATATTTGTCCGTTGAGCTTGCATTCCAGTAGGTAAATTATTTGGGAAATCTCATAAATGTACACTTGGCTGATTTACATTGCAAAAATATAGCTTAAAACTTACATTGCAAAAATATAGCCCAAAAATACTTTTATACAATGCTATACACTTATTTATAAAAGACAGATACATTATGTATATAGGTGTATAAAAACGTATAATAGTATATAAGAGGGGTATACACTCATATACACTATGTATATAGGTGTATAATTAAGATGGGTGTCTACACTCATATACACTATTATACAATATTATACACCCACTACGCCTGCACTTATTGATTTGTCAACCGCCGACTCAACCACCTCCGGAGATTTCCTCACGCCGATAATTTCATCTCCACCACTTGTGCTCCACCACCGGCTACTCCACCACCACCTCAATGTGTTTTCCAATTAAATAGATCTAGATCAAGGTAATTTCTGGCCAGATCTGAGCCACCGCAGCGAGGAGGCGGTGTCGGAAAAGTGAGGACGACGGTCGGTGGTGGAAGAAGTTGATTCGTTGCACCGGCACAACGACGGGGAAGTCGGCGATGACAAAGTGGCTCTACAACGACCACCACCGCCAGTAAAGTTAACTGACGAAACTTCGCCGCCGATTAAAGTTCAATCGCCGTCGTCATCGTCAAGTACATCAATCGGAGCGGTAATTGAAATTTGGGGAATTTTTTGTAAGATAAAAAAAATGAGTCAATTTTGATAGCATTATTATTCTAATTAATATAAAGCATAATTAAGTCAAATTATTTTTACTACACAATAAAGGAACTAAGAAGAAAGAGGAGGAGAACAAAAACAAGAGCGGATTGAAAAAAACAACTTAAATAACATAAATTCCATTGGCTACCTATTAAATTAAAAAAAATCAAAAGAAAAGTTCAATAATATAAGTGAATTTGGGCCCGTGCTAGGCACGGGTAACATGCCACTAGTATAAGAGGAGATACGGTTGCTGACGGCTTCAAGTAGATGAAAACATATTGGAGAAAGAACCCAAGAGCCAGATTGAAGAATTGTGGACACTGTTGCCTCTTGGTCTATCTGTCGAAGGGGTCCCTGGATGAGTGATCTTGGGGAACAATTTGGGGCTAACCAAGGATCATCCCATAGTTTGACATGATATCAATATTATTGTCAGAAGTAAATCAAGATTAATAATTTAAAATTAATTAAAATTTGATATTTGATAGTTTATTTAATTCAAGTCTAGTTATGATTTATTTATTAAAGTCATATAGAATAGATTTTATAGTTCTAATCTATGTTGATTTTCTAGTATTATAAATAGGAGTGCTTTGTTACATATTTTCTCAAAGGTAGCTTAAATTATAGTGGGATACAAGAGTATTGAGTTATTAAGTAAAACCTTTTACCTCTTGTCACGACCCCCTTTCAGATATAGTGGTGGCACCTACATAATCCCACCATGTAGGCGAACCACTCCCAAATCATTATCAAGACATGTTATGTATATAAAAGCAGAAGAAATATGGATACCATAAACATGGTCTCATAACATAATAAGCGGGAAGAAGTGATAATATGATAAATCCAACAAAAGAATCTAAGTACGGCTTGAATATGTCATTCATCAAATCCATGAATGTTGCGGGGACATTGGTAAGCCCGAATGACATCACCAAGAACTCATAATGCCCATAACGAGTCTGAAAAGCCGTCTTGGGCACATCCTCCACCCGGATCTTCAGCTGGTGATTCCCAGACCTCAAGTCAATCGTCAAAAACACAGAAGCACCTTAAAGTTGGTCGAACAGGTCATCAATATGTTGAATCGGATATTTGTTTCTGATAGTCACCTTGTTCAACTGTCTATAATCAATGCATATATGCATAATGTCATCCTTCTTCAAGGACAAGACATGATCTCTCCATGGAGATACACTCTGTAGAATGAAGCCTTTACTCAACAAATCATGAAGCTGCTCCTTCAACTCTCTTAAATAGACTGGAGCCATATGGTACGGAGGAATAGAAATGAGTCGAGTACTCGGCTCGAGAATACATAAGTCAATGTCTCTGTCTGGCGGCATACCTGGTAAATCTGAAGGAACCTCCGCGAACTCACTAACTACCGGAACAAAATCAAGGGAAGGAGTCTCATCACTCGTATCTCTAATAAGAGCAAGATAAGCCAAACAGCCCCGGTCCACTAACATCCTAGCCCAAATATATGAAATAATCCTCCTAGGAGCAGGGCTGGGAGCGCCTCTCCACTCTAACCTCGGAAGACCAGGCATAGATAGCATGACCATCTTGGAATAACAATCCAGAATCACATGATAGGATGATAACCAATCCATACCCAATATAACATCGAAATCCACCATATTTAATATAACCAGATCTACTTAAGTGTTGTAACCCATGAAAGTAACTACACATATGTGATATACTCTATCAACAATCACAGAATCACCGACTGATGTAAACACGTGAATAGGAATATCAAATAGATAACACCACATATCCAATTTAGAAAAAATATATGCAGACACATAAGAGAAAGTAGATACTGGATCAAATAACATAGTAGCAACCCGATGATCGACTGAGTTGATGCTTGTAATGACTGCATCCGATGCCTCAGCCTCAACCCTACCAAGGAATGCATAGAAATGAGTGTGCCCTACCTCAGACTAAGTACTTTGCTGGCCACATCATCCCGAATAAACTCCACCTCTCCCCGATTGGGATCTACCACGACCAGGTTGATGGCCACCACGACCCAACTGATATCCTCCCCGGCTAGTTGGACTACCACATCTAGATGTATGTGTTGGGGTCCTAGGTGCACGAGAGACACCCGAAAACTGCATGAGTTCTCTCCTGAAGTTCACAACCTCTCTACAAGTGTAACAAGCTCTAGCCGCTGAGGGATTATGAATAAAGATAGACGAAAATGAGTTGTCATGGTCTGAATACCAAGACTGAGAACCCCTCGATGACTGGCCCCCACTACGTCCATCGGAATCTGAAAAGCTGCCTGAATCGGTCGACTAGACTACGACTGCTGATATCTCCCCTGATAACCATGACCATGTGAAGTAGAATCACTGAACTATCCAAAGCGCCTAGCCCTCTTATCGGGCTCATGTCTAGGAAACTTGCCCCTCACAGACTCTACCATCCTAGGATGGTCGGGAACGGTCTCAAAAGAGGCTCTAGAGGCCACCAACTGCAATGTAGCTAAAAGGAGTGGAATACAGAACCCTCTAACAAAACATCTCACTCGCTCCGCCTCAGTAGGGAGCAGCGGTGCTGCATATCGCGATAAGGCATGAAAGTGAGTCTCATATTGTGCAACTATAGAATGGCCCTGATCAATCTTCTGAAACTCATCTCGCTTGCCCAAGCGCAAGCTCAAAGGTACCTACTTCTCAAGAAACACTCTGTAGAATCAAACCCATGTCAACGGAGGCGTCCCTGCGGGCAAACAATCAACATATGCCCTCCACAACTACTTCGCGTCACCTCTAAGCTGAAGGTCAATAAAACCGACTCCATGAGCCTCAACAATACCAAGAGTATGCAATCTCTCATGGATTCTCACTATAAAATCATATGCGTCCTCCTTAGGCTGACCAAAGAACTCCGGAGGCTTCATGTTCGAGAAGTGCTCCCAAATCTTTCGCTTATTATGGTTCATAGTTATCCCACTAATAGGTCGGGGACCAAACTCTGGAGCATGAACTTCATCTATACGTGGACCTGACATCAGGTTTTTAAAGATGTAGTACTTATTCCATATATTTATGATTATGAGACTTGTTAAGACTTAAAATTGTCTTGTTTGATTATTCTGTACTATTTTTATTAATTATTTCACTTCAATGGATTGTGGATAGCTAACTGACTTAGTGTGAGTTAGTTCTTTCACGAATTGTAAACCGGGTCATGGTAGAAATCAGGGTGGATGGCTTACTGACTTGGTGGCAGTTAGTGCCTTCAAGACTTGTAAATCGGCTCATGACATAAGTTGAGCCTTCCAAGACTGTGGAGAAGTGTATAGATGAGGAACAAGTCCCTTGCATCCTAAAATGTGCCATGCCGAAGAGACAAAATGATATTCCTCACTTATGGCCCAAGAAGTGCAAGATGTGACACCTATTTCTTGGGTTTTTTATGTTCACACCACTGCTCCAGAATCGTGATAGAAAATTTGATGCGAAATTAAGGGTGAGATTCATATCCTCAAGGTGGTGTTAAAAGTAGTGAAAGTAATAGCATCGTGCCGCAACTTTAACTAAAGCGCTTATTAGGAGGTAACCCAACATGTAATAATTATAGATTTTTATTTTTATAGTGTCACATTTTTTTTTATTTTGTTTTTTATTTTGTAGATTAGGGGAAGTTTGAGTACTCGAAGTTGAAGCTGAGAAGCATGTTTGGGTTCTTACTATTTAGACTATGGGTAAGATGAATATAAGTTAAATTTTCAATTTTTCCCTTGGGTCTCAGATTTGACTATTTTGGGTTTGTTTCTAGGTTTCGAGTAAAAGTATGGAACTATGGGTGTCTACGAACTTGTGTGTTAATGTAGAATATATATTTGATAGAATTTGATCAGTCGGAGGCACTTTGAAAAGGGAAGTCTTAGGTTTGAGGGTTCGTGGTTCCTGTTCGGCTTTCGAGATAGGTTACGATTTACTCTTTAGACTCCTATTAGAGGATGTATATAGTTTACAAATATTGAAAGGTTATTGGGTGCGAAAGGGGGTCCCGCATTAGTGACTGTGATGAGCACTTATATGGGTAACAGTGTATTTTTATGGATAATTAATGTAAAGAAAATATGTTATGACGGGGAATGCATTTTGAACCTTTGGGAATTAGATGTGGTGATAAATCCATTGGTTTGGTAGGGTTGTTTTTTACGTGGGCTATTATAGCTATGTTTGATTAATACTTGTGATCATGGATTTATTTTACCTTCATCATTCTACATCTCGTCTAAATTCATAATGGAGCATTCTTGAATTTGAGTTGATATTTTGTAATTTCATGACATTCGCATATCCATTTCATATATTCATGATTTTGTTGGTATATAGGATGCATGTTGTATTTATTCATATTCATATACTTAATGGATGAGTCGTAAAGTCGGCGGTATAGTGAGGTTCTCAAAGTTCGGCGGTAAAGTGGGGCGGTACAGTGAGTTGTCACCGTCTAAAGGGAAATGATCTCGGCCGGTATAGTGACAGATATATGGACCTCGTGAGTACCCTATAGATCATTACTATATGGCATGTCCTATAGCATATATGTACCGGGATACATATTGGCCAGTGCATTTCATTTCATTCAATCATTCTTTCATTATACTTTTTTTTTCTATTTGATTACATGCTTACATGTTTACTTATATGAAAATATGATTCTTAGTCATAATTAGGGTGTTTAGCAGTGTTAATCCACTATGTGCGATATATTCAGTCTTTATATGCTTTATGCATGGTTCCTTTGTTGTCGGCCTATGATACCTACAGAGTACTAATGGTTGTACTCATACTACACTTGTTGTACCTTGTGCAGATACGGATCTCTCCTCCAGTTCCAGGCCTCGTGGTTGATCTCGAGGTTATCTTATTCCAGATTCTAGGGTGAGCTACTGGTTGGATCTGCAGCCCTGGACCTATCTTTATCTTATTCTTTCTATTTACATTCCAAGAGAAGTATTTATTTCTGTAATTTCTAAGACTTGTAAGTTCTATTAGAAGCTCTTGTACAAGTTACACCAGGTTTTGGGGTTGTATAATAAGTTGTCTTTCCGCACCTTTTATATATATTAAGACCGTTGAATTGTATTCTTGATGTATTTAACTTTCAATTGGATTGACATCTTGGGGATGGTTCTCCTACCAGGGGGGCAATATAGATGTCATCATGACCCGTGAATTGGGTCGTGACAGAATGTGACCAAGGACTTATATTAATAAGTTTCTCTTGAGCATAAATCATAGTTGATATTGTCTTTCATCGCTCTTCACTCTGGAATAACTGCTCCTTGTCATAGTCATTTGAGTCATGTTTGTCCAATAAAAATCAAATACATCTTCGAATTCATATACTTCAGTACAAAGCAACAAAACCTCTGTTCTATCCTCTACATTTCCTTCTTTCCGACCCTCTTTTCAAGCATTTCACTGTTTTACCCTACCAAAATAAACTATTTTATTAATTTTCAAAAAAACAGGAATGAATAGGTTAGGGGATACAACATATAAACTAAACTGATATGGTGCAAATTAAAAAATAAGATACATGTGAAGGTGATATTTGGCATAAATATCTATGTTTTGTGTCACTTTACCGCTTATTTTTAGCATTTTAATCGCCTTAATTATAATTAAATTATTGTATTCAGATTTATTTTGGTATGTTTTGTGTGTGTAGGTACAACGAGGATAAATGAAGGATAACCGAGCATTTTTGGCAGAAATTGGAGGTGTTTGCACCGACACGAGGTTACGAGAGAATGCGCGCAGCCTAGGAAAACACCTGGGAACTGAAAGTCCACAGGTGTTGAGCATGCGTAGCGGAGGGGAGCTCACACGCATTGGATGTGCGTCACACATCAATCGCACAAAAATATCTGTCTGATTCTCCAAAGTCTGAAATCTAAGTAGATAACCACGTCGCATGCGCGATGCGAGTCCAATGCGGGTGTCGTGCAGTTTTTCCCAATTCAGTTGGGACTTGGTTTCATTAATTTAGATTCTTACCCTAGTTTATAAATAGACATTTTTATTATTAGAGAGTTGAGTTGAGATTTATTCTAAGACTTGTAAGTTGCCTTCTCTCATTCTTGTTGTCTTTATTTTATTTTTCTTCATAGAACCCTAGTTTTTCTCATGAATTCATTCATCGTTCTTTGAATCATAAGTAGCTAAACTTCTCTTTTCTAGGGTTATGGAAAAGACATAAAAGTTAGTTTAATGATTGATTTTTCTTATTATATTTTCATTATTGTGTTGCTTATTTATTCATGAGCTTAATTGTCTAATTACTTAATCAATAGTTAAACACTATTTATGATTTGTAGGTTGAACTTGAGAAATGGAACTTACTTTCGTAATAAGAATAAATAGAGCTTGTTCGTATTAATATGTTTCGCTATTGAGGATAGAGATATACCCTTTAGCCTTGCTTAGTTGGTTCCGGAGATTTAAATTCATTCTTGTTATTGTCTAGTGATCATAGAGATATAGACGTTAGAGTAGCATCTACAAGCTTATGAGAAATTCGGGAGATACTCATAAAGTTAACATCAATCCGTCAACAAGTAACATAGGAAATCGAATAGGTACAACTATCGGAAGACTTAACTGGATTGTCGTAAGCCATGACCCTGGATTGCATTCTCATGCGATAAACCTTACAGTCTTAGTCAAAATTGTCTCAGTTATAAAATACTCAGTTTTATTTATTTCTTTCAGTCATAGTTAGTTCCAATAAAACAATCTTGAATTTTACTCCCTCGAATAGTTATGAAAGAATTTGGATTAGTTGAGCAGTAGAAAGTCTAAGTCTCGATAAGTACGATATCTGGACTTCAAAATCCTATATTACTTGTCAATCGCGTATACTTGCGTGTGCATTTTGGAGCAACAAGTTTTTGGTGTCGTTGCCAGGGACTTAGAAAATTGTTACTATTTTTCGAGTTTGAATTCTATTAGCTCTATTCAAGTTTTTACACTTTGGTTCGTTTTGTGCATCTCATGAGATTGCTACGTTTTATGCCGAACACTCTGAGTCAGGGAAAACTATTGGTTAACTTTGATCCTGAAATCGAGAGGTTTTTTCGAAAGCAAACAAACTAGATGATGAGGTCCCTCCTAGATTAGTAGAAAATAGAGAACTTGCAGTGATAGAGATGGCACAACAGAATTGAGTCCCTGTATTAAATTCTGCTAGGCCTATCCTAGAGAATGCTGCTAATGCTATTGTCAAGCCTGAAATACATGGAAATTTTGAGCTGAAAGAAGGAATAGTGCGGCTGATATAAAACACATGTCAGTATATGGGTAAGCCTAGTGAAGACCCACATAAGAAACTGATGACGTTCGTCGAACTGAGTGAGAATTTAAATTATCATAATGTGTCCGACAATTATGTGAAATTGACATTATTTCCCTTCTCGTTGATTGGAGAGGAAAGGGAATGGTTGCATAACGAGCGGGCTGGGTCTATTACTTCTTGGAATATTCTATCGAGCAGGTTCATCAAAAAATTCTTCCCATCTAGAAAGACAAATGAGCTACAAGGAAAAATTGCTAACTTCGTGCAGCATGATTCAGAGTCGCTTCCTAAATCTTGGGAGAGATACAAGGGCTATTTGAGAGATTTTCCACACCATATGCTACCAAAGGATATAATTGCACATTATTTTGTTAAGGGGTTAAGGCATGATTCGCAGTCATTATTGGATGCTACAGCTCAAGGTAATATGATGAGATGAAGGCATTGTTGAATTTGGTGTCCGCAAATAATCAAGAGTACCAAGAAATAAGCCGCTATGTGATACCACAGAAAATCGTTGGTGTACTTCAGTTAGATGATGTTGCAGCTATTCGGGATAATATTGGGACACTTTGTAATGTTATTACCAGAGCGTTTCCTCATGTTCAATATATTCAGCAGGTAGCATGTGAATGTTGTGGTGAGCTTCATGATTATTCTAATTGCCCTATGAATCTCGAATCAGTCTATTATGGGGAAGCACAACCGTGGTGGTGGAAATTAGGGAAATTACTTCGGAAATAATTATAATCCTCAGTTTGGGAAGCAATATTTCTACAAGCGGAACAATTATCAGAAGCCTCAAGCTCAGCAGACTGACACTAATTCCATACAAGATATGATGAAACAATTATTAGCTTAACAACAGATGATGTAGAAGCAGAATCAGAAAGTTATAAGTGAAATGCAGAAATTTATTCATAAGCTTGAGCGTCAAATTGGTCAAATGGTTATGACTTAGAATGTCAGACCACAGGGTGCTCTTCTAAGCAATACTGAAAAGAATCCTAAAGAAGCATGTAAAGTAGTTAGTTTGAGCAATAGCAGAGAACTGGAAGAAGTGCCACCGAAGAACAAAAAGAAGGCGGAAGTTGAGCTTATTCCCGCCAAGAGAGCTGAGCCAGAGCAGATAGTCGCAGAGTAGCCGTCAGAGGTATTGGCTAGACCATCACCACCTTTTCCACAGAGACTTCAGAAAAAGAAGGCAGATTCGACTTGCAAGAAATTTCTTAAAATTATAAAATAGGTACATATCAACATTTCTTTAGTGGAGCTTTTGCAAGAAATTTCAAAATATGCTAAGTACATCAAGGATGTTGCAAATAAGAGACATTGGACAGAGTATGAGACCATAACACTTACTGAAGAGTGCAGTTCTAGAGTGAGGAGTAAGATTCCACCAAAGTTGAAAGACCCGGGCAGCTTCACTATTTCGATCACTATTGGTAATATCGAGGTTGGGTTGGCATTGCGTGATTTGGGTGCTAGTATTAATTTGATGCCCACCTTTGTGTTCCGAACGTTAGGATTGGTTGAGCCAAGACCAACAATAGTCACTTTGCAATTGGCGAATAGATCTTTGGCATATCCGGATAGTATTATTGAAGATGTTCTTGTGAAAGTGGGGCCATTAATTCTGCCAGTAGACTTCATTATTCTTGACTATGTGGCCGATATTAATGTCCCTCTCATCATGGGAAAGGGATTCTTAGCGACCGTTGATGCAGTTATTAGAGCTAGAGATGGGAAGATGTCCATAACAGTAGATAGGCAAGAGGCGATATTTGACTTATTTAAAGCAACTATGTTGCTACCCCATTATGAAGAATTGAATATGATCACAGTGATGTAGTCCAAACTTACACATGCAGAGCTAGATCACTTTCTGGCTTCTAGAGATCCTTTGGAGATAGCCTTGGTATATGGTGAGGATTTGATGGAAAATGAGAAGGTCGAAGAGTGTCTTCACATTATTCACACTTCTTGTGCGTATTTATGAGCCAATACGCCTTTTGAAGAGTTGGACAAACATGAGTCTTGAAAGAAGCCGAAACCGTCTGTCGAGGAGCTCTGGTTCTCTAACTGAAGTTGTTTCCTTCTCATCTGTGTTATGCTTTCTTGGGTAGTGGTGACACATTGCCTGTAATCCTCTCTGTATTTTTTACTAATGTACAGGTTGAACGTGTGATGCGACTATTGAGAGATAGAATCTGAGCTCTTGGATGGATCATAGCTGACATTCAAGGCATCAACATTTCTTTTTGTATGCATAAAATATTTTTGGAGGAAGATGGTGTTACAGTTCGCTTTTACGCTGAGGCTTAAAAGCTACTGGATAACTTGTGGACTCTTGGAATATTATTTTTTAGAGTTGCCACCTAATTTATATGAAAAACTAGAAAAATCATATTTTAAAGGATTTTTCAAAAATAAAGAAAACTCCTAAATTTAAACCAAAGTTCAGGTAAGGGTTCAAATGACTCCCCAGAAAAGCTGTTAGGCACCCTGGTGTTAAAGATTCGTAAGATATGGTTGACCTCGGATCGTATATAATAAAATTTACTTTAAATTGCTTAAAATGTTTAAAATATTGCAAGTAATGTCATTCAAATATCCTTTGCAAAATTCCTTCTTTTGACAAAGTAATTCCTTGTTTTCTTTTTTCACCAAAAGAGATAATAAAATACTTGTATATTTTATGTAAAATAGAGAATTAGAATATAACTTAAATAAAAAATAAAATCTTGATTTTATAAAAGAGGTCAATCAATAAAGAGTTTGTTTCCTTAACCCAAACTATAATTTATAAAGGATTTCCCATTTTTACGAGAATAATTAATTACTAACTTGATTAAAACACATTAATTCAAAACTTTATTTTAAAATCATGCCAAATTTGAGGGAAAACCATATATTTTTGCAAGTTTAAACCAAGTTATTTCCATTTATTTGCAAAGTATTAATTCAAAAGATTTAAGAATATATAAGCAAAATATCCGAAAAATCAATTCTTCATTAATTATCCAAAAATGAGCATTTTATTTATTTTAAAAATAGATAAAATAGTTATTCTATATAATTACGTCCTATTATACGGGTTCCACTAATACTTAATGTTTTACAAATAAACAAATACATAAATGAAATAAAGCAAACGGGTTGGTAGGTATACCGGCCCACCAATCATCGTATATAAAAGAAATCCAATTTCTAGGCCATGTTTATTCATGGTCGGACCTTCTACCATTTTTACCTATGCTTGGGCCGTCGGACAGCATTCCGGACTCGCTCAAAAAAAATATTGTTGGGCCCCTAGACCCAACGGCTCTAGTATCACACAGAACAAAAATAGGTGGGCTCCGAGGGCCCATGGCCATGCAAAGGGAGGGGAAAACAAATATATTAGTTAGCAAGCATTCAAAATTATCAATATATAAACAAACATCGTTAATTGAACTAGACATCTACTTTGTATAGATTATAGCAAACCAAATAAACAGGCCAGTGAGCCCAAAGAAACAACAGTCCAAACACTTTATCCTACTACCTAGGCCTGGCAGAACACACCATACGTAAAAAACAACAACGGAAGGTCTAAAACGGCCATTGTTCGACTTCAAAGGAAGGAAATAAACAAAGACCAAACCAAATACATATTCAAATATATTTCAGAAGCCCATTTTTTGACATAAGCTCAATCATTTAAATACATGATATACAAAGATGTATGATATACCTAGGGATAGACGAAGATATACAACTTTTGTATACACTAGGTGTATACTTGGGCTTTATACCTTAAAGTATACCATTTGCATACTCAACAATTCAAACAAAAATAAGAAAACCAAATATAACCAGTTCATAGATGCAGATGAGATGAACAGGCATTCAAGGGCATCATGTGATGGGCCATTGACAAATTGTAGCAGAGTATAGAAGATTACACCAAGTATGAAGAGGGAGGAACACAGAGTCGTCTTAATGGTTCATACACATAAAAACCAAACCAATCACATTAGCAATTTAGTCTCATATTTCAGGCAGGTATGAACAAAGAGAGAAGGTTGTCCCAAGACACATAAGTTGAACCAAACTACCAGATTCCAGATCTTCCCAATTCAGAAAGGAAAAACAATCTGGATGAGCACAGGAGATGGCCAATGTATACCAAAACATCTGAGGACAAGCATGCTTATATGAACAGGCTTGCAAACCAATAGTAAGGCAAACATACATGTTCTTTGATCAGGAAACTAAAACATGGGAACATAATTTAACAAGAGACAAAGACATTTACCACAAAAACCTATTCTAATCATTTCTGGTTAAACTTAGGTAGCTACAACACTTAATTAATCTATATATGCTATTATATGATCAAAGTTTACCCAAAAAGAAATGGTACTCACCAAGGAGGACCATGGCTTAAAATGATTTAGACTAGACTCAACCAAAATACAGAATACCATATATAGACAACTTTCCCTCAATTTAGCAGGCAGGGCAAAGCACAAGTACCATTTAACAATTCATATATCATGGAATGGTACAGAGGAGACTAGAGAATATTATGTGCTATCATGGAGATGTTTAATGATGGGAAACAGGCAGGGCAGCTACACAGCTTACATGATGATCAAATTATGATGCAATATGACTTATAGGATGCTAATATGGAGGCATTTTGCACTTACAAGCAAGGATAAGTGTAATAGCCAGTCTAGCAAGTAGGATTAGCATACAAGACTAGTCAAATAACCCCATCAAACATACAGAGAGAGTGATGGTCCAACTAAACATATGTGATCATGCGCATGCTATATACTGATCACAAGGACATCTCAGAAGAAGACACCACATTCTTAGGCTAGTATACACATAGATATTCCAAACTGTCACAAGATGATTCAAGTAATAGCATAGGCATGAACTAAGTGGAGCTAACTAGGTAAGACAATGACATAAAATGAATCAAATACCTTTCATGCTAAGGTGGGGGAGGGGTGTTTTGACATTTAAACAAATATCACAAGCTTACATACAGTTCAGTGGAGCCTTAAAATGCATAGAAATAAACTAATCCATCAATCACAGGAGATATTTCAAGCATACAGATTCATTTAAAGTCAAGGCATGCACACATGGTCTTAATCATGCTATTCATTGGTCATAATTACACTTCTAAACATATAGCAAGGTCAAAATGATCTCCAAACAGTCTTTCTAGGTTTAATGATCAACATGATATGGCTATTAAGTACGTTATTCCTGATTACAGACTCTCAAACATACCATAATATTTCATACCCTAACAGATTCATACAAGAACCCAGAAGCTAACATGGATAAGCACAAGTCTCTTCCTTCTATCTTTTATTTCTATATTCATGCTCATAGGTCTATAACATATTGAGGGGAAGGGGTGTTTGTACTCCCAAACGTACACTCAAGTATACGTGGTTGACAAGTAATATAGGATTGAAGTCCAGATATCGTACCCCCAGGGACTTGTACTTTTCTACTATATATCTAATTCAAATTCGTTTGTAACTATTTAAGAGAGTAAAAATCCATGTGTTTTGTTAAACTAACTATGACTCAAAGAAATAAGTAAGATTGAATAATTTTGTGACTGAGACAATTAAGATTAAGACCGTAAGATTTATCAGATGATGATGGAATCAAGGATTATGACTTTCGACAATCCATTTAGTCATCCGAGAGTTCTACTTATTTCAATTTCCTGGGTTACTAGTTGACAGGTTGATTTTAATTTATGAGTATCTTCCAAGTTGCTCACAATCTTGTAGATGCAACTACAACACCTATATTCCTATGGTCATCAGAGGTAACAAGAACACATATATATCTCTATATTTAACTAAGAAAGGCTAAAGGGTATATTTCTATCCCCAGTAGCAAAACACATAAATACAAACACGCCCTATTTATTCTTATTACGCATGCAAATTCCCTATCCCTAGTCTAATTCACACGCCACAGACAGTGCTCAACTAATTCGTCAATTAATCAAAAAATTAAGCTCAAGAATAAATAAGCAACCCAATAATGGAAATCTAATATGCAAAATTATCATTAAACCAACATTCATGTCTTTGCCACAACCCCAAAAATTAAAGATATTAGCTACTCATAATTCGAAGAACGGCAAAAGAATTCATGAAATAACCTATGGTTTATGGATAGAAAATAAGAAAACTTAAAAAAAATAAAAATAAGAGCAGTTTACAAGTCTCAAAAATATCCCAGCACGTCATTTACATTGATAAAAACATCTATTTATAGTCTATGTTAAAACTAAAATAAGTAGACCAAATCCTGATGAAAATAGAAAACCAAACGCCGATGTGTGGCACCCCTGCGACGCGGAGGTGCCGCATATGAAGGAAAAGATTCCTGCAGTTTGTTGACATGAGGCACCCACGCAACGCGGAGGTGCCGCAGATGTGGTCAATCTCTGTAATATTTTTGTGCACTTGTGGCACCCATGTGACGCAAGGGTAGTGCACATTTTTTCAGTGATTCAATTTCATCCTGAAATTCTCCCAAATCATCGTCATAATGCTCGGAATTCATCAAATATGCCTCGTGGAGCCTGAAAACACAAATACCGCAACATAAGCTCAGTTATAGCAAATCTAATGCAAGAGGTATGGCTAAAGTGCTAAGAAACCGAGGAGAAATGACACAAAATATAGATATTTGTGCCAAATTCACCACCCCCACCCCCCACTTAGACTTTGCCCGCCCTCGATCGAACACTTATCAATGATCAAGCTATAACAGTTTCAACCATGTCATTCAAACAGGTCTACTCAGGCTTCGGCTAATTCAAAATAGTTCAAAGTTTAAACAATTAGCGAAAACTTATGAAAGTCATGCCAAAGTTCAAAATTTCAATTTAGATTTACCAAAAACCAACCATCTCAAAAACACGTTACTTTTAGGAACATATGACTCAACGACACCACTTAAAAATGCAACTAACCAAGAATTCAACATTTCACCACTCTATTGTCAATTATGTGCCCTCATCGAAACAGAGTTGTCCATATCTCACACGAATCAAATAGAATATATATCAATGGACATAAATTCAACAAATACGCTCACTCTCACAAAGAACATCACACGCCAAATACGACGATCCATAAGCTTGCCCACAGTGTAACCGTTTCACTAATACAAGTGTGTTGAACCTACGATCAAGTAGGACTTAATGGGTTGTAATGTAAGCTATGATGGGGGGTAGGACATATTTGGATAATAGTGACTAAACTCCCTAAGCAATTTAATACACACAATACTTAGCATTTTTCACACTTTCTTTACAAACCAACAACCACACCAACCAACAGAAATATTTTCCTGAATCACACCCCTCTGGTTCTTTATATTTAAGCACCAACTTGTCGACAACACACGTTAGAAGAGAACTTTTTCTTGATGAACAACTACAAAATATTTTTTTAGATTTTAACCTTTTTCTACCTCTTTTTTTCTCTCTTCAATTCCCAACTAATCAATTGTACTTTTTCTTTTCATTCGGTGACCCAATAGACTTCACTAGATCTCAACCAACAACCAGTCCCCCTTTTTTTCTTCACATCCCAATTCCTGTCACATAATTAATTAAAGTGCTAACGGAGTACATGGGGTCAAAAATCAAGTTAATTAGAATGAAATGGTATGACTCATCGACTGCTATCAAAGAAAAAGATAAAGGTTCAACGGGTTAACTAGGATAATATTTACATATTGGAAGGATAAGATGATTCAGGCTATTTAGGCTAACAAAGAAATGCCTCTATCACTTTCTTAGTCAACAAACTTTATTTCACTTCACGAACACACGGGGCAAGTTCTAGACATCAATACAAGATATGGATTAAACAACATATCCTTACACACACATGGCACAAAATCAACGCAAGAGGGATCCAGTTGTCCGTTGAATAAAAAAACAACATATTAACAATGTCAAGTGGGTCATAAATGAGTCAAACAAAATACAAGTTAAGTGTTTCGAGAAAGGTTATGTATTTTTTCAAGGCATGCTTTCACAAAATAAATCAAGAATCGCTAAATTGTCAATATTTCACATAACTCAAGCATTTGAATGGTCTTAACCTATGGACTAATTTTCCCTCAAGAAGGTTGTCATCCACCCATCATTAGGAAAACCCTTTCTATGACTAAAAAGACAAATCAAACTACACTCGGTTCAAAGGCCCCCTCTCGAGAAAGAACTGAGGCCATAAAAAAATCCAAGGGGGCGGATGATGTAGGCCACTAATGAGGGATAATGGACTTCCTTTACTTCGTAACAAAGGAAAATAAAAGAAAGAAAAGCCTTTTTGGAATTATTTTCATTTTTCTGATTTTGTTTTCGACACTAAGACTCAACCTACTAAAAAATCCTACGGCATATTTTATCATCATCCTCAACCTTAGTATGCCCTTGATGCATATAGATGGAAAATTTAAAAAATAAGCAAAGCAAGAAATACTCTTCGGGGTCAACTAGGGCCTAGCTAGCAGCATAATCCTCAACATCAAGGGTCGGGATGACCCCACACTTAAGCTCAAACATGGTCCTCAGCTTCAACTTCAGATACACAGACTTCCCTTAATCTGCAAAATAAAATTAAAAAAAAACGTAACACTATAAAATAAAAATACAAGCTGGGTTGCCTCCCAACAAGCGCCTGATTTAACGTCGCGGCACGAAGCGAATCAACTTTTCCCTCAACTTTGACGATATGAATTGTGCCCCCAACAGGGCATCTAGTCTGGGACTATGCTCCTGTGATGGAGGTACAAATATAACTAGACCAAGTAACTAATTTCACATTGTGCACTTCTTGGTCTTTATATGAGGTAGGTAATTCTTTGGTTCTAGCACAATAAATTCAAGAATACAAGCACTTTGTTCCTCACCCTTTGACTCATCCATAGGCTCAAATGGCTCGATTACTATCTTACTATCTAAACACAATGTGGAAAAATGATTGGAATGCGGTTTAATGTGCCCAAACTCATGAATTGTACTACTATTTGCATCCCCATACAAACTAGAGTCCTCAAAAATAATATTTTCTACTTCCCCATATGACTCTCTAGTGCATTTTTCTCAACACTGGCATCATTAATGAAAGTATGGTCTAATGATCGGTATTCTCGTTTTAGCTCATCAATTTGGTCTAGGAGATCTTTTTCAGCTTCACACAACTCATCACTAAATTGTTGGGCGTTATACACATCAACCTTTGCACTCAAATTTGCATTCATGTTGTACACAGCCAAGCCAAACCTGTCAATTTCTTGTGCAAGATCAACTCTCTCCTTATATCAATCATTCACCAACGTTGTTAGTAAACAACATCGTCAGTATATTCCCATAGTGGATAATATTCGTCATAATACCAACCTTTACTCACATATTCAAATTTAGACTTCCAAAATGTCAGGTCATGACAAGACCAAAAATACTAGCCATAAGAATCTTTCGTCAATCAAGCGTTTTCATCAATGACCTTACCTCCATATTTTCCATCCCTAGATGTCATGCTGAGAGAACTAGAAACGTACTACGACAAAAAAAAAATCACAAAAACAAAAATATTTACAAATAAAAAAAACTTGAATATAGCTAATGAAATTCAAACTCGAAAAACAGTAAATTTTTGTAAGTCCCCAGCAACGACGCCAAAAACTTATTGCTCCCAAATGCACATGCAAGTATTCTTGGTCAACAAGTAATATATGATTGAAGTCTAGATATTGTACCCATAAAGACTTATACTTTTCTACTGTCTATTTAATTCAAATTCATTCGTAACTATTCAAGAGAGTAAAAATCCAGGAGTTTTATGAAACTAACTATGACTGAAAGAAATAAGTAAGATTGAGTAATTTTGTGACTGAGACAGTTTAGACTAAGACTGTATGATTTTATCAGATAATGATGAAATCCAGGGTTACATCTTTTGACAATCCAATTAGTCTTCCGATAGTTCTACTTATTTTGATTTCCTGAGTTACTAGGTGACGGGTTAATTTTAACTTTATGAGTATCTTCCGAGTTGCTCACAAGTCTGTAGATGCTACTATTACACCTATATTCAAGTAACAAAAACACATTTATATCTCTGTATTCAACTAAGCAACGCTAAATGATATATTCCTATCCTCAATAGTGAAACGTATAAATACGAACAAACCCTATTTATTTTTATTACGCATACAAATATCCTATCCCTAGTCCAATTCACACGCCACAAATAGTGCTCAACTAATTCATCAATTAATCAAGCAATAAAGCTCAAGAATAAATAAGTAACCCAATAATGAAAATAAAATATGCACAAACTATCATTAAACCAACATTCATGTCTTTGCCATAACTCCGAAAATTAAGGAGATTAGCTTCTCATGATTCTAAGAACGTCAAAAGAATTCATGAAATAACCTAGGGTTTATGGATAGAAAATAAGAAAACTAAAAAAAAACAATAAGAGCAACTTACAAGTCTCAAAAATATCCCACACCGTTTACATTGATAAAAATATCTATCTAGATAAAACTAAAATATGTAGACCAAATCCCGATCAAAATAGGAAATGCAGACGTGACGTGCGGCACCCTTGCGATGCGGAGTCGCCACAGATGAAGGAAAAGTTGCATGTAGTTTGTTGATGTGCGGCACCCACGCGATGCGGAGGTGCCGCAGATGTGGCCAATCTTTGTAATTTTTGTGTGCACTTGCGGCACCCATACGACGCAAGGGTACCGCACATCTCTTCAGTAAATCTGCCTCGTGGAGCCTGAAAACACAAATATCACAACATAAGCTCAATTATAGCAAATCCAATGCAAGAGGTATGGCTAAAGTGCTAAGAAACCGAGAGACGACGCAAAATATAGATATTTGTGCCAAATATTAGTTTTCTAAATCAAACCAAATCTATCATTTACCAACCATAGTAATACAGAGGTCATTATAACAATTTTTTGCTCCTAGATTGCTTAACAAGACCCTAAAATCTACATCCTCATTTATTCCCACCAAGTAATCAAAACAAAAGTACACCCAGGTCCCAAACTTGCACAAACCAAGGCCAAACATTTTTATCAGTCCATCTCTAACCAAATCAGATGTCAAACAGTAATGTATACAAAGTATAATGCTAAAACAAGCTTAAGATAATATATTTAGATACTGGAACACCTAGCAACACTTGAAAGCAACAAACATCACAGCCTTCCTAACTATGCAAGCATTATACTACTAAACAATGCAATATTCAATGTAATAACTTCCATTTAAACCTAATATATGATCCACTAGGCTAAATACACACTTAGAGTAATCAAAAATGAACTAATCATATCTTAATATGGCAAACACAGTAATCAAAGATAAACACCACTAAATACACAACTAAGCAAAATAAGAAACACATAAACATCTACTAAAACATAGAAATAGGCTGGAATTTAAAGGAAATCAAGTTTACCTTCTTAATGTGCAGCCGTAGTCAAGAATCCGGAGTGGAAAGCTTTTTATCCAATTCCCACGAACTCAAGCCACACACAAACAAATAAAAGGGTTTAAAATTTAACTTCCCCAAAGTTATCGAGGTCTAGGTTTTCGGGAAAAGGCTTAGAAAAGTGTTGAATGTCGGAGGAATATTGGTCGAGAATATGATCAAAATAGACCAAAGGTCGAACTCCTGAAATATGAAGCCAAAGGGTTCCTTTTACAGGACCCCAAGAGACTCAGAATTGGATTTCCATCGATGTGGGATAAAAATTAGGGCATTTTTCCTTTCTCTTGAGAGATTGAGTCGAATCCAGTTGGACTCGAAGGAAAATGAACAAAACTCATTAAGGTTTCGTCCTTGGTTGACCGGAAAAGAAAAAGAGAGAGAGCACGTGAGCTTACCAGTCATGGTAGAGGCGCGGTGGAGAGAGGGAGATGGATACAAGAGTCATTAAGACTCTTGCTCGAAATGGCCATACAAACTAGAGACAAAAGCAACGTACATTGAAGCTTTGCCATTAATGGCGGATAACAATAGCAAATGGAGGGAGGCGTTAGGGTTTGAGAGCCCTTTTTGGGAATATGAACCAAATTATCTCTATTTCGTGGGTTAAAGGAACCTTTCGGCTGGGCCTTGGTCCAATATGGACTGGGCTCAGCCGATAATTAAAAGGAGATTGCCCAATATTAATAAATGAAAGGGGTTGGTCATTTGAGATATTTTGCAAATGTGGCTGCGAGGTGAAATAACAAATATCCTCTTCAATTTCTATGGTAGCCAAAATGGCCAATTAAAAATCAATTAGAGCTAAAATTGAAGCCGTGTTTTAAATAAGAATCATAAAATGTAAAATCTTAAAGTTTGAGATAATTTTAATAAATAAAAATGAGAGGCTATTTGACACCGTATTTAATTAATCAATTTCTTTAATTTCATGGAGTAAAATATTTATCAATTTAATAGTAATTAATTTGGACAATCAATTAAATAATTATCCTCTTTAATTTATAAGAATTGACAGATATTTCTCAAAAATATGTAAAATATGCAAATGATATATAATAATATATTCGATGGTATTTTGCCAAATAAAGTGGCAAAATATCACCGAGATAATTTTGCAAAATCATTTTTGCTTTGTAAAATGCATATTTTACTCCGTTCATGACTCGAAAACTTTGAGTGATTAAATTAAATATTCTAGGGTAAAAATTAGGTGTCAAAAACTGCCCCTTCATTTTTCGGGGATGGCGGGACCATTCATGAACAACGAAATTTGAAAAACCTGATTTTTACCAACCAAGTAAAAAATGCTTCTCGATTTTTGCGCAACATTTTTTGGAATTGTGGCAAGACCCCGATTTATGGGTTTCCTACATATCGTAGACTATATGAGAATTTAGGCCACCTGTACTTCGATACAATGAGGAATAAATAAAGCAAAATTTTAAAAACGACTCTTGTTGGAATGTGACCGGTTCTCTAGTATTGAGTCCGCCTACATATCCCCGATTTCGGGAATCGTGTCACTTGTACTTTGACTTAATCAGACAAAGAGGTTATCTCTTATGTGGGAACTCCTCTAAAATAAATGAAAACAAGTGTGGATGAGCGTGATATAGAGTGACTTCTAACTCCTGTCCAAAGAGCTTGACTCTCGTGGAATCTTGTCTCGACCAGCTGCGCAAGAAAAATTTCCACGTTGCTCCGCATGCACATGGATCTAGTTGAGTTACTCTAAACCTGTTTCCATTTCCCTAGTAACATCGTGGGATGTTTTTTATTTTTGATTTTGAGTTGATGTCTTCTCGACACTGTTTGACACTTATTGTAGATGAATGACCCTCTCGGCATTCTTATATGGCTTGCTTTGCTGAGTAGTTTTCCTATATGTCGTCCTGATTTTTGGAATGATTAGTCCGGTCTCCTCAACCAGATTTACATCGTTCTGATTCTTGAAGAGAATATTGCGACCTTCCGACCGAATTTATATCGCCTTGACGTTGAGAATGAATAATGCGGTCTCTCTAATCGGATTTACACCGTTCTAACTCTTGAAGACGAACACTACAACCTCCTGACTGGATTTATGTCATTTGACTCTGAGAATGAACACTGCGGCCTCTCTGACCGGATTTACACCATTTTGGACTCTTTGAGTGAGCATTGTGGCCTCCTAACTGGATTTACATCGCTTGACTCTGAGAATGAATATTGCAGCCTCTTTGATCGGATTTACACCGTTCTGGACTTAAGAGCGAACATTGCAGCCTCTTGACCAGATTTATGTGGCTTGATTCTAAGAATGAACATTGCAGCCTCCTTGACCGGATTTACACCGTTCTGCACTTTTTGAGCAAACATTGCAACCTTCTGACCGTATTTATGTCGCTTTACTATGAGAACAAACATTGCGGCCTTTCTAACCGAATTTACACCATTTTGGACTCTTTGAGCGAACACTAAGGCCTCCTGACCGGATTTATGTCGCCTTGACTTTGAAAATATATATTGCGGTCTCTCTGACTGGATTTACACCGTTCTGGACTTAGGAGAGAACATTATGGCCTCCCGATCGGATTTACGTCACTTGACTCTAAGAACGAACATTGCGGCCTCTCTGACCGGATTTACACCGTTCTGGACTATTTGAGCGAACACTGTAGCCTTTTGACTGGATTTGCGTTACTTGACTGATGCAAGTAAGGAGGGATGTTGATGGATAAGTGGTTCAGGTCTTGGTTATATTCGGGTTGACCCAAAATTGGATGCCAAAGTAGGGGGTCTCGGGTTCTCCGCTTAGTCGGGCAGTGTGGTGTTTGGTGGCTATTTTGGGTAGTTGTGTTTGGAGTCGAGCTTAGGCATTTTGTGGAGTTTTAACGGGTGTGTTGAGGGTTAGGGTGATGATTGGGACTTGGTGGTTTAGTTATGGCAAGGCCACGAAAATGAACCGAAACAGTGAGGTCTCGGCACGGTTGGTTTTGGTGGACTGTTTGTTGTTGTCAGGCTTGAACGATTGGATACATATAGTCTCGGGTAGTGACCTTTATAGTGGATGTTAGGGAGGTGTTTTGGGACTTGGTGGTGAAATGATTGAAGTGGTTTGGACGAGGGATGAACACGGAATGCGAGGTTCAAGTCCGAGTACACACTATTGGAGGTTTGATTTAGTTAAGTGTTTGGTTCAGTTGTTATGGTTTAAGTGAGGTACGGTTGATATGTCAAGGATATGTACACGGGTTTTTTAATTCCCGAGTCGACACCAAGATAAAGGTGACCAATTTCACAAGGACTTGATCGGGGTTACTAAGGACAAGCCCGAATACAAATGAAGTAAGGGTGGCCGGAAACCTTAAGATAGACACTAGGCTTAGGTTAGGTTGAATCACACAAGTTCCAACGTTCACTTGCAACCAAGGGGGTTCCTTAAGCTTGGGATTAGCTAAGTCACACAAGTATTAACCAAGCTTACACCGAAGGGAGGGTGGTTCACACAAAAACCGTGGTCCACAGAAGGACCGATTGATGTAATCAACATACAAGTTGAAAACACTCAAGTTTATATTTCACTCAATATTCAACATCTCTATTTACAACATCTTAAGGGTCCTATTTATAGTAGCGTAGGGGCCTTTCTAGAAGATAAACCAAAGGACACAAAATACACAAAGGCTATCTCGGCCGAATGGGAACAAGTGGGGACGGGTTCGGACTTTCTTATTTCCCAATGAGGTTCTTGGCCATGATGAGAACAATGGGAAAGGGTTTGGATTTTCTTGGAGATAAAGTTGAACTCAAACTCCTTCATACCCTTGTTCTGGCACCCAAGTAGAAGAGTGCATGAATTTGGCTTCTCAAGAATCTCATCTTCTTGGAACTAGTTTGGAAGCTTCCATTCCTTTCACAAGAGAGTGGTTCTCGACCAACGCTTCCTCTCCCCTAGGCCGAGCTTGACTTCCTCTAGTTGGCTCTTGACTTGTCTTCTTGGAAGTCTCTTATCCTTTCAACTTTGTCGGCCAAGTCATCACTTGTCCTTGCCATTGTGTACTGTTGGCCAAGTCACCTTACTCATTCCCTTACAAGGCATTGATTATGTCCTAAGGGAAGCTAAGGGTTATTACATAGTTTTAATATGTCCTAATATAACTAGTAACTAGTCTAGAATTTAAAGACAATAAACTAAAGGCATGGTCTCGGCCAAGACCAACACAAAGGCCGAATAAAAGGTTGTCTCCTAAGATAATTAAGTAATGGTTCCTAATCTGCCCCAAAGTCCATGCCATTCTCGCCCTTAACCATGGGTCGATGACCAACTTTTGACACCATCAGTCCTTCGTTTAACAACTTGCATCGAGAAGCTAAGTTTGGACCCTTTCTTGCATCATTGACTCTGAAAATGAACACTACGACCTCTTTGAGCGGATTTAAGCTGTTTTGAACTCTTTGAGCGAACATTGCAGCCTCTTGATCGGATTTACGTTGCTTGACTATGAAAACAAAGGATGCAGTCTTCTGACTAGATTTACACCATTCTGAATTGGGACCGAACATTGTGGCCTCCTAACAGGATATATGTCGCTTGACTCTGAGAACGAATATTGTGGTCTCTTTGACCGGATTTACACTATTCTTGACTTAGGAGCGAACACTGTAGCCTTCTAACAGGATTTACGTCGTTTCGACTTTATATGACTCTCATGGTCGGACTGTTTCTTCTTTTTCCTTCATATAGGTTGTGAATCTCTCAATCTGATTATCACTTTGTCTATTTGTTGGTTGTGACCTTGATGGTCTATTTGTCTTTCGTTCATTTGTTGGTTGTGACCTTCTCAATCTGATTATTTTTTGTTCATTCATAACCTTTTGTTTCTGTCTATGCCGATTGTGGCGCTTTTCCCTATCATGAAAACATGAAAAAATGTGTTATCGTCTTCTGGCGACAAACTGGACCCGCATCTACAGAAAAATTGTTAGTTTTGGTTGAGGTTTGCTCATGTCATCAGTTCTCCTCTTCTTGTTCTGCTAGGTCACGGTATTCCATTCTGGTTCCAGACTCGGCAGCATGAGATATTTGAGTTTAGTAAGAAAATATTTTGAATATTTGAAACATATTGATTTAGAAAAATAAATAAATAATTTTTTTCAAAACTCTTATTTTAAATGCCATGACATGCGCTTTCGAAGCGAGACTTCCTCATTGGTTTTGTAGAATGTTTGAGATCTCCTCAAAAAAGTTGCCCCAGTTTGAAGCTTGCTCCATTGAACTCTCGCTGTGACTTGATAGCGAAGGAATTTTCGAGACCCCCTAAAAAATTCTACTTAGTTACAAGCTTTCTATCAGTTGATGCTCTTTGAGTCTTCTTGGAAGGAACGTTTGTGACCCTCTCAAACATTCTGCCCCAGTTGAAGCTGCGAATGATGATCCTCTCCATTGAATCTGTCTTCGGGTAATTTTGAGATCTTTCTCAAAATTCTGCCCCTGTGGCTTCCTAAGGGTTTCTTTGGTTTTTCTATTGGCGCGACCGAGTTTAGAGAGTGCCTATGTTACATGTCGCAGCAGGAATCAGGTCGAAAGTAGTTCGAAATAAACATAATTGGGTTTTCTAATAATATAACGGGATCCGAAGTGGACTGCCTACGTATCCCGCCTAGGTGGAAATTAGGTAATTGCGTAATTCATAACACATGAAAGAAGTCATTTTGAATTTCATTCTATTACAAGGAAAAGACCAGAACCCTTCACGGGTTCCTCTACATACCTCTGCTACAAGAGATAAGTCTTGATATAGGGATTACAAGTAAATAAAAATGTGTACATAGAAAAATGTGCATTCACGTGTAATATATCTTAATTGCATCCGAGTTGATTGTTTTGGGCCACTCTTGGCCGTCCATTTCTGCTAAGACCAATGCTCCTCCTGAAAGTACTTTGCGGACTACGTAAGGGCCTTGCCCATTTGGCACAAATTTCCCTTTGTATTAGTCTTAATGAAGGAATACTCTCTTATGTACCAACTGTTTAATTTGGAAGATTCACGCTCTGACCCATTTGTTGAAGGTGCGGGTTAATCTTTGTGGGACAATTGACCATGACACACAGTGATCAATTACTTTTTGTCAATTAAGGTCAATTGTTCATACCTTTTTCGAACCCATTCTGCGTTATCTAACTCTGCTTCTTGGATAATCTGAAGTGACAGTATCTCGACCTTGATCGGGATGACTGCTTCTAGTCATAGACTAGCAAGCACGGTGCAAATTATATCGAAGTTCTGGTTGTGGTTTTGTACCCAAGCAAAGCATAAGGTAATTATTCATGCCAACATTTATAGCTGTCTGTCATCTTTTGTAGTATCCTCTTGATATTCTTGTTGGCGACTTCTAAAACTCCGCTCATCTGCGGTCTGTATGCTGTTGAATTCCGATGAGTTATGTAAAATTGGTCACATATATCTTTCATCATGTTACCATTCAAGTTCATGCCATTATCCATGATGATATATTCTGGGATGCTGAATCAACAAATGATGTTGTTCTTCACGAAATCAACTATTACATTCTTGGTTACTGATTTAAGAGATGTAGCCTCGACCCATTTGGTGAAATAGTCTATGGCCACTAAGATGAAATGATGTGCATTGGTTTTTGTTGGTTCGATTGGTCTAATGACATCCATGCCCCCAAGCAATGAACAACCAAGGCGAACTCATGGCATTGAGCTCGTTTGGTGAGACTCTGATCAGATCTTTGTGTATCTAGCATTGGTGACATCGTTGCACAAATCTGGAACAATTAGCTTCCATAGTCATCCAATAATATCTGATGCGCAAAATCTTCTTGGCCAGCAAAAAACCATTCATGTGGGGTTCGCAAGCCCAAACATGCACTTCTTTTAGTAGTTTGGTAGCTCCTATAACATCTATATATTTGAGAAGTCCTAAATCTGGCATTCTTCTGTAGAGCACATCTTTCCTTAGAAAGAAACAGTTGGCCATCATTCGGAGGATTTTCCTCTGATTGCTGATTGTACCTTCAGGATATTCTCCTTTGTCTAAGTAGGCTATCAAATCAGTGTACAATGGCTTGCCATCGGGCTCTGCTTCCATATGTGAACAATAAGCATGTCTATCCTTCAAGCTTATCTAAATTGAGTCAATATGGCTACTTTCAGGATGTTGTATCATATAGGCTATAGTAATGAGAGCATCTGCAAACTCATTTTGCGCTCTAGGTGTATGTCAGAACATAATCTTTCTAAATATTTTGTTCAGTCTTTTGATGAAGTTGACGTATAGCAGGATTTTGACATTCTTCGTCGCCCATTGTCCTTGTACTTGGTGGATCAACATATCTGAATGACCTATTACCAGCAACTTGTCGATGCCTCTATCAAGCGCTATTTGGAGGCCAAAGATGCAAGCTTCATATTCTGCTATGTTGTTAGTACTTCAGAAGGTGAGCTTGGCGGGCATTGGATAGTACTGTCCTAATTCTGATATTAGCACTACTCTGATTCCCTAATCTTGATAGTTGACGACACCGTCAAAGAACATTCTCCATCTTGAATAAGGTTCTTCTTCTCCTTCGTTAACTACTAGTATCTCTTTATTTGGGAAGTATGTTCTATGTAGTTCTACATTGTCGTCCACCAGGCGTTCGATGAGAAAGTCAGCCAATGTTTTCCCTTTCACATCTATCTGAACCACATACACGATGTCGGACTCACTTAGAAACATTTTCTATTTAGACAACTTTCCCACAAGAATTGGTTGGTGAAAAATGTACTTCAATGGGTCCATTCTGGAGATGAGATGGGAAGTGTATGACACCAAGTAATGTCTCAGCTTCTGGACTATCCACGTTAATGCACAACATGTCTTTTCTACTGAAGTATACCGTGCTTCACAAGCGGTAAACTTTTTTCTCAAATAGTAGATATCATGTTCATTCTTTCCAGCCTCGTAGTGTTGTACTAACACACATCCAAAAGCTTTGTCTGATACTGATAAATATAGCAACAGGGGACTTCCCGGCCTTGGTGGTACTAAAACAAAAGGATTTGAAAGATACTTCTTGATGGTGTAGAATGCCTTCTGATTTTTCCATTTTGTTGGTGCGTCCTTCTTTAAGAGCTTGAGTATGTGTTCCACAATCACCGTAGACTGCGCTATCAAGCCGGCGATGTAATTCAATCGACCTAAGAAAATTATGACATCCTTCTTAGTTTGCGGAGGAGGCAAATCCTGTATGGATTTGATTTTTTATGGATCTAGTTCTATGCCTCTCCGGATGACTATAAACCCGAGTAGTTTTCCGGTGGGTACTCCAAATGCACATTTGGCCTGATTTAGTTGCAGGTTGAACTTCTGAAGTCTTTTAAAGAACTTGTGCAAATGAGTGATATGATCATCTATTTCTCTTAACTTGATGATACCATCATCCACGTATACTTCAATTTCCTTATGGATCATGTCATGAAAAATAGTCATCATAACTCTCATGTATGTGGCGCCAATATTTTTTAGGCTGAATGTCATTACCCAATAGTGATATACTCCCCATGCTGTAATGAAAATTGTCTTTTCTACATCTTCTTTTTCGATCAAGATATGTGGTATTCGGCAAAACAATCAATAAAAAGATTGCAGCTCATGCTTGGCGCAATTGTCAATGAGAATGTGGATATATGGGAGTGGAAAGTTATCTTAGGGACTGGCTATGTTAATATCCCCATAGTTCACATATATTCAGATCTTTTTATACTTTTTCGGTACTGGTACAATGTTAGCTAACCAAATAAGATACAAGGTCACTTCTACCACTCTCAACTCAATCTACTTTCTGACCTCTTCTTTTATGTGCATGCTCATGTCTGGCTTGAATTGTCTGATCTTCTGCTTTAATGGTGTGAACTCAGGATTGATCGCCACTATATCTGTACTCAAATCGGGCATATCAGCGTAAGACCATGCAAACACATCCACATATTCTTTGAGTAGATTAATCAATTCCTCTTTCTGTGGTGACCCAAAATGGGGGCTTATCCGTGTTTCCCTTACTATCCCTTCGCATCCCAGATCGACAACTTCAATTTCATCCAAGGTAGACTTCTGCCTATTCTCATATTGGTCCTCATCATCGAAGAGATCTTTTGGTTACTCTGTTTACTCGTCGTATTCACTGTATTCTTCTTCAAACTTAACACTTGACTCGTTCATTTCGTGACATGTCATGGCATTAGGGGTTGATTCAATTTTATTACTAAAATGCAAGGCAAATAGTGATTAGTAACATAAAATCCAATGAAAGTAAATAAGCATAATTTTGATAAAGCGAGGCTTTTTATTAATTTGCAAAAGTTAATACAGACTATGGTCCCGACTCGGATCAACATCGAGTCATTTCCGTTTTTAACAAACATTACAAGAAAAGTAAGTAAATGGTGAATATCTAGGCCTCAATCGTGCTACACTAGTTTTTGAAAGCTATAAAATCTTATCATGGCTACCGAGGAACTAGGAGTGGAACAAAAGTCCAGTTGATGAGTCATTCACCAAGATTAGCATTGCGAATTGTGGGAACTTTATTGTGTTCTTTAAGGATCGCCATGCGATCTTCTTCTAAAAATAGCATCCCTATCCCTTCCTTAGCATCATTCATATTTGGCGCTGGTATCTTGACGGGAAATGACTGGTAAACACTCGAGATTGGTTTTCGTAACCTTGAGGGACTCTTCTTCTTACCGATATCTCCAGAAGCTTCTTTAGAGCTGGGGACATATCCGAGTCTATATCATGAGGGATTTTGGGTATTATGACTAGCTTTATAATGCCGTGAGAATTTCTCCTAAGACTTTTCCCCGGTTCTAAACCACTTTGCAGCATTGTGGTGGCAATTATTTTGTATGCGGCTGGCACTGGGATTTTTTTCACATATTCTTCATAGGCGGACCCTACCATCTCGATCACATGGAAATCCATTCGTTTGGAAACTCCCTAAATCACTGGAACTGAGTTATTGGGATAGTTATGAATGTTTCTTTCCAGTGTATCAAACTTTGTGTCATTCCCACATGAAATTCAGAACTTGATATAGAGAAGAGGGCACGGCTCCAGCCGCATGGATCTAGGGTCTTCCCAATAGCAAATTATAGTTGGTAGAGATTGACATGACCTGGAATTCTGTGGTGAACTCAGCGAGTCCCATCTGGATACATAGATTTACTTCTCTAACTGGATCACGCTGAGCTCCCTCAAATGCTCTCATATTGGTGCAACTTTTCTTTATCTTGCCTATGTCATATCCCAATTGCTCCAATGTGGTTTTCGGGTAAATGTTGAGTCCGACACCGTTGTCTACGACGACTTACGCTATGATTTTACCTCTGTACTCAACAGTGATATACTGTGTTTTATTGTGCATTAGCCCTTCTTTGGGCAACTCATCCCTTTTGGATGATATTCGGTGATCTCATATGACTTAGGCCACCGTGGTGGCAAAACTCTCACTGGTCGTGCTGACAAGAATATGTGTTTCATCTAGCACCTTCATTAATGCCAAACGGTGCTGAGAAGAGCTTAGCAGTAGTGCTAGCACTGATATTTATACCGAGATCTTTTTCAAATGTTCAACGATAAAATACTTCTTGGGTTTCATCCTACGCCAGAAATCTTTGGCTTCACCTTCCGTGATTGGTCTCCTTTCTGGTGCCCCATTGGGCTAGTTCTTCAGGAGTATAACATTGCCCTGAACTGGTCATGCCGTGCGCTACGGCGACTTCAATAATAAATTCTTTCCTGGGCAGTCTAATGGCGCTAGGGGCCACTTGTGCTATTACCGGTGCAAGAATTAGCAAGTCAAACCTAGGGCATTCGTGTATAGTATATGACGCCACAATTTGCTCGAGAGCCTCTACGAGTGCCAGTATTAGAAGCTTACAGACATTCTAGTCTTCCTCCCTCTCTATTATATGAATAGTGGCATTGTCGTTGTTAGGTAGTGGATTGGTATTCACATTGGGAGCAGCTTTCTGCAACATAATCTCCTTTTTATCAATCGAATCTTGAATTTTATACTTCAAGTTTATGAAATCCTCAGTGTTATGTCCGGCTCTGCCGGAGTATAAGCACATGTTTAATCGGGCCAATAAAAATGATTTCCTAGATTGACCTATTTTGAGGGTATTGTATGGATCATGCCAGCGGCAAGCAGTTCTTCAAGCAATCGTGTGCGTGTTTTGAGCAACGGTGTGAATACTCGAGTTAGCTTCTTCTCAAACTTGCAATGTGGCGCGTTATATGTTGTCAGAGGTGGTTGGTTTTGGTAATTTTATGGAGCTAGGTATTTCGAGGAGCTTGGTAATTTTGAGGAGCTTGGTAGTTTTATGGAGCTTGGTAATTTTGTGGAGCTTGGTAATTTTGTAGGGCTTGGCTAGCCTGTATCGGGGTTTGCAAAATCGGCAAAACCATCTGTGAGTTAAGTGGAGGGCTTTAGTAGTTTTAGGAGGTTTGGTAGCCAGGTAGAGCATAATAGATGAGTACTGGGCTATATGGTATAGTTAGGTAGCTGTTGACGGGCAGTGATTGATATATCTCCATGGGTGAAATGGATTCTTCCCGCCTCTTCGGCTTGGCACTACATGATTGGGTTATGTTCACCATGTCCTCTCTTTTCTTGTGTACACCTCTCATGGTGTTCGATTGGGACCTTCGACCAGTCACGCTTGTGATCTTTTTGGATTTGATAACATCTTTTATGGCCTCCCCCATCTCGACTAGTTCTGAAAATGGTTGTCCGTCTATGGAAAGAATTTTGTCATAACAATCTTGGTCTTGTGCTTTGATAAAAGCAGTGACCAATTCCTTCTCTGTCATAGGTGGTTGCACACGAGCGACTTTCGCTCTCCACCTACTTGCGTATTCTCAATAGCTCTCTGTAGATAATATTGATCAGGCATAGTTTCAACATTAAACTTGTATCGTTCCATGAAGGATTCTGCCATATCCTCCAAGTTAACCCACCAATAAATATCTTGTGCTACAAACCATTTGGAGGCCTCTCCAGTTAAGCTACAATTGAATAGCCTCACGATCAAAGCATGGTTGTTTCGAACTCCTACCAACTGGTCATAATATCATCGTAGATGGGACATTGGGTTTCTCAACCCGTTAAACATTTTGAACTTCGGCACCTTGAAGCCCTCTGGTAGATCTAGCCCTGGATATATACACAAGTCATCATAACTTAATCCGGGTTTTTTTTAGCGTTCCTGGAAATTTCTCTCAATCTCTGCTCTATGCCTAGAGACAATTCTACTTTCATTTTCTCATCCAACTTCTCTTGGTTGGCCCTCTAGGCCTTATCAATTTCCTTATAGTGATCCAGTTCCATGCATTTTGGCAAGAGATGACTTTAAGTGATTGAGGTTTGGAAAGAGACATTTTGATGTGTTGGGTTATTTCGGAGGATATGAATAGTGATATTTGGATATGTGGTGGGATTAGTGGTTAGAGGGACCTGTACATAATGAGTGGTCCTAGGTATTTGGGTGGTATTTGTGGGTAGAGGAGTTTGGTACGAAGTACCTATGTGGTGAAGGTCAGTTCCCACAGAGTAATTTGGAAAGTGTTCCTAAACTAAAGAAAATAGAGATGAAAAAAGTGGTGGAGGTCTTCTCTCCTCAGTTTGTTTTTCCCTAGCAATCTAGGCTTTCTCCAACCTTGTAGTTTTCTCCTGAAGGTCTTTCAACATTTTGATCATGTCTTCATGCTGAGTTACTTCATGTCATTCAGGAGATCTCAAATTCTCGATGTTGCCCTCCTCGTCTGAACTACTGGTCATTTCTCTTTGGTTTTGTTCATAAAGGGATGTTGTTGTTGCTTTTGATCTTGTATAATATTCCAGCGTCACGACACGAGCTAACCCCCTCTATAAGAGAAGAATCATACAAAGGCAGGTAACGTCAGTACATTAGTTAGACAAATCAAATGCAAGAATAAACACATATTTTCAAGTAAACATATAATTTCACGTATCCATACATGAATATTCGATTGATTCTCTATTCCGGGAATTTTAGGGTTTATAAGGGTTTTTCGACAATTTTGGGGTCGATCAACTTGCTTCATACGATAGTCCCAATGATTGGTCCACCAATTGTATCACACTGCTTCTATAAAAAGGGAAAAGGGAGGGGGGGGTAAATAGTTATATATAGTAAGGACAGAGTCTTAAATAGACTGCCTACGTATCCCACTAGGGGAAGTCGGGCCCGTTCATAGTTCAGTTTCACAAAATAATCCCTTCCCCCACAGATTTCTACTTACCCTAAATCCCAAGACCAGACCCAATATGGGATTTTTGCATATCCCTCTTTGGGAGCATCAGGTCTAGCGCAATTCTGTTTACAAATAAAGAGGGAGGGGATAACATTTTATTTGTTAGGGGGTGCCTAAATCTACCCGAAAGATGGATTTTCTTTAAGCCATGGACGGTTGTCACCAATACAACCTCACATTTCGGTCCTTGACCTACATTAACTCATGACGGGGAGAGAGAATTACCAAAATATCCCCTCACCGATAAGGTGCTCCAACTCGAACTTGAATGTCTCACATTTTTCAGTGTTGTGACCTGGTCATTCAGAGTGGTATAAACAACCTTTCCTTCCACTTGTTCTACAAGATGAAGGTTTCCATGCGGTCCAGATGGGACGGATCTTCTTAGCATGAACTAATTTCTTGAAGATCTCGATGTAGGAGTCTTCGAAGATGGTGAAGTCGTACCTCCACAGGAGAATCTCTGCATCAATCCCTCTCATACTAGTGACTAGGTCATGTGTCAACATAGAATAGGGACTCTAGATGTGGCGGATAGACCTACTATAAATCTGTTGTACTATATTCATTCGAAGGGGCACACATTTGTCAGCGGTGTGTCCTGACTGGTTCATATAAAACATACACCTTTTGTGCGTGTATGCTGGAGCGCACGAGGGTAGTATGTAATGACTCGTCCGGTCATTTTTAGTTAAAGACCCTTATTTTCCTACTTTACCCTTCATGTAGTCTCTGTGTGAGAGTTATGATGCGCGGGATGGGTGGCATGGATCTCGAGGTCCATTTGTATGATGAAAAGCCCAAAATCAGAACCTTTGAGTATGATAGTTTGACTCTAGGTTGACTTTTGAGTATATGGGTTCATTTCCGGGTTCCATGCTTTCGGTAGCTCTAGAGGGTCACTTATGACTTAGCCGAGTCATTGGTTCACTTCCGAGGTAATCGAATGTACTTTGTGGCTAAATTATTGAATTTGTGATACTTGAATGTCTTGGGCGATTCTTTAGAGAAGTGTGTCTTAGCTCGGACATATGAGAAAGTTGAGAGCGTGAATGAGTTTGTAGCACATTTTATGATACGTCTGCATATTTAGTTGTGTCCAGAAGGTTCCAGGTATCTTTCACGTTTTTAGCCGAATTCGGGAAAGAACTAGGAAATTCTGGTTTCAGTTGTCTGGTTTCCCTTCTTCGTGTTTGCAAAAAAAGTCTCGTATTCGCTAGGATGTGGACCAGATGGGACGCATTCGCAGGGTAGGGGCCTGCGTTCGCGGGTTGGAGGTCCGTATTTGCGGGGTGGGGGCCTGCGTTCTTATAGAATAAATGGGGTAGGCTAGCCCAGGCGCGAAGATCGCGATCGCGTGATCTAGTCCGCGGTCGCAAAGACTAAATCACTGGGTCAGTCGCGTGTCCTCGTGATTACAACACCACAGATCGCGAACGCGATGAAGGCCTTTTTTGTTCAGTTATAGATTCCTAAAATTAGGGGTGGGCAAAAAATCCGGGGAACCGAAAAAACCGAACCGAACCGAATTTCGGTTCGGTTTTTTCTCGGTTTTTTAAAAAAAAAAACCGATTTTTCAAAAAACCGAACCGAATCAGGATTTAGTGATTCGGTTCGGTTTTTTTATTTTGGATACAAACCGAACCGAAAAACCGAAATTTTAATATTTTTTTTTATTTTTTTTATTTTTATTTTATTTTAGGCTACTACTATCTCTTGAATCATAGTTATTGAAGCTAATCTATGTTATGAAAGTCGCATGCGGTATGAACTTGATTAACATATCACGGAAACATTGACATAAAATGTATGAAGAAAAAATAGTTGTAAATTGATAAAACTTTAAATGGTCATAACTATGTGCTCGAATGTCCGTTTTACCCGATTTTTTTTTATTTTGCGTATTTTTTCGAGACGGGGCCGGTCAAATCGCCTTATGGCGGTTTGGCACAGCCAATTTTTAGAAATACGTATGTTTTTCCAATCAATTTGTGTTTTCCCCCAAATCGATTTCTAATTTTCTTTTTTCTTTAGTAAAAATCTCACGATACACAATAGATTTCAACGTAGAAATTTCATGATAGTGTAGGTGTGAATGTAAATTTCAGTTTTGGAAATTCTATTTTTTTTTTTTAAAAAAAAACGACCCGGCCCGGCCCACTAGAAAAAACCGATACAAACCGATACATCCGGCAATATAAACCGATATATCGTTTTTTTTTTAAAAAAAAGTTGTATTCGGTTTTTTTTAAAAAAAACCAATTTTTATTCGGTTCATATTTTTCGGATACAAAACCGATATAAACCGATATACGCCCACCCCTACCTAAAATCGAAGGGGATACTTCATTCTCAAATATTTGGGGTTCTAGAGTTCGGTTTTGGTGATTTCAAGTCATACATTCGAGATTCTTCCTTGGGGTAAGCCTCTTATCATGTTTTTATGTTTATGTCTTCGATTAATTGGAATTTCATATAAGAATCATGTATTGGTTGGGATGTTTTGGGTGATAAACCCTAAGTTAAATTGATTTTTCTTCTACTTTAAATCTTAAGATGTTGGGGAGGTTGCTAGAACTTAATCACCTATTCATTAGGGAAAACTAGTTGCTAAACTTGAATCTCCCTTTTACTATAAAAATGGGTTATGGCATTCTTAATGGAATTGGTAGAAGTTGTGAAAGAATTTTATGACTTGTGGCTTGGGTTGACTATTTCTAAACTTCAAATTGGATTTCTAAACAAGTTTCCAACATTGGGGAGAAATTCTAGGGTTCATAAATTGGGGCTTTTCTTAAATTATGCAATTGAAGTTCTAAAAGAGTATAGGTTTCTAATTAACTTCAGGATATGAATATTTAGTATGTATTCGTGATTTTCGGGTAGTAAAGTTTGAGTCTTAGTGACGTGGGCCCGGGTTGATATTTTAAAGTCTTGCTTGTAAGGTTTATATCCTTGTATGTTATGTAAGCTTTATATTAATGAATATTGTATCTACATGGATAGACTTCGACCATCACGAGGCGCAAAGGAAGGGAAAGGTTATCACAGAAGCTTGATCATGTAGCGTCCCCATTCGCCCCCAGGTAGGCTACGATTTAGTTTTTCTTGAATCCGGTAGAAATACATAGTAGTTATAAATATTGAGGGGTATTGAGTGTGTTTGTGGGTCCCACTCAAATGATTGTGATGAATGGTTAAGTGGGTACCGATGTTAAACTGTGTTGATGGTGACTTAGGGAATCAGCCTTAAGCTGATTCTGACTACTATTATGTGGGCTCGTCGCCATATATAATATTGTCGTGTTTATTCATCAGACATGCTTTGATATGATAATCTGCTTGTACTTGGATTATTGGTGTTGGACTACTTGATATTATATCCTTATTGTACTCGGATTGTCGTGGTTGACTATTTTGTAGGATATCCTGATAGTATTGTGGTTGGCCTATTTGATATGATATGATATCCGGACTGCACTTGGATTACTTGATGTTGAACTCTAAATGCATGTGATATCCATCTCATATACTTGGTTGCATCTCATACATTATAATTTCTTGCCTTGCATTTTTATTTGCATTCATACACTCATGGTTCTGATGTATTGATAGGAGAGTGAAATGAAAACGTTGTGGGTTTAAGAGACCGGGAAGGAAAAGTACTTATGAGATTATGACAACATTGCGATGATGATGATAGGTATGGCTCGGGTTGCATGCTGCAATGGGTATTATGATACGCGGGGAATGGAGTTTCACACTTACAACATGATATATTTTAGCCAAGAGCTAGGCTTCATGATCTGATGAGTTATTCCGGAGCGGAGGGGTATATGGACTTCGCGGTTCCCTCATGGGTGTACGAATCATAATAAAACCTTAACGTACTATATACCGAATTGATAAAGGTACTGGGAATTTGCATTTGCATTTGCATTCATATCATACATACCACTATACATTGATTATCTATTGTTTGGTAATATGGATTGGTTAATTGCCATGATTGGGCTTGTCTCTGTGGATAACTAGATAATTGGATCTGTGAACACTTGGATAAATATTGTATTGATTATCGAACATGGGTTTTGTAGTTATAATATGTAAGTCTAAGTCTTTGATGTCTATTCATATTGTGGTCAGGAGTGTCAATATGTCAAGATTATTGTCTAGATCCAGGAAAATATGTGCATTGTGTTTTGTCTGTTAATTAACCCTATGATTGGGTACCGAGTCTAGTACGGAACCTATGATAAGTTTTGCTATTAGGAAGGTAAAACGTTGCATAATTTGTGTGTGTCAGACTGTAATGGTATAGAGACTTAGCTAAATCCAAGACTAAGAATAATTTAGGATTAATGTAATTATGGTTAGCTTAAGTATCATATTCCTGGAAAGCTTTCTAAAAGGGTTGTTGTGATCTAAGTGTTGACTTGTTTATTGTTGTGTTAAGGATTGGTAAGTGGGTTTAAGCTTGAATATGACTTGGATAAGAGAGTACTAGTCATGGGTACTATGATAGTAAGGCCCTTGTCTATGTGAATGGATTGATTATACTTGACGAATGGAACCTTATGTGAATATTATGACTTATTGAATCAATGTATTGATATATGTACCACATGACTTATATGGGCTACTGAATGTTCTAGTATAGGCTTATCTAGTTTCAACTTGATATTTATCTCTGTTACGTATCTTTCGTCTTTGTCAGCCTATGATGTCTATGGGGGTACATTGTGTACTCATGCTACGCTTGCTGACTCTTTTCTGATGCAGGTATAGATCTCTCTACTAGTTCGCGAGCTCGAGTGTGAGTCCGGGTAGATGGATTTCAGAGTTCCAGAGTGAGGATGATTCTTCCGACATACCTTGGATGCTTATTCTCTTACTCTGTCTCTACATTTGGATTCAAAAGGCGTAGTTAGACATTTTGATTATGTTATCCAATTTTGGCCTATGTTGCCTTCATTTAAACTTGTATTACACATTAGTGCTCTTGTATCACAGACCAAATTTTGGGGGTTGTATTGATGTTTTGATTATATTTCCGCATTTCTTTCATATTATTTTGTTCATATGAGAAGTGGTTCACCTAATGATGGAAATGTGTAGGTGTCACCATGATTCCTGAAAAGGGGTCGTAATATAGTCTCACATTGTTGGAGTGTGCAGTCACTATTGCTCTCATGGTCTCGTAAATTTCTGAGCTTTGCACGGGCATTGGCGTCACCCGGTAAGGACAAGTGTAGGCCTTAAGAGCAATTTCCCACCAGGTCGGAGTAGGAATCTGAGTTGGCGCTAGTGGAATTTCATCGCTCTCAGTAGCGGTAGCAGATGCAATAGTGGTAGCTTCTCTAAGTGTTTGACTCTCCGATTCAACATTTAGTGTTCTAGATGTCTCCGGACTTCCTGACACGGGTACAATGTCTTCCATCATTCCTCTAACTTCATTTGAGAGGTTCAGTAGGTGGTAAACTTTCTTTAGTTTTGCCTTGACCAAGGCAATCCTTTCATCAATCTCAATGATCTTTCTCCTGAGTGAGGCTTCGCTCTCCTCTCTGTTACCAGTGCTGATGGAAGGTAGGTCGGCTCCTAAACTATGTCGGGTGTCCATCTCAGCAAAGTCAATCCTTCTAGGAGATATAAATGGATTAGGTATGTAGGGTTCATTTTCGGGGATTGGAGTTTTGGTAGTTTAAGGTACTTTCTTGTGTTTTTCTTTTTGGGGTGATCCCGGAACATCAAATCAATTATTTCAATATAAACGCGTGAAAGGAGCACATAAGCAGATATTTGCATATGATTAAGCAATTGCAGTATTGAAATGCACCCCCGGGCCTCGTTAAACCAAGAACGTTTCTAGCGTTTGAACATGAGTTGTGCCAATTTGTTAAATCAAATTATGGTCCTTATAATCATTTCATTAATAATAATCTCCCCAAAGGGTCATATCAGAAGTAAAAGCAATAATGAAAAAATTATAAGAAATATCCTCCGGTGGCTGATAATGACTCCTCGTCTGTCCGGGGCCTCTTTGCCTGCCGAAGATCAATCTAAATCTGTTGATATGTCTCCATCATCAAAGCATAGCCGCGTACCCTTTCTCTTGAAAGGTCATCGCCCCTTTTATCTGATCCCCTATGTCTTCTAAACACCCATGTGCAAACCCCAAATCCTCCTTTAAGCTTGTTATGGCCTACCTATCAGCCTATATCTTTTCCAAGTACCTATCATCTCTGTCATCGGCTTGCTTTTGAATTTGTCTGACTTTAATCTCAGCTTTGGATTCTTTATCACTAACACGCTAATACTAGTTGATCCCTGGGATGACAACTCCCAATAAGTCAGCTTTTAACGATTCCTCATACTCTTTATCACAATCCTCGGTAATTTCCCCTATCTCATATATGAGACGATTGTTCCATTCTCGGATGTATTATCCGGTATTTTGAATGTTGTCTTCTTCATAATCAATCACGTAGTTGCCCATGTTCCCGACCTAAGACACTTCTTTCCTTCTTCCAAATTGTCTCAAGACCTGGGCTGGTGTATAAGGGCGAACCCCTCGGATACCCATAATTGGAAATAATGGGCACTTTCTGCCTCGGACAACAACACATGTCAAAATAAAGTCGGCAAACCTCCATTGTATATCATTTTCTTTGAGACTTTCAAATAAGAGGGACCACTCTCTTTTGGTCCGATCAGCAAAATCTGGTAGATGGTTTTTGAGGTCATCTTTTCTGCTATCGGTGGGTAACACTGGGGGTCCTACAGATTTCCAGAGATGTTTGAGGATCCACCATTGCAGCAACAGTTTGCATCCCTAAAATTACCTAAGCTAGTTTCTATATCTACCCAAGGCTCGATATATATCCGCGAGGATGACTGGGACTATGTCGAAGTATTTGGCTTTTCCATTGTTGGTTAGGCCGTAGAAGGTGGCATAGGTGACTAAGATGACTCGGGTGTTTATAGCGAAGTAGGGATTTTGAGGAAATACCATAGTACCCAATAGGCAAATGGCAAAGGCTAAAGGTCGGGTAGCATCACAATCTTTGAAAGTTTGGAAATCTACAAAATGGTTGACGAACCCCTTTTTCTTTCTGAATATTGGTACAAGTCCCGAAAGGCTATTATTTCCCCGGAGATCCAAGAGGCTTGGGCTAGGGATAACATTTTCATGATTTTGGTCGGAGTGGGCTTGTTTGGAGCTAGGAGGTTTTGATCGGGTTTCTTTCTCCTTCTTAAACAGGTTCCATTACTACCTATGGAATCCCGGATTTCTTCAAAGGTTGGGGTCATCTATATAAGCCCGAACCTAAACACCGTCCTATCATTATCCCAATACTCAGTTAAGACCTCGTTGAGTTCTTTACAACCCATCATAGTCATGATGGATGGTAAATGACATAGACAATATGTAATCTCTCTACGTTTGTCCTCTAAGTCGAACCACCACAACCTCAACATTTCCGCCACTTTCAGGACCATGTCGAAATGGAGGTTTATAGACATCTACGCAGGTAAGATACAATTAGGCCCCGCCCCTTCGGAAAATGGTTTAATCCATATGGCGCAAAACATGTTTGCACATAACACATAGTTGGATGAACGTATCCTCGAGTCAAAGACCATGTAGATACAGAAGGTAGTCCTCCTAATAGGTCCAGGTAGGTCTGAGATACTCGAACCTGTCTAGGTCAGCATGCGCTAGTTCAATAGAGATTTGGCTTAGCTCTATCCTAGTTGACTATAGTGGTCTTAATCAAATGACTTGAGTACCCGAGAGATTGTCCGAGGTGAACCGTTGTTGACTGTTGGAGGACAACGATCCAACTAATCTCCCACGGGTTCCAAAGAATTAGCTTTGGTTTTTATATTGGAGGATGATTGTGAATCCACACAATCTTTGTTGTCCACTGATGTGAGTGTGTGTGTGTGTGTGTGATTTGCCATTTGGCAAAAAATGATATGCATGAATGACAATAATATTTTTCAATAAAGTAAACACATAATTAATTTAAAATCAATTTCATATTATTGGAACTTTTATGGTTAGAACTTAATGTTATCCCAGCGGAGTAGCTATCTGTTACAGTTCGCTTTTACGCGGGGGCATAAAAGCTACTGGATAACTTGTGGACTCTTGGAGTTTTATTTGTTAGAGTCGCCACCTAATTTATATGAAAAACTAGGAAACCATATTTTAAAGGATTTTTCAAAAATAAATAAAAATCCTAAATTTAAGCCAAAGTTCGTGTAAGGGTTCAAATGATCCACCGAGGAAGGTGTTAGGCACTCCCGGTATTAAGTATCCATAAGATACGGTTGTCCTCGGGTCGTATATAATAAAACTTACTTTAAATGGCTTAAAATGTTTAAAATATTGCAAGTAACGTCATTCAAAAATCATTTTCCATCAAAATATAGCTTTTTCACACACTTTAAAAATGAGCACAAAAATTCCCTTTGTAAAATTCCTTTTTTTGACAAAGTAATTTCCTTGTACTTGTATCTTTTATGTAAAATAGAGAATTAGAATATAACTTAAATAAAAATAAAATCTTTTTTTTATAAAAGAGGTCAACCAATAAAGGTTTTGTTCGCTCAACCCAAACTATAAATTATAAAGGATTTCCCCATTTTTATGAGAATAAATAATTACTAACTTGATTAAAACACATTAATTCATGACTTGATTTTAAAATCATGCCAAATTTGTGGGAAAACCTTATCTTTTTGCAAGTTTAAACCAAGTTATTTCCATTTATTTGAAAAGTATTAATTCGGAAAAAGATAAAACAGTGATTCTATATAATTACATCATATCATACGGGTTTCAATAATATTTAATGTTTTACAAATAAACAATACATAATGAAATAAAGAAAATGGGTGGGTGGGTATACCAACCCACCAATCATCGTATATAAAAGAAATCCTATTTCTAGGCCATTTTTATCCATGATTGGGCCTTCGGGCAACATTCCGGACTCGATCAAAAATATTGTTGGGCCCCTAGGCCAACGGCTTTAGTATCACGCAGAACAGAATGAGGTGGGCCCCGAGGTCCCATGGCCATGCAAATGGAGGCGGGAAAACAAATATATCAGTTAGCAAGCATCCAAAATTATCATATATAAAGAAATATCATCAATGGAACTAGACATCTACTTTGTATTTATTATAGCAAAACAAATAAACAGGCCAGTGAGCCCAAAGAACCAACAGTCCGAACACTTTATCCTACTATCTGGGCCTTGCAAAACACACGATACGCAAAAAAAAATGAAAGGCCCAAAACAGTCACTGTTCGACTTCAAAGGAAGGAAATAAATAGGCCCAAACCAAATACATATTCAAATATATTTCAGAAGCTCACTTTTTTACATAAGCTCAATCATTTAAAGCCAAAGTATACATGATATACAAAGATGTATGATATACCTAGGAATATACGAAGATATACAGCTTTTGTATACACTAGGTGTATATTTAGGATTTATACCTTGTATACCTTAAGGTATACCATTTGCATACTCAACAATTCAAACAACAAAAAAGAAAACCAAATACAACCAGTTCATAGATGCAGATAAGATGGACATGCATTCAAGAGCATCTTGTCATGGGCCATTGACAAATTGGAGCCGAGTATAGAAGAGTACACCAAGTATGAATATGGAGGAATACAGAGTCGTCTTAATAGTTCATACACATAAAAACCAAACCAATAACATGAGCAATTTAGTTTCATATTTCAGGCAGGTATGAACAAATAGAGTAGGTTGTCCAAAGACACATAAGTTGAACCAAACTACCAGATTCCAGATCTTCCCAATTCATAAAGGAAAAACAATCTAGATGAGTACAAGAGATGGCCAATGTATACCTAAACATCTAAGGACAAGCATGCTTTTATGAACAGGCTTGCAAACCAATAATAAGGCAAACATATATGTTCTTTGAACAGGAAACTAAAACATGGGAACATAGTTTAACCAGAGACATACATTTACCACACAAACCTATTCTAATAATTTCTGGTCAAACTTAGGTAGCTACAACACTTAATTAATATATATATGCAATTATATGATCAAAGTTTACCCAGACAGAAATGGTATTGATCAAGGAGGACCATGGCTTAACATGATTTAGAGTAGACTCAACCAAAATAAAATAAAATATATGTAACGAAACGTTTGGTGATTTATGTCATTTTGACCATTTTACCCTGTTGACCCTTCCCCTAGCTCTGTTAGGGCGTATTTGACTTGGTGGAATGGTTGGTTCGATTCTAGAGGCATTCCGGAGTGTTTTGGGTGCTTGTTTGGAAACTTGGTTTTGAGGTTTTTGGGGTTGACCGGGTCAATATGACCTCCATTGGGAATTCCGAGGGCACGAGTGAATTCGTAGTATCGTTCATAGTCAGTTTGCATATTTGGTTTGTGTCTGGGGGTTTCGGGTGAGTTTCGAGTGTTTGGTTGAAATCCGGGAAAACCAGATTTTTCTGATATTTTAGGTAACTGGTTTCCTTTTTTGTGTTCGCAAGAGGTCTCGCATTTATGAAGAAGAGAGACCAGGTGAGGCCGCGTTCGCGAGGTGAGGCTTGTGTTTGCGTAGGCTTTCAGGATCTGGGCTGGGTCAGGCTTATTCCTTGCGTTTGCGACTCTTCTGTAGCATTCGAGATGGTCTTGGGCCAGGTATGCTCGCATTCGTTGGACATTCTCGTGATCACAAAGAAGTCGTATTCAAAAACAGAACTTAAAATCCCAACATCAGAATTTGACTTCATATCCTCATAATTTTCATCTCTAAGGCTCGGTTTTGGGAGAAAACAACTGTTAGGTTCAAGAAACATTGTAGGGTAAGATTCTAACCTCCATCTAGTATTATTTACATGATTCCATCACCATTTTTCTCTTCTAATCCATAAAATCAACTAGTAAATTAAGGGTTTCTAAAAATTGGGGTTTTAATTTAATATTTCAATTGAAGGTCAGATTGTGGATATAATTTCATGAAATTTAGGCTATGAACTATCTATACTGTGGGTAACATCATATGACTTCGAATTTTCAGTTTACCCTTGAGCTCGGTGAAGGTTATTTTTTGAGTTTATTTTGAGTTTTCTTTAAAGCATAGCAATATGGGTGTTGTTAGACTTGTATGAACCCGTGGAATACTATTTTGAACATATTGATCTCCAATTCAAACAAATTGACCATTTTGACTTTTGGGGTTTGAGTCATGGGTTTTGGATTGATTTTTCGAATTTGAATTCCTTTGATAGCGATATGGATGTCATTGGTTGTGCATTCTAATGTAGATTAATTATTCGTTGAGGCTCCGCACACTACACACTCCCGAGCTCTTCTAAAAAATGAGATGAGGATGTCGGTCGATAAGGATGTTAACATAGCGAATCTCATTAAAGCTGATTTGGCAGCAGGGAAGAAGTGAAGTCCCAAGCCCTTGAGGATGAGGATGAAGATGAGGTCTTGTTTGATGCAGATGCTGACGCCGAGGATGACGATTAGGCCCTAGTGGACCTCAGGAAGTATCTCTCACCATACCTTTGTTTTTTATGTTCATATGCATTTGGGACATTGTAAAAATAAGTGTGGGGTGGGAGGTATGTCTCGAGATAGATGATACTTTTTCCTTAGGATATTTTTTATTTGATAGGATTAGTCTTCAATTTTTTTTTGCGCAGTTTAGTAGTAAAAACTGAAAAAATACAAAAAAATAGAAAATTCACAAAAACCAAAAAGATTTTGTTTTCTAGTTTTATAGGATCTTTGGTAGTGGCATGAAGTATCCGTTAGGATTGTTGTTTTCTTTTCGTCATAAGAGAGGCTTTTCCTGACGATGGATGGATGACGAATGTCTTGAGGGAATGTTAGTCTAACCTGTTAGACCATTTAAATGTTAGGTGCTCGGGTTAGGTAAAATATTGACAAGGTGAACGATTCTTGGTTTTAAATTGAAAATATGCCTTGAAAAAAAATAATCTTTCTCGAAACACTTTACTTGGATTTTTTTGACTGATGTATGACCCATTCAACATTCTTTGGTATGTGTTTCTTAATTCGAGGGACGATATGGATCCTTCTTGCGTTGATTGTATGTCATGTGTGTGAGACTGTTTGCTATATAATCCATGCTTTATATTGATTTCTAGAACTTGCCCTGTGTTCGTGAAATGAAATGAAGTGTGTTGTGATTTAGGAAGTGCTAGAGTCATTTCTTTGTTAGCCTAAAATTCTGACTTGTCCCACCAATATGTACATGTATCCTTAGTTAGCCTTTAGCCTTTTTCTTTTATAGCAGTCGATAAGCCCATCCCTTTCATTCTAATTAGCCTAATTTTGATCAATTACACTCTTTGAGCACTTTAATGATAATCTGATGGAATGGGAGTTGGGATATGAAGTTAAAAGAGGGGTGTTTGTTGGTGAAATCTAGTAAAGTCTATGGGTGCACCTACAGAAAATTTTATTGCTTGTTAGTTGGGAATTCAATGGAAAAGAAAGTAAAAAGAGAGAAAATAATCCAAAAGAAAAAAATTAGAATAAAAGTTGCCCTTCTAGCTCGTGATGTCAAAAGTTGGTGCTTAAATAAACAATTGGGTGATTTTGGGTGAAATAGGTGTTGGATGGTGATGAAATTGGTTGATGAAGAAAATTGAAAAAAGTTGCTAAGTGTTGTAAATATTAAAGTGCTTAGGGAGGTTAGTCACTATTTTAGCCAAAATATTTCTTACCCGTCCCTTAGCCTTCGTTACAACCCATTAAGTCTTACATGATACTAGGTTTGATACACTTACATTAGTGAAGCAGTTATACTACGGGCAAGCCTATAGTTCATTGTATGAATCGAAGGATAACCATATTGCCATAGTTTTACTCAAAACCCAAAAATGGACCTCAAATAGCCAAACCCGAGCCATAAGAACAAAACTATAATTTTATTGAAAAATTAAAGTCAAATTAGTACCCTACGAGTATAAACGAGTCTAAGGATACCCATATTGCAATACTTCAATTCGAAACTCCAAAGAAAACCCCCAAAAGGTAATCCCAAGCTCGCAAGGGCAAAACCAAAAATTTATGCCAAAATTAGTTTACCCATAGCGTAATTAGTCTAGACCCAGAAAACCTATTAAAAAACTCATCATTTTGATTTTCAAAACCATGATTTTCAACTTTTCAACTTTTGGGTTCAAAACCCTAATTTTACCCAATCATAGTCAGATAAAATTGACACCCAACAAAACTAAACTTGAAGAAATGTCACAATAAAGGTTAGACACTTACCCCCTTGTCGATGTACATGTCACTCCTTATCACACAACATAAAGTGACTCTTCTATTGAACAACCCGCTAGCCATTCCGTACCACTCAGCATAGAATGACTACACAATCAACATGTCAAAATAATCATTGTTCTTCCCTTCTCATTTATCACCATCACGCCAATCACATATAATATCAATATATTATGGAAATGAGGATGAACACAATGCAATGACTATGGGTGAGCACGGGTACAGGATACCCAGATACCCGACCGGAACCGACACTAACGGGTAGGGTCCGGGTAGTAAAATTAGGAACCGATCAATGTCGGGTCCGGTTCCGGTTCCGGCAAATAGAGACAGGGTACCCGGACCCGGAACCGATACCCGGAACCTATAAAATATTAAATATTTTTACTTTTTTTTAGAAACATTTGGACCACTTTTAACTTTCTCCAAAATTGTTTGTTGCACGCCTGCACATTGATTTTCCCCACCCCAAGACGTAAATATTTTAGTTTTTTCACCCTTTTATTCTAGAATGCTCTTCGTGCCCTAAGAGAAAACACCCAAAACTCTCTCAATAACAATGGCATTTTAGCTACACCACCGAGCTTCATCGTCGTCGTTGTTGAAGCTTTCTCTCAGGTACTTTCATCGTTGTCGTCATTGAAGCTTCACCTTTGCCTCTTTCTCTCCTTTGGTTGTGTTCACGTCATTCCTAAAATACATATGGGTTCATATCTAACTCTTCAATTTCTTTTTAATATCATATGCTTCTGTTCTATTTCAGGCGATACTCATCTTCAATTTGTATTACTTTTTTATTTGAAATATAAATCTATTTTTAAAATTTGTGTATATTTTTGTAGTTGTGAAGATGAAATTTAGGGATTTACTAGTATAATAAAGCTTTTCTTTTGTATCGAAGAGCTTATGAACACGAAAATAAGTTTAATTCAGATATTTTCAAATTTATTTTGAAATCAACACGTTCAATTAATTGAGTGTCAAATTTGGACTGCAATTTTAGGTTTTGGTAGCAGTATTAGCTTTTCTACAATGAATAAGTTTTCTAAAACTTCTTATAAGGGTACTAAAAACTCTGATTGCAGGCTAAAAACTACTTGATGAAATTATTTTAGAACTCTTTTTTATTCTCATAGGCTTAAAAATTGTTGCTTAATTTGTGTTTTTTATTTACAGGGTACCCGGAAACCCAGGGTCCGGGTAGATTCCGGGTAATGATTGCTACGGGTAGGTTCCGGGTAGTAAATTTAGGAACCGATCTTTTACCGGGTAGGGTCCGGGTAGTTAAAAAATGTTAGGGTACCCGGACCCGCTCACCCCTAGCAATGACAACATGTAGTGTATCATATGAATCCCCAATCGTGCCACACATGGAGACATATCACAATATCAATATCCAGTTAGGTCCTTTTCTGCTATCCATGATAATATTAAGATAAGTGAGAGACAACTATATCACAACTACGGTATGGAAACTACGTACAAATCCAGAAACCACAAAGAGGTAACAAGTCACATTCAGTCAACAATAACCAACCTAAGTAATCCATCCCAACTCCGTACCTGAGGGCATACATTCTTTCTCCGATAGTAACTAACTATACATACGCTTCGCTAACCGAAGTCTAACCAGAAGGTAAGCCGTAACCTACCTGGATGTCGAGCTGGAGGCACGACCAATAGAACCTTAGCCTTGCCTTTCCACTTCGGAGAGCCTCATAATGGTTAAAGTCTATCAAATATAAATTCTACGTTAGAATATGAATATGAGGATACCCATATTGCCATAGGTTTACTCAAAACGTTAGAATATGAATATGAGGATACCCATATTGCCATAGGTTTACTCAAAACCCAAAAATGGACCTCAAATAGCCAAACCCGAGCCACAAGGACAAAACTATAATTTCATTGAAAAATTAGAGTCAAATAGTACCCTATGAGTTTAAATGAGTCTAACGATACCCATATTGCAATACTTTAATTCGAAACTCCAAAGCAAACCCCAAAAGGTAATCCCAAGCCCGCAAGGGCAAAATAAAAAATTTATGCCAAAATTAGTTTACCCATAGCTTAATTAGTTTAGACCCAGAAAACCTATTCAAAAAGTTATCATTTTGATTTTCAAAACCATGATTTTCAACTTTTCAACTTTTGGGTTCAAAACCCTAATTTTACACAATCATAGTCGGATAAAATTGACACCCAACGAAACTAAACTTTAAGAAATGTCAAAATAAGGTTAGACACTTACCCCCTTGTTGAGATGAGAACAACGCCACAAAAATCACCTAAATTGGAGCTTTAGAACTCAAGTTATGAATAAAATACCAAATGGACAAAGTGTAATTTTTATACTGTGATTTTCTGCCCCAACAACCAACTTCCGCGTGAGCGACCAACTTCTGGCATATCGACCGACTTCCGCCCCAGCGACCAAATCAGAAATAACAATTTCTCTCGGAACTAAAATCGACATAACTCCCTCATACGGTGTCGAAATTCAACGATTCAAGTTGCTACGGTTCACAAATTTCGATACGCATCTATACCAATAATAAAAACTCAATTTCAATATCAAATGAATACAATGGTACATTGAAGCATCGAAGGGGAGCGACTTGAGCTCATGACTCAAACACCCTAGCTTGACCAAACGAAATCCAAATTCAATTCTAAAAGTTTCTTACGAGTAACAAATGATCATATGAAGCTACTCAAACTCTCAAAACACCCAAATGGATCCTTCTTGACCCGATGTTAATTCTGGTCAACTCTAAACTGCCTCAAAAGCTAGTTTCTCAACCAACCATCTTAATCACATCCGAACCTTTTGGGAACCGAACCAATGACTCGACTAAGTCATAAACCACATTCTGGAGCTAACAAAATTGATGAAACTTTGAAAAAGACGCATTTGCCACTAATGTTGAGTTTTCTCAAACTTCTTCATTTCTTATCTTAAGAATTTCCAAAATATCCTTTCCTTATCCAAAACTCCTTCGAATCCGGGTCTTATTTCTCCCGTGATCGTCTTTTCACCATAATTAGGCATATATTATTATAAAACTGATTTAACTATCAAAACCAACCAAACGAACTCTAAAATTAGCTCCGTCAATTTTTATATTGCATAAATAATATTTTAAATCTAACAGAATCTTCAGATCACCAATCAGAGCACAATTTCTCAAAATAAACAATTTATTCAAATAATTGAATGCTAGAATTTCCATAGTGAAACCTTCCCCCAAATTGAACCAAATGACATCTGTTTGACTTTAAATTTTGAAAGAAAGTCAAAATAATTACTACGGAGCTTCTGGAATAGACGATACGCGAAATAGAGAATCAGTTGTCAAAACGACTGATTGGGTCATTACATCAGATACCAATTAAACAATCATTCGTCCTCGAATGATGAAGAAGAGTACGAACGAAAATGACAACCAAATAATCTCTGTTATAAACCCCATGAAAGCCTCTAAGGGCAATAAATACACCGATAGTACCGTTCTTTTACATTATTAGTCAAAACTTCCTCTAACTCAACTCAATGACTCAAATTTTCACCTTTCCATGCCAAAAATTTCTTCAACCGATGATTCCTATATATTTGAACTGGCTCTGCTCGAATTCCCTGATTTGATCATCATTGTTCCACTTTACGCGTTCGATTGAATCCGCAATTATCACTATGATCACCATCATCCTTAAAAGTCACAACCAAAATCCAACATGTTACTGATAACATAGTCTGATTCTACTAGCCTTCCTTCTCAACCATCAAGACCATCATTACAAAAAATCTCATAGAAATGCATACACACACGTCACAAGTTCAAATTTCCTCAAATTTCCAAATAACCATACTATAAGCATACCTACTGATTACCTTGTCATTCCAGATATATAGAAGATCAACTAATCACTCTACAAACTTCCCATAACCATTTCTACCTCGTCAATACATCGCCAAGTACCTGTGTAAACCATTACAACTATCTGAATCATTGTCATCTGAAAAATATCATGAATCCTACCTGCAAACTCCAATGAGAACCGGTAACACCGTCATACCTCTATTCCGAGTTGAAATCCATCAAACCCTAGTCAATGGTTTACTAGAATACTATAAGTCCTTAAGGCAATATAACACAGGCCACCCGGCCAAAAATAACAAATCTAAATCGGAATAAAATGTTGAATCTCTAAATCATTGATAGTCATCCGAACTGATTCCATACATAATTGATATGCTTCTCATAATCATGAAATGACATATTCCATCCCTTTTCTCATGAGTAATCAATCATGTGCCATCACTTACGACTCCAAAGGCTGGATTCAATCCATGTCATCAACTCAGTATCGAAGACATGTACTTTTGATTGTAACCTTCATATTTCTCAACTTCCACCCGATACACAAGTCTGATAGGACTCCATGAACTCTAAATACATCAAATCCTCATTATACTTTCTCTTAACTAGCCAACAATTTTGAACATTTTGATGCAAATCCTGCGGCCTCATTTACTACACCTCTACCCATCGAGTATCTAATAGTAAGACCTTACTATCCTTTATCAATCCAGAAGGCATCAAATCCCATAACCCTAACACCTTACCAAATCCTAACTCATATACTATACGCTCCAATCAACTTACCTTGTGCAATATACCTCCAAGTCTTTACTACCTAGAATACTCACCCATGCTATTAATCAACAATGCTTCAACACAGTTTACCACCACGATCATAGCTTCTCTTTACCTTCAAAATGAAGAGATTCTCAAGATTCTCTCTCATTAATTCACTCTAGATCTTTCATTCAAGAACACCGTGAGATTTACCATTTTGATACAATACCAACTGCCAATCCATAAATCTTATCACATCTGCCACCTGAAATTCACTTCTCACCAGTTGTCAAGCACTAATCCCATGGAACATTTGTCATAACACTTAGTTAATTACCAAAGACCAACTTCTTCGAGCGTACTAATAAAAAATTCCAAGTGAACCCACAAACACACTTTTTAGTTGAAGAAACTCAACTGTCTATCCCACTAAGCTTCACTTATCACAAGTAACACTGCCACCTAATTTTGATCAGGAAACCATTCCCTGAAAGAACTCACAACTCCTAATTCTACTCTGCTATCACAATATTGTCACGTCGAAGCCAACTCAACATTTCACAACCTATACGACATCCGCCCGCGTACACCTTGACACTTATCCTAACAAACACGTCAGATACCAATTGTTCCCTTCCTATAGAGGAGATTGATCCATCCAAATTATTTTCCTTACGCCTCCGTCCCATATGACAAATAAGTACCCCTACCATCTGGCCCTAAGAAGTCCTACTTTCTCACACCTTATCACCAAGAGGTCGTCCTTCAAGTCCATATTCCGAACTTCTTTTTGAAGTCTTAACACGGTCATTGTCCTCTTTGTCAATTCAAATGATCTTTCCCAAGTTTACATCTGTCTTCAGATATCGACATTTGTACTCTTCTATGGCTAAATTGTTAACTTGCCATTGATACACATGTGTCATAAAACTATCATACTAAGCTTGCCGATGTTAAAACTTTTCCACTCCAAGCAAACTTCAAGCAACCCTTCTTGTTAGGCCATAATTGCACTTCTCCCACTTCTGAGCAACCAACTGTTAAAGGCATGCTGATCATACAATCTCCCCCATTAAGGACAAAAAAGGTAAACAAGTTTCAGATACTAATTTGATTGAAGTAGAACGAAAGGAATGAAAGAATAAAAATTTCCTAGATGTCCTATAGCCTTCCAATTATAAGTATGGCGTGCAACACACACATAAGTAGGACTCTACTAGACATTGCTCTTGTACTTATAGACCGGGTAACCTAGGGCTTTGATACCAACTTGTCATGACCCAAATCGTTGATCGTACAAGAACCTACCCTTTTCACACCAAGTAAACAAAACTATCTCTTACAGATTCATCAAACAACATAAATAAGTAATAAGATCAATAGAAGTCTAAAAACATAGATACATAATAATGTGAAATACAACACTACCCAAGGAATCTGGTCTGAATAGTACAAGAGTTTCTAAGTATACAAATGGAATAAAAATTACAACCACAACCTGAATAGAAATTCTGTTTAGAATGAGAATTAAACAGAGAAGTCTAGATGAACTCCACGAGATCCTTGAAGGCTAATCGAACCTCGCTCATGTATCTGCAGCAACTCTACACCCCGAAAAGGGTGTAACAAGAGTAGTATCAATAAAAACACTATGTACTGGTAGGCATCATAGGCCGACAATAGTTAGATAACATATATAAAGTAAGAGAATGAAGAATAGACATGCTCGCAATCAAGTACAACACAACACAGCCAAATAATAACCACTCAAGTACAAAAAGATCAATAGCCAAATCATAGACTATGGTGAAGCATCTAAACCCAAGTCTGCCAAATTTCCATGATTTCTCAGAATAATCACAAACATAAGTACAAACAAAAAATCTAATCCATAGATGTAAAATGAGCTGATGAGGATGAATGCACATACGATGCAATGCACTATCCAAATGTAATCTACGTACATAAATGCTCCAAGCAGAATATCTCTACGTCTCAGAAGTCATGACCTATGGAGGACCCATAAAGTCGATGTAACTATCACTCTGTATCACACAACCTAGAGTGACTCTTCCATTGAACAACCCGCTAGCCAGTCTGTATCACTCAGTGTAGAATGGATACGCAATCAACATGTCAAAAGAATCATTGTTCTTCCCTTCACCATCACGCCAATCACAGATAAAATCAATATATCATGGAAATGAGGTTGAATACAATGCAATGACAATATCAAGTGCATCATATAAATCTCCAACCTTGCCATACATGGAGACATATCATAATATCAGTATCCAGTTAGGTCCTTTTCTGCTCTCCATGATAATATCAAGATAAGTGAGAGAGAACTATATCACAAGTACGGTATGGCAACTACGTACAAATCCAGAAACCACAAAGAGGCAACAAGTCAGATTCAGTCAACAATAACCAACCTAAGTAATCTATCCCAACTCCGTACCTGAGGGCATACATTCTTTCTCTGATAGTAACTAACTATACATTCGCTTCGCTAACCTAAGTCTAACCAGAAGGTAAGCCGTAACCTACCTGGATGTCGAGCTGGAGGCACGAACAATCAAACCTTAGCCTTGCCTTTCCACTTCAGAGAGACTCATTATGATTAAAGTCTATCAAATATAAATTCTATAGTGCCATAGTTTTAGTCAAAACACAAAAATGGACCTCAAATAGCCAAACCCGAGCCATAAGGACAAAACTGTAATTTCATTGAAAAATTAAAGTCAAATTAGTACCCTACGAGTTTAAACGAATCTAACGATACCCATAATTCAATACTTTAATTCGAAACTCCAAAGCAAACCCCAAGCCCGCAAGGACAAAACTGAAAACTTATGCCAAAATTAGTTTACCCACAACTTAATTAGTCTAGACCCAGAAAACCCATTCAAAAAGTCATCATTTTGATTTTCAAAACCATGATTTTCAACTTTTGGGTTCAAAATCCTAATTTTACCCAATCATAGTCGGATAAAATTGACACCCAATGAAACTAAACTTGAAGAAATGTCAAAATAATGGTTAGACACTTACCCCCTTGTTGATGTACCAGTCACTCCATATCACACAACCTAGAGTGACTCTTCTATTGATCAACCCACTAGCCATTCTGTACCACTCAGCATAGAATGGCAACGCAATCAACATGTCAAAATAATCATTATTGTTCCCTTCTCATTTATCACCATCACGCCAATCACAGATAATATCAATATATCATGGAAATGAGGATGAATACAATGTAATGACAACATGTAGTGTATCTTATGAATCCCCAATCGTGCCACACATGGAGATATATCATAATATCAGTATCCAGTTAGGTCCTTTTCTGCTATCCATGATAATATCAAGATAAGTGAGAGATAACTATATCACAAGTACAGTATGGAAACTACGTACAAATTAATAAATACCGGGACTTTGCAATATTTGATTGATCACAATTCTATATATTCCATTGACTATAGAAGTTCTGCAGGATAGACACTCAACAAAAAACTGAAGAGTAATGGCAGTAAGTGATTGAGTTCAGTAGTTCCTCATATAAAATTATTGACTCTAGAGACCTCCTTTCAAGATCATTTGAAACATGCCAGAATTATTTGTTTAGACACTTGACAAAAATATGTATCTACCACATGACAACAAAATAGGATTAGGCCAAAGGCACTAGAGTAAACTAATCTATTTACATCTATACATGTTGAAACATAATCAGGAGTAAATTATCACATAACATATAAAAAACTTGAAGCTCAATTGAAGGGAAAGTCTGACAGTATATCTATTCCTAATGGCAGGCTAATTCTAAATCAGGACATTCTCATTTTAGACTAAGTACCTTGAACCTAAGGCCATATCTTAGATGGAATGGTCATATACAGAAATTGAGGTTAATCCAACAGACCTACACAAGTATCAAATATAAAATTAGTTATCTCTCTCAACATGAAAACACACACATGACTCAACCAACCTATTCAACTTGACTAGAACTAATTCATATATTCTAAACTCTATATTAGCAATCAACATCTACAATTATGATCATAACCTACAAACATGCTTCATATGTAGACACTTTGGCCAACTTTTAGGTTAAACTAGCAGCATGTGATTAATACATGATTTAAACTACTCAAGTAAAAACATCAGACTAGATAAGTACATGATTTAAGCAATGAGAACTAGGCTAATCATATAACTTAAACTAGACAGACCAAATTCCAAGCTAACATGCATACAGATGGAGGACACATGTTTTGAGGCTTAACATGACTTAAACTAAACTCAAACTAACTAATAATTAAGGCTAGAGCAAAAATACATGATTACACACTACCTTAGTTAACTCAACCATCCTTTAGGTGATTCACATGATCAATTCATTAACAAGGCAAGAAAACATACTATGACATGCTTAAACTAATCTCATAATCACATATTATCTAAACTACCAAACATACAACACAATTAAACTACTAATCATGCTAACTAGAACACACAGTTATAACGCGCATCCTAGTACTTAGAATTTAAAGGGAAATGATGTAACGACCCATTCGATTGTTACTAGTTAAATACCCTTATTTTCTTATTTGACCCTTCTCATAGACTTTATGTAGGGTTTGTGATGTGTGGGATTGGGTGCACGGATTCCGAGGTCCATTTATATGAGTTTCAGATCAAAAACCCTAAAACTAGAAACTTAAAGTTGGTTCATTTGACTTAAGGTTGAATTTTAGCTAGATGGGTTCGTTTCTGGGTTCCATATCTTTCTGTAGTTTTGAAGGGTTATTTATGACTTAGTTGAGTCATTGGTTTGCTTTCCTAGGCAATCAGATGTATTTTGTGGCTTTATTTGTAAAATTTGGATATTTGGTTTTCTCGGACGATTCTTTGGAAATGTATGCCTTATCTCGGTTATTTATAAAATTCAAGGGTACGAGCGAGTTTGTAGAACTGTTTACCATAGAAGATCATATTTCTTTTGTGTCCGGGGGGTCTCATGAGTGTTTCATGTGTTTAATGAGAGGTTGGCTTGTTTTCCCAATGGCTGGTGTCTGGTGTCTACCTCAGTAGAGATTCTATTAGTCGCAGTGAGTCCGCTCCAGCGGAGTCAATTCCGCTAGGGCGGAAGTACTGTATTAGGTGTCCTATATATTCTTTAGGTCATAATTTCTTTTCCCCAATTAGCAAACCCCAAAACCAGAGTTTCCACTAAGTATTTTTAGAACCCTAGGAACAATTTTATCCTTCAGGCAATAGATTCTTCCCTTTTATGGCTTAAGTTTATGATTCTAAGGTCATTAATGGTGAAATAATGCATTTTTGAGTTGGGGAAAATGAATTGTGAGTTTCGATGAGAATAAAAGAGTTATGCTATTGATTGCAAGGAAGGTTTATGGATTAAATGGTGTTATTATCATAAATTAGTGTTGGAATATGCTAGATTATCATGTTGTAAGGCTTAATTTGATTATAGAATCTTATTTTCAAAAGGGGGAAAATTCTAGGGTTTCAATTTGGGGCTTTTGAATAATGTTCAAATGGGGATTCAAATATGTATAGTTTTAAAATTAACTTAAGGATATGACTACTTAGTATGTATTTGTGATTTTCAGGTATTAAAGTTCGAGTCTTTGTGGCATGGGCCCAGGTTGATATTTTAAAGTCTTGTTTGTAAGGTTTATATCCTTGTATGTTGCGTGTACTTTATATTAACGGATAGTGTATATACATGGATAGACTTAGACCGTCATGAAGCACAGAGGAATGGCAAGGCTATCACCAGGGCTTGATCATATAACACTCGTGCTTGGCTTTGAGGTAGGCTATGGTTTAGTATTTTGAAACTTTGATAGAAGTGCATAATTAGTTATAAATATTGAGGGGTATTGGGCGTATTTGGGGGTCCCACTCAAGCGATTGTGATAACGTTTGAGTGGGTACCGGTGTTGAACTGTGATGATGGGATAATTTGAGGAATTAGCCTTATGTTGGTTTCGATTACTTATTATTTGGGCTTGTTGCCATAGTTGATTGTCTTGTTTACTCATCGCATATGCTTTCAATATGATATCCTAATTTGTATTTGGATTGTATACGTGTATTGAATTCCTGAAGTTATGTGATATCTCATCTCTATACTTGTTACATATTATTATATCATGATCGTTGCCTTATATATGTCATTTGCATTCATACACTCATGGTTATGATAATATTGATATTGGAGTGGTATGATTATGTTGTGGGTCCAAGGGACCGGAAAAGGTTAGAACCTTATTTAGCTTCTAACAACACTAAGATGGTATTGATATGTGGGATCAGATTTGCATGCCTACAATATGATATTATCACAACCAAGAGCTGGGCTCCATGATCCGATGAGTTATTTCGGAGCGGAGGGGTATTTGGACTTCGCTGGTCTCCCATAGATCACGTTTATATGGCAAACCCCTATAAAGTGTGTATACCGATTGATGAAAAGGTACCTGACATGTGTATTGCATTCATATCATACATATATATGACATATCATTGATTACTTGTGAATGGACTTATATTTGAAGTAATTGTTTATGACTTGATTAAGTTCTGGACATGAAAGGATTATACTTGCTGTTTAATATTTGAGTTACTGTAGAACTCTTGGGAACTGAATTACATGAGTAGGTATGGACTCTTATTGAAATAAGGAAACATGTGCACTATGTGAATCATTATGTGGATTATGTGACTTTACCTGGTTTATTGGACCGCGTAGTATAAGATTACTTGATGTCAACTTGGTATTTATTTTGATTATGTACTTCCGTCGTTGTCGGCATACGATGTCTACAGGGGTACGTTGTGTACTCATGCTACACTTGCTGCATCTTTTCTTAATGATGATACAGATCCGATGATTAGCTCGAGACCGCGTGTCTATGTTCGGACAGTTGATCCCCAGCTATTCAGGGTGAGGATGCTATCTCCAGTATGCCCTAGATTGCTCTATCTCCTTTACTATCTTTACTTTTGACCTAGAGACATGTCTTCAGACTTCCAGCTTATGTATTCGGTTGGCACTTGGTTGCCCTTGATTTTCAGACTTATATCATTGTATTATAGCTCTTGTATGTACAGAGTAGATCACTTGGGTGGTTATTTGGATGTATCAGACTTAGCATTTTCTTTCGCATTATATTATAAGATAATTTATGTAGTATTTGTATTCTTTCCACTTTTACTTATGTCGTTTCAGGTTGATGATTTGGGTGTGGTTCTCCTATGTGGTGGGATTATGTAGGAGCCATCACGACTCTTGAAAAGTGGTCATGACAAAGTTGGTATCAGAGCCCTAGGTTAAACGGTCTTATGTACAAGAGCAATGTCTAGTAGAGTCTCTTGGATCAGTGCGGAGACATCCGTACTTATCTTCGGGAGGCTATGGGACATTTAGGAAATATCATTTTCTTCATATCTTTCATGCGAAGTTGAATCAAATTGGTATCTGACCTTTGTTTCTATTCTCTCACAGATGGTGAGGACTCGTGTTGACGTGATGAGAAAAGAGACATATGCACTAGCATCGGCTGTGCATGGTCGTGGTAGAGCATGCGTTCGGGGCTGGGGTAGAGCCATAGTAGCAACACCAGTTCGGGGCAGAGCACAGAGAGTCGGTCAGGCTCATGATAGATCAGAGTCTCCATAGCCTTATATTGAGCCTCATGATAATATGCTAGAGGAGGAGATGGGGCCAGCCTAGGATTAGTCTAGATTTATTGCTACACCGGTGTTGTAGGATATACTGGTTAGGTTATTGAGTGTTCCATATGGCTTTGCTCAGATAGGCGCACATCCTACTACTCCGAGTGGTTCTCAGACCCATGCGGAAGGGGGGCAGACTCAGACCCCTGAGTTTCATACACCAGGTATTCAGTCTGAGACAATGTCAGTGCCCCATATAGATGAGGTTCATGCTTTAGAGTTTTGTCCTCAGCCTATTGGAGGGACAGTTATGACCCGCGATGAGCGGATGATTTGGGAGCACTTTTTGAACATGATGCCTCTAGTATTCTATGGTCAGCCTGGGGAGGACGTGTCTGAGTCCACCATGAGCAACCATGAAAGGTTGCATACTTTGGGTATTGTTGAGACTCATGGAGTCAGTTTTGTGTCCCTTAAACTTCTGGGAGATGCAAAGCAGTGGTGGAGGGCGTATGTTGATTGCTTTCCTGCGGAGATGCCTCCATTGACATGGGTTAGGTTCTACAGGGTCTTCTTAGAGAAGTATGTGCCTTTGAGCTTGTGTTTTTGCAAGCGTGATGAGGTTCAAAAGATTAGCCAGGGCAATTATTTAGTTGCGCAGTATGAGACTCGCTTTTATGCCTTATCCCGTTATGTGGCACTGTTGTTACCTACAGAGGCAGAGCGAGTGAGATATTTTGTTAGAGGCTTGTGTATTCCGCTCCAATTGGCCACGTTGCAGTTGGTGGCTTCGAGAGCTTTTTTGAGACTGTAGTAGAGTATGTCAGGATGGTAGAGTTCGTGAAAGATTGTTTGTCCAGATATAAGCCCGATAAAAGGGTGAGGCAATTTGGTCAATTCAATGGTTCTATTTCCTATGGTTATAGGGATCTGGGGAGATATCAGCAGTCGCAGCCCATTCGACTGGTCTAGGTAGCTCTACAGATTTCTGATAGTTACAGTGGGGTCCAATTATCCAGGGGTTATCAGTCTCGGTATTCTAATCGTGGAGGTTCAAGTTCTTCTATCTTTATTCATTAGCCCTCCGGCCATGACCTATTTTGAGTATGGAGAGGTTGAGCATTTCAAGAGGGATTGCCCCAGACTTACATCGAGTGCTGTTGACACCCAATTTTATCCCGTCTTTCCCAATTTATTTGCAATTTTAAATATTTTTAACACCTCAAAACAATTTTAATCTATATACATACATGCGTATATATATATATATATATATATATATATATTATTCTCTTATTATTATTATTATTCACATTTTTTTACTCTCATTTGCATTTTTTATCATAATCATAAGTTTTATCCGAAAATTCTATGTTATTTTATTCTCGCAAAATTGCATCGCATTTCCATTTTTTATTAAGCATTAAACATTTCGCAAATATTATATCTTTATTATTATCACATCGTTATGTTTTTATTGAAATAATTTACATTTTTTTCTTCAATGCTTTTTAATATTAAACCCCTTTTATAATTTTAAATCCATAACCCATTTTATTTCCTCAACCCAAAACAATATCAACCCACCAAAGCCCAACCCTTTTCGGCCCAACCGAACCAGCCCTTCACCCAAAACAGCCCAAGTCTCCCCCCAACCCGTCGAGACCAAATTCCCATTTCCCCATAACCCATTCATTCCAACCCAAATACAATTTCTACCCAAAACAAATTCTACTCAACCCAAAACAATTCAACTCCCCTTTCTCTTATTTCGGCCCACCTGAAATTCCATCGCCCCAACCCAAAACTCCTAAGCCCAACAACCCTTTTTCCCTATAATTCCCCCCAAGCCCAACCGGCCAACCCGCAGCCCACACCCGAATCGCCCAACCCGTCGGCCCAAACCCATTCCCCTTATTCCCCTTACCCTTTAAACTAAAACAAAACAAAAACCATAAACAAAAATCAAAAACCTAACACCCTAACCCTCCCAATCGCTGCACACCCTACACCCCTACCCCTACGTCGCCGCACCCTACGCCTAACACCACCAATCGCCGACACCGCCGCCTGACACCACCAACCTACCCCATCACCTCTCACCACAACACATGCCCCAAGAAATCGCCCCAAAAATCAGTTTTGTTCCCCCCTTTATTTTGAAATTTGAATTCGATTTTGTAAGGGGTATGGGTGGGGGTGAACGTCGGGTGAGTACCTATAAAACCCGCCCTTTGTTTACTGCTAAAGAGGACCAGAGGACGAGACCGAAAAAAATAAAAATAAATACTTATTGTATTCTTGAGTTTGATTTTAAGCATTTGCCTTCTTTGTTGTTCAAGAAACAAGTCCAAAATCCGAAAGAAAGGGGTGAGTTTCGATTTTAAATACTTCTATTTGGCTTTGTAAAGCCGAATCTGGAAAATCTGTTTGACATATTGTTGTTGTTCTTCACTGCTTTGATTTTACTTTTTTTTTATTCCGGGTCGGGTCGACCCGGATCGGATAAGAGCCATATTTGTTGTTGTTGTTGTTGTTGTTATTGGTTATCTAAAATTGGTGAAAGTATTTGATTTCGGGTTGAATCACTGATTCGGGTCGGGCCACTGACCCGGGTCGGGTCGACCCGATTTGGATATTTTTCAAAATTCTTGCATTTCGTATCTTGTATGTTGGTTATCTGGAATTGGTGAAAGTATTTGATTTCGGGTTGAATCACTGATTCGGTCAAGTCATCGACCCGGTCAGATCGACATTTGGATATTTTCCAAAATTCTTGCATTTCGTATCTTGTATGTTGGTTATCTGAAATTGGTGAAAGTATTTGATTTCGGGTTGAATCACTGATTTGGGTCGAGTCGACCCGATTTGGATATTTTCCAAAATTCTTGCATTTCGTACCTTGTATGTTGGTTATCTGAAATTGGTGAAAGTATTTGATTTCAAGTTGAATCACTGATTCGGGTCGGGGCGACCCGATTTGGATATTTTCCAAAATTCTTGCATTTCGTATCTTGTATGTTGGTTCTCTGAAATTGGTGAAAATATTTGGTTTCGGGTTTGAATCTCTGATTCGGGTCGGGTCGACCCGATTTGCGTATTTTCCAGAATTTTTTTTCATATCTTAAAATTGGAGTTACATTGCAGCATTTATTTGATATTTAGGTGTCTTAATTCACCGTAAAATAATTAGGTGACGACTCCTTAACCATTTACCCAGGAATCACCGAACACGTTGTGCTCCGCTTCTGACCTCTCGCGGGTCGGTTAAAAACGGGCACTACAACATGGCTACTCCACTGGGAAATTTCAGGTTCTTAACCATAACAAATTCAGGTTAATTATATTGTACTTTATATTGCTCCTTAATTGATCTATTGTTTTTAATTGTTTCCTTCTGAAATTTTGTATGCATAACTGCTTTAACTGCTATATTCTCTTACTGCTTTCCTTAAATTGGCATTTCGCTCATATTTCTTCCACTCTGGAAAATTGACACTATCACACATTACACGCGAGGTGTGTTTTGCGCACCCGCAAACTTCTTTCAAAATTTCCAAATTTTTAGGAGGGTTGGTATATGCGCGGAGCGTCCGGACCATCCGGTTGGCCGCGTAGCCTTCTCACTCGAGCAGTCCGCTCGGGAACCTTGAGTCTAGTCAGCCAAATCTTAGAAAATTTAGGATAGAGCTATACCACCCTTTATTTTAAGTCATGCATGCATACACCTTAGGTGGAAAATGTGATAATGATAATGATAGACAAATCCAAGCCTAATCATGACATGCCGAAATTGGAAAATGTACATTCATTTTGTCTCATTTCCGACAAAAGCATTACAGTTTAACAACTTGGATCAATCTGTCGTAATCTCGCATATTTGGCGTTTAGGCCCACCTCTGGCATAAGAGAGGCCCCATGCATATTAGGACGCGCATTTATTTGAAGCAATAATTGCCCGCCTTATACTAACTTGGTTTCTTCATTTCTCAGAAGGTTTATTTTTGCTTAAACTATTTTTTCCCGAGGTTGATTTGCGTTGACTAAAACTGGCGGGACACCCCTACTTCACGAGATCAAAGGCCCGATCATTCAGCAAAATGACTGATTCAGATGCATCCGAACAGACTGGCCTGGGACTTATCGCTCTTTCGAGAGATGAACCAGAAGCTTTGGAAAATAGAAATGCTTCCGTCCAAGAAAAATACATCGCCCAACTGTTACAACAAATGGCAGCCATGCAGACTGAGATAGAGCGGCTCCAAAATCTCACCAACTTGTCCATTAGCGCCAATACCCCACTCCCTGAACAAGGGACGAATGCAACTGCACCGCAAACTTTTTCATCTCCTGAATCGCCATTTTCCCAAAACCTCCCCGAAAATTTGCCACCAAGCAAAACCAATCCACAACACACTAACCCACAAGCTAGTCCACAACAAAGCCCGCTACAAAATGATCCGGCATCCTTCACAACTCCACATATCCAAATTACCCCACTCATCCAAAATACCCCTTCCACGCAAAATCACCCGGCATCCCAGCACATACTGATGGCACACATCGCTGATCACAGCAAGCAGTATGTGCTGCCAGTATATGTAATGGAAGCCCAACCTTTTACTACCGCAACACCAAACATGACTCTTCAGGAAACTAGACAGTATGAAGAGATGGAGAGGAAGGTAAAGATCAGAACCGATGAAAGTGTGGCGAGAGAAATTCATAGCCTAAAAGAAGCATTCAAGAATATCCAAACCAGCAAAGGGCATGAAGGACTCGAGTACGAAGATCTGTGTATGCATCCCGACATTGAATTGCCTGTCGGATATAAGGTGCCAAAATTTGACTTGTTTGATGGGAAGGGAAATCCTCACGCTCATTTAAGATCGTACTGCGACAAACTGATTGGGGTTGTTCGTAAGGAGTTTGACAGGAGAAGCACTCGACTGGTACACGAGCCAAAACCCGCGAAAATGGCTTAATTGGAGCACGATGGCACAAGCTTTTGTGGACAGATTTAAGTTCAACACTGACACAGTCTTGGACAGATTTTATCTGATGAAGTTGGAAAATAAATCCACAGAGACCTTCAGAGAGTACGCCATGAAGTGGAGGGCGGAAGCAGCAAAAGTTCAATCACCGATAGCGGAAAGTGAGATAACCGCTCTCTTTGAAAGATGCAACATACTATGAAAGAATGATAAGCGTCATAGGATGAAGTTTCTCTGAAGTTGTAAGGATGAGAGATTTCGTAGAAGAGGGAATCAGAACTGGAAGAATTACAAACTTTGTAGCGTTGCAAGCAACGAGTGAGACAATTCAGTCGGACTCATTTGAGGGGGTAGTAAAGAGGAAGAGAGACGGAGTATCCCCTGTCATGACAGTTCAGAAACATAGGCCAAATCAAATGTCAACCTACCAAATGCCATCACCCCAGCCTCCCTACTACAATCAAAACAACCAAAGTTCTCAACTTTCCTATTATAGCCCATACGCCCAAAGCCCTCAACCTTATTATCAATACTCACCTGCTTCCTACCATGTATACCATACCCATCCAATATATAGCCTGCCTCGAGCGCCTGTCTATCCGAATCCCCCATAATATCAGCCCGCATACTTACCTCATCCATAAATCCATGCACCAAATACACCTTTAGCCGAACCTCGAGCCCAGTTATATGAAAGACTGAAAACCGCAGGAATACTCCAGCCCATCCCAGGAAATGTCCCCAATCCTGTTCCCAAATGGCACGATGAGGCTAAGCATTGTGCATACCACTCGGGAATCCCTGGACACGACACTGAAAATTGCTACGCCCTCAGAAACAAAATTGAGGCATTAATCAAAGAAGGAGTTATCCAACTGAAAGGACCTTCCTCTAATGAAAACAATAATCGTTCGCCAAATCATGACGATGCCAATGTGAACATGATTACTGTTGATGAAGAACACAACTTGGAAGGGACCATTGTGCCAGTCTAGAGAGAGGAAAGGGTTGAATCATCGGCCTTTATCACCCCTATGATTACAGTCCAAATGAGGGCACCGTTTGGAGTGGAAGTACTTCCTCCAAACTCGCGGGTCATGGCATCGTCTTTTCTTGGAAAAGTCTTATCAACCAACCTCCAAAAGAAGAGAGATGCTCCTTTACCAGAGCCTGTTCCGCCTCTAGGTCAGTCATTTGTCAAAGTATGCACCCCTCAAGAATCAAAGGAGGACAATGCAGCCAACTTCGTTGGAGGATTCAAAAGTTTTTTCATTGTTGAAGAAGAAGCAGGATGCAGTGTGATTCTCGATGATTACGCTAAAGACTCAACCATTTGGGATGCAGAGCAAGTAGATGTTTTGGGAAAATTGGACTTGTGCCCCAGCCTTGTTTCTCCGAAAACTAGTTAATTCCGTTAATGTTTAATGAAACAATGTGATTCAGATTGAGGCCTGAACCACATCTATGCATTTAATGTGTTTTGCCTCCACCTTTTGAAAGCTTAAAAAGACAAATCTGCATTGTTTTTGCTATTTTAAAATCTGTCTTGTTTAATAATTTTCTTTTCTTTTTCATCATGCAAACTAATAAATTTGTCGATAACACGTGACACATAATGAAACAAGCAAACAAAGTCTCAAACAACGAACAAGACTTCGAAGAATATGAGGAATACTCACAACTGGAAGAACTGGGGCATAAGCCAAAGCCAGGTTTGGATGAAACATCAAGATGGTTGATAATTACAAAGCATTGGTACGAGCATTTTATTTACTGGAGCAACGTTCGAAGCCAAATGGATACAGAATCATGTACGAAGAGACTGATTGATGAAAAGCAGATGGACGCAGTTTGTTCGGGGCCACTTTATCAGAATAGAATGGCAAAAAACCATCAATGCAGATGCAATGAACGGATACCATATCTAAGATTTGTTATTCTCTATGTAATACTTTTTCTATGTTGTAAAAGTTGCGCTCCCTCGGCGGGACACGCATAAAACCCACATAGGGTTTCGTCTCTTTAAGACAGAAGTTTCCCAAAAATTTGTATTTTTTCTTGACATGAACTACGTTATGACCTGATTCCCTTGGCGGGATACGTAGGCAACCACATCAGCTTCGGTCCCACTCTTAGAAAATCCCTTACAATCCCCTTTGCTTGCAATGAACTACGTTATGACCTGATTCCCTCATGGGGATACATAGGTGGCCTAAATCGGCTTCGGTCCCACCATTAGAAAATATTTTCTCCTTTATCTCACATATGACAAAATGTACCCATCTGATTACCCTGATAGGACAGGCAAGCAACCCATACAAGACTCGGTTTTCCGTTCGAAAGTTCATCATCCTCACATATCGGAAACTGGGGCATTTTTTTAGGGATCACTGCCAGAGGACGCCGATAAACATGGAAAATCATCGGCAAACTAAGTCTTCAGCCAGAAGAAGGATTTTGGATAAGACATTTGTTTTGTTTCACCGCATGTCACTGCTCGACAGACATTTACATATATGCATACTTTCTTATAAGCAAATTATTTTCAATAAATATTTTCATTAGAGTTCCACAAGAACTTTTTACTAATAAGCATACTTTCTTATAAACAAATTTTTTTCAACAAATGTTTTCATTAACGGTTAGCCAAGATTGAGAACCAGACAGGGGCTACATGTCCGAATCAGCAGGACATGCAACTATCAAGGGCAGAAGCTACAAAGTCAACGCGAATCAACCGCCCCTCCGCCGAACTCAAAAATTTTCTTTGAGTACATGTTCTTCAGGTTGAAAGAAGCAGGGAAGCCACATCACTTATGATCAACTTCGCAAATAATTTCTGCATGACGGCTCACCGCAAGAATCACGCTCCTATTTTGCATCTATACAAAGACATCGTCTTGACCTACAGAGGCCCAACCATTATGTCTGCACAAGGATTTTATTTCGAATCACAGGGAGCTTAAGCACAGCAAACCGACGTGGAACCATCTATTTCAGCAAACTGATGGCAAGAACGTCATTTACATCAAACGACGACAAGGACGTCGCATCATATTTTCATCTGGGCGACATTTCAATTCATAGTCCACAGGAGTTTGAATCGGCAGAAGATTCAGCACAACGTGGAACTATCTTTTACAGCATCTCAACGACGTTAACAACATTACAATGACGTTTTCAGCGCAATATCTATCTTTTATGAAAACACAACAATTATCTTTTACAGCATCTCAACGACGTCAACAGCATTACAATGACGTCTTCAGCGCAGCAGCTATCTTTTACGGCAATATAACAACTATCTTTTACAGCATCTCAACGACGTCAACAACATTACAATAACGTCCTCAGCGTAACAGCTATCTTTTACGGCAACACAATAACTATCTTTTACAACATTTATAATGGCATCAACAACATTACGACGATGTCATCCGCATTATCATCACAACGACGTTAACAGCATTATAACGACGTCTTCAGCGCAACAGCTATCTCTTATAGCAAATAGCATTACAACAACGTCATCGACGTTACTGCAATACATCAACTATCTTTTACAGCATTACAATGACATCAACAGCATTACAATGATGTCATCAGCATTATCATTACAACGACATCAACAGCATTACAACATCGTCTTCATCGCAACATCTATCTCTTACAACAAACAGTATTACAATAACGTCACCGATGTTACTGCAGCACAACAACTATCTCTTATAGCAAACAATATTACAACAACATTTTCGACGTTACGACAGCGCAACAATTATCTTTTACAGCATTACAAAGACATCAACAGCATTACAATGATGTCATCAGCATTATCATCACAACGACATCACCAACATTATGACCGCATAACAACTATATCTTACAGCAGATCACATTACAGCGACGTCATCAGCATTATGTCTACGCAACACGACTATATAACGACATCTTTGACACAATACGTCCATACAACGACGTCATCAACAACATTACATTTTTGCAACAACAACATCACAATGACGTCTTCAATACAACACGTCGATACAACGACGACATCAGCATTACATTCTTGCAACAATGTCATCAGCATTACATACTTGCAACAATGTCATCACAATGACGTCTTCAACACAACACGTCGATACAACGACGACGTCAGCAACGACATCAGCGTTACATTCTTACAACAACGACATCAGCGTTACGTTCCTGCAATAATGTCATTAGCATTATCAGCATTATATTCTTACAACAACGTCACCGCATTACATTCGTGAGCTTTTTAATTCGCAGGAATTTTAGCATAACGAGGAGCCTCTTACGACGAACCGATGTAATTTCTCCCGATGATCAAGATAAAATTGGCTACTCAGTCAACTTCTTTGACCGAAAACTCTTTCATCGTCTCCGGTCAAAGAGGGGCATCTGTTGACACTCAACGTTATCCCGTCTTTTTTAATTTATTTGCAATTTTAAATATTTTTAACACCTCAAAACAATTTTAATCTATATACATACATGCGTATATATATATATATATATATATATATATATATATATATTATTATTCTCTTTTCGGCCCAACCGGACCAGCCCTTCACCCAAAACAGCCCAAGTCTCCCCCCAACCCGTCGAGACCAAATTCCCATTTCCCTATAACCCATTCATTCCAACCCAAATACAATTTCTACCCAAATACAATTTCTACCCAAAACAAATTCTACTCAACCCAAAACAATTCAACTCCCCTTTCTCTTATTTCGGCCCACCCGAAATTCCATCGCCCCAACCCAAAACTCCTAAGCCCAACAACCCTTTTCCCCTTCAATCCCCCCCAAGCCCAATCGGCCAACCCGCAGCCCACACCCGAATCGCCCAACCCGTCGGCCGAACCCATTCCCTTACCCTTTAAACCAAAACAAAACAAAAAACCCAAAAACAAAAAATCAAAAACCTAACACCCCTAACCCTTCCAATCGTCGCACACCCTACACCCCTACCCCTACATCGCTGCACCCTACGCCTAACACGACTAATCGCCGACACCGCCGCCTGACACTACCAACCTACCCCCATCACCTCTCACCACAACACATGCCCCAAGAAATCGCCCAAAAAATCAGTTTTGTTCCCCCCTTTATTTTAAAATTCGAATTCGATTTTGTAAGGGGTATGGGTGGGGGTGAACGTCGGGTGAGTACCTATAAAACCCCCCCTTTATTTACTGTTAAAGAGGACCAGAGGACGAGATCGAAAAAAATAAAAATAAATACTTATTGTATTCTTGAGTTTGATTTTAAGCATTTGCCTGCTTTGTTGTTCAAGAAACAAGTCCAAAATCAGAAAGAAATGGGTGAGTTTCGATTTTAAATACTTCTATTTGGCTTGTAAAGCCGAATCTGGAAAATCTGTTTGACATATTGTTGTTGTTCTTCACTGCTTTGATTTTACTTTTATTTTTGATTCCAGGTCGGGGCGACCCGGATCGGATAAGAGCCATATTTCTGTTGTTGTTGTTGTTGTTGTTATTGGTTATCTGAAATTGGTGAAAGTATTTGATTTCGGGTTGAATCACTGATTCGGGTCGGGTCGACCCGATTTGGATATTTTCCAAAATTCTTGCATTTCGTATCTTGTATGTTGGTTATCTGAAATTGGTGAAAGTATTTGAGTTCGGGTTGAATCACTGATTCGGGTCGGGTCACTGACCCGATTTGGATATTTTCTAAAATTCTTGCATTTTGTATCTTGTATGTTGGTTATCTGAAATTGGTGAAAGTATTTGATTTCTGGTTGAATCACTGATTCGGGTCGGGTCACTGACCCGGGTCGGGGCGACCCGATTTGGATATTTTCCAAAATTCTTGCATTTCGTATCTTGTATGTTGGTTATCTGAAATTGGTGAAAATATTTGGTTTCGAGTTTGAATCTCTGATTCGGGTCGGGTCGACCCGGTTTGGGTATTTTCCAGAATTATTTTTCATATCTGTTGTTGGTTATCTGGAAAAAATCTGAATTTTTTATTCCGATTCTGGTCACTATTCCGAGTCTGTTTTCAAAATTAGTTCATTGTTTCATTCGGGTCACTGTTCATAATCCGGGTTGGACATTTCATAACTTACTATTGTATGCGGCTATGTTGTTCATTTTACTATTTTTTTTAACTAAATCGCATTAAGGCCGATGAAATTGAATTCGAGGCCGCACTTTTTTTGTTTCATTTCTCTGTTTTCAGTATCATTTTAAGCATCCATGCAACATATATCTTACTGTTTTACTGTTTTATTGTTTTTACTAACACTGCATTTAGGCCGATGAAATTGAATTCGAGGTCGCGCTTCTTTCATTTCTCTGTTTTCTGTTTACTGGGTTAAACATCCGGGCAACGGATATTTACTGTTTTACTATTTTTACTAAACATCCCGTCTTCTCGGGAATTGTCTCTCTATTTTTTTGCCTACTGCTTATTGCTGCTGCTTACTGTTCCAATTTAATTTTGCTGATTTGAACACGATACTACACGTGGCCGATGAAAAATATCCATCGATTTTGAGGCCTCCACAGTCGTAAAGACGGAAATATAACTTCTGGGCAAGCATGAGGCTTAAACCTTTTTTTCATCCGAGGGATCAACATGTTTAGTAGGCAAGGCGATTAAAATAACCAACAAGTTATATGTTCGCAGCCACGACGTGATTATAGTGATCTTTTCTTTTCATCCGAGAGACCAACATGTTTAGTAGGCGAGGCAATCAAAATAATCACCGAGTCATACGTTTGTAGCCACGACGTGATTGGAATGGTCTTTTCAAAATTTAAGTCTGAGCCCTCCGTGACCAAAACACTCATTGTTTTGAATACGGATCCGAAGTTATTTGTATTTAACTGTTTCTAACTGTTTGTTCTTGACAACTTGCAGGGAATAAAGTAAATAAAGGCAGATCTTCCTCGGAGTTTATTTATTTTATTTACTTTCTTTAATTCAGCTTTTATCCCGCTCTGTATTGTAATATTATTATCGCACTTATGTAACTCTTGAAATGCTTAGACTAGGCAAACTTAGAATCAATTCATACGGTAGTTTAAAACTTAGAAACCCTTCGCTAGTTATTTATTTTAGGCTCGTCATGCATGTTCAAAATTTTCTAAACAACTTTGGTCATCTTTTATTCGCTTTATCAATCATACAAATAAGTTTATCTTTTTAAATTTGCAACTCAACGATTTCCAAAAGATTTACTTCTTTGACATTATAAATAATTTGTCTTTACTATCAATTGTAAAAAATGCATACTTTTCAACTTTACATGTATTTCTCTTTAAATATCCTACAAATGCATACTTGTACAAAATGCATCCCTTTACTAAATAATTGCAACATCATTTTATGTTTATATTTTAAAACATGCATTTTCTTATTACAATAATTAACCTGAGTTTGATCGGATAACCGCAAGTTAGCGGATCTTAAAGGATGCCTAACCCCTTTCCTTTAGGAAAATAAAGAACCCTTACCTAGAATTTCATTAGTTTAGCAGATCTTAAAATTGGAGTTACATTGCAGCATTTATTTGATATTTAGGTGTCCTAATTCACCGTAAAATAATTAGGTGGCGACTCCTTAACCATTTACCCAGGAATCACCGAACATGTTGTGCTCCTCTTCTGACCTCTCGTGGGTCGGTTAAAAACGGGCACTACAAGTACATCCCGTTCACCCATAACTCCAGCACTTCCATCTAGGGGAGGTAGTCAGACTAGCCGGGGAGATCTTATTCGGGTCGTGGTGGCTATCATTCTGGTCATGGTAGATCCCTATCGGGAGAAAGGGTTCTTATTCAGGCCAAGGTGGCCAACATGGTACTTAGTTTGAGGTAGGACACACCTATTTCTATGCATTACTTGGTAGGGTCAAGGTTGAGGCATCCGACACAGTCATTACATATATCATCTCAGTTGATTATCAGTCTACTATTGTGTTATTTAATCTAGGGTCTACCTTCTCTTATATGTCTGCCTACTTTTCTGCTAAATTGGAGATGTGGTGTGATATGCTCAATTTTCCTATTCGTGTGTCTACACCGGTCGGTGATTTTGTGATTGTAGATAGAGTATATTGTATGTGTGTAGTTACTTTCATGGGTTACGACACTGGGGTAGACTTGGTTATCTTATATATGGTGGATTTCGATGTTATCTTGGGTATGGATTGCTTATCACCATATCATGCGATTTTGGGCTGCTATTCCAAGAGGGTCATGTTAGCTATGCCTGGTCTTCCAAGGTTAGAGTGGAGAGGCGCTCCCAACCCTACTCCTAGGAAGGTTATTTCTTATATTCGGGCTAGGAAGTTAGTGGACCGGGGTTGTTTGGCTTATCTTGCTCATTTTCGGGATATGAGTGTGGAGACTCCTTTAATTGATTTTATTCAAGTAGTTAGTGAGTTCGCGGAGGTCTTTCCTTCACATTTACCGGGTATGCCGCTAGATAGAGACATCGACTTTTGTATTGATCTTGAACTGGGTACTCAACCCATTTCTATTCCTCCGTACCGTATGGCTCCAATAGAGTTGAGAGATTTAAATGAGTAGCTTCAGGATTTGTTGAGTACTAGCTTCATTAGACCGAGTGTATCTCCATGGAGTGCTCCTATTTTTTTGTGAAGAAGAAGGATGACACTATGCATATATGCATTGATTACAGGCAGTTGAAAAAGGTCACCATTAGAAATAAGTATCTAATTCCATGTATTGATGACATGTTCAACCAACTTCAGTGTGCTTTTGTGTTTTTGAAGATTGATTTGAGGTTCGGGTATCATCAGCTAAAGATCCGGGTTGAGGATGTTCCTAAGACAGTTTTTTGGACTCGTTATGGGCATTATGAGTTCTTGGTGATGTCATTTGGGCTTACCAATGCCCCTGCAATGTTCATGGACTTGATGAATGGGATATTCAAGCCGTATTTGGATTCTTTTGTGATTGTGTTTATTGATGACATCCTGATATATTCAAAGAGTCGGGAGGACCTTAGGCGTCATCTGAGAGTGGTTCTGGAGATATTGAATGAGAAGAAGTTGTATGCTAAATTCTCAAAGTGTGAGTTTTAGTTGAGCTCTGTGGAATTTTTGGGACATATGTCCAAGGATGGGATTATGGTTTACCCTAAAAAGATAGAGGTAGTCAAGGACTAGCCTAGACCGACTTCTATGACAAAGATTTAGAGTTTTGTGGGTCTTGAAAGCTACTAACGCCGGTTTTTCAAGGGATTATCTTCTATTTCTTCTCATCTGACATATTTGACTCAGAAGGAGGTTCCATTCTAGTGGTTTTATGAGTATGAGCAAAGCTTCTAAAAGCTCAAGACTCTATTGACCACAACCTTTTATCCCTTCCGGTGGAGGGGAAGGACTTTATTATGTATTGTGATACTTCTAGGATTGGGTTGGGTTGTGTGTTGATGCAGAGGGTAATGTTATTTCTTATGCATCGAGGTAGTTGAAGGTGCACAAGAAGAATTACCCTGTTCATGATTTGGAGTTCGCTGCTGTTGTGTTTGATTTGAAGATTTGGAGGCATTATCTTTATGGTGTCTATTGTGAGGTGTGTAACAATCACCGCAACCTTCAACATATGTTCAATTAGAGAGATTTATGTTCTAAATAGTGTCGGTGGATAGAGTTGTTGAAGGATCATGACATGACCATTTTATACCATTCAGGCACGACCAATGTGGTGACGGATTCCTTGGGCTGAAAGACGGTTAGTATGGGGAGTTTAGCTTGTTTTGCTATTTTCGAGCGTCCTTTGGCCTTGGAGGTCCAGTCTCTGGCCAACCATTTTTTAGGCTTGATATTTCAAATCCGGGTAGGATTCTAGCTTCTGTGGAGGTGAGGTCATATCTCTTGGATCAAATTCAGACTCACTAGTATGATGATGTGAGGTTGTGCAAGATTTGAGATAAGGTGATGAGTGGTGGGGCCAAGAAGGCCATGATTGATTATGTGTGTGCCTCGTGTAGGAGATTTGACCAGATTAACTATAGAGGAGGCCCAGAACTCTAGGTATTCAATTCATCCAGGTGATACTAAGATGTACTGTGATTTGATGCAACACTACTGGTGGGGGAAGATGAAGAGAGACATTACTTATTTTATGACTCGGTATCAGAATTGTCATTAGGGCAAGTATGAGCACCAGCGACCCTGTGGTGTGTCTCAGAGGATGCCCATTCCTGAGTGGAAGTGGGAGTGGATTTCCATCAATTTTGTTGTAGGATTGCCCAAGACTTTGAGCAAGTTTGATGCTATTTGGGTAATTGTTGATAGATTGACCCCAAGTTTGTGCATTTCATTCCAGTTCAGATGACCTATAATGTAGAGAAGTTGGCTAAGATCTACATCCGAGAGATTTTTCATCTTCATGGGGTTTCTATAACTATCATCTTGGATCAGGGTACTAAACTTACTTTGTATTTCTGATGGACTTTGCAGAGAAAGTTGGGTACTTTCACCCTTAGACCGATGGTCAATTCGAGCAGACTCATTAGGTATTAGAGGACATGTTACAAGCTTGTGTGATTGATTTTGTAGGTCATCGGGACCAGTTTTTACCCCTACCAGAGTTTGCGTACAACAACAGCTATCACTCCAGTATTGATATAGCACCATTCAAGGCCTTGTACGATAGATGACAATCTCCCATTAGTTGGTTTGAAGAGTTTGAGGTCCGTCCTTGGGGTACTGATTGTTGAGAGATTAATTAGAGAGAGTGAATGTAATCTAGGACAAGCTCTTGGCAACACAAAACAAGTAGAAGGAGTATATGGATCGGAAGATCCAAGACTTGGAATTTATGATTGGTGGCAAGGTTCTTCTAAAGGTCTCACCCATAAAGGGGGTGATGAGATTCGTCAAGAGAGGGAAGTTAAGTCCGAGATATAGTGTCTGCTCCGACGTGTTCGCCTCGGTGAGAGGTTGGTTCACCAAAGCGAGAGTTTGGATATTATGGATTTTTCACCATGGCGGAGGGTCTGTCCACAGGGGCAAGTCCGCTCCTGCATAGTCGTGCTCACCGTAGCACTGAGGCAAGGTGTGTAGTGACACCGCCTCAGCGAAGGTTCTATTCGCCACAGCAGGTCCGTTCCAGCGGAGTCGATTCTGCTGGGGCAGAAGTACTGTATCAGGTGTCCTATATATTTTTAGGTCAGAATTTCTTTTCCCCAAATAGTAAACCTCGAAACCAGAGCCGCCACTGAGTATTTTCAGAACCCTGGGAGCAATTTCATTCTTGAGGTAATAGATTCTTCCCTTTTATGGCTTTAGTTTATGATTCTAAGTTCATTAATGGTGAAATAGTGTGTAATTAAGTTGGGGGAAATGAATTGTGAGTTTCTATGAGAATAAGAGAGCTATGCTATTAATTTTAATGGAGGTTTATGGATTAAATGGTGTTATTATCATAATTTAGTGTTGGAATATGCCAGATTATCATATTGTAAGGCTTAATTTGATTATAGAAGCTTATTTTCAAAAAGGAAAAAATTCTAGGGTTTCAATTTGGGGCTTTTGAATATTGTTAAATTGGTGATGCAAATGTGTATAGTTTTAAAATTAACTTAAGGATATGACTACTTAGTTTGTATTCATGATTTTCATGTATTAAAGTTTGAGTCTTGGTGGCGTGTGTCCGGGTTGATATTTTAAAGTCTTATTTGTTAGGTTTATATCCTTGTATGTTGCGTGTACTTTATATTAATGGATAGTGTATATACGTGGATAGACTTTGACCGTCACGAGGCGTAGAGAAAGGGCAAGGCTTTCACCGGGACTTGATTATATAACACTCTTGCTCGGCTTTGAGTAGGCTATGATTTAGTTTTTTGAGACTTCGATAGAAGTGCATAATTAGTTATAAATATTGAGGGGTATTGGGCGTGTTTGAGGGTCCCACTCAATCGATTATGATGACGTTTGAGTGGGTACCGATGTTGAACTGTGATGATGGGATAATTTGGGAAATCAGCTTTATGCTAGTTCCAATTCTTGATTATTTGGGCTTGTTGCCATATGGGGGCTCGTCGCTATAGTTTATTAAATTTTTTACTCATCACACATGCTTTCGATATGATATCCTGATTTGTATTTGGATTGTATATGTGTATTGAATTCCTAAAGGCATGTGATATCTCATCTCTATACTTGTTACATATTATTATATCATGATTCTTGCCTTATATATGTCATTTGCATTCATACACTCATGGTTCTGATGATATTGATATTGGAGTGGTATGATTATATTATGGGTCCAATAGACCGGGAAAGGTAAGAATACTGTTGAGATTATGACAACATTGGGATGATATTGATACGCGGGTATCGTAGTTGTACACCTATAACATGATATTATCACAACCAATAGTTGGGCTCCATGATCCGATGAGTTATTTCGGAGTGGAGGGGTATATGGACTTCACGGGTCTCCTATGGGTCACCTTTATATGGCAAATCCCTGTAAAGTGTGTATATCGGTTGATGAAAAGGTACATGGAATGTGCATTTCATTCATATCATACATATATATGCCATGTCATTGATTACTTGTGAATGGACTTGTATTTGAAGTGATTGTTGATGACTTGACTAAGTTCTGGACATGAAAGGATTATACTTGTTGTTTAATATTAGAGGTAGTGTAGAACTCTTGGGAACTGAATAACATGAGTAGGTATGGACTCTTATTGAAATAAGGAAGCATGTGCACTCTATGAATCATTATCTGGATTATGTGACTTTACCTGGTTTATTGGATTGTGAAGTATAGAATTACTTGGTCTAAACTTGGTATTTATCTCTGATTATGTACTTCCGTTGTTGTCGGCCTATGATGATTATGAGGGTATGTTGTGTACTCATGCTATATTTGTTGCATCTTTTATTGATAGAGATACAAATCCGACGACTAGCTCAAGACCATGTTGTTGAGTTCGGGCAGTTGATCCCCAACTATCTAGGATGTTATCTCCAGCATTCCCTCGATTGCTCTATCTCATTTATTGTCTTTACTTTTGACCTAGAGACATGTCCTCAGACTTCCAGCTTATGTATTCGGTTGGCACTTGGTTGCCCTTGATTTTCAGACTTATATCATTGTATTAGACCTCTTGTATGTACAAAGTAGATCACTTGGGGGGTTATTTGAATGTATCAGACTTATATTTTCTTCCGCATTATATTATGAGACGGATTATTTAGTATTTATATTCCTTCTGCTTTTACTTATGTCGTGTCAGGTTAATGATTTGGGTGTGGTTCGCCTACGTGATTGGATTATTAAGGTACCACCACGACTCCTGGAAAGGGGCCGTGAAAAAGGATGATCACTTACCTTTCTTTGGGGCAGCCGTCGTTAAGATCCGGATTTGGGATACTTATTTGATCAACCAATGACTCGGTCACAAAGAGAAACAAATAAAAAGTTTAGACTATAATCCCTAAATTTATCAAAGAAAATAAGCTAGGGACCCAGCAAAGGCCAGATCCCACTCTTATATTCAAAATTTATAGGGTTTGCTCGAGATTGAGACTTGTGCGTTCAAAAGCAATTGTTCGAACTCCCTGAATAGTGAGGGAAGAGGTTTTTTTTCAATGCAATCAAAACCCTAAGCTTTTTCATTCAGACCCGATGTGGGATTTATGAGGTTTGGGGAAACAAAATCTTTGAATCCCGCACAAACTGAAAGAGCCAACATGACAAATATCATTAAGGAATTTTGTCCTTATAGACTGAACTTGCAGAAAAAGAAAGAGAGATGAGGGCTTACCTTCGCATGACTGAGATGCGGTGGAGAGATAGGCAAAATCATTAATTTCTCTTGCTCAAAATGGACACACATAGCTTGGAACGCAATGCATGCATGACAGTTTTGCCATTATCGGCATCAAAGTTGACGAAGAGATGAGAGAAAGGATGGCTAGGGTTTACTCTTTTGGGGGAAATCGCAAAATAATTCAAGCAAAGGGTTTTTCCCTATTTACATTGAGCGTGGGGTGGGTCCGGTCCTTAACGGACTAGGCTCGACCTTTTTTAAAACAATAGGCCCCAAAACTCACAGAATTAAAGGGTCTAAAAAGGGTGGCCACATTTTGCGAATGTAACTATTCTCTTATTTAAAAGATGATCTAATTATTTCAACCATGGCTGAATTTTGTGCAAATCATTTAATTTAAAACCGAATTGACACTAAATTGAATTAAACTTTTCAAATATATTCAAAAAATACAAAATCTTTTTGTAATTAAACCAAAATGTAATGAAATCGAGTCGTAATTTTATAGTTCACTTAGTTATCCAAACTTCAAGGTTAAACAGAATTAAATATTTATCAATTGTGTTACGCCCTGTAAGTTTCACGTTTTTTCAGCGGTGTCGATTCATACCGGTGTACCGGGAAGATGTACAACCTTACGGAAGGGTAATGAAAGTTTACAACTTATTTATCGAAGTATCAGAGTGTTTGGAAGCTAAACGGATCAAAGAAAATACGTTTCGACAAAATCGAAAAACTTTCCATTTTGACGGCATGATTGACGGAATGTCAAAAGTTTGATGGACCGTCAAAAGGACCATTCTGAACCGTAAAATTACATACATAATGTCAGGACTCAGATATGGATTTGACGGACCATCCTTTTGGGCGGTGTAAATTTTTAATTCGGGTATAAATCATTTGGTCATCCATTTGACCTCATCCCCCCCCTAAAATTAAGCCCTAAGTCACCCCCAAAATCCTCTCTAAGGTATTGGATCATTCAAAGATAAAATCCAAGCTAAATCAAGCGTAATCATCCTAGTAAATCCCGTAATTATCATAGTAATCATATTCTCCTCGTAAAATCGATTCCGGAAAACCTTGAAAAGAAAAGTACCTTGATGTTTTGAGTAGTTTAAGGTAATCTAAGGTTAGTTTTATCCTCCTCTATCTATTCTTGTGATTAATTGATGTTGTGGAATAAGTTGTGGAAGGATTTTCATAGTCAGAAGTCGTAAACCTTTAGAATTATGGTTGTAGGAATTGTGGGATGTTTTGTTTGAACTATGAGGTGGAGTCGATAATCAATTGGTTCTTTATGTTATGGGAGTAAGGAAGGTGCGTAATGAAGGATTGTGGGATCGAATTATAAAAGTTTTCCTTATAAAAGAAGCCTATGAATCCTATGTACTTAAGTTGTTCGATGTTATGCCTAAGCGAGCTTCTCTTTAGGATATGGATTCGATATTGACATCAATCCCATATATGATGTAGATAATCATCCATAACGCGTACGAGGCTTCACGGGATATACGCAGCTTCTTTGATAAGGTATGTAAGACAACTTTCTTTTTTGGCATGACTCGATATATCATTTCTTTAAATAGAAAACTCTCTGGTAAAATGAAGTACCGAAAAGTCTTCTTTGACAAATTGATCATAATTCTCAGGTACTTCCTTATCCATAGCATCTCTCAGATTATATATGTCCCAAAATATTTCTATTGAAATTCTTGAACGTAGCGCCAATAATAATCGTCGGAGGATAACGACGATAGGTCACTCTGGCTCTGCTTATGGTATTTGTTGGAGTCTGTCTTGCATTGCACTTATATATATGTAGCCATTTTCTTACTAAGTCACGCTATAGTCGGCCGAGTACGATATATATATATATATATATATATATATATATATATATATATATATATATATATATATATATACTATGAGATGATTTGCCCCACAGAGAGGCTAGATATTATATTATATGGTTTGATTTCACAGACATGAATATCTCTTTATGATTATGACAGGTAGGCCCCCAAAGGCTTGTTATGAGTTTCAAGTTGACTTTTATACCCATATCTCTTGTATTATACCTTATGCTTACATTCATTACCTGCTTTACATATTCAGTACATCTTTCGTATTGATTCCCCTTTCTAGGGAACTATATTCATGCCCATAGGTACATATAGACAAAGCGGCGCTCCTCCTCAGTAGGTGGTATGCTCAACTGTGGTTGTTGCACTCCATTCTCTCGGAGTTGCAGTACAAGAGTCCTTAGGTACTGTTATATATGCTACTAGAGTTTTGGGGTATGGCGGGGCCCTGTCATGACCTATTGGTATGTATATATTTCTCTTAAAGGCTTGCAGACTTATGTACAGTGGATGTTGGTATGTCGTGGCCTTGTTGGCCCTTTTTGTTATCAGTATACTCATTTAGTGGTCTTGTCCGCCTTGGCTTTCTGTTTATATATATATATATATATATATCTTGCTGGGACTCTTATGCGTGCAGGTTATCATTCAGTCTTGTCGTATGGTTGTTTGGAGGCCTTGTCGGCCCAAGTTTCATATTACAGCTTTCGGAGATTACAGTGGTACACTCAGACCTTCAGGTGCTGGGTGTCGGCCATACCCCCCAAGGTTGGGGTGTGACAAATTGACCATTAAACAATTTTGAAAAATTAATCAATTAATTATTTCCATCATTTTGGGTTACCAATTAGGATAAATACGTTTCAAAAATCATAGAAAATTTACAAAAATATATAGGATAATATACGATGATATACTTGATGATATTTTACCCAATGAAATGGAAAAATGTCACTGAAGTAATTTTGTGAAATCATTTTCATCTTGTAAAGTGTATATTTCACTCCGTTTGTGAATCATGAACTTTGAATAATTAAAAACAGTTATTGGAGGGTAAAAATTAAGTGCCAAAAATTGCCCCTTCGTCGTTCAGGTATGGCGGGACCATCCCTAAGCGACACAATTTGACAAACCTGGTTTTTGGTCGACCAAATCAAAATATCTCTCCATTTTTATACAATTTTTAAAATTATGGCTGGACCCCGATTTTTGAATTCCATACATATCTCAGGTTACATGAGAATTCATACCACTTGTAGTTCGACTTAACGAAACTTTTTATGCATAAACTCCGGGGTATGATAAAATCCCAAAGTGAGTTATGTTGGAATCTGACCGATCCTCTGGTATTGAGTATGCCTACATATCTCCAGTTTTGGGAATCATGCCACTTGTAGTTCGACTCAATGGACTGTAAAGGCTATTCCTTATGCGGGAACACCTTAGTTTAATAAAAGGGAAAATTTTACGAAAAAAGTTAATTATGGCTGAGCATGGTGTGGAGCGTCCTCAACTCCCATCCAGATAGCTTGACTCTCATTGGCATCCTATCTTGACCAGCTGTCTAAGAAAATGTTCCACGTTTGATCCACATATATCTGGATCTGGTTTGATCAGCCTACATCTTCTCCTTAGCGGCTTCAAAGCTATTTCCATTCGTTGGGTAAATATTGTGGTTGATTATTTTACCACACCTGCATGGCACCATCATCATATTTTCCTTGTTTGATTTTTTTCCGAACTGGTGACCTTCTTAGCACCATCTGGCTCATACCTTCTTTCAGAAAAATATGAAAATGGACTCTTCCGACCTCATTATAATCAATGGCCCTCTCAGTATTTTTGTTCGTATAAATGCCTATTTTCGCAATATCTATATGACTGGCGTTCTAAGCATTGTCTATATGAATGGCCCTATCGGTAATGTCTGTATGAATGACCCTCTCGGCAATGTCGGTATGAATGACCATCTCAGCAGTATTTGTATGAATGTCCCTCTCAGTAATATTTGTATAAATGACCCTCTTGGTAAGTTTGTATGAGTGGCCCTCTCGGCAATGTTTGTATGAATGACCCTCTCTGCAATGTCTGTATGAATGGCCCTCTCCGCAATGTATGTATGAATGACCCGCTCGATAATATTTGTATCAATGACCCTCTCGGCAATGTTTGTATGAATGACCCTCTCGGTAACGTTTGTATGAATGACCCTCTTGGCAATATTTGTATGAATGACCCTCTCGACAATGTTTGTATGACTGTTCCTCTCTACAGTGTTTGATATGAATTCCCTTTTCAGCTTTATTTGTATGAATGACCCTCTCAACTTTGTTTATATGAATGTGTAACACCTCGTACCTCCAAACTAAGCCTTGTTCATGATTAAGGAGTCTAGAAAACCAAGACAGAGAATTAAAGTTGAAAAACCAGTTTCAGTTCTACAGACCTAGTTTTACGCCCAAAATTGACGGACCGTCAAAATGTACCGTACAATTGATTTTTGAAATTTATGGAACATAGTAATTTTTACGGACTGTATAAAATTATACGACCCCTCCTTTTTAACCATAACATTTCCCTCAACTTAGGAAAGTCATTGGAAATTTACATTTGGTAGAAAATTATACGATCCATGCCTGGACCGTAGAAAAATGTACGCACCATTGATTTCTGCCATAAAAGTCCTGACGGACTGAACAATATAAATACGCAACTTAGTCTTGAAAATTCAGTTTTCACAATCTTCAAGCCCTAGAACGAAAGTTCTCTCTTCCCAACCTTCTCCCATCTAATTTCTAAGAAAAATTGGGAAACCTATATGCATTTTGTGTAATTACTCCGTTTATGATTAGCGAAACTAGTGAGATTCTAGATAAGGATTTTGTTTACTCTAAGGGAAAGGTATTAGACATCCCTCATAGCTAGGGATGGCAACGGATAGGATCTGAACCGGATCCTACTAGATCCAGATCCATTTCTCATACTTGTATCCAGATCCGGATCCAGATCCATCTGGTCCATAAAAATCAGATCCAAATCCAGATCCATCGGATCCACTAGGTCCACGGATCGGATCTGGATCCACATGTAAAATTTTTTGCCTTGAATAATATTCCAGATCAAAATAATTGGAACACAGGACACCAGTCAAAATAATGCACTAAATCATATTTGTCACAACATGAACTGTAAAAAGATGGAGATAAATACATCCCTTTCAAGCAAAGTTAAAGGACAACTTCTGAATAGAAGGTTCATTGAACTAGAAGTAGAATGATGAAATTTCACGATTAACTGCTAAACATTAAGAAAAAAAGATAGAAAGGACAAAAGAGAAAGAACTATAACTTGACATCTGTGAATTGAGCATATTAACATTTTTACCTCTTGTTTTAAGTTCATCGAAAACTGCAATAGAGGCGCCCACATTGTGAATAGCCTCTGGTCAGGGACACATTCATGAGTTCCCAAAATCACAAATTAACAAGAAATCCACTAAAATCTAACTATCCCTTAGGGCAAAATAATACAAAACATCCAAACAGTTGTATGTAGCCTTTTTATGTAAATATCTGGGATAAATGATTTAAACAAACCTGTTGTGGAGAACCAAAATCTTGTATGCCCTCTTTACTGCTTGGTACCAAATGTACGCTAACACTTTCTAGTGACTCAATAACATCTTTGAAAACTTTATCCTCACCTTCAACAACAACTTCCTGGGCAAGGGGAAAAAATGAACTTCAACAATTTCTCTTTATTAAAGCCAATGCATTCAGTTTCTCCAATATTAAAGCCAATGCATTCAGTTTCCAGTAACTAGCAAACTGAAAAGTTCCAATGTATTCAGTTTCCAGTGCATTCAGTTTGGGATTTCCAGTTTCTCATTTCAAAATTGAGATACTGGAAAGTGTTTTTTCTACTACAATGACACCATTCTACAACAATCACAAGAATGACACCATTCACAAGAAATTAAATTACAAAGGTCTTGAAATTATATTCTACAACAATGTTCTTTAAAATGCCATCAACATCTTCTATAACCTTCTGCCAAACTTCATAAACTAGTCTTCGAAATCACTAGTTTCAACGTCATCAACATCCTAAAATAACAAAGAAACAATCATATTAAAAAGAGATTATTAAAAAAAATTATCTCAATAAATATTTATGATTAAATATATCATTTACCATATCAATATAGTCAACTACTTCCCCTTCTTCTTCAAAATCTTCAGTAACTATCGAACAAGCATGTGTGCCCTCCAAAGTACCTTTATTTGAAAGAAATTGAAAAATAAATAGAAGGTTCATGTTAGGGGAAAAAATAGATATTAACGTATATGAGAATAATCAATACATAAATAATAGATACCTTTAATGTCTTCGATCATCCAATTTTGCAAGCACATTAATGCCTCCACCGTTTTAGAGTGAAGCCTAGAACGATGATAACTAATCACCATTTCACCCATGCTAAAGGCGCTTTCTGAAGCCAAATAAGAGACGAGAATTGCAAGGATGTCCTTAGCAATTTTCTGTAAAGTAGGATACATTTGATCCCTTTTTCACCAATTAAGTACATCAAAATCATCATTCTCGGGTATAGGATCATCCTCCAAGTAATGCTCCACCTCACCCCTCACATTCATCTTTCTTTTTCTTTGTTCTTTTAGCTTGAGCATACTCATCCTCATCATTATCACAAGACTCTGAAACTCCTCATTTGCCACTTGGAAAAGGTTCTTGGCTTTTATTTCCATCACTTCTCATTTGATATTCAACCACAAGTTTATCAAGATTTTCCTAACTTTTGTCACTTCATTATCAACATCATATTTGTACAATCTCTTAAAATAGTACTCCACACAATCCATTTTTATTTCTTGAATCTAAAATTGAAGCAACCTCCAACATCTCATTAATATTATGCCAATATTTGTCAAAGTTGTCAATCATATTTTTAGCCATCATTCTAATGGTCTCCACATCACTCTCCACCCAACGCCTCAAAGAAAGTCTTATCTCACACACTTTTCAAAAAAACAAATTAGAAGTAGGATAATTTCTACCGGAAAACACTTTAGTGGCCTTGTAGAAAATTTTCAACTTCTCACAAATAAGTTTTGCCATCATCCAATCATTCTCACTAGGAATAACTAACTTGATCTTCTTATTCATACGTTTTAACTTAGCAAATACATCTTGAAAAGGCAAAGCGGTATTAAGCATCAAGTAAGTAGAATTCCACCTAGTTTTGACATCAAGAACCACTCTTTTAGGTTTAGAAATATTCAAAAGCCGACAAGCCTCCTCAAATTTTTCAACCCTTTTAGGAGTAGACATCCAAAATAAAATGCAATCTCGAACTTTTTAAATTGTGGGATCAATTACTTCTAAACCATCTTTCACAATCATGTTTAGAATATGAGCAATACACCTCATATGCAAAAACTCCCCACCTAACATTAGATACCTACTTTCCAATTTCTCCAACAAAACATTCATCATTAGTGGTACAATTATCAACTACAACCGATGAAATTTTGTTTTCCAAAGAATATTGAGACAAACAATCCATCAAAATCTTTGCAATAACCCCATTTGTATGTGGACATGGCACAAAACAAAACCTAAATAAAAACATACATTAAACACATACAATAAACCTAAAAATCAGCATTTATAAATAAGAATAAGCTCATTACCTCAAGGTTCGATTGCGTAAAACCCATTATTGATCAATGAAGTGAGATGTCACGGCCATGTAGCCCCTTTTTTGGTTGGAAGTCGTCCACATGTCGGTAGTTATTGCAATTCTCCCTCATTATGCTCCAACAGAGCTTTAAGAGAACCATTATCTTCATTGAACTTTTTCAAAATGTAAATCTTCAAAGTGTTCTTCGAAACTATCTTGAAATGAGTATTTAGACTCCTCACAAACCTTTTAAAACCTATATGATCTACAATGGATAAAGGATACTCATGAATCACCACCATACCAACCAATTCTCTCATTGAAAAGTCTTGATCAAATTCATTTTCCTTTCTCTTTTCTTTAAGTTCTAAAGTAGTAGACCCATCGGCTTCTGTTTTAACCTTCAATTGTGTTTGACCACTAACTCCAATCTGCAAATGCTTTCCCGGACATGTCTTCTTAGAATGTTTAAGAAGATGTGAGGTTCCATTCGCACCATTATAAGAGATTAAAGATGTACAATATTTACACTTTGCTCTTGTAATACCTTTCACTACGACCTTATCAAAAGATTCCCATGCCTCAGAAGTGAGTTTCTTTCTTGTTAGTTTACTTGATTGACTTTTTTCTTTTACTCCAACCTCAATAAGACATTCTGAATCCATTTCTAAATCATCCACTCCACAAAGCAGAGGCACTGGAGGTGGGCTAAAAGAAACAACATGACTTTTTATTAGTAGCATTTGCATTATTGTTAGATTGTTCACTATCCATTTCCTACAAGACAATATTTGAATACATTACTTAACCACATAACAGAGAAGTATCATGCACATTTTAGTCCAATTAACATATTCAAATCCCAAAATTTGTACTCTAAGGAGCCCCTATAATGACTCAAACAAGACAGAAGTAATTCTTAGATGTGTGTGTAAATATGAATTGTATCGACGCTTCAATTTGCTGCAGAAATTTATAAGCAAAAATTAGTCTTTGTTCTCTGCTTCTTGTTAGATTTATAAAATCGTACCATTTGAAATACAACAGGAACAAATACTATGAAAAATGCATTGTATATATACTCTTGATCGTATCTCATCTAACATACTAAATTGAAGCACCTAGCTCTCTTTCCACCAGCTTACACCTCTTCATAAAAACAATGCATACAAAAAACCAGTGCCACTGCCACCATTACCTTTGATTCCCATACTCCTCCATCATTTTTCCTAAAGAACAATAATACACACACACACACTATCTTTCCTTCACCAGAAATTTCACACACCCTATATATAAATGACTGTTAATATATATTTCAAAATCCCAAAACATCAAATATTATATAAATGACTGTTAATATATCTTTCAAAATTCCAAAACATCAAATATTATATAAATGAAAAAACAGAACTAATAAAAAGAAGAACTAACAGAAGTTAAAAGGGCCAAAAAACAAAAATCGAACTTACCGTTTAATATGGCAGAAAGTATTGAATCTGATTTGTCTTACTACCTTGGACTCGGAAGGGGTGGACAAGGACTGACGTCGTACGAGTAGGGATGGCAAGTAGAGATGATGGCTAGAGTTTTGGTCTTTGCCCATTTCGTTGAATGAGATCTTTGCCCCAAGGACATGGACTGACTTCGTAGTTCATATGAATGACTGAGGTCTTTGCAACTTTTCCCCTTTGCCCTTTCGTTGGCTTAAAGACACGCATGGGCTGGGCTTCGGTCCTTTATGGACTTGGGCTTGGCCGAGAAAATTAAAGAGGTCTTATATGGATGTATAAATGTATAATGTATTTAATAAAAAAAATGGATCCACGGGTCGGATCTAGACTGGATATGGATCTCAAATACAAGATCCATATCCATATCCGATCCGTGAGAAATGGATCCGGATCCGGCTGGTCCAAATTTTGAAAATCCATATCCTATAAAACGGATCTGGATCCACCGGATTCGGACCGGGTCCTAGATCCACTGCCATCTCTACTCACAGCTTGTCCGAAGACAGTCCTTAAACTTAGTTTAACTGAACTCTAGAAGGAATTATCTATCTATTTATCATTTATTACATATTTTCAAAAAGTCTTGATTTCGTGAAAGTTACATTAGGTGATTGAATGCTAAGTATGGAAAATATATAGTGTATAAAAATGTATGTATGTCAAGTATCAAGTATATATAAAAGAATGTATATAAAAAGGAATGTATAAAGGAGTATAAAAATGTACCTTGTAAGTACAAAAGTGTATCTGTGGGCATAGAGTGTACATCTATTGGTATGATGTTAATATAAATAATGTATATTGTTAGTATAGATAATGTATATCAAGATATGAAAAAGTGTATAGAGGGTGTAAAAATACATGTAAAGAGATGCATAAAGAATGTATATCTCAATATAAATAATATATATAAGAAATGTGTAAAGAAGGTAAAAAGATATATATGAGAGAATATAAAATATATATTATAAAAATATGTATAGAAAGAGTTTGGAAATAAGACAAAATCAATTGACTTGTATCTTCCGTCATGTAAAAATGGTTTTGTTTTAAAGAATGATTAAAAGTAGCAAAAGGGTATTTGATAGAGAACTAGCTAAAGAATGTTGATAAATGAAGGCAAAAGAATGTACTTCTAAAGAAAATATAGACTAACGTTTTTTCCTAAATGTCAAAAGTGTGAATTAATTAATCAAAGTATTTATATCAAGTTAATTTAATCCATTTATAAAAGTATTGACGGTCTAAGTCTTGCCTAACGTAAATGACAAACTTTAAATTAAACACATAGGGTAGCAAGTAAATAAAGTTTCCACTATGCTATGAGTTTATGTTTTGTACAATTTTAAGAATACGAAAATCAAATACAAATAGTGATGCGACGAAGATCTTCGGGTTTCTTCCGAGTGTTGTCTTGGGTATGTATCTCCGGATACCTGTATAATCTCTTAGTAAAAGTGTTAGTAAGAGAAGAAATAATTCTCGAATGAATTAAAGAAATAATATATAAATTAAAAATAAATATTTGTCTTATGTACAAGGGAGACTTTGAAAATCAGACGGAGATTCCTTCATCAGCCATTTGGGTTTAATATTCGCCCAAATGAATTTAAACAAATGTCATAACAAAGGTAATAGTACCGTGACCGTCGGAAGTATTTTTCAGACACAAAATCAACATTTATTGTAGCAAAATAATGTAAAACGTTTTTTGAAAATACAGTAAAAAAACTAAAGATGTCCAACAGGGAGGGTTCCGGCGGGACGGAACTCGACGGGACGGGGGGAGGTCGGGATCGGTGGGCCGGGACTGGCGAGAATGGCCAACGTCCCATCTCGTCCCTCATCCCGTCGGAAAAGGGGACCGGTCTTGGCGGGGCGGGATCGGGTAGGGATCAGGATTTTCATTTTTTTTACACTTAATTTTAAAACATAATATATATAAACACTTCAATAATTGAACAAGATAGTGTAATAAAAATATTACAAGATAATTTTTGTGACTTATATTATTTAACAGAAATATGATTTTTTTGTAATATAATTTCAAAATTGCAACTTTCTGGTGTTGAAAGTTGCAAATCACATAGTAAAATTACAATTAAAAAAATTACGTATTTATAAACACCTTTTCTAATTTCTTCACAATGTCTTGTGATTTTTTGGTTGAAATTAAAATTTATTGATCAAATTGGTCGACGTCGTTTCCAGTTCCGTTGGACAAAATTTCGTTGTAGTTTAAATCATCTTCTTCGTTGATCTCCGGTTGACTGCACCTTCTATGCTCCGCTCATATCCAATCTTTGAATGAAACTGTAATCTCCAAGCTGTCTCCCGCTGATGAGTGTATGTGCTCTCCTATTTGAAATTTTTCGGTAGAAAAAACGCTTTCAGACGCTGTTGATGACGCTTGAATGTTCAACACATCTCGGGCCATCTTTTCTAGTGTCGGAAATGTCTTCTCATTTTCCCTCCAGTATTTAAACAAGTCTTCACGTCCTTCTTTATTGAAAACTACTTGGTACGGTACAACACCCTGCAAAACAAAAATATCAAACTCGTTAACTTGATTAGCAGTGGAACCACTAAACATTCTATTTCTAAGGCTTTCAATACTAACCGCACATTTTTTATATTTTTTTCTTTGTATTCTATTACTTCTAAAAATAAAGTTTATAGAAAATCGTGACGAGATAATCCTTACTGATAGCGCATTGATGCACCCAACATTGTAGCCTCATATTCATCCCACCTAGCTTTGTGAAAGCCTTGTACATGTCTCAATAAACCTCCCGTCCTACCCTAATCTTTTCCCATTTTAAATTTATAAATATTTTTATAAATTTTGCATCTAACTACTTGATTCTCTTGGTGGTACTTGGTCTGAGACACTATGTGAACATTTTTTGTCATGTAGCTGATTTTAATTTTCATTGTGTGGAGCCTCATCTCATACTAGAGGGAATAAGCTGCATTCCAGTTTCAGTTTGAGGTGCACTAATATATGTGTCATCTAGATTAGTGGATGTATCATCTACATTATCTTCTAAATTAAAGTCTAATTCAATTGCATAATATATCTCATCATCTAATCATATATTATTAAAAATTCAATTTCATCTATATGAGTGTAATCAATCAAATTATCCTGTCTAGGAATAGGATGACTAGAAGAAGTACTCTTGCCCTTGTTACCCCTACTAGAAAAAGCACCATTACCATTATTCTTACCCTTAAACATACCTCTTAATCCTTCCATTTTAATTATACAAATAAATAATTAAAAATAATAAAATTAAGTGCGATAATTAAAATAAAATAACAATAATAATTTAAAGAAGGAATAAAGGGGTCTGGGCGAGATGAGTCCAGGTCCCATCCCAGTTTTAAATCCCGACACCATTTTTTTTAGGCGGGATTAGGGTTGGGTCGGGGTTCCAGGACCACTGGTCAGCCTTAGTAAAACCTACGGCTGGCCAGTGGGCCGGGTAGGCCCGGTCCCGCCCCTACACCGCCCAGGTACCGACCCGAACCCGACTATTTAAAAAAAATCATTGTATTGAGACTCGAACCGGGATGAGACTTGGTCTCGTCCCGACCCAGGCCCGCCAGTCACGACCCGATATCCCGCCCCGGTCCCGTCCCGATCCCGCCCGAAACTTCCCCTTTTGCAAAAATAACCGTTGCACCAACGACCATTTTACATTTTGGCCGTTGTGCAACGGCCATTTTTGGCCTCCCCCCTCCCCCAACCTCCCCTACCCCCTTAATATTTATTTTAACCCATAAGTTATTATATTTACACTTTAACCCAATTTTCCAACTATAAATACCTCATTTTCTCTTCATCTTTCTCATAAATCTTCCTACAATCTCTCAATCTATCTCTCTACAAGTCTACATTGTCTACTAAATATTCAATTTTATTTGTTCATTTGGGAGTGAAGTTGGCAACTAGCTTGAGGATCTTCCATCGAGCAAAGTTTCAATTTTCAACCTCTCGATTACACGTCGACGTTTGATGCATTCGTTCCTTTATTAAATTATTATTGTCTGTTTATTTTATTTAGCGCACTTAATTTCATTTACTTTAATTAATTATTAGTATAATTATAAATTTATAATGGAAGGATTTAAATGTATGCTTACGGGTAGGGGTCATGCTTCTTCTAGTAGGGACAACAAGGGCAAGGGTCCTATTTCTAGACAGAATCATATTCCTACATAGGATGATTTTGTTGATACTGAACATTTTCCTACAATACCAATAGATTTAGACGAGGAGCTATTTTCTGGTACTCAAGAAGACTTTAATTTAGACGATGATCTAGATGCTACACCCACTAATGTAGAGGACAACACACCCACTAATGTAGAGGACAACACACCCACTAATGTAGAGGAAAACACACCCACTAGTGCACCTTCAACTGAAATGTCTCCTATTGCCCCTAGTATGAGACGAGGTCAAGCAAAACGATCATTAAAATCAGATGCATATATATTTTTTGATAGGGACATAGAGAATCAAGTAGCTAGATGTAAAATTTATAAAGATGTTTTAAAATTTAAAACTAGAAAAGGTCAAGGTGGGACGAGGGGTTTAATGAGACATGTAACAAGGGATCATCCAGCTAGGTATGCCTAATACGAGGCTTCAAAACCGGGTGCGCAAACGTCCGCTCCATCGAAACAAGGTTCACATACTGTTCCGGACTAAGTACATGGTCAAATTAACCCTATGACGGGGGCAATTGTAGGCCCTAAATACGATAAACATAGAGATAGGGAAGAAATAACAAAATTAGTTGTTGTGGAGGGTTTGCCTTTTTCATTTCCTTCATCTCCCGATTTTATTCATTACATTAGAGATATGTATAATTCTGCTTTTAACGATTTTTCTAGATCAACTGTTAAGAGAGATATATTTAAATTCGCACATGAATATCAACAATATTTACGTTATTCATTATATCATTTTAATGACAAAGTGGTTATTACTTCTGATATAGGCCGTTGTACTAACGTCCATGATTATTTAACGGTAACTGTCATTAGATAGATTATAAATGATCTATGCAAAAACGTATCTTAGCGTATAGATATATAAATGATAGGCACACTAGTACTTTTATTGCAGAAAATATTTATCAAATGTGCGATTATTACGGAATAACTGATAAAATTATGACTATTACATTAGATAACGCTTCTTCTAACAATTACGCTATTACAATTTAAAAAAATAGTTTAACTCCATCTTTTCCAGATCATTTTCATATAAAATGTGTGTGTCATATATATAACTTAATTGTAAAGGATGGTCTATCACTTTTTGAAGACATTCTTAGTAAAATACAATTTGCTATAAACTTTATTTTTAAAAATAATAGAATACAACGAAGAAAAGAATATAAAAAAACTTGTCACGATTGCCAACCACCTTATAAAAAAAATTTCAGAAGAAGTACCCACTAGGTGGAATTCTTTATACGAGCAACTACTTGTTGCTTATGACTATATAAAACCTATAACTTTATTTTTTAACTCTCATAATCAAAATTCAGCTGATATGGTTGTAGATAGCGATTGGGGAAACTTTTTTGAACTTATTGTATTTTTAGAGAAATTTTTTCAACAAAAGAATTTTCCTGTATATATTATCCTACTATTTCAACTATGTTGTTTTATATAGCTCTAATATTTTTATTACTTAGTGAATATATGGTAAAACCAACTTATAAAGCAGCTACTAAAAAAATGTTTATCAAAATAAAAAAATATTTTATTCCTATTCCACTATTTATATTATTGGTGTTGTATTAAATCCGACTATTAAAATAGACGGTACTAAATCACTTATTGAAACTATTTACGATTGTATAGAAGTACTACCACCTCCAAGTCCCAAAAATCCAAATCACCCACCACCTATTGAACAAACTAAAGAAGAAGTGTTGTCTAGCGTAGAAGACGAATGCAAAAAAATATATAGGTTTTACCAACAAGAAAGTGCTAGAAACCTACCGGCTTCCATACCAACTTATTCTTCTTCAACACAACCTCACCCAGATTGTGGCTGCACAAGCCCAACATCAGGGAACGATGCCAAGTATAGGAGCTAGTGGGGAGTCATCCAGATTTTAGGACCCGCATAATTTCATTGATGTGCTTCAGAAAATCTTTCTTATTATGCATGCTACAGAGATAAAAAGTAGCAGAGTTGGGAGCTTATCAGTTGCAAGATATTGCTAATATCTGGTACGAGCCAAGTCTTCAGGTCACTTCACTTATGGAGGAGGTGGAGGCAGATAGTTCTTTAAAAATAGGTCATCAGGACCTGCTCCATCTTCAGCCAGTGCCCCAGCCTCAAAGTTCAGGAATGATCAGAAGATCCAGAACTTCAGAGCATCAGGCTCTCATGCACAGGCCAGAGTGGGTCAAAGTACCTTTAGTTATCCAGTTTGTGGTAAGTGTGGCAAGACACACCCAGGGGAGTGTCACTTGGGTATGGATACCTGTTATGGGTCCAGTCAGCAAGGTCACTTTCAGCGGGACTACCCATCAACGAGGCATAATACAGGATGTAATGTGGCTCAATCCACAAATTCAGCAGCTCATCGCAGTTCTCAAGCCTAATCAAGGCATGGTCCAACTAAGTTTGGTAATGTAGGCGGAGGTCCAAACATCTTATATGCTTTATCCAGTCATTAGAATATAGAGGCTCATACAGATTTGTCACATGTATATTAACGGCTTTCATTTTTGACGTTTATACCCTTATGGGTCCTTGATCCACTCTATCATATGTAACCTTATTTGTTGCTAAGAAATATGGGATAAAACCAGAAAGATTGCATGAACCCTTTGAAGTACCCACTCCAGTTGGAGAACCAGTTATAACTAGACGAGTATATAGGGGTTGTCCAGTTAAAGTCTATCACCACATTACAATAGCCGATTTAGTAGAGCTAGAAACTGTAGACTTTGATGTAATCATGGGCATGGATTCGCTGTCTTCATGTTATACCACAGTAGGTTGTAGAACCAAAATTGTCAGTTTTGAATTTCCTGGTGAACCAGTCTTATAATGGAGTGATGAAGTAGCACCCACATGTAGGTTTATTTTCTTTCTTAAACCCAGGAAGATGATATTCAAAGGGTATATTTACCATCTAGTTCGGGTTAAGGATGCAGATACCCAAACTCCAACTCTTCAGTCCATACCAGTTGTCAATGAGTTTCTAGAAGTCCTTCCCGAATATCTTCCTAGAGTTCCTTCCGATAGGGAGATTGAATTTGAAATTGGTCTACTTCCCTGTAAGAAGCCGATATCTATTCCGACATATAGAATGGCTCCAGCAGAGCTAAGAGAATTAAAAGCCTAGTTGAAAGATCTCCTTGATAAGGAATTTATTAGACCTAGTGTCTCCCCATGGGGTACACCAATCTTGTTTGTTCAGAAGAAGGATGGATCTCTGCGTATGTGCATTAACTACCGACAAATGAACAAGGTCACCATTAGGAACTAGTATCCTCTTCCCATAATTGATGACCTATTCGATCAACTTTAGGGTGCCCAATGTTATTCCAAGGTTGCCCTCAGATCAGAGTACCATCAACTTGAGGTTAAGGAAGTTGACATTCTAAAAACCTCCTTCAGAACTTGCTATGGTCATTTCAAATTTTGTGTCATGTCATTCGGATTGACGAATGCAGCAACTGCTTTCATGGATCTTATGAATAGGGTCTTCAAATCTTATCTTGACCTTTTCATCATTGTCATCATTGATGATATTTTAGTCTATTCACATAGTGAAGCTAATCATGCAGAACATCTCAGAATAGTAAAGAATTGGCCCAGACCCACCATAGTCTCATAGATAAGATATTTCTTGGATCTGGCAGGATAATATAGGTGTTTCGTAGAAGGTTTTTCTTCTATCTCAGCTCCATTTACTAGATTAACTTAGAAGAAAGTCAAATTTCAGTGGTCAGATGCTTGTGAGCGTAATATCGAAGAATTGAAAATGAAACTGACTTCTTCTCCAGTGTTAACATTGTTATAGGGAATCGTTGTATATTTTGATGCGTCAGGCATTTGTCTCGGATGTATTTTAATGCAGCATGAAAAGGTTATAACTTATGCATCCAGACAACTTAAGCCTTGTGAAAAGAACTATCCGACTCATGACTTAGAATTGACAACCGTGATTTTTGCGCTCAAGATATGGCATAATTATTTGTATGGAGTTTACGTTGACATTTTTATAGATCACAAGAGTCTTCAGTATATTTTCAAGCAGCGAGAGTTAAATCTTAGGCAGAGGTGGTGGCTTGAATTGATAAAGAATTATGACGTGGATGTTCTCTATCATCCGAGAAAAGAAAATGTGGTAGTCGATGCTCTCAGTCGGCGATCCATGGGAAGCTTAGCTCATGTTGAAGAAGGAAAGAGAACCATAACGAAGGAAATTCACCGACTAGCTAGTTTAGGAGTTCAATTTTTGGACTTTGAAGATGATGTTGTTGTTGTCCAGAACAAGTCTGAATCCCCTTAGTAGCCGAGGTAAAGGAGAAACAGTTTAATGATCCCTACTTATTGCAGCTGAAATAGGGTATTCACAAACATAAGATTGCAATTTTTAAACAAGAGGGAGATGGTGGTACTTTTGAGGTACCGATGTAGGTTATGTGTTCCAGACGTGGATTGACTTAGAGAGAGAATCATGGTACAAGCGCACACTTCCAAGTATTTCATTCACCCAGGTTCTACAAAGATGTAGCATGATCTTAAAAGATTTATTGGTGGAACACTGAAGAGGAATGTGGCAGATTTTGTAGACAAGTGTCCGAATTGTCAGCAGGTGAAAGTCGAGCACCAGAGGCCTGGTGAGTTGGCTCAGAATATTGATAATCTTATTTAGAAATGGGAGATGATAAACATGTACTTCATAATAGGTCTACCTCGCTCATCCCGAAGACGTGACTCGATTTGGGTGATTGTGGACCGACTTACTAAATCAGTCCACTTCTTGCCAGTCAAAATCACAGATTCAATAAAGGATTATGCTAAGTTGTATATCCGAGAAATTATCATGCTACATGGGACTCCAGTGTCTGTTATTTCGAATCGTGGTGCTCAGTTTACAACAGACTTTTGGTAGTCTTTCCAGAAAGGATTGGGTACTAAGTAAATCTCAGCATAACTTTTCACCCTCAGACAGATGGGCAGGCAGAGCGAACTATTCAGACTCTTGAGGATATGTTGAGGGCATGTGTTTTTGATTTTAAAGGTAATTGAGATGATCACTTGCCTATCATTAAATTTGCTTATAATAATAGTTATCATGCTAGTATCAAGACGACACCATTCGAAGCTCTGTATAGGCGAAGGTGTAGATCGCCAATTGGTTAGTTTGAAGTTGGTGAAGCAGAATTGTTAGGACCAGACTTGGTCCATCAGACTATAGAGAAAATCAAGTTAATTTACGAGGCTTTGAAAATGGCTCAAAGTCACCAAAAGTCTTATTCAGATTGATGCGTATAGACTTGGAGTTTCAGGTTGATAATTGGGTATTTCTAAAAGTTTCACATATGAAAGGTGTCATGAGGTTTGGAAAGAAAGGAAAGCTCAGTCCCAGATATATTGAACTATACAGGATTCTGAGAATAATTGGCGAATTGACTTATGAGCTTAAATTGCCACAAGATTTAGTTGTTGTGCATCCAGTATTTCATGTATCCATGTTGAGGAAGTGTGTGGGAGACCCATCGTCGGTTGTTCCTACCGAATCCACTATAGTTGAGGATGGCCTGACCTACGAAGTGGTCCCTCTGGCCATTTTGGACCGTCAGATTCACAAGTTGAGAACTACGAAAGTTACCTCAGTGAAAGTGTTATGAAAAAATCCTAAAGTTGAGGAGGCTACACGGGAAGCTGAAAAGGACATGGAGTTCATATATCCGCACTTATTTGAGGAGCAAACAGAAAGCGAACAAGGTAAATACTTTCAGTATTCATGTCATGTCCTTTCGAATTCATGTCTCATGTTTCACGCTCATGTATTCAGCACTCATGTCTCATGTCCCATGTTCATGTATTCATGTCAGTTCTGTCCCCATGTTTCATGTCATGTTTCCTCACTTTCATGTGCTCATGCCATGTCTAGTCTTATTCTTACCCATGACCCATCATTCGAGGATGAATGATCCCAAGGGGGAGATATTGTAACACCTCATACCTCCAAACTAAGCCTTGTTCATGATTAAGGAGCGTAGAAAATCAAGACGGGGGGTTAAAATAGAAAAACCAGTTTCAGTCCTGCAGACCCAGTTTTACGCCCAAGATTGACGATCCGTAAAAGTGTTACGGACTGTTGAAATGTACCGTACAATTGGTTTTTGAAATTTATGGAACACATTAATTTTTACCAATTGTATAAAATTATGCGACCCCTCATTTTTAACTGTAACATTTCCCTCAGCTTAGAAAATTCCCTGGAAATTTACATTTGAGTAACGGTCTGATTATACGGACCGTACAAAATTATACAGTCCATGCCTGGACCGTTGAAAAATATACGGACTGTCGATTTTGGCCGTAAAAGTCCTGACGGACTGAACAATATAAATACACAACTTAAGTCTTGAAAAATCAGTTTTCACAATCTCCAAGTCCTAGAATGAAGGTTCTCTATTCCCAACCTTCTCTTATATCGAGGTAAGCATTTTTCACGTAATTCTAGGTGAGTCTAATGTAATCCTCATGAACTCTAAGTATAATCCATTGTTCTTAACCTAGGATTTTCAAGAAAAATCCATTCCAAGGTTTCAAGGTTCAAGCTTTGGGTTTCTTCTCCAAAGTCTAGATTTTTAATACACGTATTGGAGCGAATAAGGCATGTAGAGCTTCTATCCATGTGTGGGAATATCCATTTTCTTTCCCACACTACGCTTTTCCATGAAATACAATTTTTCATAAGTTTAGGGTTTTGTTCTATTATTATAATAACCCTATACATGTAATATTATACATCATGTCCATATTACAATTCATCAATTGTATTCATTATAGGTCATTACGATTGTCATGAACCTGTCCATAATCCATGAACGCATGCTTTGAATTCCATGAGTTCTTAAACATAAGTTATAATCATTACTATTCAATTCCATGAAGTTATATGTGTCTTCATATTTTACACAAGCTATATTATATATTTATCTACATGCTAAATTATAATCACAGATCATGTTTACAAGTTAAGTTATATTTACGAAATTCATGGGCTTACAAGCCAACTATATTAAAGTACATATTTTAGGAGTTGCACATATTACCGAGAAGGCTCAGATAGCCTGAAACTACTATGTCAATGTAGGATAAGGACCACTCTACTCAGAGGACGATACCTTCATGTTACCCCTTTGTGAGATTATTGGATCCATCATGTCATGTTCATGTATCGTATCCCGATAAGGTACAAGATGACTTATCTTATCGGGCAGAGATCAGATGCCACGTTCACGTGTGGTGGTTACATGTATGTTATACTAATGCTCTCCCCATAGATATACATATATATATATATATATATATAGTTTTATATATTTTATACATGTTACTATATCCCTGTCAGATCATGTTCATGTTCATTGTTCAGGTTTTCCTATTATTTTATGTGCCTTCTTATTCTTTAAGTTACTTTACATACAGTACAATTCAAATGTACTAACGTTCCTTTGCCCGTGGCTTGCATTTCACGATGTAGGTACTGAGTTTCAGGAGGATGGATCTGCTCGTTAGGAATTGCTTCAATATAAACTATTTTGGTGAGCCCTATTTCATCCAATGTGTCGGTCTATTTACTTTAATGATTTTGGTTTATAGTAGAGGTATGCCAGGGCCTTGTCCTGGTAAAACAGTTTTGCAGTCAGACTCATGTTTCAGAGGTTTCATAGACTAGACTAGTGGGCATGTCATGGCAGTCATTCACTTATTCATGCTTAACATATTTTTCAGATTATTTCTGCTATTATTATTTTAGATATCATTTCAACATTAAGTTTGCATGTTTTTAAATCATTATTATTGCATGCATTCGATGCCCATATTGATTAGCAAGCCATATAGTTCCCTCGATCACATATAGTCAGGCACCGAGTGTCGTGTTTTGCCCATGCCATGCGAAGGGGTGTTACAGAATGGCCCTCTCGGCATTGTTTGTATGAATGGGTCTCTCGGCAGTGTTGATATGAATGGCCTTTTTCACCTTTCTTTGTATGAGTGACCCTCTCGGATTTGTTTGTATGAATGACCCTCTCGGCATTGTTTGTATGAATGTCCCTCTCGGCATTGTTTGTATGAATGTTCTTCTCGGCAATGCTTGTATGAATGGCCCTCTCAGTATTTATTTGATATCAATAACCCTCTTGGCATGCAAGTGCGTGAATAAATGACAAATATTGCCCTTTTGGATGGATTTTCTTTCTTTCTTTTGTGACCCACTTGGTTAGATGGTCATTTTATACCCTTATGTCAGTTGTAACCCTCTTGGTCATATGGTTGTTTCACTCGTTTATATAGCCTTCTTGACTTGATTGTGCCGCCTTTGTGGCACTTTGTCCTTTTGTGTTGGCTGTGACTCTTTTGTCATGCTATGTTGTTTTGTCCAATTCAACCCTCTTGGCTTGATTATAGCATCCTTGCGACATTTCATCCCTATATGTAGCCCTCTCGGCTAGATTGTGTCGCCCTTGGGGAACTTTATCCATTTTTGGCCCTCTAGGCCGGATTGTGCATTCGACGCGAGTTGAAATTTTCTCTGACGATCTGTATATTACCTGTTTTTTCATCACGAACAAACGGATTAGCAAAATAAGTGGCCGTCCTCCTAACGACATTGGAACCCACATTCATAGAAATATCATTAGTTAATATGAGGCTAATTCATGTCGCCAACTCCTATCATGTGGTTTTATGCTCGGCTGCATTCTCCGCTCCGACCCCCCAAGAGATGAATTTATCTTTATGATGAAAAGAAATAAATTTTTCAAAACGTTGATCACAAATTTTCAAAAGCATTTGGTCATCATAAAATTAAAATATGATTTTTTTCGCAAATATTTTATTTTATCATCATGACATGCATATTTTGAGTGAGACGCTCTGGCTGTCCATGGCGCTTTGCGGTGAACTTCTGATTTTGTTTGGTGGAATTTTTGAGACCCTCTAAAAAATTCTAAAAATTCTGCCCCAGCTGGAGGTTGATGTCATCGAACTCTTGTGTTGAATTGTGGTGAATGAATTTTTGAGTTCCTCTAAAAAAACATTTGCCCCAGTTTGAAGGTTTGGGGTCGGCTGACTCTTGTGCCGGACTTTGCGAAGGAATTTTTGAGGTCCTCTCAAAAATTCGATCCCAATGGATTTCTAAGGCTTTCTTGAGTTTTTCGATTAGTACGACCGAGTTCGAGGAGCGTCTATGTATCCTATCGTAGCAGGAATCATGTCGAATGTAGTTTGAGAAAAAATGATTAATTTTTATAATAATGTGATCGAGTCCTACAGGGACTGCCTACGTATCCCACCTCGGGAGATTAAGTCATCGCTTATTTCATATTACAGGGAATACCATTTGGGTTTTCTATTACAAGAGAGAAAAGACCAGATCCGATAAGGATTTTTCTACGCATCTCTGTCATAAGAGATAGGTCTTTGTGTAGTAATTACAAGCAAACGTGCGATTACAAGTTGAAAGGCGAATCTTCACACGTAGTATCTCTTGATTGCATCTGAATTGATTGTTTTAGACCACTCTTGGCCGTCCATTTCTGCTAAAATCATGGCTCCTTCGGATAGTACCTTGCGGACTATGTAGGGACCCTGCTAAAATTATTTTCGTCTTGTAAAATGTATATTTCACTTCGTTTGCGACTCAGGTACTTTGAATAATTAAACAAAATTATTGGAGGGTAAACATTAAGTGTCAACATGAAATTTCAAGGATATTTTAATTGATCAATATTTATATTCGTACTTTTATAATAATAAGTATTAGCATACGTGCTTTGCACATGTACTAAACCATATCAAATTAATATAAAATTTTAAAAAATCACATAAATATTAGTATTGATTAATATTGTTCTTAAGATATAAACTAAATACTAAAGAAAAAAGTGTGTAAGTATTTAAAATATGATGATTGTTAATCCTATTTAACTAACTCAATTATAACGGAAGAAATATTGTTTCATAATTCCTCAGATGCCTTAATGTGATGCTTTAGAAGCCTTAGAGAGAATTGCACAATGTTTTGACTATAATTACACTTCTCTAAGAATACAGCTTTGAAAGGCAACTTGAATGTTAAAAGTTCGCAGAGTTCTAAGTATATGAAATAATATTTTAAGTGTATTTACAACAAATATTGTTAATGCGTTGACAAAGTGAAAATATTTCACTGCTGCTCTTTCAAACAGTGCACCAAATTATTGTCAAATCTGAACCATCTTATCTTTGAACTGACTTGTAGATTAGGCTTAAGTCATTCGCCACCTCTTTAAATTTATCCGCAAATTTAACTTAGACACCTCAACTCACACCTTACCTATCGAACACTTCTATCACTCGGAATTTGAACCACTTGAACACTCTTTTGACAACCAGTGAAAAGTATAAAATGTGTATAGTCAACTTGCGGATAATGTAGAAAAATAACGAATTAAATAAGGACATGTGATATTTGAATTTAAAATAATCATTAAAAAATAAAAATTGTGAATAAAAATAAAAAATAACTATTTTCTACCCCCACACCAACCTAGCCAGCCCTCCCCCATTCTTCTCCTCCTCAGAACACTTTGTCCGTCATTCCCCCATCATCCACCCCACCAGCAACAAGTTTTTTGTGTTCTTTTCTTCTTATATGTGAGATTCAACTATGGAATTTTTTCAAGTCCAGGTCTTATTTTGGCCGAAAACAATGAAGTTTCACGGAAAAACTATTTCAAATCCAAATCTTTTTCCTTGAGTTACACATTGGGTCTTGCTTGTGTGTATCTCACCATGCATGCCTCCGATTATGACTACTTCAAGCTTTCGAGAAATTTTGAAGAAATTATCATTTTAATTGCCTCTGAACATTTTTTTAAAATCTAATTTGATTCCTTTGTTAGCTTGCAGAGCTTTTCTGATTCTTTTTTATTATGTGAGAAGATGAAAATGAGAAAGTGCAGAAATAGTGCACCCTGGGTTGGGTTAAAAGAGGTATTTTTCATGTGAAGATAACAGTGGCACCGATGGTGATGGTGGCGGAATCACGATGGAGGGTGGTAGAAACAAATAATGAAGAAGATAAAAAATGGGCTAAATAATTCCCCTTCAGGCGCAAAAAGTATCTAAGTGGTTTAAATTCAAAGTGGTAGAGATGTTCAATAGGTACAAGTCTGAGTTGAAGTATGTAAGTGAACTATGCGGACAAGTTTAAGGGGCGGCGAATGACTTAAGCATATAGATTATCGATAAGACTTGGTAATCTATTCTTTACAGAACATTGATGATCATGAAAAACCTAAGATAAAAGGTCTTGAAAAAAATGAAACTTTTAAATGTAACATACAATAAAGTCGAAAAGATCACTTATTTTGAATAGGCAGTCAAATTTGATTAAAAGCGTAATAATCTCCATTTATCTCCTATCTATAAGATGTTATTTAAGTAGGTACATTTCCTCAAGCAACCAGTCATGTAATTGTTTTATTAGTTTTGAGTGACTACTTTTCAAAATGTGCGAAGCAGGAGCCTACAAGAAATTCTGGGAACACAAGGTGATCGATTCATATGAGACCACACATATGTAGATTCGGGGTTCTAAAGGAGAAAACATGTGATAACAGACCACAGATCATCGACTCAAAGGTAACATAATTCTTTCACGAATTGAAAATAAAAAGAATAACTTATTCTCTTTATCATTCTAGCGCAAATGGGCAGGCTGAGTCAACCAACAAGGTATTGATTCAAAACATCAAGAAGAAGTTGGAACAAGCTAAGGGGAAATGGCCTGAAGAACTGCCTGGAGTATTTTGGGCTTACCGGACCATATTAAATACAAGCACCAGAGAGACACTATTCTCTCTCATCTACGGTGTAGAGGCTTTGATACCAGTTGAAACTGGAGAGCCTAGCCTAAGGTTCAACTGGGCCACCAAGGAAATCTATTCCAAGGCCATGGTTGTTTGGTTAAATTTACTTGAAAAATGATGGGACGCAACTCTTGTCCGAATGATGGCACAAAAAAAAGGGTCGAAAATTACTTCAAAAGGATGGCTAAACTACGACAATTCAAAGTCATAGATTACATCTCCGGATGACGGAACATAAGAACTCAGTTCCAGGAAATTGGTTCTAAATTGGAAAGGACCTTATCAATTCACTGGAATCGCAGGAAATATTGTGTGTCGGCTCGAAGATAGAACCAGCATAGAATTGCAAAGTAATTGGAACGTCAACCACTTAAAGTGATATTATTGCCGAAGAACATGTATACTTCACCCTCAACATTTCTTAATTTTAGTAATTCGAGGTTGCAGAGACAATTTCATTCAGTACTGGGACTGCTCCACAATGGGACCGCCCGAGAAACTATGCACCCAATACCAAAATCCATGAGAAAACTAAAAATATTTATTACACTATTTTTCGTAGACGAGGTTTTTGTTCCGATTGAGTTTTCCCGACAAGGTTTTTAATGAGGCAACAAACACAAAGCGTATTACCATGAGCATTCACGTGAACTATAGAGGAAACAATTTGCTTAAAGGACTCCAGTGCCAAAGTCTTCATTGTTCACACTCAAGCACTGGAGGGGGGGGAGGGTCTACCCCGATCGTTATTCATTGGAATACTTTAAGCAAAAATCAACAGAAACCTACCGCGAGTATGCTTGTAGGTGGAGGGCCGAAACTGCCTGAGTATAGCCTCCAATGAGTGAGGAAGAACTAGATTTAGAATTCATCCTATCTCGGGAGTTGGATTGCTATGATCGAATGTTGGCTATGGACGGGAGGCCATTCGCTTATTTAGTCAAAATGAGTGAGGACATAGAAGACAGTCTCAAGACTGGAAATATTGTCAGCATTGTCAACAATGCTGGCATAACAAGCTCCGCTGGAGTCGCAAAGAATAAGAAAGAAGATGTGTCAAACATCTTTCATGCCCCAGGAATCACAGAAGAGAATGATCACAGTTATACTTTGACGCATATAAATCTCCTACTCCGAGCAACTACATACCATCACCCTACAACCCTGTGTCGGTATATTACACACAACCAAACTGCAAAGATCCACAAAAAAATTACCAAACACCTATACCGAACTACAAAACTCTATCTCCAAATTACCATATCCCTGCACCTGCGCATCAAGCACCCCAAAACCAGCAAAATCACCGCAATCAGCTGCCTCTAGCCGCGTACGACTGGCCATATTTAAATTTTGAGAAGAAGCCACTTCAAGAATTCACTCCGCTTTTGGAAATGCGAACTAGTCTGTTCGCCAAATTAAGCACCGCTGGATTCATCAAAGACGTGACGCCGAAGCTTGCTAATCCAGAGAGTTATTTTTATCAACCCAATCAAATATGTGCTTACAATTCTAGGGGAATGGACATTCAACAGAGGATTGCATCAATTTGAAGCATAAATTTCAAAACTTGATTGACAAGAAGGAACTCATCCTCGAGGCCGCATCGCCAAATGTGAACACAAATACCCTTCCGAATTATGGTACCAATTACATACACATTATAGAAAGGGAAGAATATTGGGTGGCTTGCCGACCATTGCCCCAAGAGGGTATTGAAAGCCTGGAGCGCATTGTCGCCTCCCTCACGCTACAAAAAAATCTTTTTTAAGATACTGATCCCAGCTCCAAAGAAGCCATATGTAATTCAAGTACAGCAAATGGTTATCCTGGCTCCTATAAATGAACTTGTAGTCATGGATCAAGGTATGACAAGGTCATGGAGATGCTATGCTCCTGAAGAATTGGTGCAAGAAGCGCCCCAAAGAGAAAACAATCAAAGAAGGCCCATAACTGATGGGGAAGCCGAGGACTTTTGGCACTGGATGCAGCCAAAAAAGTACTCCATTGTTGAACACCTATAGAAGACACCGACCAGAATCTTGGTGATGTCACTACTCTTGAGCTCCACACAACATCGTCAAGCCCTAATGAAGGCGTTATAGGAAGTCAACGTCCCAGCACAGACCAGTAGTGAAAGATTGGCTGACATAGTGGGCCATGTCATCAGGGCACATCAGCTTTCATTCGCTACCGATGAATTGCCACGGGAGGGAATGACTCATAACAAAGCCCTCTATATTACCATCAAGTGCCGAGGCAAGATTCTCTCTCGAGTATGTGTCGATAATGGGGCCGAACTCAATATATTCCTCGTGTCAACATTGAAGCAAATGGGCTATGACGTTCGAATGATATGCCAGAGTCGTACCAATGTGAGAGCTTTTGATGGGGCACAACCTGACCTCGCGGGTGAAGTGGACCTTAAAATACAAAAAGGGCCACCCGAATTTACAATGGAATTCCAAGTCATGGACATCAGTTCCAACTACAATCTCTTACTGGGGAGACCATAGATACATATGACCGGAGTTGTGCCATCATCCCTCCACCAATAAATGAAATTTGTTTTAGAAGACCACAAAGTCATAATCAATGGAGCGGGAAGTATCCACAACTATCCCGACCACTATACGCATGTAATAGAAGCAGTCCCAATGGATTAGGACTTCCATGTAATGAAACTTGTGGGATCCACCCACCGAGGGGACGATAAAGACATTCCAATTCCGCCGGCCTACAAGATAGTTGCCGCAACTATTCTCCAGAATGCGTTTGACCCTGGCATAGGCCTTGGACGAGAGCTCTAAGGCATTCAAGAGTTAGTGACACTTCTAGAAAATAAGTATCGCTTCGGCCTTGGGTACATACCAAGTTCCGCTGAAGCCTTTGAGGCTGAACAGAAAAAAAGCAGACCCCTATAGATGAGAAAGCCTTTCCTGGGTATGTACTAGTCATTTTTGGTCTGTACGCCTATGCACAAAGGAAGGGACCCATAAGAGGGTTTAGGGATGCTATTCCAAGAGGAAGAGTGTGCCACCATACTAGAGGAATGCTTTAAAGCACCCACAATTTACGGTGTTAATCCTAATGAGCAGCTATCCAACTGGACCTCTACCCCACTTTTCGTTCCTCGTAATAAAATTAAAATAACTCATAATGTCATGACATGCCGCGAGATGAGCAAGTCGAGTGATACAGAATACGAGGAGTATGATGAAGAAGTAGTATTACTAAAAGACCTCATGGATGATGAGGATCAACACGAGAGTAGGCAGATGCCTAATTTGGATGAGACAGAAGCAAGTAACCTCAGAGATGAGGAAACGATTAAGGAAACAAGGATAAGCGCGCATGTGGACATTCCCAGAAAGGAAGAACTAATAAATTTATTGAAAGAGTACCTTGACGTATTCGCATGGTCATACATGGATATGCCCAGGTTAAGCACATACATTGTAGCTCACAAGCTGTCTATAAACGAGGGATTCACCCCGGTAAAGCAGAAAATTTGACAGTTCAAGCCTAATCTCAGCATAAGAATCAAGGATGAAGTCGAGAAACAGATAAATTCATGGGTAGTGGAAGTAACACCATACCCCACATGGTTGGCCAACATCATTCCAGTACCCAATAAGGAAAAAAATCATAATCTGTATGGACTACTGAGATCTCAACCGAGCTAGTCCCAAATATAATTTCCTACTTCCAAACAATCACATACTCATCAATAACTATGCAAAGTATCAAATGCAGTCATTTGTAGATCACTTCGCTGGCGCCACTTACATGAGAATGATAATGCTCTCTTATAGACATAATGCATAAGGATCCCCTACCACCAACATAACCCGCGACGTGTCTAGAACATCCCCTCCAAATGCCTCAACCCAACGACACTTGCATACCTCCCACAAAAACACTCACTGCCCGATACCCGCCAACCTCCACTTGACCCCAATTTTTGTGTCCATCCAGTCCCCATCCAACCCACCTAACCGTACAGTCCCCCTCCTTGTATACATCAGGCAACTTCATGCGCAATAATATTATATGTTAATTTGGCATACCAGAGTCGATCATAACAGATAATAGAGAAAATTTGACAACCATCTAATGAAAGAAGTCTATGAACAATTCTACATCACTCATCAGAATTTAACCGCATATAGGCCATAGATGACGGAGCCATAAAGGCAGCTAATAAGAACATCAAGAGAATCTTAAGAAAAATGACCGACAATTACAAGTATTGGCATGGACAGTTGCCCTATGCGTTTCTAGGATACCAAATGACCACTCAGACCTCAACTAGATCAACTCCATACTTGGTGCGTAAGATACTGTCAGGATGATCTGTCATCGTCATTGAAATAGATGGAAAAGAGTGGCCTAAAGCAATCAACTCAGATCCAATCAACTGGTACTACATGTGAAGATGCGCTCCTCCAGCTTATAATCATCTTTTACTTGTAATCATATTTCTTTACTTGTAATCACACTTTTATTTTTCTTGTAATTGCATTAGAAAATCAAATCAATTCCATGTAATGAACTACGCGAAGACCTAATTCCAAACAAAATGAGGGGATATGTAGGCGTCCATTACGGACTCTGTCACAATATTATCCAAATCCATCAATCTATATAATATGAACTACGCAAGGACCTGATTCCCAAAGAGGGATACATAGGCGCTCTTCGAGCTTGGTCGCATTATTACAAAAATCAATCGTGTTTATTATGAAATATATTTTGACTTCATTCACGGGATGGAATACATAGGCGCTCTTCGAGCTAGATCGTACCAAACAAAATATCCAGATAAACCACTAAAAACCTCAAATAGATCAAAAATTGCCTCACACGATATAAACTAGGGCATAAGTTTTTAGAAGATCTCAAAAATTCTATCAAATAATCTAGCTCAAAGGATCAGCCGGTCTAGGCTCACAAACTGGAGCAGAATTTTTGAGAGAAACTCTAAAATTCCTTCAAATGCAAATCGGCAAGAGTCAGCTGATTCAAATATGCAACTGGGAAATTTTTTGAGGTGGTCTCGAAAATTTCATCAAGGGCAGACAAAGAGCAAAAGCAGAGCATTGAAGACGCTCGAAGAACCTCGCTCAAGCGAATATGTCATGACATGAGTTAACGATATTTTAAAATATATAAAATGTATTAGGTAAAAGTTCTTTTTTTCGAAGCATTTTTCAAAAATTCTTACTCAAAATATTTTCTCTCATTTTTATCGGGACCAAAAAAAGGGCCGAGAGCGAAAATGGAGAAATAACACAGCAGAAGTCGGCAACACAGATTGACTACATAGGAAACTAACAAATCTTTCTGTGATTGCATGTCACCAGAACATCGTCGAGAAGATGATATTTTTTTTACTAACTTGTTTATTCATGAATGAAACAGGTACAATAGAAAGCCATTCCGATATTGGAAGCAAGCTTCCAAGCCTCAAGGTCCACTGACAAAACAAAGACGCAACACAGGACCTGTGAGCCGAACTAGAGAAAAATGCCACAATTAGGGCATAATGTAAAGAGGTACAATATGACTGTGAGAGTCAAGTCCGGGTAATGTAATTCTAGTGGAAAGGCTACAATCTTCACCCTCAAGTGTCAGAATAATGTAATCCAGTCGAAAGGTTGCAGACTTCATTCAAAAGTCAGGTGATGTAATTCCAGTCGAAAGGCTACAAGCTTCACCCCCAAGTGTCAGAATGATGTAATTCCACTTGAAAGGCTGTGGGATTCATTCAAGATTCAGGTAATGTAATTACAATCAAAAGGATGTAGCCTTCACCCCAAGTGTCAAAATAATGTAATCCCAGTCGAAAGGCTGCAGACTTCATTCAAAAGTCAGGTAATGTAATTTTAGTCAAAAGGTTGTGGGCTTCACCCCAAACTCAGAATGATGTAATTCCAGTCGAAAGGTTGCGGGCTTTATTCAAGAGTCAGGTGATGTAATTCTAGTCGAAAGGCTTCGGCCTTCACCGCTAAGTGTCAGATGATGTAATTCCAGTCGAAAGGTTGTGGGCTTGATTGAAGAGTCAGGTGATGTAGTTCAGTTGAAAGGCTGTGAGCTTCACCCCAAGTGTCAGAAGCTGCAGGCTTCATTCAAGAGTCAGGTGATGTAATTCTAGTAAAAAAGATGCAGGCTCCACTACCAAGTACAAATGATGTAATTCTGGTTGAAAGATGTAGTCGTTTTTCCCAAAAAATTAAACTATAGGATCACCAACATATACTAGCAAGAGCCAGAAGGTGTCGCAGGTGACATCCGCTCATACAAATACTCCCAGCAAGTCAATAGATCCATATAATATCGCAGGCGGTATCCGCTCAACAAAGATCAAGCAAAGGCAAACGGTGTCGGAAGAGGCGCTCGCTCAAAATAAATACCCACATAAGCTTAAACATCACTCCGCACTAACCTCACTCGTGAATCACAAAGTTTTTATTTTTAAAACCCGTAACTGGTCGGGTATATACCGAAAGGTCAAAGAGATACCCACATAAATGATACCTTTTTTGGGCCATCGATTTGTACTACAAGTGACCTGATTCCCGAAACCAGGGATATGTAGGCCGCTCAATCTCCGAGGATCGACCACATTCTAACAAAATCATTCAGAAACTTCCCGGTCTGATGTTTTTGTTTTATCGGCTTTGTAGTAGGTTAATTGAGGCGAACTACAAGTGGCCTGAGTTCTCATGCAACCTGAGATATGTAGGAAACCTAGAAACCAGGGTCCAACCACAATTTTAAAAAATTGCAAAAAAATGAGAAGTAATTTCCCATTGGTCGATTAAAAACCAAGTTAGTCAAAATTCGTTGCTCATGGATGGTCTAGCCATCCCCGAACAACAAAGGGGCAGTTTTTTGACACCTAAATTTTATCCTCCAATAATTTTATTTAATTATTCAGAGTTCTCGAGTCACAGACGAAGTGAAATATACTTTCCTCAAAGCGAATATGATATTACAAAATTATTCCAGAATTATTTTGTCATTTCATTTGACAAAATATCACTTGGTATATATATATATCATATCCTAATATCACATAATTTGATCATTAATTATGATTTTAGAATTTTAATCGACAATTTTAAATGTAATTGTCTCAAAAGGAATTTTTAAATTAAAGGATCATTGTTCCGCTCTGTCAAATTCGAAAAATTGCTAATTAAGTAGGATAATGAAATTACATCTCAATTTTAAATCATGTTTTAAATTTAAAAGATATTTGCATGATTTTAATTTCTTTAATTCCAAATAATGTCAAAATTAGACTCAAATTGAGGTTATTAATTTAATTTGATCATATTTGAGTTTAATCGGGTCACTAGTGCATTTAAAAACTGACAACATTTGCAAAATGTAACCAAGAGTCCTTTTAATGTTAAAAACATTTTGGGCCGCTCCCTTCTTCTTTTAATTTTGACTGAGCCCAAGATTTTAGCTCAGGCCCACCCCATACGTCCATCAAATTAACGATGAGGCCAAGCCTCTTTCATTAGCAAGAACAAAGAGGAACCCTAGGTTCCTTGTCATTCCTGCGGCGTCGATGCCATTTTTGGAAACGGCATAATGTACGTCACTTTACTGTTTTGTTTGCCTCGCCGAAAAGGGAAAGGGAATTTAATACCATCTTCCCTCTCTACTACATCTTGGTACCATCGTACAACCCCCCCCCCCAACCCCCCCAAGGTTAGGTTACCCCTCTTATCTACTTTTTCTGCTAGCATTTATGATACTTTGTCGGATTTGATTTTAAACTTTGATTTCCTATTGGTTGAAGAATGATTTAGAGGGATTTTCCCACAATTATTGTTCTTCCACACCGATCGTTGGCTTGTCTAGGGTTTCACTCGAGGTCTATAAATTGAGACCCCGTCCCACTTCATAACGGTCCAGAACTTGAATTTTAGGAATTACATTTGTTAAGAGCCATTTTCAAGTTAACATTTGATCAATTATTACTTAAGTTGGGATCCAGCCCATTGGTGGAACCTAGAGTTAGAGTAATTGGTCCTTTAGTTATAAAAATCTCCTTTTTTTAGTATGTTTACGAGTTTTGAGGTCCCAGAGTAAAGATACAAGCCACCTTCGACCTTTCGGCTGCCTCTACAAAAGGTAAACACAATTTCTTTTTCAATTTTTTGTTAATTAGCCTAATATATTATGTGCTTGTTAAATATTTCATAGTTTATATTAGTTGTTGTTTGAATCTGTTGGGTTAGTTATTAAGCCTGTTTAATTAGATTAGTGACTTGTTTAGTTCCATTCTTTAGGTATTAAACTTGTTTAGTTAGATTAGTTACTGTTTATGTTCATAAAGTCAATTATTAGTATGATTAGAGTTTATCATTTTCGACATTTAAGTATATTTAACTAGGATTTGGTGACTGTTTATGATTGATCGGTTAATGTCCAGCATGTTTAACTAAATTATATATTGTTAGTGTTCAAAATTGTGTTTGTTTCTACCCACTAGGCTGATATCCAATGTGTTAGTCACTGTAAGAGTGTATTAGGGTAGTTATTTGTGTGTTAAGTACTTACCATGTTAGTTTAAGGTCACATTAACCATGTATGAACTTTTGAAGTCATAGAACTTGTTACCAAGCTGCTCATGGTTTAGTTTAGTATGATTAGGTGACTTAATTTACTATTTGTTGACTGTTGTGTATGATTAAATTAATAAAATGCTTTTCATGTTAGTTTAGGAACCTGTTTGATCATGTTTACACTGTTGTGTTTGATTTAATATGCAAATTTGGTCAAATTTAAGAGTTACGGCCTGTGTATAAGCCATTTGGTGAATTGTTAGTTGTTGTTAGAATACTTGATTGAGCATGATTATTTATATGTGATTAGTTAGTTAAAAATGCATGTTGTGTTAATCTATTTATGATTTAGTTAAAGGTTATAATGATTGCTGAGATAGCCTAATGTTGAAACTAATGACTTAGTAGCCACTAAGACAGTTATGGTGTTAATGTAAAAGCTGTTAGTGAGATGTTGCTCATATGTTGATTATTTGATAGAAGTGTTGACCCTTGTGAGCCTTGTTTAGCTTAAATATGTTTTGTTGCCACCTAGAACTAGTCTAAGGCTCGTGAATAATACAAGAAAGGGGATGTTTAGCATGTTTGTGGTAGTATGGGATAATGTTGATAACTGAAACCATTGAGATTATTGTATTCAGCTATAGGGATTCCCAATAAGTTATTTTTGAAAGTTTCTCGATACATGTTTTTTGTTTAAAGATAATGCATTGACTTGAATGACAATTTGATGATTTATTTAGTATTGTAGGTACTTGTACGAGGCGGAGAAAGAAACCCAACCGCAACCTTCTAGTACCCCATAAGCCAACTCCCAGTGAGATTCTTAAGATGATATCCCTAGCTAGAGCCAATTGGATATTTGTCCAGACCATTGATTTTAGGGACCTCCATACCCAGTATGGGTCTACCTAGGGGTATGTAGAGCATTCCGTGGAATTCCACTCATTTACCGCTTGGGAATAACTCGACCTCTAGCCTTCGCTATATGCCTTTTAGGAACCATGGTGTTTCCAAAAGATCGTTACCAAGCCATAGATACCTGGGTCATCTTTTTCACCCATGCTATCTTTCATGGCATTACCACTAATGGGGAAACCAAATACTATGACCTAGTCCCTGTCATCATGTCTAACATTTACCGAGCCTTAGGTCAATGCCAAAACCTACATGGGTATTTCCAAGGTGGTAACCTCTTAGTCCAATAGTGGATCATTAAACACCTCAACAAAACTGAGGTTCCATCATAACGAGACCGCGAGCGTAAAGAAGATGACCTTCTAGTCAATTACCCAAATTTTGGGACCCAACCAAAGAGGGGTGGGCTTTCATCTATTCTACGCTTTGAGACGATAGTATCCAGTGGAGATTTCTTGACATTTACTCCTAGAACATATCCGTGAGAGGCCGATAATGCCCATTCCTAGCTGATTCAAGTAAGGAGGGGTGTTGGATGGTAAGTGGTCGGGTCTTGGCTATATTTGGGTCGACCCGAAAATGGACACCAAGATTGGGGTTCTCGGCTTAGCCGGGCAGGGTGGTGTTGTGGGGTTATTTCGGGTAGTTGAGGGTGGAGTTGGACATAGGCATTTTATGAGGGTGTTCTGAGTATGTTAATGGTATTCTTGATGATTGAGGTTTGGTGGCTTGGTGGTGGAGGATACCGGAAGATTACTGAAATAGTGAGGTATCGGTGAGGGTTGTT